>OU015673.1:7945000-8680000 GCA_907165275.2 Zygaena filipendulae | reverse complement strand
CGACTCACATTCGGCACACATGTTGTCAATGTGTGTCGAAAAGCATTGGGTTTCTATCGTCAACTGTCGAGAGCCGCAAAGGTGCAATGGGGGTTGGAACCCGAGATAATCAAGACCATATATACGGCAGTGGTCGAACCCACAATCCTCTATGCAGCGAGCGCATGGGCGCCTGCTGCAGCGAAGATCGGGGTGCGCAAGCAGTTGGACGTTGTGCAGCGCGGGTTCGCGCAGAAGCTTGTGAAGGCCTATCGAACGGTCTCACTGAACTCGGCCCTACTACTCGCCGGAATACTCCCCCTTGATATAAGGGTCCGCGAGGCGGCGTCTCTGTTTGAAACAAAGAAGGGGTATTCACGGCGAGTGGTAGGAGATCGGGAAGTGGAGAGCCCGATGGCCTTCACAAGCTTGCAGCATCCCTCCGAGCAAAAGAAGCTGGAGTTCGAGTGCGTGGTGGACGGTGCAGAAATGGAGCGGTGCGGAAGTGAAGAGGAGATGATTTTTACGGATGGCAGCAAAATTGAAGGAAAAGTTGGGGCAGCATTGACAATTTGGAAAAACGGGAGGGAAATAAAAACAAAAAAGATGAAGTTGGAAAATTTCTGCACCGTCTACCAGGCCGAACTGCTGGCATTGCTCGGAGCCACGGAGCGCGCGCTGCAGAGCACGGCCAGGAAGACCAGCGTCTTTTGCGACTCGCGGTCTGCTCTCGAAGCGGTCGTTGGTGGGTTTCCCCTCCATCCCCTTGTAGCTGAAATAAATAAAAACATTGTTAAATTAGAAAAGAAAGGGAGCAAAATTAATCTGTTTTGGATAAAGGCACATGTGGGATGGGAGGGAAATGAAAGGGCCGACGAGCTCGCGAAGGACGCTGCTCTGAACCTTAAGGTAAAACCTAAATACGATTTATGCCCGGTTTCATTCATCAAGCGACAAATCCGGCTGGACTCGCTTGATGAGTGGAACCGGCGCTACAAAGAGGGTCTGACTGCTTGCGTAACCAAGGCCTTCTTTCCGGACGCAGTCGAAGCGTATGGCACGGTGCGGAAAATTCGAATGGGCCCATTGATTACTCAGGCATTAACGGGGCATGGTGGGTTCTCCGAGTATTTGCATCGATTCAAATGCAAGGAGAACCCATCGTGCTCCTGTGATCCCGAAAAGACAGAGAGCGTACTACATGTCTTGGTAGAATGCCCAATGTACGGTAGGGAAAGATTAGATCTGGAAATTCAATTAGAAAGGAAAGTAAGTGAAACAAATTTGGCCGAAATTGTTAAAAGTAAAAAAGATAGAAATATATTTTTGGAATTCTGTAAAGTAATAGTTAAAAAAGTAACGAATAAAAACAAGAAAAAGTAAGGTTTGCTAAAATATATATTTGAGTATATATAGGCTAGCAAACAAAATATTTTAGGATAAATGAAATTAAAAGGGTAATTAAGGTACAAAAATAAACAAATAATAGGCATACATAGGAAATAATAATGAGTAAGAGGAAAAGGCATAATTTAGAAAGCGGGAATACAAATAATAGGGCGATCGAAAAGGATAATGGGTTTTATAGAAGAAATTTAATAAATATTGATAAACTATAAGTGAAAATTTTAAGTCAAATAGGAAGTAAATGGACAAAGTTTTAGGTAAAGATGGATTTATTGAGTTAGTGCGAATTGGATTGCGAGCGACAGAAGTAATGTAAAGTTAATGAGTAAAGAGTGAATGTGTGAGTGACTGTAAAGGATTAAAAACTAAATTAGAAAGAACAAGAATAAGATAAAAAAGGTCTCTGACATATATCAGAGGGACAATTGATTAGGACTAAAAAAAAAAAAAAAAAAAAAAAACCTAACCTAACCTAACCTAACCTAACCTAACCTAACCTAACCTAACCTAACCTAACCTAACCTAACCTAACCTAACCTAACCTAACCTAACCTAACCTAACCTAACCTAACCTAACCTAACCTAACCTAACCTAACCTAACCTAACCTAACCTAACCTAACCTAACCTAACCTAACCTAACCTAACCTAACCTAACCTAACCTAACCTAACCTAACCTAACCTAACCTAACCTAACCTAACCTAACCTAACCTAACCTAACCTAACCTAACCTAACCTAACCTAACCTAACCTAACCTAACCTAACCTAACCTAACCTAACCTAACCTAACCTAACCTAACCTAACCTAACCTAACCTAACCTAACCTAACCTAACCTAACCTAACCTAACCTAACCTAACCTAACCTAACCTAACCTAACCTAACCTAACCTAACCTAACCTAACCTAACCTAACCTAACCTAACCTAACCTAACCTAACCTAACCTAACCTAACCTAACCTAACCTAACCTAACCTAACCTAACCTAACCTAACCTAACCTAACCTAACCTAACCTAACCTAACCTAACCTAACCTAACCTAACCTAACCTAACCTAACCTAACCTAACCTAACCTAACCTAACCTAACCTAACCTAACCTAACCTAACCTAACCTAACCTAACCTAACCTAACCTAACCTAACCTAACCTAACCTAACCTAACCTAACCTAACCTAACCTAACCTAACCTAACCTAACCTAACCTAACCTAACCTAACCTAACCTAACCTAACCTAACCTAACCTAACCTAACCTTTTTTTTTTTTTTTTTTTTTTTTTTTTTTTTTGACCCAGGGAAAATGCTTTATGCATACCACCGCCCCCGGGCCGGGGCGATGGTTATGTGGGACTCTGCCCTGAAAAGGGCAACCCGCCCTGAGAAGGGCGGGAATGCTACCCACTAAAAACCCTGGGGTGTTCCTCCTCCGCGCCTGTTGCCGGGGCCGCGGGAATCGCTTTCGCATGCTCCGCAGCCCCGACGGCGCCAGCCCGTCTCCGGGCTCCTCCTCGAGGGGCACGAGTGCCCCTCAGAATGACGACGATGCGCCGGAACACGCGGCGCACCGCCGCCCTCCTCCCTCTCTCGGGGACCTTGTGCAAAGGACGCCGGTCGGGCCCATGACCGGCGCCCAAGGCCCCCTGCGACGGGTCAGGTAAGTGGCCCCGCCGCCCACCACGACGGCCGCAGGGGGTGAGGAGGGCCGACTAGCTCCGCGCCAGCACTCCCCTCCCCCCGCAGCCCCTCCACGCCGCCAATCACCGGGGCGGCCCCGTCGAGGCCGCAGAGGAAAAGCATCTCCACGGCCTCTAACACTCAGCCGCGGTGCTCCCCGAGCCACCGCGGCCCGCCTCAGTGGCGCCGCCGCCCCGGAGGACGACAGCGCCACCTACATGGGCCGCCTCGACCACGTGCTTGCTGCCTGCAAGTGGGTGAGACGGCCCCCTCCCGGTGCCTCATGCCGGGCGCGGCGTCGGATGAAATCGACGGCGCCGCACCCGAACATTCCGGCCCTTCTCCCGGCCACGGTTTTTACGCCGCGACCCGCCTCAGCCGCGCCCCCACGCCAAAGCGCCCGAGAGGCACGGCCTACCCGTCCCGGTGCCGCATGCCGGGCGCGGCGTCGGATGAAATCGACGGCGCCGCACCCGAGCATTCCGGCCCTTCTCCCGGCCACGGTTTTTACGCCGCGACCCGCCTCAGCCGCGCCCCCACGCCAAAGCGCCCGAGAGGCACGGCCTACCCGTCCCGGTGCCGCATGCCGGGCGCGGCGTCGGATGAAATCGACGGCGCCGCACCCGAACATTCCGGCCCTTCTCCCGGCCACGGTTTTTACGCCGCGACCCGCCTCAGCCGCGCCCCCACGCCAAAGCGCCCGAGAGGCACGGCCTACCCTCCCCTCTCCCGGCCACGGTTTTTTACGCCGCGGCCCACCTCAGTTGCACCCCCACGCCAAAGCGCCCGAGAGGCGCAACCTACCGTCCCCTCTCCCGGCCACGGTTTTTACGCCGCGACCCGCCTCAGTCGCGCCCCCACGCCAAAGCGCCCGAGAGGCGCAACCTACCCGTCTCGGTGCCTCATGTCGGGCGCAGCGCTGGCCCTTCTCAGCGCCGCACTCACCGGCATTCCGGCCCGCCTCAGGGTTCCTCTTGGCTTCACCGTGGGTGGACAGTACCCACGGCTACTAAGCCCCCCCGCCACGACAAGGCGGGAACCCAATTCGGGGGGGAACCTAACCTAACCTAACCTAACCTAACCTAACCTAACCTAACCTAACCTAACCTAACCTAACCTAACCTAACCTAACCTAACCTAACCTAACCTTTTTTTTTTTTTTTTTTTTTTTTTTTTTTTTTTTTTTTTTTTTTTTACGTGGAGAAACGCTTATGGACATCGCGTACCACCGCATCGCGGGGGCGACACGGTGGTTATGCCGGGCTCCGACCGGCTAAAACTCCACGGTATTCCTTCCCTGTCGCGAGGGGCGGCGGGGTCACGGGAACACGATAGTAAACTACCGCAACCCCGCCAGCGACGTCGCCAGATGTTATGGCGACCGTCTCATGTATGAGGACGCGCCGGAATGACAGAACGCGCCCTCCCTCCTCGGGCCTCTATGTGAGGACGCCCCGCCCCCGCGGGACGCCCCCGAGGCACGAAGGTACACTTCGCTAAGTCACCTCCATGACCGCTCCCTGCCCTGGCTGGGCGGCACTGACGGCGACCGGAGCAGAACCGGTCGTCTTCGTCGGTGGCCTTCTCGCGGGCTTCTTGGGGGCTGAGCAACTCCAAGCTCCCAGTCGGTGCCTCGCCGGCTTGCCGTTCTCGGTGCATATAATGCACCGGACCTCGCCGAAACACGTGGCGGCTATGTGCCCAGGCACGCCGCACCGGTAGCAACACCGGCTCCTGTCGACTTCTGCGGTGCAGTTCCGCCCCACATGTCCGCCTTCTAGGCAGCGGAAGCACCGCATCGTTCGTGGCGGCAGCAGCGTCACTCGTGCAGCCGTCCAGCCCACCAATAATCGCCCTCTTTGCGCGAGCGTCTTCGCGACCGCTACTGGGCAGCGCACCCAGGCGGTACCAGTGCCGGAGGGGGCTTGCCGGATCTCCCCGACAGTGACGGCCCCCACCGGGCATCCTCCCGTCTCAGCCACCTTGGCGGCTATATCCCCGCTGGTGACGGAGTCATCCAGTCCGGAAATGCGCAGTTCGGCGCACTTCACCGGCCTGGAGACCCGCACGTCTTCAGCGGGGAGAAGTCCTCGCAGTGCAGTGGCGAGGGCGTCTGCCTTCTCGCCGCTGGTCGTCCCTGGCACCTCCAGGATGCGCGCTCCAGTTGCTGCGAGCCTGAAGTTGAGTGCCGTGATGCCGAGGTCAGCCAGTTTGATCTTCGACGTGGCCTCGGTAAGTACGTCCTTGTACGTAAGGCCCTTCTCCTCTGCCGCGGGCTGCAGCTGCAGAACCACGGCTGCTGAGCGGGGCGGACGTAGTTTGGACGGCGCAGGCTTTCTGCGTCCCGTCGTCGTCTCAGGTGTTGTCGCCGGTTTCTTCGGCGCCTTCTTCCTGCCCGTCGCATTGGCGTTGGGCGCTGAGAGAGAGGAAGCTCCTTTCTTGCCTCTCTTCTGTCTCCCTCTTTTCACGGCCTCCGAGTAGGACCCTGGGGCCGCGGCTTCTTGGGTCGCGGGAGCGGCGGGGGCCGAGTTCTTGTTAGGCCCTTGCAGTTCCTTCTTGCGAGAGGGTTTCCGTCGCCCGCGTTTCCCTTTCGTCGTCTTTGTGGTAGCGCCGCCGGCAACCGCTGGCGGGGCTGTCAAAGCCGGGGGCGTCTCGTCAAGGGACCGTCTCTCATGCTGGAGAGGCGGTCTTGGTCTGTCCGGAAACAAACTCCCTTCCAGTCGCGCGTCCACTATGTTGCGCACAGTGCGCATAATTTCGTCCTGGGAGAGAGGTTGCTCCCGGGGTACTTCCTCCTCGATCCTTTCCAGTGGTGCTGGCGGCGGTGGGGGCGCTATAGCGGCGCGAGCTCGCTCTAACTCCGCCTCCGCGCGGAAGGCCGCGAATTCCTTGCGGAGTTCCGCCAGTTCTTCGCAGAGGCGGGAGTTTTCCCTCCTCAAGTGCCTCACCTCCGCCGACAGCTTCTCCGTCTCTGTGGAAACAGAGTTTCCAGCCAATTCCCTGGCACGATCCTCAATCCGCATCGCCGCCTCCTTCAGGGCTCGCACGAAGGTGCCCTTAAGATTTCCGGATTTTACGGCGATGGAGGATATGAGGTCGGCATCCTCGATGATGTGCTCTCGCAGGTCGTCCGTGGTTTCCACGACCCGGTCACTGAGCTTCAGCCCGAGTTCCTCTCTTTGGGCTCTTCCAATTGGTCTTAGGACGCGGGCCTTCTGACTTAGGGCCAGCACGTCCTTCTCCGCTTGGAGCTCCAGCTCTGCTCTTTCCATGGCGACAAGGTCGGCCTTCGCCTTGGCCAGGCCGACGTATTCGCCGGTCGTAGGCGGCCGTCCCCGTCCGCGTTTCCCACCTGCTGCAGGTTTCTTTCTGCTGGGGAGGGGCGTGCCAGCGAAGTCTTCGGAGGAGGATATATCATCGGAATCCTCCAGCTCGAAGTCATGGCGCTTCCTTTTCCCGCCTCCCCCTATACTCCCCGTAGCAGAACCAATCGACATGACGTCGTCCGAGTCCTCAAACTCATGCGCATCCATCCTCTCTAAAACCACTACTGGCGATCTTAGTGAGGAGGTTGATGGTTTCCCTCCTGTGGCCCCTTTTGTTAGGGCGACCCTTCTCTTTTCTCTTTCCGCAAGAAGCACCTCAAGTCGGTACATCATGTCATCCCTTAGCACCTCCTTTAAGTCGGTGATGCTAAGGGACATCAGATACTCTTCCCGTGCCTTGAGGTTGTTTGGGCTCTTCGAATTGTCCTCCACGATGCCCTGGTGCTCCGCGATGAGTGTGTCACGCAGGGACTCATAGTCCTTCTGTACAAGGTCCCTGACCTGTGTTTTTGTCAGCGACGTTAGGTCGCGCTCCCATTCTCTCTCTTCCATTAGCCGTGGCCATTCCACAAGTCGTCGTTGGTTGGGGGGCCTTGGATCCGGAGGCGGCCCCCCCTCACCCCATGTGCACTTAGGTGCCTTCTTCTTCACGACGTCCACAACGTCCGAACGCACAGGTGCCCCCCCCAGATACGAGGGGCTGCCCGGACCTTTGCCGGGGTGGG
The DNA here is from genome assembly GCA_907165275.2 of Zygaena filipendulae. Taxonomy (NCBI): domain Eukaryota; kingdom Metazoa; phylum Arthropoda; class Insecta; order Lepidoptera; family Zygaenidae; genus Zygaena; species Zygaena filipendulae. The sequence goes on along the minus strand of OU015673.1, from coordinate 8,672,886 downwards.
ACTCTCCAACCCTTTCGAGGCTGGTACCCACCTGGGGAGTTTTTGCCTTGTGCGTTTTGTCCATTGTGCTTGTTGCGATTGTTGTCGGGGTATGCCCCCCGTGACGGCCTCGTATCCGGGCCACAGAACCCGGCGAACCCCCCGGCGACCGCCACAAGCGGGGGATCCGGGGTAATTTTTTATAGAGGTTTTCTTCCTCGCGGTCCACGTTTTACGGTGAACCCTCGGTCCCACTCTGAGCCGCGAGACATGACCACGACACTCAGAGCGGGATTACGATATGCTAGCGGGTCCGCTTAGCTTCACGGCTGGGAAAGATGCATCCAGCCGCTACTAAGCCCCCTCGCCACGACAAGGCGCGGACCCGATTGAGGGGGAACCTAACCTAACCTAACCTAACCTAACCTAACCTAACCTAACCTAACCTAACCTAACCTAACCTAACCTAACCTAACCTAACCTAACCTAACCTTTTTTTTTTTTTTTTTTTTTTTTTTTTGACCCAGGGAAAATGCTTTATGCATACCACCGCCCCCGGGCCGGGGCGATGGTTATGTGGGACTCTGCCCTGAAAAGGGCAACCCGCCCTGAGAAGGGCGGGAATGCTACCCACTAAAAACCCTGGGGTGTTCCTCCTCCGCGCCTGTTGCCGGGGCCGCGGGAATCGCTTTCGCATGCTCCGCAGCCCCGACGGCGCCAGCCCGTCACCGGGCTCCTCCTCGAGGGGCACGAGTGCCCCTCAGAATGACGACGATGCGCCGGAACACGCGACGCACCGCCGCCCTCCTCCCTCTCTCGGGGACCTTGTGCAAAGGACGCCGGTCGGGCCCATGACCGGCGCCCAAGGCCCCCTGCGACGGGTCAGGTAGATGGCCCCGCCGCCCACCACGACGGCCGCAGGGGGTGAGGAGGGCCGACTAGCTCCGCGCCAGCACTCCCCTCCCCCCGCAGCCCCTCCACGCCGCCAATCACCGGGGCGGCCCCGTCGAGGCCGCAGAGGAAAAGCATCTCCACGGCCTCTAACACTCAGCCGCGGTGCTCCCCGAGCCACCGCGGCCCGCCTCAGTGGCGCCGCCGCCCCGGAGGACGACAGCGCCACCTACATGGGCCGCCTCGACCACGTGCTTGCTGCCTGCAAGTGGGTGAGACGGCCCCCTCCCGGTGCCTCATGCCGGGCGCGGCGTCGGATGAAATCGACGGCGCCGCACCCGAACATTCCGGCCCTTCTCCCGGCCACGGTTTTTACGCCGCGACCCGCCTCAGCCGCGCCCCCACGCCAAAGCGCCCGAGAGGCACGGCCTACCCGTCCCGGTGCCGCATGCCGGGCGCGGCGTCGGATGAAATCGACGGCGCCGCACCCGAGCATTCCGGCCCTTCTCCCGGCCACGGTTTTTACGCCGCGACCCGCCTCAGCCGCGCCCCCACGCCAAAGCGCCCGAGAGGCACGGCCTACCCGTCCCGGTGCCGCATGCCGGGCGCGGCGTCGGATGAAATCGACGGCGCCGCACCCGAACATTCCGGCCCTTCTCCCGGCCACGGTTTTTACGCCGCGACCCGCCTCAGCCGCGCCCCCACGCCAAAGCGCCCGAGAGGCACGGCCTACGCTCCCCTCTCCCGGCCACGGTTTTTTACGCCGCGGCCCACCTCAGTTGCACCCCCACGCCAAAGCGCCCGAGAGGCGCAACCTACCGTCCCCTCTCCCGGCCACGGTTTTTACGCCGCGACCCGCCTCAGTCGCGCCCCCACGCCAAAGCGCCCGAGAGGCGCAACCTACCCGTCTCGGTGCCTCATGTCGGGCGCAGCGCTGGCCCTTCTCAGCGCCGCACTCACCGGCATTCCGGCCCGCCTCAGGGTTCCTCTTGGCTTCACCGTGGGTGGACAGTACCCACGGCTACTAAGCCCCCCCGCCACGACAAGGCGGGAACCCAATTCGGGGGGGAACCTAACCTAACCTAACCTTTTTTTTTTTTTTTTTTTTTTTTACGTGGAGAAACGCTTATGGACATCGCGTACCACCGCATCACGGGGGCGACGCGGTGGTTATGCCGGGCTCCGACCGGCTAAAACTCCACGGTATTCCTTCCCTGTCGCGAAGGTCGGCGAGGTCACGGGAACACGATGGTAAACTACCGCAACCCCGCCAGCGACGTCCCGCCAGCGACGTCGCCAGATGTTATGGCGACCATCTCATGTATGAGGACGCGCCGGAATGACAGAACGCGCCCTCCCTCCTCGTACCTCTATGTGAAGACGCCCCGCCCCCGCGGGACGCCCCCGAGGCATGAAGGTACACTTCGCTAAGTCACCTCCATGACCGCTCCCTGCCCTGGCTGGGCAGCACTGACGGCGACCGGAGCAGAACCGGTCGTCTTCGTCGTTGGCCTTCTCGCGGGCTTCTTGGGGGCTGAGCAACTCCAAGCTCCCAGTCGGTGCCTCGCCGGCTTTCCGTTCTCGGTGCATATAATGCACCGGACCTCGCCGAAACACGTGGCGGCTATGTGCCCAGGCACGCCGCACCGGTAGCAACACCGGCTCCTGTCGACTTCTGCGGTGCAGTTCCGCCCCACATGTCCGCCCTCTAGGCAGCGGAAGCACCGCATCGTTCGCGGCGGCAGCAGCGTCACTCGTGCAGCCGTCCAGCCCACCAATAATCGCCCTCTTTGTGCGAGCGTCTTCGCGACCGCTACTGGGCAGCGCACCCAGGCGGTACCAGTGCCGGAGGGGGCTTGCCGGATCTCACCGACAGTGACGGCCCCCACCAGGCATCCTCCCGTCTCAGCCACTTTGGCGGCTACATCCCCGCTGGTGACGGAGTCATCCAGTCCGGAAATGCGCAGTTCGGCGCACTTCACCGGCCTGGAGACCCGCACGTCTTCAGCGGGGAGAAGTCCTCGCAGTGCAGTGGCGAGGGCGTCTGCCTTCTCGCCGCTGGTCGTCCCTGGCACCTCCAGGATGCGCGCTCCAGTTGCTGCGAGCCTGAAGTTGAGTGCCGTGATGCCGAGGTCAGCCAATTTGATTTTCGACGTGGCCTCGGTTAGTACATCCTTGTACGTAAGGCCCTTCTCCTCTGCCGCGGGCTGCAGCTGCAGAACCACGGCTGCTGAGCGGGGCGGACGTAATTTGGACGGCGCAGGCTTTCTGCGTCCCGTCGTCGTCTCAGGTGTTGTCGCCGGTTTCTTCGGCGCCTTCTTCCTGCCCGTCGCATTGGCGTTGGGCGCTGAGAGAGAGGAAGCTCCTTTCTTGTCTCTCTTCTGTCTCCCTCTTTTCACGGCCTCCGTGTAGGACCCTGGGGCCGCGGCTTCGTGGGTGGCGGGAGCGGCGGGGGCCGAGTTCTTGTTAGGCCCTTGCAGTTCCTTCTTGCGAGAGGGTTTCCGTCGCCCGCGTTTCCCTTTCTTCTTCTCTGTGGTGGCGCCGCCGGCAACCGCTGGCGGGGCTGTCAAAGCCGGGGGCGTCTCGTCAAGAGACCGTCTCTCATGCTGGAGAGGCGGCCTAGGTCTGTCCGGGAGCAAACTCCCTTCCAGTCGCGCGTCGACTATGTTGCGCACAGTGCGCATAATTTCCTCCTGGGAGAGAGATTGCTCCCGGGGTATATCCTCCTCAATCCTTTCCGGTAACGGTGGCAGCGGCGGCGGCGGGGGCGCTACAGCGGCGCGAGCTCGCTCTAACTCCGCCTCCGCGCGGAAGGCAGCGAATTCCTTGCGGAGTTCCGCCAATTCTTCGCAGAGGCGGGAGTTTTCCCTCCTCAAGTGGCAGAGGCGGGAGTTTTCCCTCCTCAAGTGAACCTAACCTAACCTAACCTAACCTAACCTAACCTAACCTAACCTAACCTAACCTAACCTAACCTTTTTTTTTTTTTTTTTTTTTTTTTTTTTTTTTTTTTTTTTTTTTTTTTTTTTTTTTTTTTTTTTTTTTTTTTTTTTTTTTTTTTTGACCCAGGGAAAATGCTTTATGCATACCACCGCCCCCGGGCCGGGGCGATGGTTATGTGGGACTCTGCCCTGAAAAGGGCAACCCGCCCTGAGAAGGGCGGGAATGCTACCCACTAAAAACCCTGGGGTGTTCCTCCTCCGCGCCTGTTGCCGGGGCCGCGGGAATCGCTTTCGCATGCTCCGCAGCCCCGACGGCGCCAGCCCGTCACCGGGCTCCTCCTCGAGGGGCACGAGTGCCCCTCAGAATGACGACGATGCGCCGGAACACGCGACGCACCGCCGCCCTCCTCCCTCTCTCGGGGACCTTGTGCAAAGGACGCCGGTCGGGCCCATGACCGGCGCCCAAGGCCCCCTGCGACGGGTCAGGTAGATGGCCCCGCCGCCCACCACGACGGCCGCAGGGGGGTGAGGAGGGCCGACTAGCTCCGCGCCAGCACTCCCCTCCCCCCACAGCCCCTCCACGCCGCCAATCACCGGGGCGGCACCGTCGAGGCCGCAGAGGAAAAGCATCTCCACGGCCTCTAACACTCAGCCGCGGTGCTCCCCGAGCCACCGCGGCCCGCCTCAGTGGCGCCGCCGCCCCGGAGGACGACAGCGCCACCTACATGGGCCGCCTCGACCACGTGCTTGCCGCCTGCAAGTGGGTGAGACGGCCCCCTCCCGGTGCCTCATGCCGGGCGCGGCGTCGGATGAAATCGACGGCGCCGCACCCGAACATTCCGGCCCTTCTCCCGGCCACGGTTTTTACGCCGCGACCCGCCTCAGCCGCGCCCCCACGCCAGAGCGCCCGAGAGGCACGGCCTACCCGTCCCGGTGCCGCATGCCGGGCGCGGCGTCGGATGAAATCGACGGCGCCGCACCCGAACATTCCGGACCTTCTCCCGGCCACGGTTTTTTACGCCGCGACCCGCCTCAGCCGCGCCCCCACGCCAAAGCGCCCGAGAGGCACAGCCTACCCGTCCCGTGCCGCATGCCGGGCGCGGCGTCGGATGAAATCGACGGCGCCGCACCCGAACATTCCGGCCCTTCTCCCGGCCACGGTTTTTACGCCGCGACCCGCCTCAGCCGCGCCCCCACGCCAAAGCGCCCGAGAGGCACGGCCTACCCGTCCCGGTGCCGCATGCCGGGCGCGGCGTCGGATGAAATCGACGGCGCCGCACCCGAACATTCCGGACCTTCTCCCGGCCACGGTTTTTACGCCGCGGCCCACCTCAGTTGCACCCCCACGCCAAAGCGCCCGAGAGGCGCAACCTACCGTCCCCTCTCCCGGCCACGGTTTTTACGCCGCGACCCGCCTCAGCCGCGCCCCCACGCCAAAGCGCCCGAGAGGCACGGCCTACCCGTCTCGGCGCCTCATGTCGGGCGCAGCGCTGGCCCTTCTCAGCGCCGCACTCACCGGCATTCCGGCCCGCCTCTGGGTCCCTCTTAGCTTCACCGTGGGTGACGATTCCACGGCTACTAGAGCCCCCCCGCCACGGCAAGGCGGGGACCCAATTCGGGGGGGAACCTAACCTAACCTAACCTAACCTAACCTAACCTAACCTAACCTAACCTAACCTAACCTAACCTTTTTTTTTTTTTTTTTTTTTTTTTTTTTTTTTTTTTTTTTTTTTTTTTTTTTTTTTTTGACCCAGGGAAAATGCTTTATGCATACCACCGCCATAGGGTAAGAGGCGGTGGTTATGTGGGACTCCGCCCTGACAAGGGCGATCTACCCACTAAAAACCCTGGGGTGTTCCTTCTCGGCGCCTAGCGTCGGGGCCACGGGATTCGCTCTCGCATGCTCCGCGACCCCGACAGCGCATAGCCGAGCGTCCGGCTCCTTTTCTGGGACTTAATCCCGGGGGACCTAAGTCCCCCCTCCTTCTTCTGCTAAAAATAATAGAAGTGGCGCGCCGGAACACCTAACGCGCCACATAGTCTCGAGGTCCCTTCCAACGGGCGGCAGAGATACCCCACTCTGTCGCCCGGAGGACCTTGTCATGGTGGTCTATATCACCGCCATGGCGGATTCTTGCCCGGCCACTTCGGGCTGGGCTTCGCCGGCGGCGGCCGGAGTCGCTCCGGCCGCTTTGGGCGATCTTCTTTGGCCACGTTTGGGGGCGCTGCAGTTCTGCGACCCCAAACGGTGCCCCGCCGGTTTGCCAGCCTCGGCGCACAAGACGCACCGAGGCTGGCTGCTGCACGCTGCCGCAACGTGGCCAGGCTGGCCACAGCGGTAGCATAGGCCACCTCGATCGACCTCCGCGGTGCACTTGCTCCCCACATGTCCAGCGTGGAGACAGCGGAAGCACCGCAGAGGTCGGGGCGGCAGCAATGTGACTTTGGCTGCCACCCACCCCACCAGGAGACGCCCTTTAAGCGCCAGCGCCTTAGCCGCTGCGACCGGACAGCGCACCCAGGCGGTGCCGATTCCGGAGGAGGCATGCCGGATCTCTCCGACTGATACGGACCCCTCCGGGCAGTCACCCTGCTGGGCAACCTTGGCTGCTACTTCCCCGCTGGTAACAGAGTCATCCAGACCAGAGATGCGCAGCTCTGCGCGTTTCTCCGGCCTGGTGACCCGTACATCTTCAGCGGGGAAGATTCCTCTCATAGCAGCGGCGAGGGCGTCTGCTTTCTCGCCGCTGTCCGCCCCTGGCACCTCCAAGATGCGTGCCCCGGTTACGGCGCACCTAAACTTCATATCAGTGATGCCGAGGTCGGTCAGTTTTATTTTGGACGCGGCCTCGGTCAACACGTCGCGGTAGCTGCGACCCCCCCGCACGGCTTCCGGCTGCAGCTGGATGACTACTGCCGCCGAGCGAGGGAGGCGGAGTCTTTTCGGCACTGGCGCTTTGGGCCTAGCCGCCTTCCCTTTCTTTGACTTGGTTGTCGCCGACCCCGGCGCCGATTGTCCCGGCGGAGATTTCTTCGCCGGTGCGCCAGGCGCCGATGTCGGGGCAGCCTTTCCCTTCTTCTTTTTCTTCCCCCGTTTCACTACCTCCGAGTAGCCAGCGTCCATATTCGCCGGAGCTGGTGGGAGTGAACGGGGGGCATCCTTCTCTGGGACCGGTTGGGAGGGTTCCTTTACCCTCTTCTTGGGTCCCTTCTTTGGTCCCTTCTTGGGCTGGCTCACAGGTGCCGGCGCAGTATTGCCGGCAGCTGAAGCTGCAGCCTCTTGTTGCGACGACCGTCCCTCATGTTGGAGGGGCGGGCGTCGTCGCTCCGGAAGCAGTCTCCCCTCAACTGCGGCCTCGACCATGTGTCGGATCGTGGCCAGCAGCACCTCCTGAGAGAGAGGCTGTTCCCGAGCCTCCTGTTCTTGCCTACCTGAGGGTGGCATGGGAGCATTACGAGCTCCGATCGTCTCCACGCGGAGGGTGGCGAATTCCTTGCGTAGTCCGTCAACCTCCGCGCGAAGGCGAGCGTTTTCCGACGCCAGCCTTGCTGTCTCCTTAGTGACGGAGCGTTCGGCGAGGGCCTTGACCCTGTCATCTATCCGTGCCGCCGCTTCCTTCAGGGCCCGGATATCTGTGCCCTTCAGGTGTCCCGCCGTCACGGCGACACGGCAGATGACCTCCGTGTCCTCAAAAATACGGTCTCTAAGGTCGCAAGATGCCTCATTGAGCGAGGCAGCCCCAACCCCCGAGCCCGAGCCCTTACCGGCTCTGGCGACGCGCTCCTCTACGTTGCGCGACTTCGCCCTAGCGCTCTTGCGCCCCCTCTTAGGTCCGTCGCCTCCCAACTGGGATCCGGCGGAGCTGTCGGAGAGCGGATCGTCCTCCTCCATACCCTCTCGAAGTCGTTTCCTTGTCCCGCTGCTGTCACGGGACGAGCAGGCGACCGACGCACGGCCGCCCGAGACCGACGCTGGAGATACCTCCATCCTCTCTAAAACCACAACAGGTGATTTCAAAGAGGGGGCGGCAATTTTCCCCACGCCCGAACCAGACGGTGGAGCGGCAGTCGCTGCGGGGGCGGCAGTTATTAGCTGCTGCTTCCTCTTGTCTATGAAATATGTGATCCTATACGACATGTCGCGTCTGACCTCTTCTTGGAGCTCCTCCTCCGAGAGGGTCCACACGAGTTCCCAGATTGGCCCACGACTGTCGCAAGGATCACCCGAATCGCGGAAGGCTGCCCGTTCCTCAATGAACTCCTTAACAAGAGATGAACACTCTCGACGGACCTGGTCGTGTATCTCCTGCTCTGTGAGGGTCGTGAGGTCCTCGGGCCAGCCCTTCCAGCTCTTAATGAACTCGGGATCTACAATGAGCGGGCGGTGTTTCACCCGCTTTACTCTTCTTCTAACTCCTTCTTCGTCATTAAAGACGGAACGCAAAGGTGCCCCCCCCAGATACGAGGAGCTGCCTGAGCCCGAGGGCCCAGGGAGGGGTTCTCCAGCCCTTTCGAGGCCGGTACCCTCCTGGGGTATTCTATTGTCCTTTTGCGCTTTCATCTTTGTTGTTGCTATGTGGTTTCGGGATATGCCCCCCGTGACGGCCTCGTATCCGGGCCATAGTCCCCGGCGAACCCCCCGGCGACCGCCACAAGCGGGGGATCCGGGGTAATTTTTTATAGAGGTTTTCTTCCTCGCGGTCCACTTTTGACGGTGGACCCTCGGTCCCACTCCGAGCCGCGAGACATGACCACGACACTCAGAGCGGGATTACGATATGCTAGCGGGTCCGCTTAGCTTCACGGCTGGGAAAGATGCATCCAGCCGCTACTAAGCCCCCTCGCCACGACAAGGCGCGGACCCGATTGAGGGGGAACCTAACCTAACCTAACCTAACCTAACCTAACCTAACCTAACCTAACCTAACCTAACCTAACCTAACCTAACCTAACCTAACCTAACCTAACCTAACCTTTTTTTTTTTTTTTTTTTGTGACCCAGGGAAAATGCTTTATGCATACCACCGCCCCCGGGCCGGGGCGATGGTTATGTGGGACTCCGCCCTGAAAAGGGCGACCCGCCCTGAGAAGGGCGGGAATGCTACCCACTAAAAACCCTGGGGTGTTCCTTCTCCGCGCCTATCGCCGGGACCACGGGAATCGCTTTCGCATACTCCGCAGCCCCGGCAGCGCCAGCCCAATGAAGGGCTCCTCCTCGAGGGGCCCACTAGTGCCCCTCAGAACAAGGGCGGCGCGTTGGAAACACACAACGCACCGCCCCGGGGACCCTGTGCAATGGACGCCAGTCGGGCCCGTGACTGGCGCCCAAGGTCACCTAACCTAACCTAACCTAACCTAACCTAACCTTTTTTTTTTTTTTTTTTTTTTTTACGTGGAGAAACGCTTATGGACATCGCGTACCACCGCATCACGGGGGCGACGCGGTGGTTATGCCGGGCTCCGACCGGCTAAAACTCCACGGTATTCCTTCCCTGTCGCGAAGGGCGGCGGGGTCACGGGAACACGATGGTAAACTACCGCAACCCCGCCAGCGACGTCGCCAGATGTTATGGCGACCGTCTCATGTATGAGGACGCGCCGGAATGACAGAACGCGCCCTCCCTCCTCGCACCTCTATGCGAGGACGCCCCGCCCCCGCGGGACGCCCCCGAGGCACGAAGGTACACTTCGCTAAGTCACCTCCATGACCGCTCCCTGCCCTGGCTGGGCAGCACTGACGGCGACCGGAGCAGAACCGGTCGTCTTCGTCGGTGGCCTTCTCGCGGGCTTCTTGGGGGCTGAGCAACTCCAAGCTCCCAGTCGGTGCCTCGCCGGCTTACCGTTCTCGGTGCATATAATGCACCGGACCTCGCCGAAACACGTGGCGGCTATGTGCCCAGGCACGCCGCACCGGTAGCAACACCGGCTCCTGTCGACTTCTGCGGTGCAGTTCCGCCCCACATGTCCGCCTTCTAGGCAGCGGAAGCACCGCATCGTTCGTGGCGGCAGCAGCGTCACTCGTGCAGCCGTCCAGCCCACCAGTAATCGCCCTCTTTGTGCGAGCGTCTTCGCGACCGCTACTGGGCATCGCACCCAGGCGGTACCAGTGCCGGAGGGGGCTTGCCGGATCTCACCGACAGTGACGGCCCCCACCGGGCATCCTCCCGTCTCAGCCACCTTGGCGGCTACATCCCCGCTGGTGACGGAGTCATCCAGTCCGGAAATGCGCAGTTCGGCGCACTTCACCGGCCTGGAGACCCGCACGTCTTCAGCGGGGAGAAGTCCTCGCAGTGCAGTGGCGAGGGCGTCTGCCTTCTCGCCGCTGGTCGTCCCTGGCACCTCCAGGATGCGCGCTCCAGTTGCTGCGAGCCTGAAGTTGAGTGCCGTGATGCCGAGGTCAGCCAACTTGATTTTCGACGTGGCCTCGGTTAGTACATCCTTGTACGTAAGGCCCTTCTCCTCTGCCGCGGGCTGCAGCTGCAGAACCACGGCTGCTGAGCGGGGCGGACGTAGTTTGGACGGCGCAGGCTTTCTGCGTCCCGTCGTCGTCTCAGTTGTTGTCGCCGGTTTCTTCGGCGCCTTCTTTTTGCCCGTCGCATTGGCGTTGGGCGCTGAGAGAGAGGAAGCTCCTTTCTTGCCTCTCTTTGACCTCCCTCTTTTCACAGCCTCTGAGTAGGACCCTGGGGCCGCGGTTTCACGGGTAGCGGGAGCGGCGGGGGCCGAGTTCTTGTTAGGCCCTTGCAGTTCCTTCTTGCGAGAGGGTTTCCGTCGCCCGCGTTTCCCTTTCGTCGTCTTTGTAGTGGCGCCGCCTGTAACTGCTGGCGGGGCTGTCAAAGCCGGGGGCGTCTCGTCAAGAGACCGTCTCTCATGCTGGAGAGGCGGCCTTGGTCTATCCGGGAGCAAACTCCCTTCCAGTCGCGCGTCGACTATATTGCGCACAGTGCGCATAATTTCATCCTGGGAGAGAGGTTGCTCCCGGGGTATATCCTCCTCAATCCTTTCCGGTAACGGTGGCAGCGGCGGCGGCGGGGGCGCTACAGCGGCGCGAGCTCGCTCTAACTCCGCCTCCGCGCGGAAGGCAGCGAATTCCTTGCGGAGTTCCGCCAATTCTTCGCAGAGGCGGGAGTTTTCCCTCCTCAAGTGCCTCACCTCCGCCGACAGCTTTTCCGTCTCTGCGGAAACAGAGTTTCCAGCCAATTCCCTGGCACGATCCTCAATCCGCATCGCCGCCTCCTTCAGGGCTCGCACGAAGGTGCCCTTAAGATGTCCGGATTTTACGGCGATGGAGGATATGAGGTCGGCATCCTCGATGATGTGCTCTCGCAGGTCGTCCGTGGTTTCCACGACCCGGTCACTGAGCTTCAGCCCGAGTTCCTCTCTTTGGGCTCTTCCAATTGGTCTTAGGACGCGGGCCTTCTGACTTAGGGCCAGCACGTCCTTCTCCGCTTGGAGCTCCAGCTCTGCTCTTTCCATGGCGACAAGGTCGGCCTTCGCCTTGGCCAGGCCGACGTATTCGCCGGTCGTAGGCGGCCGTCCCCGTCCGCGTTTCCCACCTGCTGCAGGTTTCTTTCTGCTGGGGAGGGGCGTGCCAGCGAAGTCTTCGGCGGAGGATATATCATCGGAATCCTCCAGCTCGAAGTCATGGCGCTTCCTTTTCCCGCCTCCCCCTATACTCCCCGTAGCAGAACCAATCGACATGACGTCGTCCGAGTCCTCAAACTCATGCGCATCTATCCTCTCTAAAACCACTACTGGCGATCTTAGTGAGGAGGTAGATGGTTTCCCTCCTGTGGCCCCTTTTGTTAGGGCGACCCTTCTCTTTTCCCTTTCCGCAAGAAGCACCTCAAGTCGGTACATCATGTCATCCCTTAGCACCTCCTTTAAGTCGGTGATGCTAAGGGACATCAGATACTCTTCCCGTGCCTTGAGGTTGTTTGTGTTCTTCGAACTGTCCTCCACAATGCCCTGGTGCTCCGCGATGAGTATATCACGCAGGGACTCATAGTCCTTCTGTACAAGGTCCCTGACCTGTGTTTTTGTCGACGACGGAGGACGACAGCGCCACCTACATGGGCCGCCTCGACCACGTGCTTGCTGCCTGCAAGTGGGTGAGACGGCCCCCTCCCGGTGCCTCATGCCGGGCGCGGCGTCGGATGAAATCGACGGCGCCGCACCCGAACATTCCGGCCCTTCTCCCGGCCACGGTTTTTACGCCGCGACCCGCCTCAGCCGCGCCCCCACGCCAAAGCGCCCGAGAGGCACGGCCTACCCGTCCCGGTGCCGCATGCCGGGCGCGGCGTCGGATGAAATCGACGGCGCCGCACCCGAGCATTCCGGCCCTTCTCCCGGCCACGGTTTTTACGCCGCGACCCGCCTCAGCCGCGCCCCCACGCCAAAGCGCCCGAGAGGCACGGCCTACCCGTCCCGGTGCCGCATGCCGGGCGCGGCGTCGGATGAAATCGACGGCGCCGCACCCGAACATTCCGGCCCTTCTCCCGGCCACGGTTTTTACGCCGCGACCCGCCTCAGCCGCGCCCCCACGCCAAAGCGCCCGAGAGGCACGGCCTACCCGTCCCGGTGCCGCATGCCGGGCGCGGCGTCGGATGAAATCGACGGCGCCGCACCCGAACATTCCGGCCCTTCTCCCGGCCACGGTTTTTACGCCGCGACCCGCCTCAGCCGCGCCCCCACGCCAAAGCGCCCGAGAGGCACGGCCTACGCTCCCCTCTCCCGGCCACGGTTTTTTACGCCGCGGCCCACCTCAGTTGCACCCCCACGCCAAAGCGCCCGAGAGGCGCAACCTACCGTCCCCTCTCCCGGCCACGGTTTTTACGCCGCGACCCGCCTCAGTCGCGCCCCCACGCCAAAGCGCCCGAGAGGCGCAACCTACCCGTCTCGGTGCCTCATGTCGGGCGCAGCGCTGGCCCTTCTCAGCGCCGCACTCACCGGCATTCCGGCCCGCCTCAGGGTTCCTCTTGGCTTCACCGTGGGTGGACAGTACCCACGGCTACTAAGCCCCCCCGCCACGACAAGGCGGGAACCCAATTCGGGGGGGAACCTAACCTAACCTAACCTAACCTAACCTAACCTAACCTAACCTAACCTAACCTAACCTAACCTAACCTAACCTAACCTAACCTAACCTTTTTTTTTTTTTTTTTTTTTTTTTTTTACCTGGGGAAATGCATTTACGCACCCCCGCGCCTGGGCTGATATGTACAGGTGGCGCGGGGAGTGTGGGACTCGGCCAAAATGGCCCCTACCCACTAAAACCCCAGGGCCCACTCCACTCCGCGATGGCGGGGCAAGGCATCGCCTAAGGCTTAGTCCTTTAACCCCGCCAAGTGGTCGCCGCGTGGCGTCCTCGGACGCGCGGCTCTCCTTGGGCGCGCACAGGTGCGCGCACGCCCATCGTCTTAGTCCTGGAGGTCAGTGCTACTGGGGGAGGCGGAGGAAATTCCGCCGCCGCCCACCAGGCCTGCGCCTCCTCTGCGGCAGCGCGTCTGGGGCGATCTCCCGCAGGCGCTCCGCCTCCTCCTTCTTCATCAAAACGGCCTCGCAGAAGGCGCTGAACGCCCTCCACTTGGCGTCACTCTCCAGGATGCTCCCCACTACTGCGGGGAGGCTTAAATCAAGTCCGATGTGGCCCGACAGGGAGCTTCTTTCAGCATCCCATGCCGGGCAGTCCTTCAGGGTGTGGCTGGCGGTATCCACCGCGCAGCCACAGTGGTGGCAAGCGGGGGTCTGTTCCCTACCGATCTTGTGCAGATAGCTGCCGAAACAGCCGTGTCCGGACAGCATCTGCACAAGTCGGTAGGACAGGTGCCCCCACCGCCTCCCCGTCCATTCCGGTAGGACCGGCAGCAATGCTGACACGGTCCACGCCCCAACTCTTGAGGCCGCTAGTCCACGGGCCCACTCTTGAGCGACCCATCTCCGGCCGCGCTCTCTCCACTCATTCACTGTCACCGGGGAGGGCTCCTCCCCACTCTGCCTCGCGCTCACCCGGTGCCAGTGAATGTCTGCCAGGGCGGTCGCCTCGAGCTGCCACGGTGCGGTTCCGGCTATAGCGCACACGGCATCGTATGACACCGTGCGGTAGGCCCGCGCAACCCTAGTGGCTATAGCCCGTTGCGACCGCCTCAGCACCGCCTCGTTCTGGGAGGACATCCCGTATGCCCAAATCGGGCAACCGTACAATGCCATCGACCGGATGACGCCCGCGAATAGGCGGCGACACCCCCCGCCTGGCCCGCCGATGTTCGGCATTATCCGGCTCAGAGCCGAAGCCGTGGCGGCCAACTTGGGGGCCAGTGCCGCGAAGTGCGGCTTGAACGTCCAGCGGGAGTCCAACACCAGGCCCAGGTACTTCAGGGTGGACCCGATCTCAATTGGACACCCGCTCACCACGAGGGCGTCCCCGGCCGGTGGAGCCCTGCGCGCGCCATGGAAGGCGATCGCCTCCGATTTGTGGAGGGCCACTTCGAGGCCCAGACGCCTTATTCGCGCCACAACCTGAGCGACCCCAGCCGTCGCCTTCAGTTTCGCCTCTCTGTGGTCGCGACCTCTCGCCACTACGAGGGTGTCGTCGGCGTAGCACAACACCTCGACGCCATTGACGAACGACCCCCGCAGGACCCAGTCGTAGCCTATGGACCACAACAAGGGGCCCAACACAGACCCTTGCGGTACGCCCCGGGACACAGCGTGACGGCCCCAGCCTTCTCGGGTCGGGAAGATGATCTCCCGGCCCTCGAGGTAGTTCTTCACTATCCTTATGAGGTAGGGCGGCAGGTTATGTTGCCGCATCCCCTCCAGGATTGCCTCCCAGGGCAGGGTGTTAAAAGCGTTAGCGATGTCTAAAGACACCGCGATAACTACCCTGCCCTGTGACACCTCCTCCTCGCATATGTCCCGGAGCCTCCCGATCGCATCTATGGTCGAGCGACCCCTCCGGAAACCATACTGGGCGTCGGCCAGGTCCGGCCCCTCCGTGGACAGATGCCCCTGAACGCGGCCGGCTATAACGCGCTCGAAGAGCTTGCCGTCCTCGTTCAGCAGAACAATCGGCCGGTACGCCGACGGGGCGTCCGCCGGTCTGCCGGGCTTCCGCAGCAGGACGAGCTTCCCCAGCTTCCACCTCCCGGGGAACCGCCCGTCCTCCAGGCACTTCGTCAGGAGGCGCTGGAATCGCTCCCCCAACTCGTTCCGCAGGGCGAGGACCCAGATCCGGCCGTGCACCCCATCCGGGCCGGGGGCGGTCCTCTTGCCTGCGAGCCTGCACACTGCGGCCTCCACCTCCCCGGCGGACACCTCAGGGACGGAGTCCTGAGGCGCCGGCTCGGCCGTCTCGGCCAAGGGGGCGTTCCCCGCCGGGAACAGAGACGACACCACCGATCTCAGTAGCGCCGGCTCCATCCCGGATGTTAGCGGCGGGGCCCAGGGGCGGAGCTTACTCATGACGAGTTTGTAGGGCCGCCCCCAGGGGTCCGACTCGAGCGTGTCGATGAGCTCGGACCACGCCCGCTCCTTAGCCTCGGCTATCGCTCGGCGCAGGGCTGTCCTCGCGTCCCGGTACACGTCGTAGAGGCGGCGCTCTTCCTCCGGGTCATTCCTCCTTCTTCTTCTCCGGTACCTGGTGTACTGGTTTCTGGCGGTCACGCAGTCGCGCCTGAGTTGCGCGAGCTCCGCATTCCACCAGTACACCTGGTCTCTCGGGGGCGGCCTCTGCGTCCGCTTCATGGCGCAATCGGAGATGTGCGCCGCGGACTCGGCAAACCAGGCCACCTCCCCCTCGATTGTGGGCTCCTCGGGTGCGGGGCACCAAGCCCTGACCACAGACGCCACTTCAGCCTCTTCCTTGTTCAGGCTCTTCAGCGACCATCTGGGTCCTGTCTCTGCCGGTGGTGGGCTGATCGGTGTCGCTGACGAAGGGAGAACGTGATACCGGATATACCGGTGATCTGATAAGGTCTCCACCTCCGTCAGGACTTCCCAGCCCGGGATCCGTCGCGCCAAGATGGGGCTCGCGAAAGCTACATCCACGACGGACCCGCCCTGCTGCCTCACGCAGGTCTGCTCCGTCCCTTGGTTGAGCGGTACCAGGTTGTGGGCTGCGATCCACTCCATCAGCACCTCTCCGTACCGATCGGTGACCGAAGACCCCCACACCGTAGACTTGGCGTTGAGGTCTCCGGCCACTATCACCTTCTGAGGCCTCGCCCATTCGACCATGTTGCTTACTCCCGCCAGATAGGACTCGAACTCCGCCACAGTCCTATTCGGCGAGAAGTAAGCACCCACGACGACCACCTCTCCAACTTTGCAGGCCGCGCAGCCCACTCCGACCAGGGACGAAGCAATCGCGTTGTTGCCGTCGATGTTATTGACAACAATCGCGACGGATCCGTCGCGAGAGCCCAGCCAGTTACCCCGATCTGGGACCAAATATGGCTCGGCGACCACGGCGATGTGTATCTTCCACTGCGCCAGGCTCTGGAGAAGAAGATCCTGAGCCCTGGCGCAGTGGTTGATATTCGTCTGAAGAAACCGCAGGGCCATTAGTCCCCTGCGATTTCTCCAGTCTCCATCGCGCCCGTCGGCTGGGCGGCATCCGTGTTCGCCACTGGCTTCTTCTTCTTCACCTGACTGGGGGCCGAACAGTTTTTCCCTCCCAGTCGGTGGTCCGCCTTCTTCCCGGCGTCCGCGCAAAGCACGCAGTGGGGTTTGGCGCTGCAAGATGATGCCCGGTGCCCCGGCTGGCTACATCTGTAGCACAGCTGGCTCCGGTCCTCATCGGGGCACTTCGCTGCAACGTGCCCCAATCTCAGGCACCTGAAGCACCGGGTCTGCCTGGGCTTCGCAGGGGTTATCTTGCCCTCGATGAAGCCGATCTTGAATTTACCGCCCACCAGCATCTTGGCGGCGGTAATCGGCACCTGCGCCCATGCGGCGTTCATGCCCCTGCGGTCGAGCCTCAGCGCGCCAACGCGGATGTGTTCCGCCGGGCACTGCCCTTTCTGGGCGAGGGCTTCCTGCAGCTCCGATGAAGTGACCGAGTCGTCCAACTCTGTGACCCTAACGTCGATGCACTTCACCGGAGTGTAAATCCTGACTCCCTCGCCAGAGATGGCCGCCTTCAGCTTCTCGGCCAGCACCTCAGCCTTCGGTCCGCTGGAGGCGCCGGGTATCTGCAATATAGCAGCCCCCGTCGCCGCCCTGCGGAACTTCACGGACTCGATGCCCGCGTCCGCCAAGTCGACTTTGGTCTTCGCCTCGCGGACCACTGTCGCGTAGGTGACACCTCTCTCCTCGGCGTCCTTGGTCAGGGATATGACCACGGCCGCGGATTTAGGAGCCTTCAGCTTGGGCTTCGGTGCAGGTTTGGAAGCCCTTCTGGCCTCCCCCGGTCGCGGCCGGGTCGGAGTCTTATCCGTGTTGCGCGCCCTTTGCGCTTGTTTCGCTTTCGTTTGGGGCCTCCTCGTAGGTTGAGCCGGAGCCCCCTGGGTCGTTTTCCTCTTTCCGCCCTTGTAGACGACCGTCGCCCAGCTCTCTCTGGAGTCTTTCTGGTCGGACTGGGTCGCCGCAAGGGCGCGGGACGTCGACGGAACCTGAGTGGGCTCCGGCTGTGATGCTCTGGCCACACTTTCATCCTCGTTCCTCTTCTTGCTTTTGGTTTTCCCCTTTTTCTTTATCGCTGTCCCCTCCATCCCTTCCGACGGGGGTGCGTTCTTTTTGAGGAAGTCTTGCTTCTGGGTTGGCCTCGAGGGCCCTCCCAGCTCTCTTCTATTTTTCTCCTTTCGGTCCGCCGCCAACGGGGGCCGGAGTTTCGGCTCGGGGTTGAGTCGAGGCTCCAGTCCCTCTATGCGCGCGTTGAGACGGTCAACCAACCGCCCCATCAGCCTACTCTCCAGCTCTTCCAGGTCAGTAGGCGTCTGGGGGGTCTCCTGCGGTCGCCTGTCCTGCATCAGGGTCCGCAGCTCCGCCATCTCTTTTTGGAGAGACTCCAGGAGTCGTCGGAGGCGCGCGTTGTCCTCCTGGAGTATCCTCGTCTCCTCCGTGACAGTGCGCTTGGCCAACTCATAGAAGTCCTCGCGCAAGCACGTCACCGCCTTCTTCAGGGCACTCACGTACGTGCCCTTCAGGTTCGCGGAGGTCTTCATTACCTTCTCAACAATCCCGATGCTGGCCTCTATCCGTTTATGGACGTCGGCCGAGACCTCTGGACCGGGATGTTGAGTCGCTTCCATGGGGGTGGGGCACGAAGATCTCGTGATCCTTGCCTCCGCCATCAGGTCTAGGAGCTCGGCCTGGGCTCGCCTCTCAAGCTCCTCTTCCTGCTCCCTGGCCAAGGCTCTCTTGGCTTCGGCAAGGCCCACGTATTCCCCGGTTGTGGGGGGTCTTCCGCGGCCCCTCTTCTTTGTGCCAGTAGAAGGCGACTCTGTCGAACTAAACTCCTCGTCCGACAGTCGAGCCCTCTTCCTGTTTCTCTCCCTCCAGAACTTGGAGCTGCCTGGCTCCGGTGACTCGAACAGTCGGACCGATGCTACAGATGGTACGCTGTACATCGATCCGTCGTCCGAGTCAGAGAGCGCTGTGGCGCTATTGTCCGCCCTATGGCGGTCTGCAGCCTCCGCTGCACGAGATGTTGACGGCGTCGGCGTACGCACGACAACAACTCTGAGCTCTTTTTCGAGCTCCTCCCTCTTCTCCTCTACCTTCTCTTTACTTTTACTTTTAATTTGATTTATTTTTGGTCCCATAAGCTCTCCTTCATGACTACTTGCCGTCCCCCAACGTCCTCGGGAGAGGAGCATTGTTGACGGCGGGTAAATGCTTATAGTGGGCTTTTAAAATACCACTAAGCATGCCCAAGCTTAGCTGTCCCTACTACTGCGTGGGTGCGGGAGGTGCCCACGAGTCGGCCGCTAGCTGTCCGATTTAACGCACCGAGCACCTGCTCAGAGAGCAGGGGAGTGGCGCCACGCAAGGCCCCTAAGGGCGCCCCAGCGCGCACTCATTGCGGGTTTTTTATTGGGGTTTTCCTTCCCCTTGGGCCGGCCGGTCAAGGCAAGCTCCTTGGTCCGGTCGCTTGCGAGACATGACCACAGAGGCAACCGGATAACAAGTTCGCCCGACGGGGGACGTATAATCCCTAACCAACATAGGCACATTGGCCCTGTGGCCCGCCGCGCCGTGAGAGGTGTAAAGAGCCTCTCACCCCTCCGTGCAAGGATGCACAAGCTCAATAGAGCGCGTCGCTGTACAATATGTACAAAGGCTGTGAAAGCCACCTCCTTTTTCGCTGACTCAGAGTCGAGAGCAACGCCGAATACTCCGAACAAAGAGCGCGAATAATGTAGACGGCCTTACCAAGCCCGAGGACCGGGTAATGCCGCCCTCCCGGTTCGCGACCACACCCGCACATAGACACACCCTATGCCTCATGTACCATGATGAGACATAGAGCAGTCCGCGCCGATGTGGTTCGGGCCCCCTCGCCACGACAAGGCCCGGGGTCCCCCGGAGGCAGAACTCCAGGGGGTGAGGGGGAACCTAACCTAACCTAACCTAACCTAACCTAACCTAACCTAACCTAACCTAACCTAACCTAACCTAACCTAACCTAACCTAACCTAACCTAACCTAACCTAACCTTTTTTTTTTTTTTTTTTTTTTTTTTTGACCCAGGGAAAATGCTTTATGCATACCACCGCCCTGGGGCGGGCGATGGTTATGTGGGACTCCGCCCTGAAAAGGGCGACCCGCCCTGAGAAGGGCGGGAATACTACCCACTAAAAACCCTGGGGTGTTCACCGCCTCCGCGCCTGTTGCCGGGGCCACGGGATCGCTTTCGCATGCTCCGCAGCCCCGGCAGCGCCAGCCCGAGACGGGCACCGCCTCCGTGATGACGATGCATCGGAACACGCGACGCACCGCCATCCTTCCTTCTCGGGGACTCCATGTAGTGGGCGCCGCACGGCCCCACGTCCGACGCCCGAAGTCCCCGGCAGCGGGATGGGGACCCGCCGCCAAAAGGCCGCAGGGGTTGGGAAGCTCGGCTGGTCAGACCGACGCTCCCCCTCCCCCACAGACCCTCCACGCCGCCGCCCGTGAGGGCAGCAGCGCCTCCCACTCGGGCCACTTCGTCCGGGCTGTCCACACACCCCGAGGAAGCGGCCCGTGGCCTCGGGAAGGGCGGCACCGGGAGTGCGTACCGGCGCCGCAACCGACCATACTGGCCCCGCCTCTGGGTTCCTCTTGGCTTCACCGTGGGTCGTCAACCTAACCTAACCTAACCTAACCTAACCTAACCTAACCTAACCTAACCTAACCTTTTTTTTTTTTTTTTTTTTTTTTTTTTACCCAGGGAAAATGCTTTATGCATACCACCGCCATAGGGTAAGAGGCGGTGGTTATGTGGGACTCCGCCCTGACAAGGGCGATCTACCCACTAAAAACCCTGGGGTGTTCCTTCTCAGCGCCTAGCGTCGGGGTCACGGGATTCGCTCTCGCATGCTCCGCGACCCCGACAGCGCATAGCCGAGCGTCCGGCTCCTTTTCTGGGACTTAATCCCGGGGGACCTAAGTCCCCCCTCCTTCTTCTGCTAAAAATAATAATAGGAGTGGCGCGCCGGAACACCTAACGCGCCACATAGTCTCGAGGTCCCTTCCGACGGGCGGCAGAGGTACCCCACTCTGTCACCCGGAGGACCTCGTCATGGTGGTCTATGTCACCGCCATGGCGGATTCTTGCCCGGCCGCTGCGGGCTGGGCTTCACCGGCGGCGGCCGGAGTCGCTCCGGCCGCTTTGGGCGATCTTCTTTGGCCACGTTTGGGGGCGCTGCAGTTCTGCGACCCCAAACGGTGCCCCGCTGGTTTGCCAGCCTCGGCGCACAAGACGCACCGAGGCTGGCTGCTGCACGCTGCCGCAACGTGGCCAGGCTGGCCACAGCGGTAGCATAGGCCACCTCGATCGACCTCCGCGGTGCACTTGATCCCCACATGTCCCGCGTGGAGACAGCGGAAGCACCGCAGAGGTCGGGGCGGCAGCAATGTGACTTTGGCTGCCACCCACCCCACCAGGAGACGCCCTTTAAGCGCCAGCGCCTTAGCCGCCGCGACCGGACAGCGCACCCAGGCGGTGCCGATTCCGGAGGAGGCATGCCGGATTTCTCCGACTGATACGGACCCCTCCGGGCAGTCACCCTGCTGGGCAACCTTGGCTGCTACTTCCCCGCTGGTAACAGAGTCATCCAGACCAGAGATGCGCAGCTCTGCGCGTTTCTCCGGCCTGGTGACCCGCACATCTTCAGCGGGGAAGATTCCTCTCATAGCAGCGGCGAGGGCGTCTGCTTTCTCGCCGCTGTCCGCCCCTGGCACCTCCAAGATGCGTGCTCCGGTTACGGCGCACCTAAACTTCATATCAGTGATGCCGAGGTCGGTCAGTTTTATTTTGGACGCGGCCTCGGTCAGCACGTCGCGGTAGCTGCGACCCCCCCGCTCGGCTTCCGGCTGCAGCTGGATGACTACTGCCGCCGAGCGAGGGAGGCGGAGTCTTTTCGGCCCTGGCGCTTTGGGCCTAGCCGCCTTCCCTTTCTTTGACTTGGTTGTCGCCGACCCCGGCGCCGATTGTCCCGGCGGAGACTTCTTCGCCGGTGCGCCAGGCGCCGATGTCGGGGCAGCCTTTCCCTTCTTCTTTTTCTTCCCCCGTTTCACTACCTCCGAGTAGCCAGCGTCCATATTCGCCGGAGCTGGTGGGAGTGAACGGGGGGCATCCTTCTCTGGGACCGGTTGGGAGGGTTCCTTTACCCTCTTCTTAGATCCCTTCTTTGGTCCCTTGTTAGGCTGGCTCACAGGTGCCGGCGCAGTATTGCCGGCAGCTGAAGCTGCAGCCTCTTGTTGCGACGACCGTCCCTCATGTTGGAGGGGTGGGCGTCGTCGCTCCGGAAGCAGTCTCCCCTCAACTGCGGCCTCGACCATGTGTCGGATCGTGGCCAGCAGCACCTCCTGAGAGAGAGGCTGCTCCCGAGCCTCCTGTTCTTGCCTACCTGAGGGTGGCGTGGGAGCACTTCGAGCTCCGATCATCTCCGCGCGGAGGGCGGCGAATTCCTTGCGTAGTCTGTCAACCTCCACGCGCAGGCGAGCGTTTTCCGACGCCAGCCTTGCTGTCTCCTCAGTGACGGAGCGTTCAGCGAGGGCCTTGACCCTGTCATCTATCCGTGCCGCCGCTTCCTTCAGGGCCCGGATATCTGTGCCCTTCAGGTGTCCCGCCGTCACGGCGACACGGCAGATGACCTCCGTGTCCTCAAAAATACGGTCTCTAAGGTCGCAAGATGCCTCATTGAGCGAGGCAGCCCCAACCCCCGAGCCCGAGCCTTTTCCGGCTCTGGCGACGCGCTCCTCTACGTTGCGCGACTTCGCCCTAGCGCTCTTGCGCCCCCTCTTAGGTCCGTCGCCTCCCGACTGGGATCCGGCGGAGCTGTCGGAGAGCGGATCGTCCTCCTCCATACCCTCTCGCAGTCGTTTCCTTGTCCCGCTGCTGTCACGGGACGAGCAGGCGACTGACGCACGGCCGCCCGAGACCGACGCTGGAGATACCTCCATCCTCTCTAAAACCACAACAGGTGATTTCAAAGAGGGGGCGGCAATTTTCCCCACGCCCGAACCAGACGGCGGAGCGGCAGTCGCCGCGGGGGTGGCAGTTATTAGCTGCTGCTTCCTCTTGTCTATGAAATATGTGATCCTATACGACATGTCGCGTCTGACCTCTTCTTGGAGCTCTTCCTCTGAGAGGGTCCACACGAGCTCCCAGATTGGCCCACGACTGTCGCAAGGATCACCCGAATCGCGGAAGGCTGCCCGTTCCTCAATGAACTCCTTAACAAGAGATGAACACTCCCGACGGACCTGGTCGTGTATCTCCTGCTCTGTGAGGGTCGTGAGGTCCTCGGGCCAGCCCTTCCAGCTCTTAATGAGTTGGGGATCTACAATGAGCGGGCGGTGTTTCACCCGCTTTACTCTTCTTCTAACTCCTTCTTCGTCATTAAAGACGGAACGCAAAGGTGCCCCCCCCAGATACGAGGAGCTGCCTGAGCCCGAGGGCCCAGGGAGGGGTTCTCCAGCCCTTTCGAGGCCGGTACCCTCCTGGGGTATTCTGTTATTGTCCTTTTGCGCTTTCATCTTTGTTGTTGCTATGTGGTTTCGGGATATGCCCCCCGTGACGGCCTCGTATCCGGGCCACAGTCCCCGGCGAACCCCCCGGCGACCGCCACAAGCGGGGGATCCGGGGTAATTTTTTATAGAGGTTTTCTTCCTCGCGGTCCACTTTTGACGGTGAACCCTCGGTCCCACTCCGAGCCGCGAGACATGACCACGACACTCAGAGCAGGATTACGATATGCTAGCGGGTCCGCTTAGCTTCACGGCTGGGAAAAATGCATCCAGCCGCTACTAAGCCCCCTCGCCACGACAAGGCGCGGACCCGATTGAGGGGGAACCTAACCTAACCTTTTTTTTTTTTTTTTTTTTTACGTGGAGAAACGCATATGGACATCGCGTACCACCGCGTCGTGGGGACGGCGGGTGGTTATGCCGGGCTCCGACCGGCTAAAACTCCACGGCACTCCTTCTCAGTCGCGCGTCGGCGAAGGAACGGTAACCGCTATAGCATATCCGTTCCCCCGCCGCGACGTCGCCTCCCTGGAGGCGACCGACTCGGGTAAAGGTGCGCCGGAGCGTCCGAAACGCGCCTTTCTTCCTCGTGCTTCTATAGCAGGGACGCCCGTCCCCCCGGAACGCCCCCAGAAGCAACGAAGGTGGTGGAGTGGTGTCAGCTCGCGTCCATAGCGGCCTCTACAGGAGGGCCACTGGGGCGAGGACACCCCACCTGTGCCACCGTCGTGGGTGACTCGTGCCCGGCCACTGTGGGCTGGGCAGCACCGGCGGCGGCCGGAGACACTTCGGCCGCTTTTGGTGTCCTTCTCGGGATTCGCTTGGGGGCGCCGCAACTCTGCGACCCCAATCGATGCCCCGCCGGTTTGCCAGCTTCGGCGCACAAGACGCACCGAGGCTGGCTGCTGCATGCCGCCGCAACGTGGCCGGGAAGGCCGCAACGGTAGCACAGTCCGCCTCTATCGATCTCGGCGGTGCATTTCCGCCCCACATGGCCAGCATGGAGGCAGCGGAAGCACCGCAAAGGTCGGGGCGGCAACAAGGTGACTTTCGCTGCCACCCACCCCACCAATAGGCGCCCTTTCAGCGCCAGTGCCTTGGCCGCCGCGACCGGGCAACGAACCCAGGCGGTGCCAGTCCTGGAGGGGGCATGCCGGATTTCTCCGACGGATACGGACCCCTCCAGACAGCCGCCTTGCTGGGCGACTTTGGCCGCTATTTCCCCGGTGGTGACGGATTCATCCAGGCCGGAGATGCGCAGCTCCACGCGCCTTTCTGGCCTTGTGACCCGTACATCCCCAGCGGGGAAAACTCCTCTCATGGCAGCAGCGAGGGCGTCTGCCTTATCGCTGCTTTCCGCTCCTGACACCTCCAGGATGCGCGCTCCGGTCACGGCAATCCTGAGCTTCATATCTGTTATTCCGAGGTCAGCCAGTTTAATCCTGGACTTGGCCTCGGTCAGAACATCTCGGTAGCTCCGCCCTGTTCGCTCAGCTTCTGGCTGCAGTTGTATCACCACAGCCGCTGATCGAGGGGTACGGAGCTTGCTAGGCACCGGCGCTTTTGGCCGCACCTTTCCTCCTTTTTTTGACTTGGCTGCCGCCGCTCGCGGCGCCGACTGCCCCTGCGAAGACTTCTTCGCCGGCGCAACAGGCGCCGAGGTCAGGGCAGCCTTGCCTTTTTTCTTCCCTTTCCCCCGTTTAACCACCTCCGAGTAACCAGCGTCCATGTTCGCCGGTGCCGGGGGCAGTTGACGGGGGGCATCCTCCCTGGGGGCTTGTGCGGTTGCCTTGGTGGCCTTCCTCCTTCTGCGCACCTTTTCCCTTCCTGATTCGGTGACCGGCACTGCCTCGTGAGTCGAGGTGGCCGGTAGCGTCCTTTCTGATATCCGCCTCTCGTGTTGGAGAGGCGGGCGTGGGCGGTCGGGTATCAGCCTCCCATCTACTCTTGCGTCCACCATATGGGCGATGGTACGCAAGAGCTCCTCTGAGAGAGGTTGCTCCCGCCGCTCCGCAGTCACTTCCGGTAGGGACGGAGCGGCACGCACCCTGGCCCGCTCCGTCTCAATCTCCGCACGGAGGGCGGCGAAGTCCTTTCGAAGAACGTCGACCTCCGCACGAAGACGGGCGTTTTCAGCCGCCAGTTTCGCCGTTTCCTCGGACACGGAGTGTGCCGCTAGGACTTTGGCTCTGTCTTCTATCCGCGCCGCTGCCTCCTTAAGGTCTCGGATAAATGTCCCCTTAAGGTTGCCCGATGTGCTGGCGACGCGGCAGATAGCCTCCGTGTCCTCAAAGATTTTGTCTCGAAGGACGTTGGCTGACTCTTCATTGGCCGCTATATCTCCGACCCCTGAGCCTGACCCTTTACCGGCCCTGGCGACTCTCTCCTCTATACTGCGCCCTGCCGTTTCCAACTTGCGGCCTCTTTTGGCTGCCCGGGCGTGAGGCTGAGACTCACACCGCTGTCGCTTCCGTGATACACTGCTGTCGCGGGACGAGCAGGCTGATGACGTAACGTCGTCCGAACCAGACGCCGTCTGCACGTCCATCCTCTCCAAAACAACTACTGGAGATTTTAGGGAAGGAACAACACATTGGGTGGCGCATGATCCAGATGCCTGTATAACCTTCTTTGGGTTCACAGGATCCACTCCATCTTGAGGCGAGGAAACCCCGCCCTCAATGTTCAATGCCGGGTGGGCTTCTACCTTCTTTTCTTGGGCCGCGGTGGAAGACTGCGCGACCCTCTGCTTACTGGTGCAAGCCTCGGCTCTAAGCTCTTGGCGCCTAGCCAGCAGCAGCTCAAGCCTGTAGCGCATTTCTTTGGGCACGTACTTCTCGATGTCATCCGTAGAATGATGATACAGTGCCTTTTGCCGGGGGGTGGCGTTCGCCACCTCGATTACCCCGAACACCATGTCGTCCAGTTCCTTGGTGAGGGTCCTCACGAAGACCTCTCCCTCCTGACGCACCTTCTCTTTTATTTGCGACTCGCTCATGACAGCGAGATTCGCCTCCCACTCCTTAACACGCATCATGTCCTTCCATGCCAAGAATTGTTGGTATTTGGGTGGCCTTGGATCTGGAGGTGGCCACCCCTCACCCCCACTTAAAACTACACCTTCCCGTCTACGCGTTGCTGCCCCCCCCACATACGAGGGGCGGCCCGGAGCTTGTCCGGGGTGGGACTGGCCGGCCCTTTCGGGGCCGGTACCCACGTGGGGATTTTTTTCACAAGCGCGCTTATCCATGGTTTGCTATTTAAATTGTCGAGGTATGCCCCCCGTGACGGCCTCGTATCCGGGCCACAGTCCCCGGCGAACCCCCCGGCGACCGCCACAAGCGGGGGATCCGGGGTAATTTTTTATAGAGGTTTTCTTCCTCGTGGTCCACGTTTTACGGTGAACCCTCGGTCCCACTCTGAGCCGCGAGACATGACCACGACACTCAGAGCGGGATTACGATATGCTAGCGGGTCCGCTTAGCTTCACGGCTGGGAAAGATGCATCCAGCCGCTACTAAGCCCCCTCGCCACGACAAGGCGCGGACCCGATTGAGGGGGAACCTAACCTAACCTAACCTTTTTTTTTTTTTTTTTTTGACCCAGGGAAAATGCTTTATGCATACCACCGCCCCCGGGCCGGGGCGATGGTTATGTGGGACTCTGCCCTGAAAAGGGCAACCCGCCCTGAGAAGGGCGGGAATGCTACCCACTAAAAACCCTGGGGTGTTCCTCCTCCGCGCCTGTTGCCGGGGCCGCGGGAATCGCTTTCGCATGCTCCGCAGCCCCGGCGGCGCCAGCCCGTCACCGGGCTCCTCCTCGAGGGGCACGAGTGCCCCTCAGAATGACGAGGATGCGCCGGAACACGCGACGCACCGCCGTCCTCCTCCTTCTCGGGGACCTTGTGCAAAGGACGCCGGTCGGGCCCATGACCGGCGCCCAAGGCCCCCTGCGACGGGTCAGGTCCGTGGCCCCGCCGCCCACCACAACGGCCACAGGGGGTGAGGAGGGCCGACTAGCTCCGCGCCAGCACTCCCCTCCCCCCGCGGCCCCTCCACGCCGCCAATCACCGGGGCGGCCCCGTCGAGGCCGCGGAGGAAATACATCTCCACGGCCTCTAACCCTCAGCCGCGGTGCTCCCCGAGCCACCGCAGCCCGCCTCAGTCGCGCCGCCGCCCCGGAGGACGACAGCGCCACCTACATGGGCCGCCTCGACCACATGCTTGCCGCCTGCAAGTGGGTGAGATGGCCCCCTCCCGGTGCCTCATGCCGGGCGCGGCGCCGGATAAAATCAACGGCGCCGCACTCGCCGGCATTCTGGCCCGCCTCTGGGTTCCTCTTGGCTTCACCGTGGGTGGACAGTCCACGGCTACTAAGCCCCCCCGCCACGACAAGGCGGGAACCCAATTCGGGGGGGGGAACCCAATTCGGGGGGGGGAACCCAATTCGGGGGGGGGAACCCAATTCGGGGGGGGGGAACCCAATTCGGGGGGGGAACCCAATTCGGGGGGGGGAACCCAATTCGGGGGGGGGAACCCAATTCGGGGGGGGGAACCCAATTCGGGGGGGGGAACCCAATTCGGGGGGGGAACCCAATTCGGGGGGGGGAACCCAATTCGGGGGGGAACCTAACCTAACCTTTTTTTTTTTTTTTTTTTTTTTTTTTTTTTTTTTTTTTTTTTTTGACCCAGGGAAAATGCTTTATGCATACCACCGCCCCCGGGCCGGGGCGATGGTTATGTGGGACTCTGCCCTGATAAGGGCAACCCGCCCTGAGAAGGGCGGGAATGCTACCCACTAAAAACCCTGGGGTGTTCCTCCTCCGCGCCTGTTGCCGGGGCCACGGGAATCGCTTTCGCATGCTCCGCAGCCCCGACGGCGCCAGCCCGTTGCCGGGCTCCTCCTCGAGGGGCACGAGTGCCCCTCAGAATGACGACGATGCGCCGGAACACGCGACGCACCGCCGTCCTCCTCCCTCTCGGGGACCTTGTGCAAAGGACGCCGGTCGGGCCCATGACCGGCGCCCAAGGCCCCCTGCGACGGGTCGGGTCAGTGGCCCCGCCGCCCACCACGACGGCCGCAGAGGGTGAGGAGGGCCGACTAGCTCCGCGCCAGCACTCCCCTCCCCCCGCAGCCCCTCCACGCCGCCAATCACCGGGGCGGCCCCGTCGAGGCCGCAGAGGAAAAACGTCTCCACGGCCTCTAACCCTCAGCCGCGGTGCTCCCCGAGCCACCGCAGCCCGCCTCAGTGGCGCCGCCGCCCCGGAGGACGACAGCGCCACCTACATGGGCCGCCTCGACCCCGTGCTTGCCGCCTGCAAGTGGGTGAGACGGCCCCGTCCGGTGCCTCATGTCGGGCGCAGCGCCGTCCCCCAGATCAGCGCCGCACCCGGCATTCCGGCCCGCCTCTGGGTCCCTCTTAGCTTCACCGTGGGTGACGAGTCCACGGCTACTAGAGCCCCCCCGCCACGACAAGGCGAGGACCCAATCGGGGGGGAACCTAACCTAACCTAACCTAACCTAACCTAACCTAACCTAACCTTTTTTTTTTTTTTTTTTTTGACCCAGGGAAAATGCTTTATGCATACCACCGCCCCCGGGCCGGGGCGATGGTTATGTGGGACTCTGCCCTGAAAAGGGCAACCCGCCCTGAGAAGGGCGGGAATGCTACCCACTAAAAACCCTGGGGTGTTCCTCCTCCGCGCCTGTTGCCGGGGCCACGGGAATCGCTTTCGCATGCTCCGCAGCCCCGACGGCGCCAGCCCGTTGCCGGGCTCCTCCTCGAGGGGCACGAGTGCCCCTCAGAATGACGACGATGCGCCGGAACACGCGACGCACCGCCGTCCTCCTCCCTCTCGGGGACCTTGTGCAAAGGACGCCGGTCGGGCCCATGACCGGCGCCCAAGGCCCCCTGCGACGGGTCGGGTCAGTGGCCCCGCCGCCCACCACGACGGCCACAGAGGGTGAGGAGGGCCGACTAGCTCCGCGCCAGCACTCCCCTCCCCCCGCAGCCCCTCCACGCCGCCAATCACCGGGGCGGCCCCGTCGAGGCCGCAGAGGAAAAAACGTCTCCACGGCCTCTAACCCTCAGCCGCGGTGCTCCCCGAGCCACCGCAGCCCGCCTCAGTGGCGCCGCCGCCCCGGAGGACGACAGCGCCACCTACATGGGCCGCCTCGACCCCGTGCTTGCCGCCTGCAAGTGGGTGAGACGGCCCCGTCCGGTGCCTCATGTCGGGCGCAGCGCCGTCCCCCAGATCAGCGCCGCATCCGGCATTCCGGCCCGCCTCTGGGTCCCTCTTAGCTTCACCGTGGGTGACGAGTCCACGGTTACTAGAGCCCCCCCGCCACGACAAGGCGGGGACCCAATTCGGGGGGGAACCTAACCTAACCTAACCTAACCTAACTCGTCCAAACCTAACTCGTCCAAACCTAACTCGTCCAAACCTAACTCGTCCAAACCTAACTCGTCCAAACCTAACTCGTCCAAACCTAACTCGTCCAAACCTAACTCGTCCAAACCTAACTCGTCCAAACCTAACTCGTCCAAACCTAACTCGTCCAAACCTAACTCGTCCAAACCTAACTCGTCCAAACCTAACTCGTCCAAACCTAACTCGTCCAAACCTAACTCGTCCAAACCTAACTCGTCCAAACCTAACTCGTCCAAACCTAACTCGTCCAAACCTAACTCGTCCAAACCTAACTCGTCCAAACCTAACTCGTCCAAACCTAACTCGTCCAAACCTAACTCGTCCAAACCTAACTCGTCCAAACCTAACTCGTCCAAACCTAACTCGTCCAAACCTAACTCGTCCAAACCTAACTCGTCCAAACCTAACTCGTCCAAGCCGTTGTTGTTGTTGTTGTTGTTGTTGTTGTTGTTGTTGTTGTTGTTGTTGTTGTTGTTGTTGTTGTTGTTGTTGTTGTTGTTGTTGTTGTTGTTGTTGTTGTTGTTGTTGTTGTTGTTGTTGTTGTTGTTGTTGTTGTTGTTGTTGTTGTTGTTGTTGTTGTTGTTGTTGTTGTTGTTGTTGTTGTTGTTGTTGTTGTTGTTGTTGTTGTTGTTGTTGTTGTTGTTGTTGTTGTTGTTGTTGTTGTTGTTGTTGTTGTTGTTGTTGTTGTTGTTGTTGTTGTTGTTGTTGTTGTTGTTGTTGTTGTTGTTGTTGTTGTTGTTGTTGTTGTTGTTGTTGTTGTTGTTGTTGTTGTTGTTGTTGTTGTTGTTGTTGTTGTTGTTGTTGTTGTTGTTGTTGTTGTTGTTGTTGTTGTTGTTGTTGTTGTTGTTGTTGTTGTTGTTGTTGTTGTTGTTGTTGTTGTTGTTGTTGTTGTTGTTGTTGTTGTTGTTGTTGTTGTTGTTGTTGTTGTTGTTGTTGTTGTTGTTGTTGTTGTTGTTGTTGTTGTTGTTGTTGTTGTTGTTGTTGTTGTTGTTGTTGTTGTTGTTGTTGTTGTTGTTGTTGTTGTTGTTGTTGTTGTTGTTGTTGTTGTTGTTGTTGTTGTTGTTGTTGTTGTTGTTGTTGTTGTTGTTGTTGTTGTTGTTGTTGTTGTTGTTGTTGTTGTTGTTGTTGTTGTTGTTGTTGTTGTTGTTGTTGTTGTTGTTGTTGTTGTTGTTGTTGTTGTTGTTGTTGTTGTTGTTGTTGTTGTTGTTGTTGTTGTTGTTGTTGTTGTTGTTGTTGTTGTTGTTGTTGTTGTTGTTGTTGTTGTTGTTGTTGTTGTTGTTGTTGTTGTTGTTGTTGTTGTTGTTGTTGTTGTTGTTGTTGTTGTTGTTGTTGTTGTTGTTGTTGTTGTTGTTGTTGTTGTTGTTGTTGTTGTTGTTGTTGTTGTTGTTGTTGTTGTTGTTGTTGTTGTTGTTGTTGTTGTTGTTGTTGTTGTTGTTGTTGTTGTTGTTGTTGTTGTTGTTGTTGTTGTTGTTGTTGTTGTTGTTGTTGTTGTTGTTGTTGTTGTTGTTGTTGTTGTTGTTGTTGTTGTTGTTGTTGTTGTTGTTGTTGTTGTTGTTGTTGTTGTTGTTGTTGTTGTTGTTGTTGTTGTTGTTGTTGTTGTTGTTGTTGTTGTTGTTGTTGTTGTTGTTGTTGTTGTTGTTGTTGTTGTTGTTGTTGTTGTTGTTGTTGTTGTTGTTGTTGTTGTTGTTGTTGTTGTTGTTGTTGTTGTTGTTGTTGTTGTTGTTGTTGTTGTTGTTGTTGTTGTTGTTGTTGTTGTTGTTGTTGTTGTTGTTGTTGTTGTTGTTGTTGTTGTTGTTGTTGTTGTTGTTGTTGTTGTTGTTGTTGTTGTTGTTGTTGTTGTTGTTGTTGTTGTTGTTGTTGTTGTTGTTGTTGTTGTTGTTGTTGTTGTTGTTGTTGTTGTTGTTGTTGTTGTTGTTGTTGTTGTTGTTGTTGTTGTTGTTGTTGTTGTTGTTGTTGTTGTTGTTGTTGTTGTTGTTGTTGTTGTTGTTGTTGTTGTTTACAATGCATGAACGCTCACCTCCACTGCCCGTGCTCCCGACTTAAGCAAACCTCTGGAAAGTATTAGATGACACAGCACACGTAATGTGGAACGGGGGAACGGACGACTATTATACGTCGGCGGGAAACGTTATCGATAACGAAACTACCCTCTCACCGACAGATACATAATTTGACTAGCTAAAGTTAACTTGTGTGTGAAAACTAGTCAACTTGACACCTATTTAGATATCAATTCTTTTGTCGGTGAAGTCGATAACTATAAGCTTAAGCTTAATACTGAACTTGACTTCCACTTTCACATTTATGTTTTTGATGGGATCTATACATTCATTATATCAACATATTAATTTAAAAAATAAAAAATAAAAAATAAGCAGACTTGTGGCTTAAAGGACATGTATCCATGGCCGTTAAATAAATTAAAAAAAAAAATTGTGACTTGTGTCATTTGATTTTGACATATTTTTTCTATTTACTACTTCCATCGAAACCTGTGATCGAAACCACAAACTACTTACATATTTCTGATTTTCTGAACCAGTCTAACGCAACTAGGAACAAATTAAATTTTGTTCGTGTTTAGCACTCATTTTTTTTTTAATTTTTTTTTTCCATGGCATCAAAGATGGCCTCACATGCTATTTCAGTCTTTTGTCTCTGAATCTTTCTTACAATCTGTCATCTGTTTGTCATGGCGACGCATGTTGTTATTTGGGAAAATAATTGTGTGATTTTTAAAAATTTAGTGTGATTTACGCTTTGAAAAGTGCAGTGTGACTATTAAAAACTATTTTCTTGTGATTGGGTAGTGAAATAGCACCGATTAGACGGTGTAGTACGTATGTAATTTGTAGAAAAAGATAGAGTCGACAAAATTTAAATAAAAGGAAATTTATCACGAAATTTCCTATAGATGAAGACCAGTAAGTACAGCTTGAGTAAAGTAATAAAGTATTTTGTTCTCTTCAGCTATCAGCATTAAAATAATACACTATCTTTTGTAATGAGAAAAAATATTTGCATGTTTGTAAACCATAGTGATGTAAATCTTCACTATCGATAAAGTGAGTCGATAAACTTTAATGAATGATGCTGTTATAGTGAATATTTTGGAATATTTTTGTATAGCTGCTGCTGCGTATACTTTTTTCATTACTTACTGCAGTTTTCATTAAGTATTATGATCGTATTGTAATAAAGTGAACCTCGTCTTCTGTATAAAGAACTATATTATACTCTATCTTGTTTCTAAGTGTACTTGCATGATTGATAGATATTTTAATTTCAGATGTCGACAATGGGTAAAAAATATTGGAAATGATGACTTAGCTTACATTCCAATCGAAAAACTTCACGATATAAAATATGTCTGTGGAGATGTAAGGAACGAATGTCGGAAGATAAACGAAAGTTTTTCGCTTTCGGAGGATATTTCTCCCGATAATTTAAACAAGGCTCAACAAGGAGGCACTGCGAAGTAAATCATTTACTTTTGACATAAAATGTAAATGTAATTTTTAAAGAGAAAATAAATATCTATCTATCTAATAACATCATCATCATGACAAACTAAAATATTGGAATAATAATAAATAAATAAAAATAATAATTTATTGTTTCAATTTTACGACAAATGTTTTCCCCCGTTGTAGATTTAATTCACCTGGTATGAAGCCCACGATGCTCTAATGATAATTTATCGATATCGATTTAATCAGGAACTACATGTGGCCATCCCTATTGTTCTCGTTAATGTTGGTACCCATGAGTTATGAAGTATTTTGACATTTAAATTTTCGCTGTGTTGGTATTGCTGGGTCTGCTAAATGGATTCCAAAACCAAGTAAGGAAGTCCCGTCTCTTAAAACGTAGTGATTACCTTCTCTCTGTTCTGAACGATCTTTGTTTACCTATCCCGTAGGTACCAATTGTCCAATTGTAGTTTTTTGTTGCGATCCCGCTCTACAATAAGCTGGCCTGTCGTGTTGTAAATTAAATAAAGATCGTCAAGATACGGAATCGTGTTGTAAATTAAATAAAGATCGTCAAGATACGGAATCATCATCCAGTGATTTACACAACGATTATATTTTCTTTGCATTTGCAGTGATTTACAGTAAGTGCCGGTGAACGGTATGCCCTCTAACTTATCCGAAGTTTTTCAGAAAACAGATGATTTTATAAATTCATAAAAACGAATGTTTATTTTTGCTACCCGAGATCACACACGTCTTTTTTTGCAAGATATTTTGTCAATGCAAGTACCTAGGTATTTTCAGATAGGCAGCTGTAAAGTATAAGAATAACATTTAAAAAAAACCGCATGGCCACTTCAAATATACTTACCTACATTCACTTATTTGGTAAGTAGTAAGTACCTAAATAATATTATAACGCTTATGTGGCATTACTATTACATAATTACATTTTTGAAAATAAATTAAACCAAAAATGGTCCCCACTCCGTATGTATTGTGGCGTGAACCACAACACTGGTCTAGGAAGGCTGCCAATTATAAAACAAATTAAACGGAATAGTAATCTGTAGGTCACCATTTATATTTAACATAAACATTACAAAAAAAACTAATGATAAAATCCTTTGCATAAACATAACAACAATATTAGGTAAACACATTGAGTGTCAGACATTGGTGGCACTCAGTACTAATTAAAATAAAAATATAAAAACCTGGTGACTCTATAACTTTATTTACAATATAATCAACATTTTATCAAACTACAATATTTTTTGGAAACAGTGCAAAATCCGGATAGTGGCCATACTTCTGTGTGAGAGTCACTTACCCTGTGAGCACTCGGCTAAGGCATTAACCATATCAAAATGTTTAATACACTTGTCTTTAATTCCCCCAAATGGCTAAGTTAGGCACCTACTAGTCAAGTAAGATAAATGGTTGTGAATCTGTCAGTATCCTAATTAGAATTTTAGTATTTACACTAGGTACATAGTTTAATGGACTTCATAAACATAACTACTATCTACTTAGAGCAGTTTTTAGTGGGTTTCACATTTTAAAAATTTATGTCCTTCCAAGTAGACTTTCTGTACCTATTTTCAATTTTGTTAAAAAAATTGTGATTTGCTTTTAGAATATTTGATTATTCATTGTATTTATTTTCATTCATTTATTTCATAATTTACAGTACTATTATTATAATATTTCACATTCAATTTACATGTCATTTATTAGTTGATAGTATGAATATGGTCGATAGTGCTAAATTGTGTGATCTAAATTGTAAAGCCAGCTTGTTCTAATGGTTGTTCCTCATTTAGTATTCTCTGTACCTACTCTCTCTCAGTATAGTCATTTTTGTACATATAGGATATCTCGAGCTGCAATTAATGCCTTACAGCCCTTGGCTACTAATCTACTATCACTGCAGTTAGCAGTTACCGTTTACGCAGTGTACGCAACGGAAGCTCTCAAAAGGATTTTCCCGTTTTTGCAACATGTTCCATTGGTGCAGCGATGGGTGGGGAGCTGCGCGTGCACGGCGCGCGCGTGTCGCTGGCGGCGGGCCCGGGCGGCGGCGGCGGCGACGCGGCGCACGACGCGCTCGTGCTGCTGCACGTGCCGGGCGCCGCGCCGCCGCCGCCGCCGCTGCAGCGCGCGCTCGACGACGCGCTGCGCCTCGACAAGGCGCTGGAGAAGGTACACTCACTCACGCGGCTCTGACACTCCATACAAATGAACTGAGGCTTGGACTTACTCGTGTCGTGCGTGTGTGCGTATGCCGTATCGTAACTCGTAAGGTTGACGGCGAGCTGACAGTACCTGTCAGCTGTTAGTGAGTAATTGTCACATCCAGATTCCATGGATATGTTCCGGAATGCACTGATAGGCCTGGCCCAGTCCTCCCACTTTCAGTATACTGCCACAGTATCCGCAGTAGGCGGTATGACGTCATAATCGTCGCCCTTTTTGTACTCTTACCACTGGCGCTTTCGAGGTAAGCTGGTGCTCTCAGTGGTTGGATCACTTGATCGCGTGAGTATTGCTCAGTTTAACTAACTTTATAAGTACGGCTATACTGCAGTGACGTCATACCTTACAGTGCTCTCGGTGTTTACGGAACATACCTACTTTATGTGTCAAACTTTCCGCGGAATTTACTTTCGTGAGGTATTGCGGGGTATGAGGAGGCATAACATTGCTGGGAGATGGAGAGTGTCGCTTCTGTGGCTACACTCACTCACGCGGCTGTAGGTACTTCTCTATCGGTCACGCGCACGTTACCATTGACATGGTAACATTATATAATATGTACCTATAAAACCGTGTTAGCTATACATATACACACCGGCAGAATTAGCGGAACATAAAAAGGCAGAGTATAGAAATAATTACGTATATATATTAAAACAAATAATAATTAGACTTGAAGTAATAAATTAATATACATCTTTTAACACTTTAAAAGTTTGTAATTAAATTATTAAATTTTATTTAAAATAATAATAAAAAAAAAAAACACTTTTTTTCTAATTTGTGAGCACACAAATAATGTTGCAAATTAAAGATTACTGTGATTTTAACACTAAATAAATGAACGATTAATAACGTGTGTTTCCCCTTCGTGATTCAACTTTTATTTGCAACATTGTCTGTGTTCTCACAAACTAGACTGTTTTTTTTTTATTTTGATTACTTTTAATAAAATTTAACTAAAAACTTCTTAAAGTCCATGTTAAAAGATGTATATTAGTTTATTACTTCATGTCTGATAATAATTTTGGAACGAAGTTCCTTATCGCGCGTTGTGAAAGGGGGCTAGACGGAAAAAATTCTTACGAAAAGTTGTCACGACACTTTTTGCTGTAGTAATTTTTTTTTATGTATGTTCACCGATTACTCGAAGACGGTTGGACCGATTTGAAAAATTCTTTTTTTGTTTGAAAGGATATACTCCCAATTAGGTCCCATTGCCACCTCGTTGGGATCTAATGATAGGATCTTGGAGAAATCGAGGGAACTCTTCAAAAATTATAGGTGGTATAGCGATTTTTGTATTTTTTATAGTAAATCGTTCATTTGCTTTTGAAAAGCAAAATTTGAAGAAGTGGAACTGATGATGAAGACCACAGATGGTCATCGGAACTACTCAATTCCACGGGTATTTCACGGGTTTCGATTCGTTATCTTTAATATGGTTTCTAAACAATTTATGCTCGTCACAATGTGTATGGTGAAGTGGAACTGATGGTGATGTACTAGGAGAACTCCTCAACAATTAACGTCTCTGCATCGGGAAAAGCAATATTTTATAAAAGGTGATGAACAGTTGACATTAGGCTATTGTAATTTAGAGAAATTACCAATTAAGTCACTTAAAAGCGAGAAATAAACAAAATTTTAACAAAAAAATTAAAACTGACTTCCAAAAACATAAAACTAAAAAGTCTTTCTAATTCGCATTTTACTTCGTTCCTTTTTTAATATATATACGTAATTATTTCTATACTCTGCCTTTTTATGTTCCGCTAATTCTGCCGGTGTGTATATAATATAAGTGATGTTATTTACGTCTGCTAATTGTATCAATTATATTAAAAGGAAAGGCCATTGAATACCTAACTCGTTATTCCAGCACTACAAATCCTCCGGAATATTATTTACCTACCGTAACAAATGATATGCTGACAAAACTATTAATGGATATGTTACACACTGGAAACACTCTGGACATCTATGACATTTCATTGAACATTTTATTATCAGTGTGGCCAGTCATAGTTGAGATGTTAGTAGCATTTATTAATGAAATGTTTGCAA
Organism: Zygaena filipendulae; assembly: GCA_907165275.2. Classification (NCBI taxonomy): domain Eukaryota; kingdom Metazoa; phylum Arthropoda; class Insecta; order Lepidoptera; family Zygaenidae; genus Zygaena; species Zygaena filipendulae. Next base: position 8,635,671 of record OU015673.1, on the reverse strand, counting down.
AAGGAATTTATCCAGATGTGTTGAAAAGTACCAGAGTTTGCCCAGTGTTCAAAGGGAAAGGTGACAAAGCTCAGGTAGATAGTTATAGACCCATTACGATCGTACCCAGTATTTCTAAACTAATCGAGTCCCTAATATCCAAAAGCATCATGGAACATCTAGAACAAAACGATCTGTTGTCCGAAAAGCAATTTGCATATCGCAAAAATAAGTCCACAAATACAGCAGCTCACAAAGTTATTGATTCGATAATAACAGGTATTGACGATAAATATAAGGTTGCAGGAATATTTTGTGATCTCACTAAGGCATTTGATGTTATACAAGGAGAATTATTACTGGACAAATTATCATTATATGGTATTCAAAATAACTGTCATAGGCTACTAAAATCTTTCTTATCTGATAGAACCCAAACAGTACAAGTAGCTACAGACTGCTGCAAAATTAGGTCGAAGACTGGTGACGTCACCATCGGTATCCCTCAGGGTTCATCCTTAGGGAATACACTATTCCTGATTTTCATTAACGACTTGTCAAATTTCATTAGAAATGGTTTAGCTGTTTTGTTTGCGGATGACACAACCATTGTGGTCAGTGCACGTACATATGAACAACTTAACACAAAAATAATAAACACTCACAAACAACTCCTCGACTGGTTCACAGTGAACGGCCTGATATTAAATACGGCAAAATCTAAACTATTGCTATTTTCCGCGCGACCACCTTCAATTGCACCTACGTTAGACTGCCCTGTGCCGTTATCTGACGAATGCCGTTTCCTCGGATTCACTTTAGACTCCAACATCAACTGGAAATCCCACGTTCAGGCTCTTTGCGCCAAACTAAGTAGTGCTGCATATGCCTTACGTAGAGTATGCCCGTTAGTCTCAAAAAATATCATGCGTCAGGTATATTTTGCACACTTCCATTCTGTGATGGCGTACGGTGTTATGTTGTGGGGCAATTCCACTGATCATCAACGGGTATTCGTCCTTCAGAAACGTGCACTGAGGATAGTCGCGGGAGTAAAGCCAAGAGAATCGTGTAGGAACCTTTTTAAACAACAAGGAATTATGACGTTGTGCTCACTTTACATATTTGAGATAGTAAAATATGTAAGACAAAACATGACTGACTTCAGACGCCGAACGGGTGGTGGGCGAAATCTTCGTAATACTGAAAAACTTGAGACTGTATCACGTAGAACAAAATTAGCAAGTAAAAACCCGCGAGTAATTGGACCTACATATTACGAGCAGCTACCCGCAGATTTACGGAAAGAAAATGATGACAAAACTTTTTATCGCCGATTGAAAGCCTATTTATTGGATAAAGCATATTACTCCATAAATGAATTTTATGTAAAAACTATATAATAGAATTTATTCATATTTTTAGATATTAAATTTACTTGACATTGCTATTTTATTACTATTTTGTAATATTATTATTTTTGTATTGTATCATCATATTATTATTATTATTTGACAATTGTACTATTCTCTGTGACATTTTATCTTGACATTTTGTTAACACTGATAGTACGAAATAAAATAAACTAAACTAAACTAAACTATTCACAATGGCTTCGCTATGATTACTTCCATGCGTTTACCTAGATACTGTAGATTAGACGTCGTTTGTTTCTATTTGGTACATACCTACTAGAAACAAACGATGTCTTACCTACACCGGTATATCGTCACGTTACCGACTCTATTAATGCACACACAGATATTGTAAATATGTAGAATTCTAAAGTACATTAAAATTTTATCGCTTTTCAACCAACTTCCAAACAAAGGAGGAAGTTCTCAATTCGACTGTATATCCTGCTAATATTATAAACGCGAAAGTTTGTGAGTATGGATGGATGTTTGTTACTCTTTCACGCAAAAACTATTGAATGGATTTAAATGAAACCTTACAATAATATAGCTTATACATCAGATATCGCGGGGGATAAAACTAGGCTATGAAACTAGTTTTTAAAAAAAGTAGGGGAGTACTAACTAGCTCGTAACGTACGGTCTACGTATCTCAGTATAATATCTACAATTTAACTTGCCTGCACAGTACATAATATAATCATATCATATCATATAATCGCATTAGGTTAGCCTGTAAGAATTATGTGGTTTTTGAAATAAATAAATAAATAAATAAATAATAATAATAAATAATTGCGAATGATTCGATACGTGGCCGTGTCGCAGAGCGTGGGCGTGGTGCCGTGCGAGGCGGCGGCCGGGGGGCGGCTCGTGGTGGCGCCCACCGGCCCGCTCACCGAGTACGACGACGTCAGGTGAGCACACGAGCACCGCCTCTACTACCGACTACTACGAGCGCCCAGTAAATAGTTACGTAAATCGTTCGGCGCGGGCGCAGGTCGGTGTACGAGGCGGCGCTGGCGGGGGTGCGGCGCGCGGTGGAGGCGGGCGCGCGGCGGCCCCTCCTGGCGCTGCCCGCGCCGCTGCCCGCGTGGCCTCGCGCGCAGCTCGTCGCGCTGCTCGGCGCACTCGAGGCGCTGTACGTGGTGAGTGCGGGGGGCGGGGGGCAGCGGCGGGGGGCGGGGGCCCGAGCCCGAGCCCGAGCCCGAGCCGGCCCCGCACTGCCCGCGTCGCGCGCGCTTGTCCGCAGCCGCTGCAGGTGCGCGAGTCGTTCCCGGCGCAGGCGAGCGCGCCCGAGGCGCTGGGCGTGTGGGCGCCCCCCGCGGCGGCGCTCGCCCCGGGCGCGGCGGGGGAGCTGCTGCGCGAGGCGGCGGCGCTGGAGCGCGCGCGCGGCCTGGCCAGGGACATCGGCGGCGCCGACCCCGAGCGCATGACGCCGCTGCGGGCCGCCGCCCTGCTGCGCGACGCCTTCCCGCCGGAGGGGGACGGCGGCGGGGGCGCGCGGGTGGCGGTGCGCGTGCTGGACGACGCGGCGCAGATCGCGCGCGAGTACCCGCTGTTCGCCGCCGTCAGCCGCGCCGCCGACTCCGTGCCGAGACACAGAGGTGACGTCACTCTCCACGGGCCGCCCGCGCCCGCGCCCGCGCCCTCCCCGCGTCGTGCTCTCCCGGCCGTGATTCACCCGTGCTCGTGTGTTCGACAGGGTGCATCGTGTTCCTGGAGTACGAGCCCGAGGAGTACGAGCAGACCGTGATGCTGGTGGGCAAGGTGAGTAGGGTTCGGGGCGCGAGACGGCGCGGGCGGCGAGTGGCAGGCGGCACTCACCGCCCCGATGACCGGCGGGCGCGTGTTGGCGTGTTGCAGGGCGTGACGTACGACACGGGCGGGTGCGACATCAAGACGGGCGGCGCGATGGCGGGCATGTCGCGCGACGTGTGCGGCGCGGCGGCCGTGGCGGGCTTCGTGCGCGCGTGCCAGCTGCTGCGCGGGCGGGTGAAGGCGGTGGCGGCGCTGGCGCTGCTGCGCAACTCGGTCGGCGAGGAGGCGTACGTGGCGGACGAGCTGCTGCGCAGCCGGCGCGGGCTGGCGGTGCGCGTGGGCAACACGGACGCGGAGGGGCGGCTCGCCATGGCGGACCTGCTGGCGGAGCTGGCTGGGCGCGCGCGCGGCGAGCGGGCGGCGCACCTGTACACGGTGGCGACGCTGACGGGGCACGCGGCGCGCGCGGTGGGCGAGGGCTACGGCGTGGTGCTGGACAACCACGCGGCGCGCGCGGCGGGGCACGCGGCGCGGCTGCGCGCGGCGGCCGAGGCGCTGGGCGAGCCGCTGGAGGAGTCGTCGCTGCGGCGCGAGGACCTGCGCGCGCACCGGGGGCAGGCGGCCGGCGACCAGCTGCTGCAGGCGGAGGCGCGCCCGTCCACGGCCACGCCGCGCGGCCACCAGGCGCCCGCCGCCTTCCTGCTGCTGGCGGCCGGGCTGGAGGCGGGCGCGGCGCGCTACTCGCACCTGGACGTGGCGGGCAGCGCCGGCACCTTCCCGCGCCCGCCCACCGCCGCGCCGCTGCTCGCGCTCGCCGCGCACTACGGCCTCGTGCGCAGCTGCTGACCGCCGCCGCCCGCCGCCCGCCGCCCGCCGCCCGCCGCCCGCGACGACACGTTACAACCAGCATAATAAATGTATTTACATACTATGTATTTTTCTATCTTAATATAACATCGTACATTAAAATAATAGGAGAAGTACTAACCTGCATAATAATAGACTGAAAGTCTAAAGAAAGTAAGATAATTGTTCTCATTATTGATTAGTATTATGTAAGTATATCATTAATAGATCGAAGAGAAAAAACATTTTTGTAATTTTTTTACATTTCTAATAAAGCAATACGTCGAACTAGACTATGCCTTTCCTTTGCCCGAGTGATTAAGTTATCGTTAAAACATTGCAGGCTTAAGACGCATCGACTGAGCTTCTCAAAGCATATAACTAAAACTAAAAATCATATTCATTGATAATATTGTATTGAAGTGATAGAGATCTAAAAAAAATAGTACATTGTTATCCTAGGGGTGAAAGTAACTTATTTAGTCCCGAGACGGGGATTGGCGCCCGAGCGTAGCAAGGGCGCTAATAGATCGAGGGACTGTAGTGTAAAGCAATGTTTGCTTTGTCTATGAAAGGACTCTCTGTCGATTGTGTGTCTGTGTTCCGTGTTAGGACTTGGAACGACTCCATGTTATATTGTCTAGTACCTACAACGGCTCAATTAAAGATTAAATCAAAGTGACTCGACTTTCATTGAATATACTACATGGTGGCAGCGGTGTTCAGAGATTATAGAAATTAGATCTAAAGGGCGATGGATCTCCCATTTATCAAAGCGCCGGAGGAGTTTAATTTCGATGATCCAGCATCATGGCCGCGTTGGATCGAACGTTTTGCCCAGTACATCGCAATAACGGGCAAACAAGACGTTAATGAAAAGCGTCAGCTATTACTCTACTGCATGGGTGAGAGGAGCTCCGAAGTGGTGGCGCAGTTACCGAAATGCGAAAAGTATGAAGATCTGGTGGAGGCCTTAGGAGCCTACTTTGCACCAAGATGCAATCTCATCTTCGAAAGGGCAAAATTTAATAACCGTAAACAAAGACCGGGAGAGTCAGTGGATGCCTTTTTATCCGATTTACATAAACTAGCCAAGAATTGCGCTTTTGAAACTATCACTAAGGAGGAGATACTACGAGACAAAATAGTGGTGGGCATAGCAGACAGTAAATTAAGCGAAAAATTGCAAATGAAAAAAGACCTGACCTTACAGGAAGCTACTAACAATGTTCGACAGTGGGAAATTCAGAAAAAACAAACTGAAGAGCTCTACAACCACAAAGAGGTACGGGAGGATCGAGAGATAAGTATAGTAAAGAAAGGGGTAATCAACAATAGGCAAACAATACCACGAGTACCAGCAAACTGTAATTATTGTGGATTTGATGCACATACAAGAAATATGTGTCCGGCTCGAGAATCAGAATGCTACAATTGCAAAACTCGGGGACACTTTGCAAAGGTCTGCAGAAGACCTGTGCGAGTAGTGAAGAGACTTCAGGTGCCAGAAGAAGAAGAAGTACAAGGTAGTAACGGTAATCAGTACTTTCTATGGTGTATCGACAAAGATGACAGCTCCGCGTGGATGTGTGATATTCATATTGAAGAGTTTTATAAGAAGGGACAGTTTTTGATAGATTCAGGTGCTGACATAATTTGCTTACCTTTAACTTTCATCCCAGAGAGTCACTTGGCTAAATTACAGAAGTGTGACATTTGTTTGAAAGTAGCAGATGGGAGAAACTTGGAGGTTTTAGGTTCTTTAGACATCACTCTTAAATTCAAAAACCAACGACTACACACTAAGGCTTATGTGGTAAAATCAATAAAAACTCCAATTTTAAGTAGAACAGCTAGTGAACAATTAAAAATCATAAGTCTTAACTTAAACGAAATATATTCTAAAACCAAAAGTAATGTTGATATAAATAAAGAATTTCCATCTTTATTACAGGAACTGGGAGAATTTAAAGATACTATCTCGATTAAGCTAAAACCTGATGCTCAACCATATGTACAGTCTGTTCCGAGAGTGGTGCCCATCGGCCTGCTAAAAAAATTAGAGAAAGAATTAACAAGATTGGAAAACTTAAACATAATAGAACCGGTGGATGAGGTAACAGAGTGGGTGGCTCCAATAGTTTGTGTTCCTAAAAATAATGATGAAATTCGATTATGTTGTGACTACACTCAGCTTAATAAAGCAGTTTTAAGACCATATTTCCCCATTAATAAGGTGGAATATACTTTGGCACAGATTAAAAATGCTAAATATTTTTCTAAGATTGACATAACAAAAAGCTTCCATCAGCTTAAACTTGATGAAGCAAGTCAGCTCTTAACAACGTTTATCTGCCCTTTTGGTAGATACAAATATAAAAGATTACCTTTTGGTTTGAATTGTTCACCAGAATATTTTGTCATGAAATTTTCAAAAATACTAAAAGATCTCAAAGTAATATTTCATGTTGACGATATACTTATCTATGCAGATTCGATAGAGGAGCATGATAGGTGCTTAAGACAGGTCTTAAGTAGATTGTCCAAGGAAGGTTTGACAATCAATGAGCAAAAAAGCCTCATAGGATTACAAGAGATAAAATATTTAGGATTTTCAATCACACCAAAAGGGTTTTCCGTGGATCCAGATAGAGTACAGGCTATTTTAGAGTTCCCACAGCCTACTAATAAAATTGAACTACAGAGATTCTTGGGAATAGTTAATTTTGCTTCTAAACACCTTAAGGGAAAGGCTCAGTGTTTGGCTCCTTTACATAACTTGCTTCGAAAGGAAAATGCTTTTCTTTGGGGCCCGAATCAAGACAAATCTTTTAATGAGGTTAAAACACTTCTTAGTCAAGCACCCACATTGTCGTTTTTTGACCATGATAAAAAAGTTATTGTAAGTGCTGATGCCAGTTCATATGGATTGGGAGGATGCCTCATGCAAGAAAACCTGAGTGGGGAGAGAGAAATTGTTGCATACATTTCAAGGACTATGACAGATACAGAACGTAGATATTCTCAGATAGAAAAGGAGTCACTTGCACTTACCTGGGCTGCAGAGAAATTACATGAGTATATTACAGGGATTGACATCATTTTCGAAACAGACCATAAACCACTATTGCAAGTTTTACAAACAAAACATTTAGATGATATGACACCACGCTTGCAAAGGTTCAGAATCAGGTTGATGCGGTTTAATTATACTATTAAATATGTACCAGGTAAAGATTTAGTTTTACCAGATTCTCTTTCCAGATCTCCTCTTAACCATAATATACAAAATGGTAGAGATGACTCAACTGCTTATGTAAACTTCATTGTGAATAATTTTCCAATAAAAGATGTATACTTAGAGAAAATTAGAAGAGAACAGGATGAAGACAAAATTTGTCAATTACTTACTAAATATTGTATTGAAGGATGGCCAGAAAAAAGTAAGATTCCTGTTGAATTATTACCTTACTATCAATACAGATATGATTTTAGTGTATGTGAGGATCTAATTTTAAAAGGATCTAGAATAGTGATTCCAATCAATTTACAAAATGAAATTCTTAACTACATTCATATGGGTCATCAGGGGATAGTAAAATGTAGGCGTAGAGCTCAAATGGCAGTATGGTGGATAGGGTTGAGTGTTCAACTGGAAAACTTAATAAGAGATTGCCCTAATTGTATTGAACATAGATCTAATCCTACAAACACCTTTTGTAAAGATGAAGCACCTCCAACTAGACCGTGGCAAACAATAGCTGCAGATTTATTTTTCTTAAATAAATGGTATTTGATTGTGACAGACTACTATTCTAGATTTTTTGAAATATTTGAACTGGGTGGGTCTATGTCAGAAGCTATTATAATTAATAAAGTTAAGGAATTGTTTTCTAGATATGGAATTTGTGAGACTTTCAGATCAGACAATGGCCCTCAATTTAGATGTGAGTTTAAAAAATTTGCTCAAGAATACAATTTTATCCATAGTACAAGTTCTCCTTACTACAGTCAATCAAATGGTTTGGCGGAGAACTCGGTGAAGATAGCTAAGTCTCTAATAAAAAAAAATAATAAGCATATTGATAAAGCCCTATTAGCATACAGAACCACACCATTAGAAAATGGGTATTCCCCAGCTGAACTATTAATGGGAAGAAAGCTGAGATCTTTCCTACCATTGCCTACGACTCAATTACAAACAAAGAGTTCACTTGAAGTATCAAAAAAAAATAAAGTTATTAAAGAAAAACAAGCTCTTCAATATAATAAGAGGCATAGAGCTAAGCCTTTGTCAGATCTGAGAGTAGGAGATAGAGTGTGGATGACGGACTTGAGGATGTATGGGGAGGTAGTGGAACTGCTACCGTATAGATCTTACATGATAGAAACGGACAGAGGTCAGTATAGGCGAAATAGGTGGCACCTGATTCCGGCCCCCTACATTCAGCAAGGTCATAATAAAGGTAATGTTAAGAGATCTGTAAGTGTAGAAAGTTTGTTATCTCCGAATGATAATTCTGTCGGTTGGTACGGGGGTCGAGGTCTGGATGATGGAACAAAGGATCCAGTACCTCATCCAGAGGTTACTCAGAGCTCGATACCCGAGTCTCAAACTATGAGTCCAGCTCGCCCGATCCGAGTTAGGACTCGGCCACAGTGGCTTAGGGACTATGTCACTGATTAGTTTAGTAATTAGATGCTTATTATATTCCTTATTTCCTAATATATATTTAGTATCTTGTAAGGAGAGATGTAGTGTAAAGCAATGTTTGCTTTGTCTATGAAAGGACTCTCTGTCGATTGTGTGTCTGTGTTCCGTGTTAGGACTTGGAACGACTCCATGTTATATTGTCTAGTACCTACAACGGCTCAATTAAAGATTAAATCAAAGTGACTCGACTTTCATTGAATATACTACAGGGACTAAATAAGTCTTTCTCCCGAGGATAACACTGTGCTTTTCATTACAAATGCAAGGAAAGTCAAAATAAAAATAGGAATTAGCCAAAGAAAAAAATGAGTGAATTTTATTTTACATAAATCAACCATTAGGTGTGCTACTGGCCAGTAAGTATGCCCCCGATGACATAAAAAAAAACTTGAGTTTCTGCAGTATCCAGCTGTCAGTTGAAAGCGATTCTCCCTAGGCCTGAAAAGTGTTACTTTCAACCCGCTTCTCAGGCAACTTCAGACCTACTTTCCGAGTATGAGTAATGAAAAATACTTTTTAATACAGTTGCTCAAAAAGTGGCGTATTGCAGGGACGTTTAGCGTTCGGGATGTGGGCTATTACATACTCGAGCTTTTTGTTTACCTTTCCCGAACTCGTGCGTTCTTTTTGCCAACTGTCAAAAATGGCGACACGACTTTGACACACTTTTTGCATTGCGAAACGTAGGTTTCGCATTACTAATACGACTAGCGCCATCTCTTGATCACAGTTGGAACTTAGTTGAGTTTGTTGTGTTTTTGATATTTTATTAAATTGCTTAATTTTTTCGTAACTGTATTAAAAATAGTTGTTCAGTACACGTGCGGAACCGTCATTGCAACTAGTTCCGACTGTCAACCCTCACCTACGGCTGCGCCTCGGCTCGGGTAGACATTTGTCGGAACTCTTTGCAATGACAGGCTTTCCGCACTTATAATGAAATATACTATTTTTAGGTCGCCACAATGTAAATAAAAAATACTGGCTGAATAGCTAGCCGGCCAAAGAAAAAGAAATAGGTGGGAAAGTGTCAAGCGACTATCCGATCTTCACTCATTTTTTCTTTAGCTAATTTTTATTTTGATTTTCCTTGCATTCGTAATGAAAAGCACAGTGTTACCCTCGGGAGAAAGACTTATTTAGTGCCGAGACGGGGTTTGGCGCCCGAGCGTAGCGAGGGCGCCAATAGATCGAGGATTACTTTCACCCCTGGGATAACAATGTACTATAATCCAAATCTCTTTATACATTTTACACTTTTTATGTAATTATGAATTCCGCGAATGGCTGTTGTCTGCCATTTTATATATTTAATTTTGTTACATTAGCCGTAAGGTTTTCCTCCAAAATAAAATAAAATAGAAACACGTCGATGGGTACAACAAGTAGACAGCTCCGCGCTCCGCTCCGGCGAGGGACCAATAAAACACCGCCAGTATTGTCCAACTGTTTATTTCATTCTCTTCGAGATTGTGACTGTTTACTTTTCACTTTGAGCCCGTGTCGGCTCGCGGCCGCCGGGGCCCACCTAGCGCGTGGTAGACATTACAAGTTACGAAAATCCAAGTCTAAAATAATATGGAGCTTTCACTCGTTCTATATAATACAACTCATAAATATAACAAATACGTTCAATAATGATATAATTAATATTCACAAACAATGATATAAGAATAGCTAATATTATCTGTTACATTCGGAAGAGCTCGCTCCCTCGCCCCGCCCCGCCCCCCCGTAGCACCGGCGACGCCCCGCCCCGCGCCGCGCCGCCCCTCGCTCGTCTCGCACACCGACGCTTGTATCGTCTCCCATACACACGCACACGCATCATACCTATTACTATACAATATTGTGTTTGTTATTAGGTATACCTAATTATTATTATAATTTTAATTTCGACAAGTTTTAACAACATGTAACAAAAAATAATTAACAAAAGTTCACATCGAACGATTTCTCTTAAAATATCCGGCGCGCTCGCCCCCCCCCCCCCCCCCCCCCCCCCCGCCCCGCGCCCCGCGCGCTGCTCTACACACAACAGTACCAATGCACCCACACTCGCAGCACACGGCGCGGGGGCGGGGGCGGGGGCGGGGGGGGGGGGCGACACCCTTATTACTATATAATATCTAAATACTCCGCCCGCTCTTGATGCATTGTTTTAAAATGACATTCGGTGCGTCCTAAACGAATATTATAATTTTATTTGCAACTCTACTAATAACGTGTCGCACACGCTCGCTCGCTCGCTCGCTCGCTCTCTCACTCGCACACTCACGCCCTCAATAAAAGTAGCACACGAATGTGAATATAAGATAATCTCACTAGAGTCGAAACGGCACCTCACCGTGTCCGGCCGCGAGATCGCTCCACGATCGGGAGCGAGTAGCGACTCCTATTCCTATTGACCCAAACGTTATATTACAAAATAAAACTCGTAGATACGTCATGTCGGTGATGAAGCGAAGGCCGAAACTGGCCGCAGATTGACCTGGCCGCATTAGCCGAGTTGACGATCTATACCCGACGTCAACGCATACACAACTAAAGAACGCAATCGTCACGTCACGCGGTCACGCTAAGCTGGACTCGATTGATTGGATGATTTAGCGTGACCGCGTGACGGGACGACTGCGTTCCTTAGTTGTGTATGCGCTGGCACTCGACGGGTGTAGATCGTCAACTCGGCTAAGGGGCCCGCCCCCGCCCCCGCCCCGGCGTGAAGCCCGCGACGCGCGCCGGCGACGGGCCGTCCGACAGTACTGACTACTCACTACTGTGCACACGAGCTAGCCGCGGGTACACCGATGGGGCGCGACGCCTCTGTCGGGCGAATTAAACACACTTCATCGGATGAAATGCGACACTGTTGAACGATACTCAATTGACATTTATATGAACCCTTGCACCGCTCGACATCGCCTGCGACTGAGCAGTCGACATCGACAACCAATCCTATATACAAACTTCTACATAATATGTACATTGTACACGCCCCGCATCGCACATGAGATGACTTCATATACCTACTGACAATAAATGCTATCAACTAGGTACACGTATACACTTTGTGCCGTGGAAAGCGACCGACGTAGGCGTCATCATTCACACTCCAGGCCAGAGACGAAGCGCATTAAACGAGCCCGTATGAGGCATAGCATACTGAACACTATCGCCGCAACGCATCGCACTAAATCGCAATAAACAATCTGCGTTGCGGAGGTAGAGAGGTCAACGCGCTTCGAATCTACGTTAGTAAGCCCTGCTGTTTTTACATCATAATTTTTAATACCTATTTAAAACAAAAAAAAAACCATTTACATAATTAACATCGCAATTTAAAAAAAAACTGTAATTTTAATCGAGGGACATATCAGTAGGTGTGCATTAAGAAAAACATTGTACGAGAAATCGTGACCCGTCGCGCGTCGGCGACAATAGCAAAGGAGCATCGGGAGACCCTCAGGCATCATTCGTCGTCGTTATTTTATCGGATAGTTAAGTTAAAAAATTATGGTTTGCGTTTCGATATTTCCTTCGATTAATCTTACGATACGAGTAAATTTGTGGATTTGTGCAGTATACTGTCGAGCGGCACTGCACCGCACCGCACCGCACGGCGCCGCACCGCACGGCACGGCACCGCGCCGCGTCGCGTATCACATAGTTACAATACTTGTCGCACCGACCTCAACAGAACACGTGCCAGGATGCGGGGGAGGGGGGGGAGGGGGGGGGGATAACAATAACAAATGAATAATATATCAACACTATAATATAACCTCCCGTCTCTCCCCTCCCCCACCTTCCACTTTAACTCTCAACTTCCCCGACTTCCAGTCAACAACAGCGACGCGCCCCGCCCCGCCCACCACCCCACCCTCTGCACCCCGCCCTCCCGCGACTCGCATCCAACGATATACTAACGTAAATAATATATTAATTTAAAAAAAGAAACATCACAGTTTATACTATATTAAAACCGTCGTAAAAACTTTAAAAAAAAATCCGTTCGTCTCGTTGGGGCCGGGTGCGGGTGCGGGTGCGGGTGCGCGTGGAGGCGGCGGCGGCGCGGCTAGGTGCGCGTGAGGCCCGCGTCGGCGGCCGCCAGCCGCAGCGCCGCGCCCACCAGCGGGGGCGGCGCGGGCGCGCAGGCCGCGGGGGGCGCCGCCCCCGCCGCGCTCGCCGGCGCGGGGGGCGCGCCCTCCTCGCACCGCACCTCCACCTGCAACACGCGGTGATTTATTTTAGTTAACTGTCAAACAAACGAACGATCACAGATTTTCGTTACATCCTAGAGAGGAGATTTTATTTTATTTTATTTTATTCAGTACACATAGGTAGAACGAGATTGAGCGGGGGCCGCGACTCGTTATGATGATATTATATTATCCTTCAATTTAACCATTTATTTTAAAACTGCTGAATGAATGAAGTAGGTATTTATATGTTTAGTTGTTGTATACCTACGTATGCTGTAAATCTTTGTGTCGTGTCAAATAAAGTTTATCAATTCAATTCAATTTTAATTTGTTTGTTTGTAATACAATGGCACTCCACGGGCGCCGCGCGCCGGGGTCCCGTGCATGCGTCACGTGTGTATGGGTGGGTGGGTACCTGCAGCGCGTGCTTGAAGGTCTCGTAGGTGAGCCAGCAGATGGCGGCGGCGGGCATCTGGTAGAGCACGCGCGCGCTGACGCCCTTGAGGAAGCCGGCGGGCCCCGAGGCGCGCAGCACGTGCGCCGCCGCCTCGGGCAGCGAGTCGGCGCGCGCGTGCTGCTGCGTGTTGAGCACCGTCTTGCACACGTCCAGCGGCGTGGTGGCGGCGGCGGCCAGCGCGCCCGCGCACGCGCCGCTCAGCGCGTGCGCCGCGGGCGAGTACGCGCGCGACGGGTTCAGCCGCGCCTGGCACCACTCGTACGACACGAAGTGCAGCGCCTGCGAGTTGCGACCCGGTACGGACACGGTACAGTACACTGGTACGGTACACGGCATACATACACTGTGCGCACTCAGGGGGACGGCACGCACCTGGAAGGGCACGTTCATGGCGACCTGCGTGCCGTAGGAGCGGTAGAAGGCGCGCGCCCCCTCGGCGCGCCACACGCCGCGCGCGCACTCCCACACGCCGCGGTACGGCGAGTTCAGCATCTGCAGCCGCTGCTTCACCACTGCAACCACCCCACACATTACACATCACAGACCTACCTGCGACCGCTGCACTCACTTTATTATTTATTTTGACATTGGCGGCTAACTTCGCATGCGTCAAATTGAAATTAACATTGCGGTTTTACGAAATACCTACAATTAGAAATTAGAATACCGCATATTCGCCATGTTGGCGTTCAATCTCTAGAAACAACAATGAACTGTGGCTCGCAAACTTTATCTATGTAACAATCTAACTATTCAACCCGAAAAAGTGTGGTTTTGTTTAAAATTAGCTGTGCCCCGCGGTTTCACCCGCGGAAATGTCACCCGTGGTAATGTCGGAGTTCCCGCGGGAATTCCGGGATAAAAAGTACCCTATGTACCCATGATGATCCGTTGAGCCGTTATGGCGTGAAAGCGTAACAAAAAACTCACTTTCGCATTCATAATATTAGTTAGGATACCTAAACAAAGCAAAAAATATAAAGGTATAAATAGTGATTTATCAGTTGTTATCGATCACTACACGTGTTGTTTATTAGGTACATTAAAAAGTATATGTGATTTGCGAACAATCAAATCAGCCTACCCTTGTTTGTGTCTATGAAAACCAAGTGGATTCAATCACTTCCAAGTATATTAATTTAACTATACTACATCGTTATTAGAGTTGTTTTGCTAGACGTGACGCCATGCCGACGTGACCTCTCTTTCTTCAAATGCTTTTTGGTCCATGCATTGGGCGCACACACTACCACTGACGTGGACCAATAAGCATCTAAGTCGAGTGGGATATTCTCTCCGACCCACCGGCGGCGCGCCCTCGGCAACGGCGAAGGGCACACAGAGAGCAGAGCACGCCGACAACTAGTCCAAGGTCACCGCCCTACCTGCCACTGATAGCGCGAGCGGTATCACTACACTGGCACCGATAAGATACAACCACTGCTGATAAGATTACGCCGACGGCCGCGGCCGAGTCACTGCACGGAGGCACGCCGCGCGCCGCTCGCCGCGCGCCGCTCGCCGCGCCGCCGCTACAGGCAGCGAGCCGCGCCACTTGACTACACAGTACGTACGCACAGTAGGGCCGCTACAGGGCGCGATGTTGACGGCAGCCCGCTACCCGACACCGGCCCCCTTATCCAAGTTGGCTATAGAAAACTAAGGAACGTATCGTCGTGGCACGTGGTCACGCAAAATCGGACGATTTTCCGTGACCACGCGACTTGACGACAGTTTCCTACAGCGATGAGGGTCGTCAACTCGGCTCAGGGCGGGACACGCGGGCCGCCGTCGGATCACGCGCAGCGAAGGGTCCCGTACAACGGTCACCGAATATTTAGTCAACAGCAGTTTGCTTTCCAAGATATCCTATATTTCAAACAACATAGGAAGGTAATTTTTCTCGTCCAAACCGACTTCCGTTGCCGGTGTTTATTCTTGTTCTGCTACATTTTACCTCGGCCACTTGCGTGGAGTAGGTACCTACATGCACTATAATATATCACATAACTAGGGTTGCCGCCTGTACTATATTTTAAAGTATCGTACTATATTTCAGTCAATTGTACGAAAATTACTATTATTTTTATACCTATTTCAACTGTCGCGCTTTTTTATATTAACAACTGTGACTGGTCTGGACCACCCGGAGCACCCGCAGGGCAGCGCGGGGAATTTCAGAACGAAACGCATACCTACCCGGCAACAAAACGTCAACTGTCAAACTAGCAATGTGGATGAATGCTGGATGAATTTGGATGAATTTCTTTTGATATTAACTTTATGTGTGTTCAGCGGTTACTTATTTATTTATTTAACAATTAATGCACACAGGACAACAAAAAAGGAAAAAAAGTATAAAAGTAATCATGTACAAGGGTCATGCTTATTCCATGTGGAATTTCTTCCAGCAGACCCGCTACAGGAAAAGAGAAAAGAATAGGCTGATCTGGTGTGCATCTGTTCGATAAGTACAATACAATAATAATACAATAATAATAAAATAATAATACAATAATAGTACAATAATAATATACATACAAAATAATAGAACCAAATAAACATAATAATAATAACATTATCTAACTACATACCTACATAAAATTACATGACAATATAATATATAATAACACGTAATATATAGAAATAAATACTATAACTATAAATAAATACAAAAATGAATACAATAGCTACACAAACAGTGATAGATAGTGTTCCTTGACTCGCTTTTTAAATAAAGAGATAGTCCTACAGTCACGGATTTCATGTGGCAGAGAGTTCCACAGGGCAACTGCATGGAAAATTCCTTATGTTTATATTATATAATATGGTTGTATCCAATATTACTATTCGAATATTTTTAATTATTTTTCAATTTTATTTATACAACGTGTTAATGAATTAACTGAAAACTAGAAAGTAGTTTGCTCAGAATCGACTAGCGAATCGATCGCACAACGTTTTAATATAGGTTATGTTTTTTTTTTTACTAGCCCAGGTCTAAATTATTTATAATACAATATTTGGCGCGTACGCCGCCCGCAGCAAAAAAATTCGAACCAGTAGGCGCGGGCGTAGCGCTTGGAAATTCGTAGACAGATCACCCACAAACTAATGTCGAATAACTTTTAAAGTATACATTTTTTCGACTTAAAATATATTTTAATCATATTATTGTTTAATTTTTTAAATGGGGTGTATCAGGTTTTCAGTTAATTCATTAACACGTTGTAATGTTTCTTTTTATTATTTTTTTATATATTTATTTTATGTGTATATGTCGCCTACTTATTTATTTGTTTGTCTCTTATTATTATTGTTTTATATAAATGTTTATATATTGTGTATGTATATAAAATGTACTGCGACCTCACAGCACCACCCACCCTTATAGTATGCTAGTTATATTTTTAATTTGACTTTCACTTTTTTTATCTTTCTAGTTAAGTACCTATACTATTATAGTTACAGGTTGCCTGGAAGAAATTGCTTTTAAGCAATAAGGCCGGCCTTTGTTGCCTGTATTTCCCACCATGTATTTTTTTCATATTTATGTTTTTGGTGACAATAAAGAATATTTGATTTGATTTGATTGAATGCTGCCCGATACATAAGGATTACAATTTATTTTTGTACAATTTTTTTTCCCTGCATTTACCAAAAATACTGTATTTTGCACGCCAGCAATGGAAGTTTCCTTTGCGAGTGTGGCGAGACCGCCCCCCCCCGCCGCCCTATCCCCCGCGCGCGCCTCCATGGCCTCTCGGTAATATTAGGTTATATTAGGTACTAGCGCGAGCGCGGAGCGACCGCGGGCTAAGATGCGCAACACGATAAAATGGCTCGATAAAATTTTATCGTGTTGCGCATCTTAGCCCCGCAGGTTACGCGTGTCCACTATCGTGTCGTACCGCGCCATTACACTGTACTCACTGACCTGTGCTGACGAGTGTATCTACTACATGTTATTATCAACAGTCAACATTTCGCTAACCGACTGAACTCACACGCATGTTTTGCTGAACATCGAAAACAACATACATACATACATAACGACATACCTAAAGCTCCGCACAAACAAACTGTTACTATGTGTATAACTATAACAGAGGACTACTGGACTGATGAGTATTGAATGTGAAGAAAAACTTGTTTCTCAGTTTCTTTTTCTTAATCGATATTGTAATTTGTATTCAATAATAAATAAATCAAATTCAATGAGAAACTAGCCTCCCTGTAGTCATTTGAAGCGCATTGATAGCCCCAATTTGTTGAAGAATGGTTCGCTCCCGACAATCTGTAGCGCGAGCGAAGGCGCGAGGTAGCACTAGTCCCAACCTAATATAGATAACAATGCCCACCGCCCGAGTGGCAGATGTCAAACCCACAACGCTATGGTTACATATGTAGGTAGGTATAATATAGGCTAATTACATGTTTTGAATAAATCGATAACGAAGCAAACGTTAAAGTTATACCGCTAGGTCAAGGTCCGGGTCGCGCCGCTCGCGCTGTCGGCTGTGCTCTCTGGGGCACCGGCACCGGCACCGGCACCGGCACCGGCACCGGCACCGGCACCGGCACCGTGCAGACCTAACATTGATAACGGGCGCGGAAGGATCAAGCGATTGATCCTCTAACAGAGTATCTTTTTTATATTTTAGTAACTCCAGAAAATATTTGAACTTCTGTTGATCTACTATTCGTAATGGAAACGATATAGGTCAGCGGACAGCGACCTACAGGCGACAACACAACCTCTGACCTACAATGCAACGTGAGCGACCGGAACACGCGTGCAGATAAATTACGGTTTTGCTTTTAAACGATTTCCTTTCCGATTTAGTGATACAAAATAACATTGTATATAACTTGACTACGTCTTATTTTAATAAGAGTACCTGGATGATTTGATGATTTTTTTTTTGGTAAATCTTTGTACGGAAACATCGCCAATTTCATTTGCTCTGTGGATAAAAATGAAACCTCGCTCGTAACGCCATCTGTCTAAAAACATGGATAAAACAACGTTTTCTAAAAATGAAACCAAGCTAAGATCGATTAGTCGCCCCCGAAACCCCCTGCATACAACACGAAAATCGTTGGAGCCGTTTCCGAGATTCAGATTGTATAATATAGGTATAGATGTATACAAGAATTGCTCGTTTAAAGATAGTAGATCAAAGACATTCTACATATAATAAATCATTGAAGTAGATAACGATATTTAAAAAATAATCAGCAATGTTTAGTGCGGCGCGGCGCGGCGTTGCACAAATTGCGTTGCGGTCGCAGTGCGACAGCAGGTGGGTAGGTGCGCCCCGCGCGCGCTGGAGGGTTGGCTCGTGCGCGAACGGTTCTCTGGTCGGGGCGCGGCTTTATGCGGGAAGACCCTTATAGATGTGGGAGCAGATTTTGTGTTTTACGAGAGCAGAGTTGGCATCAGGTATTATAATGTAATCACTTTCACAAATTTTTACTTCACTTTTCACTTTTAATTTCGTAGTTCCCAAGGGAATTCCGGGACAAAAATGTCCCCCTGACGTGTAGTAGGTAGGTATGCAAAATTTAATGCGCTTTTATCCCGACACTTCCAATAATTATTTATCGTTATAATATTTCAACCAGTTTACAAAAAAACTTGGCAAATGATATACTTAAACCTTCCACATAAACCACTCGTATCTACTGCATGAAATCTATTCAGTAGTTTTTAAGTTTATCGCGAACAGACAGACGGATTGACGCGGCGGAGGATTTTAATAGGTACTATATTTTTGTTATAAGTACCTCAATATTTTTGTTTAATAACATTTTATTTATGTACCTACTTAGTGATAAAGTTCACCGACTGGCATAGGTACATCTTTCGCTGTATGTACGCGCGCCGCGTGTCGCCCATATAGAGCCGTAGAGTTCCGGCGGCTCTCGCCGATGACGCGAGTGCCCGAGCGGCGGGCAGCTGTTGCAGTGGACAGCGGACAGCGTCCGGGCCCTGCCCATAGACACTGCCTTGAACTTCCTCACCTGCTTTGGAATACCTAACCGAATCCCCCTGACCGCGTCTTACATTGGTAAGGTTAAGGTTGGCACAAAATGCTTTCATAAATCGGTTCAGCGAAATCAGCGATTAGTATGAAAGTGCCGGGCGACTCTAACGTAGCTTAGTGATTATTTGTTCAGTGTCCGGGCCGCCCGGCGCACGCACTCGGCACTCGGCACTCGGCACTCGGCACTCGGCACTCGGCACTGCCCGGTTCCCACGCGGATATTTACCAACACGAGCTCCCGAGTCACGAGTGGCGGTCAGTTTATATTATCAATATAAAATATTATCACGATTACGTATTAGTGTGAATCGTAAGTTCGCGCTCGTCTCTACCGTGAGCCGCCGCCGACAGCTCTCTCCGCCGTGCGAGCGAGACGCGGCTACACGAGCGGCGGGCGGCCGTCCCGCTCGCTCGGCTGTGGGGCGCGCGGCGCGCGCGGCGGGGGCGCGAGTAATTAGCCGCTGCGCGGGCGCAGGGCACAGGGCGCGCGGTCAACATTGTCCGCAGATAGTGTTACAATAAAATAATACAACAAAAAAAACGCTAACCGCCTCGTTAGTAAAGCGCAATTTTCAACCCATTTCGATATCGCTTATTTATACCTACCTATTTCACATCGTATAGGTACGATGTGAAATTTTTGTGAAATAAGTAAATGAATGAGTATTATGTTCTATTTTCCAATAAAATATTTCACGTTTAATTTAGCGCCATCACTGCCGCGCGCAGTCGAATCAGTGACGTACAAGTTGTGCCGTGTAGCTATGCGCTCCACGCGGCGAGGCGCGGCGCAACCTTGCTCGCCCAGCCGCTAGCCGGCCGCGGCCGTCATTATTGGAATATGCTAATACTTGATGCAAACTCATACGCCCGCCGAATCATCGCGTTTTAACTTCACGTGAAACATTTATCACCTACTTACGTGTACACCGATACAACATCACTCTACGGTTACTCTAAGAAACTTTTAAATCCCCCGCTCCGGGCTCAGAGCAGATGGAGGTATTCGGGGAAAGTGCCGACGTCGCTACTACAGGACAGGATCTGAGCGCAGAACTCGAGAGACTTCAAGTTGAAGGCTACAAAGTGCGCTGACGCAATGCTGACAATCGGCGGGCGCGCTCTCACCCCACTCCCAGCCCCTGCCCCTGCCCCTGCCCCTGCCCCTGCCCCGGCCCCCGGCCCCCGGCTCGCAAACCGCAGCCCGCAGCAGCCCCCCACGGGCGCGGGCTATGAAGTACCTACTACAGCTGTCAAAGGCCACAGCGCATCGCAGCGGTAACGTCATTCTAAAGAATTATAAAAACCTGCTTCACTTGAGTAGAATAAAACACGTAAGACGACACGTAAGTAAAACACGTATCACTCAAACTATCCTCCTTGACTCAAACCGTAGAAATATTATGCAAGTGATTGTGGAAGCAATAAACACCAGTCTAAGAAAACTATAATTTAATCCCGGGTAGGTACCAGCTGCAGCAGTGACATCTCGAAGCTCCTCGAAGCAAGTAGCAACGGGCCGCGACAGTGCATATCGACTCACGAGTGAGTGCGCAGGAAGTTGCTTGAGGAAAACGACACAATGCAACGTATTGAAATGGCTAATTGGTTGCGAGCACGAGATGATGCCGCAGGGTCCGTCCGTCGGGCGGCTGGGGGGGGGGGGGGGGCGGGGGCGGCGGGAGGGGGGACGCTGACGAGGCGGTAGGTAACGGTCCAACAACCCGGTGGAACTTAGAATATGCAGTATTGGACCCGACAAAACAACAATTTTGTTACATTACATTTGTATGTAAAGAAAGAAAGAAATAGGTATATCCAGCGTGTCGTGATCGTGACACTACTATAGATACAATTTGCAGATCATTTCACTGATATACCTACTCGGCGCACCCGAGGCCGTTGGACGGACCTATATTGAGCTACCTTGCATAGAAAGGGTCATCAATGTTAACTGACATTGACCACAACCACAAATCAATACTTACAATTTGTTCGCGCCTACTCATATTTTATTTGATCGAGGTCGCCATCACGCTTATAACAAAGTATTTATACTCGTATGATAACATGGCTAAGTGCGAGTCCAATCAGTGCAGGCGCGCACGGAGCGCATGCATAATACTAAAGGAACAAATATCAACTCTAATTATATAAATTGTAATTAGGATTTTTTCCACACTTCTCAGCTGAGTCACGAGCGGAGCGGTCGCCGAGACCTCAGCAATCATTATGTCATTACTATATATAATAACATGTTCTATGCAGTTATGCATCGACTTCTATTATATAAGACATAGTTCCACCCGTGTCCTTGTATATGGTACGTGCATATACCGTCCCCGACCGTAGCCGATGCGCGTCATCACTTACGTCAGCGGTGGTAGGTTCGACGCCCCCAAAGACAGAATCAGCTTTTATCGATGTGTGTACAAGATGACCGCCGTGGTGTTGGAACAAGAAAGGCAGAGTATTCGTCGACAGCGCGGGAAGTCCTGCCTGAGACATGGACCAGGACACTGCACGAGTCAGCAATCATAGCGAGCGATTTTGATTGCCCGCCACTAAGTGATTATACCTACTATAATATTAATTTCACCTTTATGTTCCTTAGCTCTAGCGGAAAAGTGAAGTGTCCGTTTTTATCGAAATTATAGCGAAACAGTCACCAGCTGGTTTGTTATTTGTCATTCTGCAGGGATGTGTGCGTGTGTGCGCGCTTACCTTCGGTGGGGTTGGAGACGGCGTCGTGCACCAGCGACGCCAGGCAGCCGGACAGACCTGCAACACGAGCGGCCGCGCGTGAGAGGCACTCCGGTCTCCTCGCCTCCACCACCAGGGTGGATGTCGCACAGTTGCCATTTTTATATAATGCCGAGGACAGGAACAGGTGTGGTGTGTTGACCTGAGTGGCGGGTGTAGAAGTCCTCGCACATACAACACAGCGGCATTTCCTGTCCTCAGCATTATACTAAATGCCGACCGTTTGAAAACCTAACCTAACCGTTCTTACAATTATCCGGTGCTGTAAACAATTTGCTTACAGATCTTTACTTTTAACATCATAAGTTTTTTCAACAGTCCTACAAATTGTCCCCTAGAAAAATTCCAATTCAAAAGGAAAATCATGGGTTTTTCCTTAAAAAAAAACCTTCACAGTTACAGTTCGGATCATCCCCACACGCAATGGGCTTCGTTTCTACACGTTGTTTATCAAGGGCCCCTTCTTAGATAAGAAAAAATTAAATAATATTCTAAGGCTTAAAATTCTTCCTTATTTTAAGATGCTCAGTGTTATTATTCTAGTGTCAGTCTCAACGCCTGCCTTCGTCGTGGAGTAGGTATGTACGAGACACCCGTATGTCAAAGTTTCCGTATGTATCTGGCTGGCTGGTATCCCTCTGTGAGACTTCTACATATAGCTGAAGTAGGTCTGCCCAAGTTTAAACAAATTCGAGAACAAATTAATGAAAACAATAGTTGTAACAGATAACATTTTGTAATAGTGTATGCTCAACACGAGGTGATTAGAGCGCTGCGTGACCTGCGGCCGCGCTCGCACTACCTACACGTGATAAGGAGCAGCAAACGGGGCCGTCGCCGGGCGGACGGTCTCGCGGCTCGGGCCAGGCGTGCCAAAGGTCTAACATTTCTGAGGCAAAAAATACTTACTGATATCTACTAACAAAAACTAAATTCAAAAGCGGACTGATAAAAAAAAAGATCATTACATTCGTCAAGTACTTGGGAAAGGTATTTAAAAAGATTTTTTGCTAACGAGGACTCGGTCCGGTCTCGGTAATTCAGATCGGGATAAGACTCGCAGTAGACGGGTATCTACGCAGTAAAGCGGTGAAGCGCACTAGCCAGAAGACTCCGAGAAAACAGGCTCTAGACTTTCACGCGTAGCTTATACCTATAGTAGTTCCGCAATAATAACCCCTGATACTACTTAATATGTACCGAAAATTTCATGATGATCGGTTGAGTAAGTTAAGTTATACCAGATCTTAATATAAATCTTTTGTTTTTGTCCAGTCCACCTAAAGGTTGTATGGAAGTAAAGCGATAAGATCGTCTTTGTACGCCTTATTTTATGATTTTTTATTTTTTTTTACTTTATATTTAATTGTATAGGGCTCGTGTGCCATGATTTGCCGGTAAACTTTATCGTGTGCGGTCCCTATTAGTACCTATTATATATGTATAGGTGTGTACCGCCCGCGGCGGTGAGCGGTGAGCGGTGAGCGGTGAGCATGCAGACGTACCGTGCGTGATGTGGTCGTGGCGGTGCCTGGTGAGCTGGCCCAGCGAGTGCTTGCAGTGCTCGTAGGTGGCGAAGAAGCACGCGTGCGCCGGGCCCGCGCCCGCCACCACCGCCGACATGCCGCGCACCGGCCTGCGCACACAAGCACGTCAGGGATCGCTGGAACCCTCTCACTGTATATCTACTGACCACATGTAACATATTCATCATGTCAATCCATTTATGCACGGTTTAAAAATATCATTATTATTCAGTCTCTTATTTATTTTACAGTCGTACCCTGCAGTTTCAGCCGCGTTAATTTGAAGTTCCCGCGTGAATTCCGGGACAAAAATATATATCCTTCTTTGTACTTCGGAGAACATATTGTATGTCAAATTTTATGATGATAAGGTGAGTAGACAAGGCTCAAGCCTAGCGTAACAAACAAACAAACTCAAATTCACATTTATTGAAGTGGGTATTCCTCGATTATTTTTATTTTCTCTTACATTCTATGTAAAGACTTTATTGAATGTTTTTTGTTTTTTGGAAACTAAAGGATATTAAGAATAGAAAAGAATATTCAGGAAAATTTGACGCATTACAAAAAAATAATAAAAAGAAGAAACTTTGTTTGTTGGTAACGATGTCTTCGTTGAGTAGTCAGGGGAAAAACTTGGAAGTACCTTCACTACCTTCATCTCGATACAGAAGAAAGATAAGACATGACGCGGTGGGACAGCTACCTAAGCGTTGAGTGTTGACGAGTGCGCGCTATTGAAGTCACAAAGACATTGTCACTTGTCTAAAACACAGTATTGATATGTAATTGTGTAAAATGTTATTTTTGTCATTACAAAGACGATTATGTTTACAAGTAGGTAGTAGTTAGTAGAGCCTAGAAGATCGAAACCGTGAACTGATTTTGGTTCATTTCCGCTGAGCGAGTGGAGCATGATGTACGTGTGCGGTGTGCCACATACAAGATCAACGGCGGGAGCTCGCATAGTCCGTAGACAACCAACATGAGACGAGTTCTTAACATCGTAATGAGACTTGCTCAAAAGTTCTAACACTATAAAAACGACCTCAACAAAAAAACCTGAGGCAATCGTGATTAAAATTTGTAAAGAACTCTCAAAGGTCACTCAGTAGGAAGCGAGCGACGCTACGCTGCGACGAGTACCCGGCACTTGCATAATATAACACTTGCAGTCGTCATCATATATATGTAATCACTTTTGACAGTCGTTGAATCTTATTGCAATAGTAATAAGGTTCACCGACTGGCAGATGTGTTCCCATGTTGTTGATACTGACTGTACACGCGTCGCGAGTCGCGACTGCACCGAATCTCGGATCCGATCGGACCAGAACTCCAACTTTGCTAATTCAATTACTTAACTTCTGTAATGAGCATGTTGACTAATTTTTATTTTTTAGTCCGTCTTGTAGATTATTAAAAAATATTGGACACGTATTTTTTCTTTTTTTACGTAATCAAAAAATAAAGCCGATATATTGAGTTGAAATTTCGCGTGACGTCACTATTCTGACAGTTTGTATGGCGGTTTTGTGGTTAGTGACGTCACGACCTCCTCATCCTAAATTTTAATGTACTTTACCTCTGTATATTTTAATTTATTTAAAAAAGCAAAAAATACTTGTCTATTGTTTTTTTATTTTCTAACTGACGGACTAATTAGAATTTTGATTTTCAATAGTAGTCAACATCTCTATTCTATGGCAAGTTATGGAATATCGTAAAAATCGTTAATTTATAACTATGGTTGTGTTGACATCGGTTAACTCGGTCTTGGCTAATGTTTATTCAGTTCAGGTAAATGACACTGAGTCTTAGACAGATTCATGGAAACCAATCCTATATTTCTTAAAAATTGTTTTTTTTTTAATGTCTATTTTATGTTGTGCTTTTTTGTCTCTAAAACTCCTTTTCTTTCTTACTTTCTTTTATATTTCCAGAAACCTTGGTTTGCTAAATATTACATGTAGCCAAGATCCAAGTGCGAGGTAACTCTTACCGCAACGACGAGGGTCGTACGGACTGCCCCAGACATTCCCCTTGCCTTTATGAATCTTTCCTCCAGGCATAGCACTTGGAAGCCATAGCTGTAGGGCGGATATTTTATGGGTACAGTTCATTTTATTTTTGTAGCAGTTGATTTTCCGAATAAAGTAAAATCAAATAAAATAAAAATAATAATAATTATTTTATTTACGTCAAAAGGGGGGGCAACCGATATTCATGGGCGTCCACTTTGAATAAAATTATTTTATTTAGGACTTTGGACGGTGCACGGTGGCGGTAATTATAAGTTTCTCAAAACTCTTTAAAAAAAACAAGTTATAGATTCTCGTGTTATCTTTTGTAATTACATTTTAATGTTGCGATTTATCTTTTTTATTGTTAATTCGCGGTCTTTTTGTTTTAGATTGTGAATGTCAAATGATATTTGAACTTACTATTTTTATTTCATTGTATCTACGGATTACAAAAGCACGCCGGCCATTTTCATAAATCCTCTGCGTTAGGTCCGTAGCTTGACATTATCGTGCTAGTGACAACAGAAGCCGAGGTAGAGTTCAAGAAATACTCGTATAGCAAAGTAAACCGCATTGGCTATGTGGTACCGAGCGGTCCTACTGTTCCCGTATGCAGAGATGAACGCTCAGTAGGTACATTGTACACAGAAAAAAAGCATTAATTTTCTTATAGCTGAACGATGTGCGAACAGAAACCTTTGACCTTAAGTGATAACCGCTATAGGCGCAGGCGAGCTCTGCGTTAGTCATCCAATTATCCGTATAGGTCAGCCCAGCCTATCGTCGCGACGCGGCGTCTCCAGCCGAGACACTTCTGCCCACGACAGTCGCCGCCAACGAGTGCGGGCCAGGAATAGTTCGTCGACGCATCCCGAGCGACCAGCGCCGACTAGCTGCAGGGAGAGTTCCAAATATGGAGCGAGCCCGGTCCGGGCGAGCGCTGGGGGCGGCCGCAGCAGGGGCGGGCGGCGCTGGAGGCCGGCGGCGACGCTGCACTACGATCGATAACGAGCGTTTAATGGTCGGCCATGGAACTTGCAAATAAAGGAAGCGTCGAGCTAAATAGATACAATGCGGCCCGGTTTCTTGAAACCTTGAACATATTGTGTCTACGCTACTCGAGCACTCCCGAAGACGGCGCGGCAGTGTCTAACTAAATAAGGAGCTTCCCCCCTCGCCGCCTCTCCAGCAGCTTTAAATTGATTCAGTCTTGCATTACGTCTGCTCCGAGTCGACAGCGGTTGCTGTACGAGATACGAAAAGGATTCAATAACCTCTAGAATAATGTTAAATGCGAACCTATACTATGGAGGTGATAATTTTGCGGCGCGCCGAGTCGGGTCATTCATTTATCAGTAGCGAGACTCCGCGGCGAGATAAGAGCGCTTTGTAACACGCGTTATCACAATACGTGAGCTGATAAAGTCACATTTACAGCTATGAGCACCGATGATTCCTCATTAGAAAAGCGCACCGGCTCTGGGGGTGACGCCCCACACGAACGACGACAATTTGAGGTGGGAAGTTAACAAGTGCTTATATAATCAGACAGAGGCTACAGTTATGTACTATTGACAAACAAAGGGTAAACGACGGACTGAAATATCTACACAAACAGAAGCATTTTCCTCAGTGTTGAAGAGGCCACTGGCTTCAGTGGCCTCTTCAACACAGTGAGGAAAATGCTCAGGCTTCAAGGGCAGCAAGAAGTGGAGAATCGACCGCAGTGGTCTAGTGGAAGATACGCGAGCGGTGAGGGTCAGCTGCCGAGTGTGTCGCCGCATGCGCGTCCTTCTGCCAAGACGATGGTGACCGTCCACCGAGCACCGCTCGCCGCAGGCCGCAGGTCGCACGCGCCGCATCACTCGGGCGGGCGACATGGAACTTGGCACGTGTCAACAAGCCCGGAATAGATAGCCGCAACAAGAAATTACCTCGATCAATAATATTACGTCATTGGTACCGATGCATAAAAATGTCAGTCTGCGGCGCGACGGTGCACTCCCTCGTATGTGTTATTATAAAACTTGGTGGGTGCATGTAACAGGGCCGTGTTTATCTGTCGTAGCTGGTGTCCGGGGTCAACCTATATCATACTTTTTATTTCGATACATCAGTTGCTGAATCCCAAAGTGCACTTTGCGGCAGCAAAACTACGCGCGACAGCTTGTGTAACAGAATTAACCCGATTGTCTTTAGGATACCCCGATCGTTTTGAAAGCCCCAAAATTGGATACGATCGGCGCGCTGCTGCCTCTCGAGAGTAGGTACTGGGGCTATGACTGGGGCAGGCCAGGCTTCAGAATTGGCGGAGAAATGCTCGAATATTTTAATGCAAATGAAAAAATAACAATCGTAACCGTTTAGCATAATTATATTCGTCATTGTACTTATTTTTGTTGAAAAGACTTTTCCACGTTGCAAAGAGCAAGGTCGAGCCGGTCGGCATTAATATGTATGCGTGCCAGTGTTAGATCGCGTGCGGTCCGAGCTCCGAGCTCCGAGCGGAGTGCGGCCGTACCTGAGCAGCCCCTCGCGGCGCACCATGTGGCGGAAGGTCTCGGTGATGGTGCTGTTGTGCGCCGAGCGCAGCGACTGCATCCGCGTCTGCAACACACGCCACCACACCGTCCGTCACCACGTGGCTCAACATAACAACATACCTACTTACCTACCAACCTATCTATCAATCAATCAATCAATACACACCGAATACTGGGGACCTGTTTTCGTTCGGTGATATATAATTTGTTCTGGACATTAAAACTACAATCGAGATTCAACTTTTATACAGATTTCTTATGTCTAGACAAACATGCAAAGATGATCTCGAGTTGGGTGATTTAGTAATGTACATATTCTTCTCTAGTCATATATGTATAGTCCTTAAATATTATAAAACAAAGTCCTCCGCGGCGTATGCCCGTCTGTCAGTTCGCGAAAAACTTAAAAACTACTGAACACATTTTCATGCGGTTTTCACCAATAGATAGAGCTTAATATGATCATCTTAATTTTTGGATGAGCTACTGTATGAGTGAAACACAATGGAACAACATGATGATAACCTATGGATGTTACATGATGCTATTCTGGTCAGTGGAAATAGTTTGCAATTAATATTGGTAAATAATAATCTCTGTTCAATTGACTCCACTTAAACATGAAATAAAAATTTACAATTTCTTTATTACCAGGCACACATTACATAGAAATTACTTGTGATCCCCACAGTAGGCCCCCCTGTTACAACATGGGGGCCTTTTAGAAACAACAACAACTCATTAAATTTATGTGTGTTAACATCAAAACAATTTCCACAGATCCATCATAAATCCATTAAACAAAGAAAACAATATATGTATATTAAAAACTTAATAGATAATATTAAAAACCATTTATACTAATTATTAAGCACATAGACTATGCCTACTCCATATTACAAGAAAGAAAATAAATTTAAATTATAACATTTATAACAATACAAAGTTTAGTAAGTTTCACGTTGTGTTAAAGATTTATTTGTTTAATTCATGAGTAATCACTTAATAATTCCTGTGACAGTTTGAAAATTTACCATATCAAGATGTTGACCAAAACATCATTGAAAACACCAATTTACAACACTTATCTACTTAATATTATGATAAAAAAATTGCTCCCACAATAATTATGTGTAATGGTTCCATGTCTAGTGTTTTTTTCTGATGACTAGCACAAAATAACAACCAAGTGTGTGTTTAAACAAGAAGCAAATCACAATGCAATGTGGCCTGATCACAGCCCGCAAGCCCCAGCCTGTTATTTCTTGATCAGTGATGTACCTAATTGTATGTAATCACCCTCCTGTCATATTGACATTGAGGGATCTCTATATAAACCAATATTTTTTTCTCACATCATTCTATTACATAGCTCCTGCAGTCACTAATGGATAACAAGGCACTGCTTTACTGTGCAATCTTAATCCTGTTGGTGGCCAGAACCTACGGGATGGATGATGAAATGGCGGAGCTGGCAAAAATGTTGAGAGAGAATTGTGCAGGAGAGACTGGTGTCGATTTGAGTCTGGTGGACAAAGTGAACGGTGGAGCTGACTTGATGCCAGACCCAAAATTGAAATGCTACATAAAATGTGTAATGGAAACAGCGGGCATGTTGTCTGAGGGGACAGTGGAAGTGGACTCGATAGTGGCAATGCTGCCGGACGACATGCGCAAAAAGACCGAGTCCAGCATTAGAGCTTGTGGCACTAAGAAGGGGGCTGATGACTGTGACACTGCTTACCTCACCCAGGAGTGCTGGCAGAAGGCCAGCAAGGCTGACTACATCCTGATATAGTTCGCTAACATCATCAGCAGAGAAATTCAAGTAATCATCTTATGAAATTCTACAGCAGACCTTATCTCAAAAATCAACTTTTTAGGTTATGTTTAATAAATTGACATTTGAAACCATAATAGTGACTTTTAATGTAATGAAAACAAGTACATTTTTACTTCTCAATTGAAAAACGTATCTGGAATGGATCTGGATGTAAATAAACCATAGGAGACCCTTTGGAATTTCATTTATTTATAAACAACAAGAATCTTATGTTTCCTATTGTATATTATGGATTATACTGAATAGTACCTAAACAACTTATGATCTTATTTAATTTTCGATGAGTAAAAAGTAGTCTTTCTAAAGGCCAGCTGAGTTCTGAATTACTACCAAGTACCATTATATTATATGGTTGATAATATTGTTTACCTCTGGTTGTGACAGTGAAATTTTAACCTAATGGCATCCAGGTAATGCACTTGTAGACTACCTATTTAAAGATTTTAAGTAGAGCTAGAAATCTTTTACATAACCCTAATAAAAGACTTGGTGGCGTAATCGTCCCGCCAGTGTGTCAAGCGCATGTCGCGCCTCGCGAGGCAGCCAGCATTCAGCAGCTGGCGGCTGGCGGCCGAGCTTACCTTCACGGAGTCCAGTGGATACATGACGCAGTGCTCCATCACACCCGCCATCGCACCGGCGGTCATGTGTGTGACGGCGCTCTGGGTCGGCAGCGATTCATAATCGTCAAAGTTCATAATACTCGCACAATACTGACACTTAACACAAATATACACAGGTTGTTTGCGTCCAATTGAATTGGAAAGGTTTTGTCTCGATCTTACCGAATTAACAATATCATTTTCACACCGAGATTTTCAACTGATCATCCGAAATTTAGATTTAATATTTCATCCAAAGATTGTGGCAATCCACACGACACGAAATACACGTTAGTTTGGCAAGTGTGCACTAATACCTAATGAGTTTAATTTATAATCGAGTATCTTACTCTTTGGTTGGAGTTAAAATTGACTGCAATGACTGAATGTCGACTAGTTAATTTGTGATGTCGAATGACAATAGGTAACAGACAATAAGAGTACTTCTTTTTCTTCTTTTTTCATTATGGCAACAGACGCCTTCGTAGACGGCGTAGACGGAGAATGAACATTCTCCGTCTACGGGTATCTCTAAGTAGTTTGTGGTCTACGGACGCCTTGGATAGGTAGGCGCACTATTCAGTTAGAGAAAACAGTGGACAACTCAGAACAACGTAGAACAATAACAATTGTTCAAATAAAACGTACCTGCGTTTTTTTAATTGCGTTGGTGTAATTTTACTCTGACAGCTGTCAGAGCGTAGTTTCACCCGTTCCGTGGCTCAGAGTGCAGCAACCTCAGAAGAATAACTGTTCTGAGGCAGCAACCAAACAACCATCTCCGAAGCAGGCTAATTTTCACTCTGACAGCTATATTGTTCAAGAAGTGTCAAAGTTTGCGCCAAAAACCGGATTCGTCGACAAAGAAATTAATCGGAGTTCTTACGAACAAAAGGGAGGTGTCGTAGTAACAAAAACTTTATAATTGGATGTAAAACAGTCTTATTTGCAATGTGAGTTGAGAGAAAACAAATGGCGCCTGAAATTTCCAATATTTTGAGGTTATTAAAACAACTCGATCGTTTTGTGGCTTGGTTGCAACTCAAACGAGTGAAATTTTAACCGAACAACTGCGCCCAAACCCACAGAACGCACACTAGGTATGCATGAGATTATAGCGTGTACACGTAGTGATTACCTTCTCTCTGGCGTGTACCAGACTGTTGTAAACAAGCCCAAAACAGAAGATTCCAACAGTTGTTTAAAACAGTGCGGACGGTTGTTTGCAACGAAATTTCTGTTTCTTTTCCACGACCTTGGTTTGTGGGCGCGCGTTGGAAACGTGCTGCGATCTCACCGGCGGCCCGCTGTGTGGACGTTTGTTGTAAACCACGCAAGGGCAGTTGAGTGGCGGCAGTCACGGGGAGCGCACGCGCGTGGAGGTTTTTGTTTATTCGCGCGCGTACGTATGACAACGACGAAAGAAAAAAATACTCTTATCGAGTTTGCCGACTCTATAGGGATCTGCCGTATCTCTGGGACCTCTCAATCCCAAAAAAAAATTGCGTGGGTGTTGCGGCATCCCTTCCCTATTCATACATAAATCTATTCCAAAGTCCCAATTCAAATTTACCGCGCACCGACCGGCCTACGCGCTCTTGTCGATACGCGAATAAGGAACAAGAAAATGTTATTGCCGCCGCCAAAGATCATATAATCACTACGTTTTAGCCGCCGCGAACGTTTGAGTTGCACGTCGTCGCTTGGTTCTCGGTGAAAAGGACTAGAAAACTGGTGCTGATTCCATTATTTGGACGATCTAAATACTCCTCAGAGTGATATTGTCGTGTGGAAGTGTGGTCAAAGAAAACGGGTGCACCCAAGACTGTCACACTCCGTGTTTCGTCCGGTCGGTGAGTCCTTACTCCTTTCTTTCTCCTTTCATTTCGTCAATGTACCCTTTTACTGGGTTTCTGGGGATTCTTATCGGCTCCAAGGCAAGGAATACAAGTAGGCCAGTTTGCTCTGGGTTCTGCCATATCGCACCAGTGGGAATTTTTTATTCTATTTTTTCTCTTTTTTTTCCTCAGTTGCACTCAAAAGAGCAAAAGCCACACCAACTTATTAAAATTTTGAAAGGCAAGGAGCCATTGCAAAGATGTTTCGGACGCGAGGGACAAAAGCACACTGAAGTCGGAGCCTTGTTTACAACAAGTGTGGAGAAAAACACCAACGGCGGTTAAAACCGACCTCCCGCCAAGGTGACTTTGCGGAGAGGCTTGTTTACAACAGTCTGGTACACGCTTATAACATAACATGACGTATCAAGATTCACGATTCACGGGGCGTTTGTGTCACGTGACGATACCGTAAGAGTAGCATCTGTCGCGACGTCTCGCGAAATGTGAATATTTTCATGGCAACAGTCTATCCAGCGTTGTCTGTGGTGAGTTGACATTCTAACTAAACTAAAACTACTAAACAAAACTAACTAACTACTAAAAACTACTAAAACACTAAAACTCTTTAAATTCTATCTCAAAGTTGGTAGGTAAGGCGCGGTGCGGCTGCCATTGTTGCAAGTTATATATATTTTGCTGTGAACATTACCAAAAGCTAAGTACTATCTAAGTATTTAAATCTAAGTATCTAAGTACTAAATCTAGAGTACTCTAAACACTAATTCAAAGTGCCTAAGTAATTAAGTAGTTAACAAACAGTAATATTAATTAATAACATCAAAGTGTCGGGTAGTCATCAAGTACAAGTATGGCATGACTACCTGTATGTTTCAGGTTTCTTAAGTATTGGCTGATTAGCCATACATAAGCTCGGAGAGGTATCAATAGATAGCCCACGGGCCATCTGTACCATCCGAGGTAAGGATCTAAGGATGTGACACCAGTACATGAGGTATTAATGGTGAAGATCATCCAGGTGTACACCTTGTAATATCCAAGGACAATGATGATAACCGACCCGTGGGGTCGTGCGCGATCGCGTACGCCCGCTGTAGAGGGGCGATGCGATGGATCTGCTGGGTCAAGTATATTGGCCATCCATGCATCAATGAAGTGACAGATCGTCTAAGGGCAATTATGATAATAACCGACCTGCGGGGTCAAAGGCACTCGCCATATATGTATATTATGTGCAGTGTCTGAGCGGCGGTCTTAGTACTTAGGGCTCCATGCAGTTGGAGTCATAAATCACATTCTCATTACAGGACTGGTACATAATTATGATTCAACACCTTGTATACAACCTAATTTGTTAATATGTTGTGATTTATGGCAGTAATTAAAATAATGATTATATTCACATTAATAGTTTTATTTCACTTTACAACCTAGCGTACATCATTCTTGGCAGAGAGGGAAGGAGGGAAGAGACATCATAGAGCTTCCCATAAACTACAACACTGACCAAAGAGATAGTAGTGCTCATGGAGTCAAGAAGTAATGCTATTCTAACACTCCTCCTCGATTTCAAGTGTTTTAAATTTGAGATACAACTTTGGAAAATGTAAACACCTGAAATCGCTCTACATTAAATAAAATTTTCAATAACAAAACTCAAAACTTAAAGCTCCAAAATAGTCATACAACAAAATTGCAAATACAATATTGAGTCATTAATATTAAATTAATATTCATATAAACTTTAACTTTCATTTAATAGGAAGTTCAAAGCAAAATTATAATATAAATTATTGTCATTAATAAATTGTAATATGCAATACTTTAATTTCTTATATCAATTATAATTATCAATACTAAAGTCATTACATAAGTCATAACATACTTGGTGTACTTTCACTCCTCCTACAATTATACAATTTTAAATCACAAATATTTTTGTCAAATTCAAAGCAATTTCTCTATTTGTAAACATTTAACATACTTCTTCCTTTTTCAAAATTTTCTACAGATAAGGTTTTTGTAAATATATCTGCTAAATTATTATTCGAATCAATATAACAGATTTGTAATTGCTTACATGTAATTAAATCTTTTATAAAATGATATTTAATGTCAATGTGCTTGGCACGTTTGCTGTTTTCATAACTTTTAGCAATACATATAGCACCTTTGTTATCAATATATAAAGTAGGTAGTATAAACTCACCAAAGTCTTTTGAAAGACCAACTATGTTAATCATTTCACTACATGATGTTGCAGCGGCTACATACTCCGCCTCTGCTGTAGATAAAGCTACACAATTCTGTTTACGTCAAAACCATGAGATTAAATTTTGATTATACATTACAACACAACCACTAATACTTTTTCTATCTAACTTATTTCCAGCCCAATCAGCATCAGAATAACAATCAATAACACTCTCACCTTGACAATTTTTTGTATAATAAAGTCCATAGTCCTTTGTTTGTTTTAAATATCTTAATACACGTTTAGCAGATTTCCAACATTGCATATTAGGCTTATCCAAGTATTGACTCATATATGATACTGTAAAACAAATATCTGGCCTTGAAATTGTAGCCAAAAACATCAAGTTACCAATTATTTCCCTGTAAGGTAAATTTAGTTGTTCTTCTTTTAGTTCAATTTGTACTCCTTTTTCCATTGGTGTTTTGACACCGTTACAATCAGTCATGTTAAATTTATTCAAGATTTTTTCTATTTGTTTCTTCTGAGTAATTTTCATATAATTTTCTCCTCTCTCTATCTCCATACCAAGAAATTTGTCTATCTTACCTAAGCTTTTTGCTTGAAATTCTTCTTTTAACATTCTTTCTACCTTAGTTATGTGGTCTGAAAATCCGTACTCATCCTAGCTACTGGTGAATAATTTATATCAAAATAATTTTCTTCCTGAACCTGAAAGCCTCTTGCCACTAATCTGGCTTTCTTTAGACCGTTGTCTTTTGTAGTAAATACCCATCGAGTGTCAATTGCTCTTTTTCCTTTAGGTAAAGTAACTGAAGTCCAGGTTTCTAATTTTTCTAATGCTTTTATTTCTTTATCAATTGCCTTCGTCCATTCCCTATCTTTCACAGCCTCATTATATGTTTTAGGATTTTCCACACTAACCAAACAATATGCCATATATAATTGGTATTCATCAAGATGTCTAGGCGTATTTATTGTACGACCTGACCTTGTAACTCTTTCAGCTTCAACATTTGTTTCTGTAACTTTTTCCTCTTGTTGATTTTCATTCAAATTATATTCATCTTCATTTTCATTTATTTCACTATGATTATCATTTTCTATTAAAATATTTTGAATATTTGTATCCATTTTTGATGTATTTTTATCATTATTAGGCTCAAAAACAATTTTCGTTTCATCAAACTTAACATCGGTTGAAATAATTATCCGATTATTTTCATAATCCCAGAGTCTATAACCAGCTCCACAGTATCCCACCATTATCATTTGTCTAGCTCTAGGCTCAAGCTTTTTAGGTTTTGGCATTGTCACACACCAAACTCTTGATCCAAAGACTCTCAATTTGTTAATTTTATTTTTGCCATACCATAACATACATGGTGTCATTCCTTGCAAAGTACTAGTAGGGCAACGATTTAACTCATAAGCTGAAGCATTTAAAGCTTCTCCCCACAATTCTTTGGGTAATTTTGTCTCAGCGAATTTAGTTCTTACTTTGTCCATTAAGGTGCGGTTCATTCGTTCAGATATCCCGTTTTGTTGGGGTGTATAGGGACTTGTGTACTGTATTTCAATTCCTTTAGATTCACAAAAATTTCTAAATTTATCTGATGAAAATTCTCCGCCATTATCACATCTTAGCTTTTTAGTTTTAAAATTAAATTGTGTCATAATATGTTTGATAAAATTTACTATATTGAGTTCTGC
The DNA here is from genome assembly GCA_907165275.2 of Zygaena filipendulae. Taxonomy (NCBI): domain Eukaryota; kingdom Metazoa; phylum Arthropoda; class Insecta; order Lepidoptera; family Zygaenidae; genus Zygaena; species Zygaena filipendulae. The sequence goes on along the minus strand of OU015673.1, from coordinate 8,599,159 downwards.
TTCGTTTTTATTCTTTAACAATTTTATTACAACATAATGTGAAAAATCATCGATTAGAACCTGAAAATACCTATTCCCATCAAAACTTGTAGGTGTGATAGGTCCACATATGTCAGAGTGAATCAAATCACCTATTTGTTTGCTTTCTCTCCTACAACTATTAAATGTTCTTCTTGTACTTTTTCCTTCAATACAACTTGTACATACTTTTCCATGTGTGGGTAGATTTAAAATTTTCAAATCATTTTTGTTTAAGTGGCCCAAACGTTTATGCCATAAATCACTTTCTTCAGCAATACAAACTGTGTCCATGTCAATATTCAATTCAATTGTATACATATTTATTTGCTTTTCACCATACATAAAAATATTTCCTTTTCTCATATAAACTTTTCGGTCCGTAAATGTAATTTTAAATCCTTTAATTGTCATTAAATTTATTGATATTAAATTATGTACTAAATTTTCAACAATAAGAGCTTCAAAATCCACATCATATTCTCCACATTTACCTTTTAATTTTCCTTGTTTATGTGCCGTTAATGTCTGGCCATTTGCTATTTGTATTATGATAGGTACATCTAAACATTTAACATTTGTCATATATTTTTCATACTCTGTTGATACCATATGGTTGGATGCACCCGAGTCCAAAATAAAATGATTCTGTTTTGCTAACATGGTTAATGCAATGAGTGAGGTTTGTCCATTATCTAATTGATTTTGACTTTTGAAATATCTTCCTCTGTTGTTTCCTCTGTTTGCTATATTTCCTCTACCTCTATTAATTTTTGTATTTTCTGTATTATATTTATAACTTGAATTTCCCTGATAGTTAGAGTACCCTCGATAATTTGAATTATAATTACCTCTATGATTATTAAAGTTTTGTCTATTATTATTATTTAAATTTCCTCTGTAATTATTTGGATTTCCATGATAATTATTTGAATTGCCTCTATAATAATTTGAATTTCCTCGACAGTTTGAATTTCTTTTTATATGACATTCAAATGGTTTATGATCCGATTTACCACATTTGTAACATGCAAAAAAACTCAATTCATTAGTAGATTCTTTCTCTTTTAATTTTAATTCGGCATCTAAAAGCCTCGATTTTACAAATTCAATATTTAGTTCTTTTTCCGTATTCATTGTTTCTAAAGTTGTTATCACAGTTTCAAATTTATCAGGTAGTGTTAAGAACAAATGACATACTTTATCTGTTACATCCATCGTGTATCCTGCTGCTTCCATGTCGGATATGATATTGTCAAATTCCAAGAAATGTTCATGTAAATTGTTTTTAAAATTTAATGTAAGTAATTTCCTTTTTAAATATAATTTATTAAAAACACTTTTCCGTTCAAAAATACATTCTAATTGTTTGATCATACTTGCGGCCGTGGTACATTTTTTAATGATATCTATATGTTTGTCCGAGATACATTGAACTATTAATGACTTCGCCTTGGCGTCGTCCAATTCAAATTTTTTTCTATCTTTTTCATCTTTAGAGTCAGGCAAGATATCTAATACTCTGGATACACCTTTTTCCTCTAGTAATATCCGAATTCTAAATTTCCAACTTGAAAAGTTTTTATCTGTTAATATTTGAGGAATAAAATTTTGACTAACCGTCGCCATTATGTCCTTTGGACAACTTTCCTTTGTTCTCTTTGTTCCTACAATGTCTTCACATTCACATACACAAATACTACCCTAATTACTTTGTCATCTGACTTACTTTAATATTTTACACCATTTTTCTGGGCCCATAACCTGTTAATATGTTGTGATTTATGGCAGTAATTAAAATAATGATTATATTCACATTAATAGTTTTATTTCACTTTTTTTTTTTTTTTTTTTTTTTTTTTTTTTTTTTATGGCAATTGTCATTAATGACATTGTTGCCAGTGTCGCGTTAATTTAATTTGCAAAAAGGATTTAAACACAACCTAGCGTACATCATTCTTGGCAGAGAGGGAAGGAGGGAAGAGACATCATAGAGCTTCCCATAAACTACAACACTGACCAAAGAGATAGTAGTGCTCATGGAGTCAAGAAGTAATGCTATTCTAACATAATTTAATATGTTAAGCGAAGCAGAACAAGAGGAGGATACTGAAGACAGACAACAACGCTGGATTGATGAGATAAGGTATGAAACCATATTCTCATTATAATTAGAATAATTGTATTGTGTCAACTACCTCCTAAGAGTTACACCTAATACCTACATAATTCGTTACTTCTCTCTCTCTCTCACTGAACCCAACGTGTACCACCCGCACGGAGTGAGGGGCGCGGGCGTCACGACAGCATCCTATCAGAAAACATTTTTTAGAATTGGTCAAAGTCATTGAATTGGTTCAATAGTTGGTTCCAGAGATTATCCCATTGTTTTACAAACCGCATTTCTTTAATAACGTAAAAAAGAGTTAACATCAATGTTTAAAATATAGTAGGTATTACTGTAAATAACAAGGTACTTAAATTAAAAACTGTATCTAGATAGTGCATTGTTTCTATAACTCTGCTAATCGAATAACTAATAACCGTGACTCAACGTCTCTCGTTAATTTATTAGTTTGAACTAACGTACGTGACTCCTGATCTATACTTCTACACATTTATTTCCTACTGTCTCGACGTTAACGAATTTTCATTATCTCTCTTTCTTACAAAATAATAAAAGAGATACTACATCTAATATTCGCGTTAACATAAGTGATCCAGAAGCACAAAATTATTATCTACCTTAATTGAATACCAAACTCGTACACGGACATGATCTTTATGCGAATAGTTTAATAAAATGTATATCTTTCGCTTTGTATTTCGTTGGATCAATGGATTATATTTTGCTTACAGTAAGTTTAGCGATAAATTATGTCTTTAAACCGTGAGAGTTGAAAAACACAAATTACTTAGAGATACTGTTCAAAAAGGAATAATGTAGGTCTAGGACCTAGGTAGCTAGTCTACTCAGATTTCAGAAGCTAAGTTTGTGGTTTTGTATTCTGTGTGCAATATGGCCATTGCTCTGAGAGGGCCATAGCAAGGTAATTTGTGGTTTGAGTTCATGTCGGTAATCGTAGATGGCGTTTACTTCATTTAATTTTATTTTCCTGTCGATAAAAAGTGGAGTGGAGTGGAGTGGATAATTTTAGCACTGGCAGTTTTTTATGTGCGCAACGTGGAAAGTATGAAATTTCGAGTTGATTTCTTCTATGTCGTACAAAAGCTCCGAGATTTTTTTGCACCATGGCGTAATTTGGCGTAGGTAGTGGATATAATATTCTCTTTGAACCATCGTTTGTAATTTCAAACTGAACAAGCATGCTAAATACTAATTGTTCGGTCCACTGCGTGAAACCGAACACTGCTTTCGACAGCGATTTACGCGATCGAGCCGCTTTCCTACGGCCCGGTCGCGGCAGTCGATTCATGTCGGTCACGGGCGTCGGTATACTATCAATTAATCCATAACAAACGAATCGGCTCGCCAGCCGCGTCCCGTGCCGACCACAACATCTATCATAGACAATCACCCTGATATACAATAAACAAATAAATCAACATATCTAGCCGTATCAGTCACAGGTCACTGTGCCCCACACATTTTTGGTCCTTCGAGCTATTAATTGGGTACCAGTGACGGACTCTCGAGCTCGTGGAGTGTAGTGACAAACTGTGACATTATCAGTGAATTTTTTGTGGACATGAGTGAATAGTGGAACATCGGATTATCAAGTGGTATATCGGGGATTATCAAGCGTTGCAGTGAGCAGCATATCAAGGGGTATATAGGGGATTATCAAGCGTTGCAGTGAGCAGCATATCAAGAAGTATCGGGGATTATCAATCAAGCGTTGCAGTGAGCAGCATATCAAGGGTTATATCGGGGATTATCAAGCGTTGCAGTGAGCAGCATATCAAAGGGATCTATCAGGGGTTATCAAGCGTTGCAGTGAGCAGCATATCAAGGGGTATATCGGGGATTATCAAGCGTTGCAGTGAGCAGCATATCAAGGGGTATATCGGGGGTTATCAAGCGTTGCAGTGAGCAGCATATCAAGAATTATCGGGGATTATCAAGCATTGCAGTGAGCAGCATATCAAGGGGTATATCGGGGTTTATCAAGCGTTGCAGTGAGCAGCATATCAAGGGGTATATCGGGGGTTATCAAGCGTTGCAGTGAGCAGCATATCAAGGGGTATATCGGGGGTTATCAAGCGTTGCAGTGAGCAGCATATCAAGGGGTATATCGGGGGTTATCAAGCGTTGCAGTGAGCAGCATATCAAGGGATATATCGGGGGTTATCAAACGTTGCAGTGAGCAGCATATCAAGGGGTATATCGGGGGTTATCAAGCGTTGCAGTGAGCAACATATCAAGGGATATCGGGGGTTATCAAGCGTTGCAGTGAGCAGCATATCAAGGGGAACTATCGGGGGTTATCAAGCATTGCAGTGAGCAGCATATCAAGGGGTATATCGGGGATTATCAAGCGTTGCAGTGAGCAGCATATCAAGGGGATATAGGGGATCAAGAGCATATCATTGTATCAGGAGTATATCGGGGTATCGGGGTATATCAGCCTATCAAGAGTTCATATCTGTGTTAGGAATATAATCATGAGTCTCAACATAGAGTATCTGTACGAGTCTCAAGCTGAGCTCTATGCAGCCATGGAAAAGCTGCAGAGCAACATTCAAAAGGATGGAAAGGAACGTAAGTCCACCCCTAACTATTTTGCACGCAAACTAGAGACTTTAGAATCGTATTGGGGAGAATATCAGGGTAATCATAATGAAATTTTAAAGGCTGAAGACAAAGAACAGCCGTATTTTCAAGGAAAATACTATGAAAAAACGGAGAAGCTTTATCGCAAAATTAAAACATACATCATGGATAACTCGGCAACAGAGCCGAGTTCGTATTCAAAAGGAGCAATCGCAAGTACGAGTAAACAATATCAAAAAGGGAAATTATCAGTGGAAGAATCAGGCCAGGCTTATCAGGAAGAGGGGAACGTATCAAGCGAAGAGATAGGTGCGAAGAATAATTATGAAAAACAAGGATCGGTAAAGGAAAAATCACAAGGGTCATTCAGCAAGTTGGATGACATGTTACATGTTCAAACTATCAATTTTACAGCCTTTATGCGAACCGTTAATGGTATCAAAATCGAAAATATCTCCGAGAAATGGGAATTTGAAGATGTACTTTCGCAAGTGCAAACTAGATGGGAAACTATAGATTCACAGCATTGGAAAATTTATGCCGAACTAGAGGGCGACAACGAAGAGTATGAAAGGGCATTCACAGATCATGAAAATGTGTATATTCATTTGAAAAAAGCTATCAACACTAAACTATGGTCCGTAGCGCATCGAGAAAAATCCACACCCAAAGTGGACATCCCTATCTTCACCGGTAACTATCATCAATGGACCTCATTCAAAGACTTATTCAAGGAAGCAATACATTTAAATCCTTGCCTATCAAAGGCTCAAAAAATGCAGTTTTTAAAAAACAAAACAAGAGGTGAAGCGGAAAGACTCATACAACATCTCCCGATCAGCACAGAAAATTATGATACATGTTGGGATATATTAAACCATCGGTATGACAACAAAAAACTTATTTTTACGTCACACCTCAACATTCTTTTAAGCCTTCCAACGTCACAACAACAGTCGTTAGGGCACATTCGAAAAATGCATGACGTCACCCTAGAAACATTAAACGCTATAAAAAACCTTGGAGTGGATATAGTTACGTGGGATCCATTACTTATTCACCTTTTGTCACAAAAATTAGATGGTGAATCATATACAGAGTACATAGAGTCATTGAAAAATTCTCGCGAATTACCAAGTTTACAAGAATTTCTAAACTACTTGGAAAGCAAATTCACAACTTTAGAACAAGGACGCAGGACGCAGAACAATATTTATCAGAAGAGTAACAACTATCAAACTAATCAAAGTATGTACCACGGCCCTAGAAAGAACATGCAGTATTATAACAAGTATTCAAATTACAGTTGGAATAATAACTCGCCGAAGCCATTTATGCGATCCTTTTATGCAACGGCACCGTCATCGGCATGGAACAAAAGGTGTCCGTTATGCAATCAGGAACATGCATTATTTTATTGTAAAAACTTTTTAAGTATGACGAATGACGCAAAATTAAATATGATATAACAAAGGAATATATGCCAGAATTGCTTATATCCACATTATGATAAAATATGTACCTCACAAAGACGATGCCGCATTTGTTCGGAGAATCATCATACGGTGATACATGACGCCTGTAGGCAAAGGAAGCCACCAACAAAATTGGGTCACGAAGTTGCAAAACGTGTTACATTTAATAGAAGTAATCAAAATCAACATGGTACAAATATGTCGCATGTATCGCAATACGAAACAATGGAAACTTTATTATCTACGGCGTTAGTTAATGTCGAGGCCGCAGATGGATCAATCATAAGGATGAGAGCCTTGATTGACCAAGGGTCGCAATTGTCTCTTATCACGGAGCATGGAGCACAAACATTAGGAATTAAAAGACGACAGAGTAAAGCGATCATTTTTGGAGTAGGTGAGAGAGAAAGTAGTTGTAAAGGAACGCTTAATATCAAATGTAACTCAATTTACAATGAGTTTTCATTTAAGGCCGAAGTATATATCATGAACAACTTAATTAAAAATCTGCCCAACGTATCATTTGAAAAGCCATCATGGGAGTATATCAAGAATATTAATTTAGCTGATCCAGAATATCATATTAGCAGACCGGTAGATTTATTATTTGGAGCAGATATTTATGCACTTATCATGTTAGGAGGCATCATCAGGGGAGAAAATTTATCTCAACCACTTGCCCAGCAAACTCAACTGGGATGGGTTTTATGTGGAAATATGAAATCATTTCGTTGTAACGTGGTGTTATCAAACTTGAAAAATATACATAAATTTTGGGAGATAGAGGATATCAATGAAGCGTCAAACATATCAGAAGAAGATCAACATTGTATACAACATTATAATAAAACGACGAAGCGACGTGACGATGGGCGATATGAGGTCGAATTACCTTTCAAAGAAGAGGAGAAATATCAATTAGGGAGATCAAAAGAGCTAGCAATAGCTCAGTTTAAAAATTTGGAAAGAAAACTAGACAGAGACGTAGCGTTATCAACTGATTACAAAGCATTTAATAAGGAATATCAAGAACTAGGTCACATGGTCCCATCAAAAAATACTTATACGACAGAATGTTTCCTACCGCATCATGGAGTACATCGCACAGATTCGACTACAACTAAATTACGCGTAGTATTTAACGCGTCAGCAACGACGTCCTCAGGGATGAGTCTAAATGATGTAATGTATAAAGGGCCCAACCTACAGCAAGACTTACAGGCTCTAGTTCTAAAATGGAGGCTGTATAAATATGCCTACACTGCGGACATTGAGAAGATGTACCGGCAGATCTATATCAGTGAACATCATCAAAAGTATCAAAAAATCGTGTGGAGAGACTATCAACAGCAGCCTATTCAAGATTATCAACTGACGACAGTGACTTATGGTACGAAGGCAGCACCATTTTTGGCAATGATGACGTTGAAGAAACTAGCAACTGACGAAAGGAGCAGCTATCCTGAAACAGCGATATCATCAAAAAATTGGCTTTATGTAAAATCCAACGAAAACCCGGCAGACAGAGCTAGTCGAGGTACGGATATAACACAGTTAAAGGATCTCCAACTATGGTGGAAAGGCCCGAAATGGTTACAATCACTATCAATATCAGAAAAAGAAGACAAAATCAATTACTCGACTAATCATGTATTAAAAGTACATAGAAGCAATGTCGTAGAAACAGACAGTCATACCAATATTATAGCAACATTATTAGATGGACATAACTCGTTCATAAAAATTGTTCGTGTATTTGCATGGATACGACGAGCATTCAAATGTAAACAGAAACCTGCAAATACCTATCTCACATTACTGGAATTGAAGAATGCAAAGTTACAAATAATAAAGTATGTGCAATATGTTGTATTTGAAACGGACATTGAGCAATTAAGAAAACATAACAAAGTGGATAACAAAAGTAATTTATTGAATTTATATCCGTTTATCGACGAAAAAGAAATATTAAGAGTCGGAGGGAGATTAAGAAATGCACACATTCCGTATGAAATGAAACACCCCATTATTATTCCACATAATCATAAATTAACGCAACTTTTAACTGACGAGGCACATCAGTTAACTTATCACAGCGGACCCAGGCTCACGTTATCAAACTTAAGGCAAAAATATTGGATTATTGGAGGGAATAGAGCAACCAAAAAACGATTAAGGGAGTGTATTATCTGCAGAAAAAACAATCCAGAACGTAAATATCAACTCATGGGAGATCTACCAGAAGCTCGAATTAATCCAGCTCCACCTTTCTATCATACCGGAGTGGATTACACAGGATTTGTAGATATCAAAGCAAATAAAGGACGAGGAATAAAAACCACGAAAGGATATATAGCGATTTTTATCTGTATGGTCACCAAGGCCGTACATCTGGAACTGGTGTCCGATTTGAGTAGTGAAGCATTTTTAGCAGCCCTTCGGAGGATGGCTGCCAGGAGAGGTGCTCCTCATCACATTTATAGCGATAATGGAATAAATTTTATCAAAGCTAACAGAATTATCAGCGAAGAATATCAGGAGTTAAAGAAAATTTTTAACGATAGCCTTTATCAACAAATATCATCACTGAATATCATTGGGCATTTTAATGCGCCGTCATGGCCCTCAGTAGGAGGTCTATGGGAGAGGTCAGTACGCAGCGTTAAATATCATTTAAGGAGGACAATTGGAGAGCAAAAATTGTCATTTGAAGAGTACGCCACGATTTTAGCACAAATAGAAGCACGAAGAATATCACTAATTTTATTCCTGACGATTGTATCACCGGCGAGTGCATTGTTTAACGTAACAAAATTTAATGAAGACCAATTCTTATACTTCGATTCTATAGCCAACTTACAACTTATTCGTGACGACTGGACTATGATTGTATACTATAATATGTCTCCATACTGGGAAGGTGCAACAGCTGTTAACAAATTCACGCAGTACTTAGAAAGAACATGTGATAAATTCCAGGAACAAACACGATGCCAGATGATTTTACTACAATTACGTCACGAACAGACTGAGCTACAATACTATAATCAACTTTTGCTGAATCAGGAAGGTAACGGGATCTCGAGACAGCGACGGGGCATTATCAATGGAGTAGGTTACATTGCGAATACGTTGTTCGGCGTATTAGACGATCGTTTCGCAGAACAGTATAAAAAGGATATAGAATTATTAAAGAACAATCAGAGATACCTAGAATCATTATGGAGAAATCAAACATCAGTAGTCGAAGGGGAATATAATTTATTAAAAAGAACGGAAGAAATGGTAGCAAGGCAACATAAAGCAATAAATAAACATTTAAACAGCTTAGATGAGTCAAATATTGAGAACGAGGCGCCAGAGCAAAAGGAAATCAACCAAAGCTTAGCTGAACTGCATAATCAAATGGTTCAGTCTTCAGAGATATCAATATCAGGACATGACATTCATCAATATGTGGTCAGTTACGTGATCATAGCTGCCTGCAGCTGTCCTGGGAGCGAGCATTTGGTGGCGGAGGAGGAGGCGGGCGTTACGCATCCCTCCCCCCGCGCAGGCGGAGAACAGAGCCAGCAGTGACATGCGTGTGAGTGTAGTGAGTGCGCGAAACGAAAGTGAGATCAGTGCGGGCAGGAAAGGTCAATCGAGTGTAGAGTTAGTCGATCGGGCAACTTCGCCTAAACCAAAAAGGTGTAATTTTAAGGTCCTTGATGAATCAAAACTATAGAGACTTTACGTGATCATTACGAATTTTTGTATGTTTTTTTGTGCTTTTATGTCAATTGCTATAATCATTATCATTTCTGAGTATCATTTTAATTGTAATCATTTAATCTTATCTCATCTCTCATCTCGTGGTCGGGAGCATGTTCGGTCCACTGCGTGAAACCGAACACTGCTTTCGACAGCGATTTACGCGATCGAGCCGCTTTCCTACGGCCCGGTCGCGGCAGTCGATTCATGTCGGTCACGGGCGTCGGTATACTATCAATTAATCCATAACAAACGAATCGGCTCGCCAGCCGCGTCCCGTGCCGACCACAACATCTATCATAGACAATCACCCTGATATACAATAAACAAATAAATCAACATATCTAGTCGTATCAGTCACAGGTCACTGTGCCCCAAACACTAATATAAATACAGCAAATACGATATTTTACTTTACTTGAAACTAACTAAATTATAATTATGCGAAAACGATGAGAATAAAAAAAAGAATTTGTAGTTTATGGTTGATGAGCTTTTGGCGGGATTTTAGCAGTGACGGATATCAGTTTTATGTCTTTGTTTTGCAAATTAGTTTATCGTGATTAATATTGTGTGGATGTGGTGGCTTTTGCATAGTAGTGATCTATTAGTGAAGAACAGTGTGTAGAAACAGTGAAATAAGATGAAATGGGGCGTTCATCGGGAGGTTCTCGTTTTACTATACAACTTCCCACAGAGCGTCCTACTAAAGTTCAACTATGAAGATTTTCTGCCAAGAGTTCCGGTAAAACATCGAAATGCATCTCACCAATGCATTTCGATGTAAATAACTTCAGAAGAAGAAAAATACAACTGAATTGGCTGTATGGACTTACTTCCTTTGCCTTCCCCACTGGGGGTAAATTTTACAAAAAAAAAGTTTATGGTTGCGGAAGGATTTTTGGCGGGATTTTTAGCAGAAAGGACGTCAGTTTTATTTCTTTGTTTTGCAAATTAGTTTATTCCGATTAATATTGTGTGAATGTGGTGGATTTCGCATAATAGTGATCCATTAGTGATGAACAGTGTGCGGAAGCAGTGAAATAAGATGAAATAGGGCGTTCATCGGGAGGTTGTCGTTTTACTATACAACTTCCCACGAAGCGTCCTATTATAGTTCAACTGCGAAGATTTGCTGCTAAAAGTTCCGGTAAAGCATCGAAATGCATCTCACCAATGCATTTCGATGTAATTAACTTCAGAAGAAGAAATTTACCACTGAATGGCTATATGGACTAAGTTTCCTTCTGCCTTCCCCGAAAGGGGTAAACTTCACCAAAAAAAAAGGATTTTTGGCGGCATTTGAGCAAACTGAACGTCAGTTTTATCTCTTTGTTTTACAAATTGGTTTTATCGATGTTTTATAGTGATTGTGATTAATATTGTGTAAACATGGTGAAGTTTATATATGAGATAGGACGGAGCAAGGATGCTGCACGTATTTTTAAAACTATGTATTTATGTATACCTCAGAACAATAACAGTAGCATGTATACCCACAAATTAACTAGACATAATAATTATGTATGTATACCTATGTACACTGAGCAAATAATCATTACGTTTTAAGAGTAAGCACTTCTATACTATTCGCTGATCTATGAAAGCATTTTGTGCCAACCATACCAACGCAATGTATGACGCGGCCATAGAAATTTGGTTAAGTATTCCAAAGTTGGTAAAAAAGTTCGCGCATAAATCCATAGTAACTTCAAGGGAGTGTCGCTGGGCTGCCTATGTACCTATGTAGGGATTTACCTCGGATTTACTTAGTTTTTGAAGTCCGTGCCAAATAGTAATTTTCAGCGATCTCAATTTTATTTTTTTATTTTGTTAGTTTGGCTGGCACCGACTTCAAAATCTAAGTAAAAATCCAGATAATAGGAGTGGGGACCTCAGACCAAATAAGAAGTCTCTGAGGTGGGGCCAATAATATTTTAATACGTAGAATGTAATTGTTATTTACACATTATTTTGTGATTTTCTGTGCGTTTACTTTTTGAAGGCGGTTCCGTTTAAAAAAAAGAACGAAATTAAGTACTTAATTATTTTTTCACTTCACATGCTCTGAAAGTGCTTGTTTGGACAGGATATAGGCTGCACAAAATCGAATTTTGTGCACAAGGGCATTAACGTATCTACTCATATATGTATATATATTAATGAAAAGAAAATGAGCCATACAGACAAACACAATAACAAGTTCAGAGAAAGAATTTGTTATTTTATAATATTTACTTTAATTTATTTGCGTTATGTTTTTTATGACATATAAATACCGTTAATATGCCGGGAAAAACAATTTCCTTCAGTATTCAAAACTACTAATTTTACTTTTAATTTTAACCAAAGAAATGTTATGTTATACTACTATTTAATTTTAATTTCCTCGCAATCAAAGTGAAAAGCAGAGTTTATAACTCGTTCACAAAACCTTGAATTTGGAACGAAGAGCGCGTTCGTAATGTTGTATGAAACGGTGTGCTGTTTGAATTTAGAACTCTCATCTATCGTACACATTGCGTTCTCGTGGCTGTATAGCCACAGATTCGTTTACCTTTCGGCACAAACTGTAAAAAAATGGCGGTAAAGCGGATAATCAGTAGGTAGGTACTGTGACTCAGTTTTTTTTTAAGGATTCTGAAAAAAATACAGTATTCATCAAAATTTTATCCTAAAACCTTCTCCAAAATGTAACAAATACTTACCTCAAAACCGCATCGAAATCGGTCTAGCCAAACACGAGATAATATTGCACAAATATATATTACATACAGGTATAATTATCCATACATATTTATTTATTAATTAATAAATAAAACTTGAAGGGTGTGTTCTTTGTATGACGTAGGCATCCGATAAGAAAGGATTTTTGAAAATTCAACCCCTAAGGGGATGAAAAGTTTGTATGGAAAAATTCCGAGGGAACTTCGAAATTATTGCGGGTGAAACCGCACGGGACAGCTAGTCTACAATAATATCTATATAATAATGATAATATCTATATCTATGATCTGTCGAGAAACTTAATATAGAGAACTGTGCGCAGTGCTGGGCGCCGGCGCTCAGCTGCTGGAAAACATCACCAAGACGTACAAGCTGTCGGACGACTACATGCAGTGGCTGAACCGCGGCGGCTTCGACTACAACTACTGCCTGCGCGAGCTGCTCAACTGCTGGGAGAACAGCCGGTACCCACGCTACGTTACACACGGCGCCGGCGCACGCTCGCTCGAGTCACACACCACGACTCATGAGGAAACAATTCGTTCACTTGCGACTACAAGGCAATATGTCGAAAACAGATTTTACAGAAAACGAATTTCAAACTTGGATATTAACTTATTAAATACTAACTGTTCCCCGCGGTTTCACCTGCGGATATGTCCTTCCCTGTACCTCAGACGTGTGTATAAAATTTCATGATGATCGTTAAAGCGACCGTTAAAGCGTGGAAGCATAACAGACAGACAGACAGACAGACAGAGTTACTTTCTCATTTATAATACCTACTAGGTTAAAGGTGAACTAAGATTATAATGACTTATGTAAAGTATGACATAACATAAATCATTATAATCTTCATCAGCTGCTAAGTCCCGTGCAGTAAGCTAGCTGTCCCCCGCGGTTTCACCCACGAGTTCCCGCGGGGATTCCGGGATAACAAGTACCCTATGTACTTGTCTGTAGCTGTACCCTTGACAACGTGCGTGCAAAATTTCATGATGAACGATGATCGGTTGAGCCGTTAAGGCGTGAAAGCGTAACAAACAGAGTTACTTTCGCATTTATAATATCAGTAGGTATGGATGTAGGGTGGCCATCCGTACTATAATATAATTATAATATTATCGTACTTATATTTAAGTCAATAATAGAAAAAATAATTATATTGCCAAAAATACTATATTTTTATCCCTAATTCAACTGTCCACAAAGCGTGGTAAAATTAACAGTGACTGGTTTTGACAACTCACTCTCGACAGCAAAACGTCATCTGTCAAACTAGCAATAATTTGTCGTTTTCACTTTTACCGATCTATATTGTCCTAACAAAATATATACCTATCTATTTGTTCTTTGTAACTGTCCAGTGTCCACTGTTTTCTCTGATTGGCATGAATAGTGCGCCACGCGACGTAGTGATTACCTTCTAGAGAGAAAGTAGGAGGCAGAGGCACTTAGAGGAGTGCGCCTACATATCCAAGTCGTCTGTTGCCTTATTTAAAAAAAAGAAGAAAAAAAAAAAAGAAGATTGCTGCCCGCGGCCAACATAATGATTAATTAATAATAGGTCCTACTTTTGTTTTCTCTGCATTTCCCAAAAGTAGGTAGGTACCTTATTTTTGCAGCTTTTTTCGGAAAAAAAAACTAAAGATATTTTTTTCAAAAAAAAGTGGCAGCCCTCTAATTTTATTAAAGCCGTAAACGGAGATAGATTAAACCAAAAAAAATGATTAGGTAGGCAATAACATATTTGTAGGTAGGTACTTAGAAATATCACACTGTATGTTGTTGCAAGTGGACGAATTTTATAAAAACTAGCTGTCCCGCGCGATTTCATCCGCGGTAATTTCGGAGTTCCCGCGGAGGTTGCAGGAAAAAAGTAGGTAGGTACTCTACGTCCTTCTTTACCCCTTACAGTAGTTTACGGTGATTTGCTGTTCCCCGCATTAATTCCAGAGTTTCGCGGGAATCCCGGGATGAAAAATAGATAGTAGCCGATTCTCAGGCTTACTGAATATGCATATAAAATTTCATGAGAATCGGTCAAGCCGTTTCGGAGGAGTATGGGAACGAACATTGTGCACCCGAGAATTTTATATATTAGATAAAAATCCGTTCGGAAGCTGATCGGTAACATCCACTTGCGCGGGCGGTGCGTGCGTGCGGCGAGCGGAGCGTGTCCCCAATGTGCCGCTCACTGCTCAGTGCTCACAGTGCTCCCTGCTCAGTGCTCACAGTGCTCCCTGCTCAGTGCTCACAGTGCTCCCTGCTCAGTGCTCACAGTGCTCCCTGCTCAGTGCTCACAGTGCTCCCTGCTCAGTGCTCACAGTGCTCCCTGCTCAGGGCGGAGATGGTGTGCTTCGGCGCGTGGCGCTACTACGGCTACAGCCACGCGGGCCGCTTCTTCGGCTCGGTGTGCGACGCCGTGCGCCTGCACTGCATCGACTTCGTGCAGAAAGTGGGCGCCGACAGCGATTGGGGTGGGTCACACACCATACATATTATATATAGTCAGATAAACTTCATTGTATTCATAACTAAGCTGTTTCCCGCGGTTTTACTCGCGCTAGAGACGCCTCTGTGTCCAGCCTCCCTATAGTCGAATCGCGATGTCACGTGGTTAGTGGTTACGTGAAATCATCCAATCAAAAGTCCACTTTAGTGTGCCCACGCGGCTGTCGAGGACCTAACAAATGATCCTGTGGCCGCGCCTGCGCCCTGCGCCCGACTCGGGCTCGGGCTCGGGCAGGCCACTCATCATTCCCGTTTTCCGTTCCAGACCAAATCGGCTTCCCCATCTACTTCGAGGAGTGTCCGCCGTGAGCCGCGCGCCGCTCCGGAGCGCATCGCTGATAATAAACATTTCGGAATACAATAAGTTGTTTTGTATTCAATGCCCCTTGCGAATAGCTGGCGCGTCTTATTATTTAGACGGATCACGGAATACGGCGCGGCAAAAAACCATTAAAGCTTCCCTAAAGATTGCAACTAGCGTGGTATTAGAACAGCGCACTGTCGCATTTGTTTCCGCGAACCGATTGCGAGAAAAAACAGTATAGTGCGTGTAAAACGTTTGTTAAACATAGACTTTTTAAATATCTTTATTTAAAAAAAAAAATGTGTATTGTGTAGGTTTGTTACACATAGACTAAATCTGTTCTACAGGTTTAACAAATATACACACATCAAAACGTTTTGTTTCGGCTCTTAGTTTTAATACCTTCTGTATTATTTACTTTTATATAGTGGATAATAATTTCAATGCGCAGACGCGCGTTTATCTGACTGCAGCTATAATAGGTAGGTATGTATGGATACAATAAAAGACAAGTTTTAGGAGAAGCATCAAAAGTTTATGTATTTGAAGTAATAAGATCGTTTCGTCCACAGCATCGCGCGAGAGGCCGCGTGGCGACGCGTGGCGACGCGCGCCGACACTCGCCGCAATCCGCGATTATCGACTCTAAACGCGTCCGCCCAAAGCTTAGATCGTCTCGGGCGAGTGTTCGCGCGCGAGCGGCCGCGCCGCCTCGCCCTAGCACGATGCCATTTTACATTAATCAAGCCATAATAAACCTTAATGCACTTACAACAAGACACATAGTCCCCGAGCGAGCGCGCGCGGCCTCGCCCGGCCACCGCCGCTGCATACGAGAGACGCCACTCGGCCGTCAGCGATACGTTAAACATACAATCATAGCGACTAACTAATAATTAATTAATCATTTATGTAACGAAAAATAATTATATTATCTCTTATACATATAGGTAGTTTATGTATTACAAATGTAAATATAATACAATACGTGCCTACAATATATTATATATCATACACATTTGGTTCTCACTAAAACGAGTAGCAAACGCTCGCGCCGGCGCGGCGCGTGACGTCACCGGCCTACGGACACTCGTGTACACTCCGCAGCAGTAATTCTACATATGTTAACACTTCTGACAATCACTGACTCTTATTGAAATAGGAATAAAGTCCAAAGTGTCGACATATCGCTACTGCGCCTGTACTCGTATCGCCACGCGATACAGTGACGCCCGCGAATTGCCTGCTTCACATTGTATCACTTACTATAGGGTAAGTTGGTAGCGGTCACTACACTTCAGCTGTCTCGTCTAGCACCCGCCGAGCACACACACGCACACGCATTCACACGCACACACACATACCGAGCGAATAATACGCGAGTCAAGAAATGCAATATGCAGTGATCGATGAACAAAATATTAAACTCACTAATCGATTGCTACATTTACAAATATTTATAAATTACTCGACTGTTCCGTGACACAGTGCCGTTTAGGACTATCATAATATTTTCTATAGCAGTTTCGATTACACCAGGATCATCATGATAGGCTACAAGGAGAATCGACCGGCTGATTAAATTTATTGATTATATATAGAAACATACACGGGGTAACATAGGGCAAGGCCGACGACCCCCATCGTCTATAATAATTCTCTCAATTTTGATGAACTTTTTAACTAATTAGCATACGCTTTACGATAAGGGAATCGATTAATTGAATAATTTTTCATAGAACGAGAGATTCGGAGTGGCCGGCCTGGCCCCGCTCCCCCGCTCCCCCGCAGCACGCTAGGCAAGTTCCGCGAACCTTATCTTAGAGGTATAAAACACGAGGAAAGCAATCACACCGCTAAAATTAATAAATTATCATTACAAATATATTACTATCGCTATTATTTATTACAATATAAAGTGTAAACGATCATTATCATTCATATAGTACCGTATTAATATCAAAACTAAAATCTGTGTCGCCAGCAGCTGCCCTCACCGCCGCGGGGGGTCCACCCCCCCCCCGCCTCCCGCACCTCCCCCTTTCTTCAGTGGCGACATTATTGCGGACGCGAGGAGCGTCAAAAATATAAAATGATAAAACAAAACAATAATAAATAAACAAAAAGTTAAATGGAAACAATACAAAATGTACAGGCCGCTCTTAACACCGGCGACTCATTAATTAAAACTCGGACCGCATGCCCCCCTCCCCCTCCCCCTCTCCCTCTCGGTCCTCTAGCTATGTTGCGCCAATAAGCACCCCCCTACACGCAATTGTTGCCGGCGCCGCCCGTGACTCGACTCGTCAACGTTAATCCAAACGTGCAAGGTTGACACGAGACGATGAAAATTGACCAACTAACGTTCACAGGAGTGTCGTTATACATGAGGCCGACCGCGGTAGGCGTGTCGGAAGGTCAGGCGACCCCGAGCGGCGATCCGAAGCGGAATAATCGTAAAATCTGAGTCGGAAGGACCGCAAAATCCGGGTCGGAAGGACCGTCGAACCCGTACCGCGCGGGGCACTCGGCCCGGGCGGGCGGCGGCGCGGCGTGACGTCACGCCGCCTAGAAGAGCCGCGCGCGCCGCTTGAGCTCGTTGCGGCGCCACTGCGGCAGGCGGTAGAAGTCGGCGCGCGTCGTCTGCAGGATCGCCTCGAACTCCGCGTCCGACAGGTGGCGCTGCACACACAGACCGACTATGAGCATCCTCGGGCCTCGGGCCTCGGGCACCGCACGGAAGGTCGCTAGTGACGAACGAGCGCCGCGCCCCACCTCCAGGTTGAGCCGGTCGACGTCGGGCGGCAGGCGGTAGTTGGTGATCAGCAGCAGGTGGTAGGGGTACAGCTTGGCGGGCTCGTGCAGCAGGTGCGACGTCGCCATGTTGGGCAGCGAGCGGCGCACGCCCACGCCCGCGCCCACCGCGCCCACCGCGCCCATGCCGCCCGCCGCGCTCGCGCCGCGCACCGAGCCCGCGCCCACGCCCGCGCCCACGCCGCGCAGCATCACGCCGCCGTCCGTACTCTGCGGCGCGAGATCGGAACAACGCCCCAGCTGTACTACTGGCTAAACCGATTACTGGCCGCATCTTTAGATCTACTACATATAAAAATAATTAAATCATCGTCGAATAGCCAGTAAATCTCGTGCACGAGAGGACTGGGTAACTATAAATTGAGTTCCTTAGTAGAAAGTGAGATTCCTTTTTAATCCTAGCACGCTACAGAGTTTTGTAATGGTTTTCTCCAGCCCTTCCCGCAACAACGCGGTGATAGTTGCGAGCTTTACATGTGAACGGGGCTCGCAATGCAGAGAGCATGTTTACTAGCCAATCTAACGTCTAGCTGTCTGATGGGAGCTGCTAATAGATGCTTCTATCAGTGCTAATAGGTACTGTGGGTACGTTTGACACATACATAATATTTGTAATATATTGACAAATAGCTGAGCGGTTTCACCCGGGTAATTTCGGATTTCCCGTGGGAATTTCGGGATAAAAATACCCTATGTCACTCAGGACTGACGTAGCTTTCTAGAAGTGAACGAATTTTCAAAATCGGTTCAGTGGATACAGAGATTACCCCCTACAACGTCACTAACTCACAACCTCACAAACTTCACCTCTGTATAATATTAGTATAGATAGTCAGGCGACTACTCAGACAGGTATAGTATTGAAATAACTCGGCGTCACTCACCACAGCACTCCTGTCCACGTCAGTGATGGACCCGGCAGATACTGAAACACAAGGCCCCGTCGTCAGCACACGCGATACGAGGCAAATAATTTAGTGAATCAGGCCAAGGAAGCGATTCTAGCGTGCTCCGTTAAGTTATATTTAGAAAATACTAATTACATTTTGACAGTGACTACAGTTCGAAGAGCGACAAGCAGAATCGCCCCCACAATCGATATAGAAAGCCAAAGAACGATGAAATTGAAACCGGAAAATAAGTAGTATGTGTGGAGCCATGACTAAAACTAAAGTCTAACACCGGGCCAAACTAGCTCGCCGCGCACTCGAAAGCGAAGCTTCCTACTGAATGAATCAATGGACAACTCGTCTCTACTGACCACTACCATTACCGTGGTGTACAACAAAATAATTTGGCAGTAATCAAACACAAACTACTGATGTACTGGAGAGGCAGAGTACGAGAGTACGCCACTAGCGGGGTGACGGCAAGCGGCGCGCGGCGCGGCGCTCGTAGCGATCCTAACGCAACAGTCGGTGCGCAGCGCTACACAATCTAGTATAGTATAATGTGTACAGTGTTAATACATTGTACACATTGTATTAATTCTATAACCGCGTGGCGCACCGACTGCCGACTGCCGACTGTGCCGTGCCGTGACAAAGCGTAGCAGCTGTGTGCGGGCGTGACGTCACTAAACAGAGATCGGTCGGACGGCGGGCGCGTGACCGAGCGGGCGGGCCGCGCTGTGCCAGGCGCCAGCTCGCCGCGGGGAACGTGCAAAAGGAGTCTATTGTGTGTCTTCTATTTTAATGGCATCGCGTCGCTAGTGCAAAAGGGGAGGACCCAGAGTCGACCCTGTCGGGAGTGTGGTCGTGTATGGCGGGTCAGTCCTCCGTTAGTCAGCAAGGTCAGGTCACAGCGCGGCCCGCGGCCCGAGCGGGGGATGGGTTGGAGCGCGCGGGGTCACTTACTGCACAGGTCCGAGCGCACTGGCCGCACAAACCAGACACACGCTACAGTTACTTATGTATGTCCAACTGCTCATTGAGAGCTCAACACACAGTCACAAACATCTCTATCAGAGACCGCTCTCACTTGCTCTATGTCATTAAAACTTATGATACTAATAGAGAACTGTTTAAATATATGTATTTCAAGGGCCCCACCACTCGGGTCTTGCGCTCCGAGTGGAGGGGAAACAACTGAACTGTAAAATGTAACATTAAAGGGTCGTCTGTCTGTATCTCAAACTTTATGTACTGAGCCCAACAACCAGAACACTTTCTATGGGGATAGATACATCAAAAAGTTCTTAAAAAAGTTTTTTTAATACAGTTGCTCAAAAAGTGGCGTATTGCAGGGACGTTTAGCGTTCGGGATGTGGGCTATTACATACTCGAGCTTTTTGTTTACCTTTCCCGAACTCGTGCGTTCTCTTTGCCAACTGTCAAAAATGGCGACACGACTTTGACACACTTTTTGCATTGCGAAACGTAGGTTTCGCATTACTAATACGACTAGCGCCATCTCTTGATCACAGTTGGAACTTAGTTGAGTTTGTTGTGTTTTTGATATTTTATTAAATTGCTTAATTTTTTCGTAACTGTATTAAAAATAGTTGTTCAGTACACGTGCGGAACCGTCATTGCAACTAGTTCCGACTGTCAACCCTCACCTTCGGCTGCGCCTCGGCTCGGGTAGACATTTGTCGGAACTCTTTGCAATGACAGGCTTTCCGCACTTATAATGAAATATACTATTTTAAGTATGTATGTGAAGAGATTGTTGTACTACAATACATAAGTATATACAATATAATGTATATTTAAACTTCCATGCTATTTTTATTAGATAAAATTGTAGTTTGTAAGTTTAAGTATTTGAACGTGCCCCAAAACCAGTCGGGTGGATTCGATTTAAACTTATTGTTAGAATACGTAGATTAGGTGGCTCATTCCGGGTCAGCACATACAGTAGCTGCTGTAGGTACCTACCGGTAAAGTCAGCATCAGAAATATGCAATTACTTTTAATAGCCGTCGAATCTTATTACAATAGTAATAAAGTTCTACAAAGGACATTTGTTTACATATTTTTAATTCCGAGTGTACATGTGACCGATTTCTAATGAGGTGTTTCCGAATAAAGGCGGGCACTCACTGTCCGACTTGCCGCTGCTGAAGTCGGTGCTGTGCGTCTTGTCGCCCATGCCGCTGAACGTGAAGTCGCCCTGCAACACCACCCACCGTTTATGATTTACAACATTCTACCGTTAACAAGCACGTAACGATATTGAAAATAAACTTTCACGCTTCGTTAGTCCCGTCGGGGTAGGCGGAATTGATAAACTTAATTTTGAAGGTTTTTTGTGTTTAATTAAAATACGTATCTATTAGATTGTCGTGAAATTGTTTAGAGCTGTGTATACGAGCGTGTAGCGTGCTTCAAGTATACGGTCCCGCTGGCCTGCGATCATCGCCCAGCGGGCAGAGCCGGTCGGTCTCGTGCGGTCACCGGGCAGCGACCGGCGGGCGGCGGTCCGTGCGCGGGTACTCACCGCGGTGCTGGAGGAGAAGGTGTGCGAGCGCGCGGCCAGCCCGTAGCCGGGCCTCGGCGGCGCGCGCAGCGACGACACCACTGCAACACAGCGCGTGCAGCCGAGTGTGGGTCCCGCCCCGCCCCGCCCCGCCCCCACTAGCCGCACCCCGCCTACCGCCTGCCTCCTACGGCCCTACCCTTACTCTAGCTACAGCACGAGGCCGCGCCGCTCCGCCGGGCGCGGGGCCGCGGCGGGCGTCACCTGGCCGCCGGTGCGGGGGGTACTGACGTTGTGCGCGTGCGCGTGCGCGTGCGAGGCGCCGCGCGCCGGCAGCGTGCTGTAGCGCGGCGCGGGGGAGCGCCCGGCGCCGGGGGAGCCCGCTGCGCGACACACCCACCACGACACGCGTCACAACACCACATCACATCACACCACACACCACACCACACGACACCACACGACACCACACTGCGCCGCACCGCCCCGCCCGCCACGCTACACACGAGTAAGCCGGCCGCACACGGCCGGACGATTTTCGCGTCTGGTTTCCCGATAAAATTTGAAAATTAGGATCGTCGAAGGCGTCAGTTCCATACGATAGAATAGCTTTCGGGTGCCCAATCTGTTAACTTTATCGGAAAACCGCACACGATGATCGTGCATGTACAGCCGGCTTACTGATCGCCTTAGTTGTGTAGAACCGGTTCTAAAACCAGTCACATGACGAAACTACAAGTGTGTGCGCGCACGGTACGGGGCGTCGCGCCGGGCGCCGGGCGCCGGGCGGTGGCCGAGCGGCTCGGAGCGGGCGGCGCGCGGCGCCGAGAGCGTGTCCCGAGCGTGTGCGACAACAACAACATGCCCGCACGCTCTGACAGGACGCATGTAACTACGCATGTACAGCGTGGACACTGGACACGCGCTCGGCGGCCGGTGGGCCGGGGCCGGGGCCGGTGCCGGTGCCGGTGGTGTGGCGCGCTCGACACATGCCACATACAGTAATATATAATATTCATTACAAACAAATATAAGCATTTAAATAATTCTCTACTCCTATATCATCATTATAAATCAATATACCGTGACTGACTGGCGGACAAACTAAACCAAAACCGCTGATCTAAAAAATTGAAATTTGATATAATTCTTCGTTTGATTATGTAGAAAAACATTAAGGGTTTCTTTTTTAATTCAACCCCCCAAGGAGGGTATAAAAAAGAGAAATGCGGGTATGCTAACAATAAACTCACACCTCGCTGTCTCCCAGAAGAATGAGCAGAGTTTACAAACCCTAGACATCCGACACAATAATGAATAATGATAATATGTAATGGCATAATTAAAAATAATATAAAACAAACAAGTTTTTCTGTCATCATAACTTGTAAACAAAGATAAAGCGTTTATTGCTAAATACTACAAAAAATTTATTTAAAAATCATAACAAATATAATTTTTTTATCAAAAAAAATCAATTAACTAAACAATTTATTTATATACAATATAATAAGTATATTAGTTATTTTTGTTAGTGTAAGTATAGTGCATGGATACTAAATATTTTGGGATGCCACCGATTAGCATGCAAGTTATACAGCGTGGAACGGTACCCGGCTGGATATTATGTACACACTCATACCCTTACACACAGCTATGATAGTTCACGATACACGTGACACAAGCAGAGAAATGTTCAACTTCGGAACGTCACAATATAACGCCTAACTATAAACGTTATTAAACTTTGCATTTTCGGTGTGGAATATAATCATGATTGAGCTATTTTAAGTTACCATCCCACCGTTCCACGTTGTACAATGTAGAGTTCGCAGATAAGATTGCAGCTGCGTAAAATATAAATAAAATAAATAATAACAACATGCATCAGCACATTAATAGCGAAATGATAATGATAATAATTAATGTACTAGCAATGAAGCGCTCAAAGTCCGACGATTTCACACGACACGAACCGACAAACACGACGATGATATCTATGGACGAAGTCCTTCACCTTCCCGCCACTACATGCCTTTGCAGATAAAACATCAAGGATATAAAACAAGTTGAGGATAACATTAGGTAATTGTTTTATGTCCGAGACATTATACACTTGTGATTTGTAAAACAGTGATATTGTAAAAAAATATTTAAACAAGAAAACAATTAATATTAGCAACAATATATTTTATACACGAGGGCATAAAAGCCCATTTGGTGCATTCACACCCAGCGTTAATGAAAACTTTGGGAGAGTGAAAAATTAATTTGTAAAAGTACTGGCAAAAATTTAGGCTGGATTATGGGCGTTCACTACATCGTTTAATGAACAACTATCGTTTAGTATTTTTTTCACAAATAACAATGAAATCATAGTATCTAATGAAGCACTAGAACGGCGGTCGACTTAAGCTTACATGTTAGGTCGATCTCGACACAGCGGCGTACAGACTGCGCTAAACAGAGATGGAGTTATCGGCGCGATGGTGTGAGTAAGCGAGCGGGCGAGATGCCCCCGCGCCGGCGGGCCGGGCTCAGCCCAGCTGTGCGTGCGGCAGACGGGGCGGGGGGCGGCGGGGGCGTTAGGCGGGTACGGTTAGTGGGTTACGGACCCCTGGGGCGCCCTCCGATGCCGGTTATCGACAGGTTTATATCTCGAATAACATCGTGCAGGATGTCCCACAATTAACGGCAAGCTGACATTTATTTTTTACATATTTCTGGAAATTCAACTGTCATAGAAAATATGCCAGTTTGTGGCAAAAAAATTACCAATCTGCCAAAAGTTATGTTCTTGAACGGTTTACTTTTTTTAATATTTTTTATTTATACTCTACCGGTCGCTGCTTGACTTTCAACTTTGGAACATTCTGGACGATTCATCATCAAAATAATGTTTTAGTAAAATCCCAACTTCGTAAAATGTCGCTTTAGCAACTTTACTGATCGTATATAACGAGATGTGTAAATGCGGCGCCCACTCACCGTTGTATGTAGGGATGTGCACGTGCGAGTTGTGCGCGTGGGCGTGCGCGTGGGCGTGGGCGTGCGCGTGGGCGAGCGCGTCGCGGCAGCAGTCGTCGAGGGGCGCGCCGGGCGGCGGCAGCGTGCGCGACGGCGACGCGCCCACCGGCGACGAGTAGCGCAGGCCGAGCGGCGGCTCGCGCGCGGCGGACGGCGTGCGCGACGCGTTGCGCGGGTCGAGGTGCGCGCGCTTCCACGCCGCCAGCTTCTCGCGCTCCTTCACCTCCTTGAGGAACACCTGCGCGATGCCGCTCTCGATCTTGGCGAGCTCCTGGTGCTCGCGGCGCAGCTTGTCGCCGGCGGCGGGCGGCCCGCCGGGCCCGCCGGACCCGCCGGACCCGCCGTGCCCGTTGAGCACGCGCGCGCCGCGCTCGCCGCCGCCGCCGTCCGCCTCGTCGTCGCTGTCGGGCACGCCCTTGTACGTGTCCGACCAGCGCCGGCGCCGCTCTGCGGGCGACGTGACGTCACGTTAGCGTGCCGCAGGGGGGCGCGGTGGGGCGGGGGCGGGGGCGGGACACTCACCGGGGTCCGTGTAAGGGTAGGGCGGCGCGGGGAAGTCGTCGCGCTCGATCTTGGGCTGCGTGCCGGGCGGCGGCTTGTACGCCGACGGGTAGTGCGACAGCTCGATGGGCTCCTGCCGACGTACAATCACACCGCGCGGTTAGATACGATCACACATTCTAATGACGTGCAGGGGCGGAAGGTATCGTTGTGGAGGCGGGATGTAGTGTCGCGGAGGCGGGATGTAGTGTCGTAGAGCCGGGATGTAGTATCGTGGAGGCGCGATGTAGTGTCGCGAAGGCGAGAGGTCGTCATGGAGATGGGATACAGTGTCGCGGAGGCGTGGAGGCGTGCGAGGGCGGGAGGCAGCGGGCCCACCTCGTTGTTCATGTGCGGCGACTTGGGGCGCGGCGTCTCGCTGCGGATGGAGTCCACCAGCACGCGCATGCCGGAGCGCGACGACGCCTTGCTGCCGGGCCGCGGCGACATGCGCGTGGAGCAGCGCGCTGGGGCACCGACACACGCACCCGGTCGGTGGACGCACAAATATTAGTCAAACGAGAATATAAAACATTCGTTAAGCTATCGTTAAGTGTGTAAAATGACCATTTTCTTGCTGACTGTACATTTTTTCCAAAATCTGTAAATGCAGTTCAGAATATCTTAAAAATATTTGGATAGTCTCCAACGAGCATTTTTCTGTAACTATAACGATTAAGGTAGGTACCCTGGTCCTTTGGTCCCGTCTCAAAAATTCACCCTTATATTTTCAACCCTATATTTGTAACTAATTTTGCCACATCTTCATATAACACTTTGCTGAACTGTCTATAAAAGTTACATTTGTTATTATCAACTTTAAGGGTATTTATTTCGATAAATTCAATTTTTAACACCATGAACGTTTTCATCATATGTTAAAATAAATGAAGATAATATCAGTGTAGGTAGTGTGTGTGTACACTGTACTATGTGTGTCAGGGTGAGGGGTGAGGGGGATGAGGCGGGTGAGCGGCGGGCGCACTCACAGGGCGGGCTGGGCCGGTGGAAGTGCGGCGAGACGGGCGGGCGGTCGGCGGGCTGCACGGGCCGGCGCAGCGCCGCCGCCTCGCACGCCAGGTACGAGTAGGTGGTGATGCGCGCCGGGCTGCCCGCGCCGCCGCCGCCGTACTCGCGCAGCGCCAGCCCCGGCGACGCCGCGCGGCACCCGTACTGCGACACGCGCACGCACTGTCACACGCGCTCACACCACACGCCCGAGAGAGACCGTTTTATAATCGGAATCCGGCTCGAAGGACCGACACATCGAACACGTCCACAAACGTCAGTTCGATATTGACAGGGAAATGGAGGCTGCGTTTTGTCGAATATCATAATTATGCAACTAGAGCATTAATTATACATGGAAATTATTCGATTTATTGCGAGAGGCGATCGATAATATCTCGAGTGAAAGGTACTTGGCAACATTGTGCTCGTATAATAAGATTGGCACTCTTGATGTTTCATGGGACTTCATAAAAAATAGCCGTGAATTAAGTTTGTGTCGAGCGACGATTACTGCAGCGGAGTAATTTGTTCGTGTAGAGGCAACATGCTGCCCACATCGCACACCCTGTATGTGGGATGCGCGTCACGGGCACACTGTCAGTGACGGCTCGGGTGCACCACGTCACGTCACAGGACAACATCTACTACACTCGGCTCCTGAAAGCTGAATTACGCCAACTGGTTTGTTAGTATCGACTTAAGTAAATCAATAAAGTTTTACTTTTCACCAACTGCAGACCTAATATGAAATCTCAACATTGGTCTTAATACTGTTTTTAATACTAAAAATGTGTCACACCAGTTCGCATAAGTCAGGAGTCGACTGTACACCGCGGGCGCACTTCAACAGTCGACACATCTGTTGTATGTTATTATACTCTTTGCTTTACTAGCAACCAAAGAATGTGTCAATGTAATCGAAAACATTTAAATTTTTAAATATATTGTTCTAATATTATTTTTGAACGTCACTTCAATAAAATCTTCTATTCTTCCTACTAGCAAAAGTTGTTTATTTATTTATTTAATATTTCTCATGTTATTCTAACATTTTCAACACGTTATCAGCACGAAGCTCTATTAAATTGAGCAAAATATCGTAAATATGGCTAGTAACAGCCCAAGTACGAGTGGTGCTAGTTTGGGCTCGATAAAACCCCTTCGAGGAAGAGAAGGTTTTTCCGATTGGAAGTTTAAGGTTCGGATGTATTTACTCCATGAGAATCTCTGGAAATGCGTTGCCACAAATGCAACAGATAAGTGCACGGAAAGAGAAGAGCAGCTAGCTTTGTCAAAGATTTGTCTCACGTTAGAAGGTCGTGCTATTACACAGGTAAGATCATGTGCTACAGCAAAAGAAGTTTGGAATGAACTAATAAAAGCTTATGAAGATAAAAGTTTGGGACGAAGACTTTCCCTAGAACGTAAGTTGTACAGATTTACTCTTACTGATTTTGATGACGTTGAAAGCTACATGGATGCTATTATGTGTACAGCACACGATTTGGCCGATATTGGGAAGATTATTGATGATGAATCTTTAGCCGCTATTATTTTAGGAGGACTTACACACAGATATGAACCACTGATTATGGCGTTGGAAAATAGTAACGTCAAGGTGACTACTGAATTAGTCAAGACAAAGTTATTGGGACAGACGTACAAAGTGGATGTAGAATCTGAGTCCGCTCTGCGCACGAAACGTGCGACTACCACGGGTAAGAAGAAACCTATTGTCTGTTATGACTGCCAAGAACCTGGACATAAGCGGCCTGATTGTCCTCACAAAAATGGCAAAGGCAAGATTGGTACCCATAATCGCGATAATGAAGATAATAAAAGTAAAACTTTATTCACTGCCTCTACGTCTTTAGGTGCAGTTGATACGTCTTCAAAAGGTGACTTATCATTATTGTATATTGATTCTGGTGCTACCACGCATATGACAGCAAATTCAGATTGGTTAATGAACTGTAAACAGACAAGTGGTAAGGTTATGGTGGCGGATGGAAAAGAAATTGATTCTGCAATGATAGGAAATATTTCTATCACTACTGAATCTGATATTATTAATAATATTAGTAATGTTGTACATGTACCTGATTTAAAAACTAATTTAATTTCTGTTAAAAAGGTAGTTGATAAAGGCTTTAGTGTTCTTTTTGATCATGAAGGTTGTAATATTTTTAATAGAGATAATTTTACTTACAAAGGAACTTCTTTATTACATGGTTCAGTTCATGGTGGACTATACGCTTTAGATTGTAATGTTAATATACCCAATAATACCGCTTTAGCTGTACACTCAGACGTCTCTAAATATCGTCTTTGGCACCAACGGTTAGGACATTTATGTCGTGTCGGTATGAATATTTTACAGAAGCGTGATGCCACTGGACTTGACTACGGAGGTGTAGATGTCGAACCTTGTGTTTCCTGCGTTGAAGCAAAGCAATCCCGCAAAAGTTTTGGGAGAGTTTCTTGTAAGCGAGCAACAAAGTTATTGGAGTTGGTTCATTGTGATTTATGTGGTCCAATGTCAGTCTCTTCTTTTCAAGGCAACAGGTATGTTTTAGTTATAGTTGATGATTTTTCAAGAATGATTCACGTTGACTTTATATCTACAAAAGATGAAGTTTTAAAGAGTTTTTCTGTCTTCCAAAAGTTTGTAGAAACTCAAACAGGTTGTCAAATTAAGAAACTCAGGACTGATAATGGAGGCGAGTTTGTTAATAAGGCTTTTTCTGATTACCTCTCATCTAAAGGCATAGATCATCAGTTAACAGCTCCGTATAGTCCCCAACAAAATGGACTTGCTGAACGAACTAATCGTACAATTGTAGAGAAAACGCGTGCTATGCTAACTACTAGTTTTCTTCCTAAAGTTTATTGGCAAGACGCTTTTGAAACTGCGGTTTATCTTAAAAATCGATCTCCGCATAGAGCGTTGGATAGTGGTACTCCATATGAGCACTGGTTCGGTATGAAACCAGATCTTAGCCACCTTAAGGTGTTTGGCTGTAGAGCTCTCGTACACGTTCCCGAAAAAAGTAGGACAAAATTAGATATGAAAGCTAAAGAACAAATATTCGTTGGTTATACTAAAGATCCTAATACATATTTGTTTCGAAATATAATATGTCCTAGAAAGTTAATAAAAAGTAGGGATGTAACTTTCTTTGAGACTTGTTTCTCTAACTTGAAATATAATAATGGTGAGACTTCTGGTGACAATACTTCTTGCTGCCCTATCATTTCTCAAAATATAGATTTTGTAGAGGACGAGGTCCCATGTGAAGAGGAGACGGGCTTGCAGCAGATACCGGTAGTTTCCATTGATATGGAACAGTCTGAAAAAGAAGCATCTATTGAGAAAAGATATCCTTCCCGAGACAGAAAGCCCACAGAACATTTTTCTTTCTTGGTTTCTCATGATCCAGAAGAACCTATTTCTTACTCACAAGCTATTAATTCAGATGATGCCGATAGATGGCGTAATGCAATGAATGACGAGTATAATTCTCTAATGAAAATGAATACTTGGACCTTGGTACCTAAACCTGAAGGTGTGAAGCCCTTGCCTTGTAAATGGGTATACAAACTTAAAAGAGATGCTCAAGGTAATGTGGTCAAGTATAAGGCTCGTCTAGTTGCGAAGGGATACAATCAAGTCGAAGGTATCGATTACTACGAGACTTTTGCTCCGGTGGTGCGACATTCTTCTTTGCGAACTTTGCTTGCTATAGCTGCAGAAGAAAACCTAAAAATGCGTCACATGGACGTAGACACAGCTTTTCTAAATGGTGATCTCCAGGAGCAGGTCTATATGGCTCAACCAGCTGGATTCTCCGAAGGAAATAAAGTCTGTTTGCTACAGAGGTCTCTGTATGGTTTGAAACAGGCTCCCAGAGCTTGGAACATAAAGTTGAATGATACTCTTTCGAAGATTGGCTTCAACAGAACCTCTTCCGAACCTTGTGTGTATACCAAACTCTTTGGTACAGAGACTGTTATTTTGGGAGTATATGTTGATGACATAATTTGTTTTTATAAAAATGATTTGTCATTTGACACTGTCAAAGCAGATTTAGAAAAATATTTTTCATTAAAGGATCTTGGAGAGTTGAAGTATTATTTAGGATTGAATATTTACAAAACTGATGACTCGATTGTGATAAATCAGAAGACTTACATCGAGAGTTTACTGAAGCGTTTCGGTTTAGAGCATTGTAAAACATACTCTACTCCGATTGAATGTAATAAACTCGTGCCCGCAGCAACCATTGAAGGGGGCAGGGATGATGATTATCCTTATCAAAATCTTATAGGCTGTCTGATGTTTATAGCTATAAATACAAGACCAGACATAGCCTATGCGGTGAGTTATCTTAGTCAATTCAATAATAAGTATAACAAAACTCACTGGTTGGCAGCTAAACGAGTTCTGCAATACCTAAAGGGTACAATTGATTTGTCTATTGTTTACAGAAAGACTGGCATACCACTCTTGGGGTATGCTGATGCTGACTGGGCAAATTGCTTAATTGATCGTCGTTCATACACTGGCTTCTGTATGAAGTTGGCAGGAGGTTCAGTGTCATGGGAAGCAAAAAAGCAACCCACTGTAGCGATTTCTTCAGCTGAAGCTGAATATATGTCTTTGTGTTCGGCGGCAAAGGAAGCTTGTTACCTGCGTCGTTTTATACATGATATAACAGGTAAGCAAAATGTAGTATTGATACACACGGATAGTCAGAGTGCTCAGCTACTTGCTGAAAATCCGCTAGGCCACCATGCACGAACCAAGCATATTGACACAAAGTTTCACTTCATAAGGGAAAAGATTTGTGATAACATTGTTAAATTAAAGTACATTAGCACTTCAGAAATGCCCGCTGATGTACTTACGAAACCTTTAGCCCGAGTTAAACATTTAAGATGTCTCAAAGGCTTAGGGCTATCTTAGTTTTTAGTAGGCTTCTAGACTATATTTATTGTATAACTTAAGGGGCCAAATGCTTTCGATTAAGGGGGCATGTTGTATGTTATTATACTCTTTGCTTTACTAGCAACCAAAGAATGTGTCAATGTAATCGAAAACATTTAAATTTTTAAATATATTGTTCTAATATTATTTTTGAACGTCACTTCAATAAAATCTTCTATTCTTCCTACTAGCAAAAGTTGTTTATTTATTTATTTAATATTTCTCATGTTATTCTAACATTTTCAACAACATCCACGTACTACTCACATACGCAACTATTGTTCAACTGGAGATAAATTTAATCCTTAGACCAAACTGCCGACAGAGGACCAATACCTGCTCGTTGGGCGCAAGTCGAGAAATAAAATAAAATAATTACAAAAGGAAATGAAAAAATCAAACCAATAAGACTACATGAACGTGTCAACTGAAAAGTAGCGAAGTGACTGTGCGCTGCGACTTTGAACATAAATTATGATGCATTGATATTAAAACTAATTTATGTAAACTGTAAAGGGACATCATGCCCTCATATTGGCCCGGTCACGAGCCCGGTCTCGAGTTGTGCACCACGTTGTTATGTTCAAAGGCACATCCAGCTAAAGTAACACTAAGTTCTTACAAGGATTAAACTGGCGACACCCGCTATACTTCTAAGATACTTCATTAACAAAAGAAGTTGATATGAGAAAAAAGAAATAAATACGTACACAAATCGCCAAGTCTATGGGACTTTTTGATATCAAATTGAAATGCTGCAAAACTATCGTCAAAAAACAATAGTATTCACACTATTTAAAGCAATCGTCTCTCACTTTGTTTTTAGAACGAAATCCATCCAATTTTCATCGCACAGTACGGATGGGAGTAAAAATCCTTTTTCCATCACGGCGTCATGCGTCGACTGCTCTATGGGAAAACAAAGCGACTGTAATTTTTATTAAATGTTTTTTTTTTTTTTTTGACTATTTTCACGCATAACAGACCACGGACTGAATATATTTTATGAGTTGAATATATATTTTAACTTAAATATCTAAAGTATGATTTTATATAGCGGGTGGCGCTGGTGTGACCCATGCAAGGGTTTTAAAGGAAAAAAAACTAAAAGCTAAATAATAATGTGAGTGGACGGACCTTCCTGGTCAAGCTACTGTAGGGGCTGCAGTAGGAGCCGTTGACGCTGGGCGTGCGCGAGCGCAGCGAGAACTGTGACAAGCAGCGGCCGCTCACGCACACGCACGCGCTCGCACGCGCACGCACGGGGCGGTGCGGGCGGGCGCGGTACGTAGTTGCTTTTCAACACGCTCGGGGCGCGGTATTTATAGTCAGCCTCAGATATATGATATAGATAGATAAACTCTCCATTGAACACCATAAAAGTAAAAATAATAGAACCTCCTCCTTTTTGGAAGTCGGTTAATAATAAACCACTTTTTAATAAGTATCAAGTGTAAAAATACTAGTGAGTGAGATATGTTTGACTGATAAAATTGTGAACATATTTTTGATGCTGACTGTATCTAAACCGGCGCGAAGCACGAGCGACAACATAGCGTGGTGACAAGCAAACAACGTACTGTGTTAAAAAAAAGAACATAAAATTATCACAACATATAGGTATGAAAACTAGTGAGAAAGGCTGCAAATTAAATAACAGATTACTGTGATATAATAATGTTTCACGGGGAGTGGAGCTACAACTTTACACTTATACATACATACATATCCATGCCATTGGAATGTTGAATAAAGAAACTTAAGGTATCGGCAAGTCTACGTAGAATACAACATCTATATGCTAGTAAGGTTAGACGTCCATTGAGCAATTCTTGGTAGTAGTAGACTATGTCGGTGTAGAGGAGTGTGATGTGTGCATATTGTGTGCGATCGCGGCCTCGGGAGCATCTGGGGGTGTGGGGCCGCGGCCCGCGTCACGTGACGAAATATCGGCCATAATTAATATTTTTGTATGTATTCAGAAAATGCACTGCGTGGGCTTCTGAGGTTCAACCTTTAGAGAAATGTCGGTACGGTGTGGTGTGTGTGTGTGGGGGTGTGTGTGTGTGTGTGTGTGTGTGTGTGTGTGTGTGTGGGTGTGTGCGGGGGGCGGGGGCGTGTCGCACCTGCAGCTCGGAGCAGGGGCGGTCGAGCGCGATGGCGAGCGCGAGCGGGTCGTGCGGCGCGGGCCCGCAGCGCGGGTGCCAGATGGCGGCGCCCTGCAGGAACATCTCCTCGCCGTCGCCGAAGGGGTCGCCGCACTTGGTGCAGCGCGCGCACGTGGGGTGGAAGTGGTGGTTGTCGCCCGCCTGCAGCACCTTGCCGGCGATGTACCGCTGGCAGTAGGCGCAGCGCACGCCGAACAGCCGCTGGTAGTCGCGCTCGCAGTACGGCACGCCCTCGCGGCCCATGTACTCGCCCGCCAGCACCGCGCCGCACGCGCCGCACGAGAAGCACCACGTGTGCCACTGCCTGCAACATGCAACATGAGCACCCGCCACCCGCTCAGTGCCGCTCTCGAACGCCGGACAGGGGGGCGCGGGCGCCACTATAGAGTGTAAAGTTGCAGCCACGCACCTGTCGAGCGCGACCAGCGCCTGCCCCTCGGACAGCTCCCGGCCGCATCCGGCGCACTCTGTAACGACACGCAAACGCACCCGGTCAGCCTGATGGCGCGGGGCAACTCGGCTTGCCAGGCGGCGGGGAAACCCGGAGCAATGTAGTTGGGTAAATTTTACCATAGAAATGTTTGTAAAATATTGCAATTTACAAAGAAATATGTAAATCTGGCGACCACATGTGCAAGTGAAGTCAGTGGGTGTGGTACGCGAGATTAGAGCGTTGCATCGACGAGTAGACGAGGCGTGCACGATGGGCGGAGGAAGTGCAGGTGGTGAGTGTATGATATGACAGATGAATGACGTGCGTACCATAGCCGGAGTTACCGTTCTGGTCGGGCTGCCGCGCGTCGTGGCTGTTGGACGCCTCGTCGGGCGGCGGGGAGGACGCGGGCGAGCGCGTGGCGCGCGCCGTCTGCCGCTGCGGGCCCGGGGGGGCGCTGCCCAGGGGCGCTGCTGGGGGCGCCGGGGCGGCCGCGGGCGCCGGGGGAGCGGGCGCGGCAGCGGGGCCGGGCGCGGGTGCAGCGCCCCCCACGCATGCCGAGCACACCACCTCCGCGCCGGTGTACGTCACCTTCTCCCCGGAGGGGAACGCGCGTCTGCAATCAGCGATGCATCTCATGTAATTATCTAATATCGAGAGCAACGAGTATGGTGTGACGGTATGTGCAACGGCATAGCTAGCGGTGGACAGGATGGGCAATGCCCAACCGAGAAACTTTTCTACCCACCCTAGAAAAATGTCAGAATTGAAGATTTACTGTTTAATTTAATTTAAAATTCTGGGGGACAGGAGCAAGATGGGCAGTGAAAAGTTATTGGTTATGATCTCTCATTACATGAGTGTGTTTAGCTGCCCCAACCTAGATAAAGCCAATGTAGTAAAAGTAAAATAAAATAAAAATAAGTAGTGGTGGTAGTGGTAGTACTGGTGGTAGGAAGTGGCGGGTACTGACTTGCACCGGGCGCACGTGAAGCACTTCTGGTGGTAGGTGTTCCCGAGCGCGGACACCACCTCGCCCTCCACGTACTGGTTGCACGCCGCGCATCGCGTGCCGAACGCGCGCTGGTAGTCCTACAACACGCACACACGCACATGAGCGCGTCACGTCACATCAAACACATATAGAGGTATTGTGTAGTTCAGATCGGTTAAGAAGGTAGTCATCATGCGAATCAGAACAAGACTTCAACATGAGCTAAGTCCGTGCAGGCGCTATCTAGCAGGACCATGCCACGCACTGTATTCTTGAAACGGAATCATGTTTCCTTTGGTTTCCTAAGAATTCTTTAAGGTGTCACTTTTAACTGTAGGGAAAGAAATGAGACTTGTCTCATTTTGAGATGGTGTTCAAATGTGGTGTGTGTGTGTGTGTGTTAGTGCTCGCGCGCGCGCGTGTGTGTGTATGTACCTGCGGGCAGTAGTAGTGGTTGTCCTTGCAGAAGAAGCCGCCGGTGGCGAGCGAGGCGGCGCAGGCGCGGCACGTGAAGCACGCCGTGTGGAAGTACTTGTCGGACACGCGCAGCACCTCGCCGCTGCACTTGCCGCCGCACGCGCTGCACGACACCTTGCCTGCGCAGACACCACACCCCACCCAAGGGCCACGTACATACACTGCGCTATACTAACACGCTGAATGGTCACTCACGCAGACCTTGCTCCTTATCGATGAACGTTAACGCTATACAAAACTAAGAAAGTTAAGGAACGTATCGTCATATCACGTTATCACGGAAAATTGGACGAGTGATTGGACGATTTTACGTGACCACGTGGTTCCTTAGTTGTTTATCGATCATAGATTATCAATTTCGCTAAAGTATCTTATTCCCTGAGGAACAAACAATGGGAAACATGTTTATAATTAGAAATCATAGACATGCACTAGAGCTTTTGGAAGCAACTCACCACAGTTGAACCAAAAGTACTCTGTGGTTGAACCTTAATCTCACTTTCGGATATTGAGATTACTTATCTGTCAGTGTCACATGATTCTGTCAACATGACAGTGATTTCTCTCTCACAGATTAGTAATGGAGAGTAATGGCGTAATTTCCAACTGATGATTTCATTCTGCTTTTTGGTGGTAAGATATAGCAACGCTCTATTTAATTAATTTATGCATATTTTTAATTAATATTTTTAGTTATGTTTAAGTAGCCCGTATATCTTTATAATAAACTGAAAAAAAAAAACAAGAAGTTCCCTATTGCGAGGTACACTGACTTATCAATGCAAAGCTAAAACTAGCGTGAAAACACGACGACGACTACAGAATAGAATAGGATAGAATAAAATTCAAGTATACTCTTCGTCCATCTGTTCTTATCAAATAGATGAAACAAGCAGTGCTTTTTCTGGTCAAATTTCTTTGAACGAAATAATGCGGTATTAAAATCATAACAATGCGGCGTTATAACCACTGCATGTAATCGATCGGTCGAATAAAAGCAACTTATCTATGTTAACAAAACCCCATAACTGTCGCCTATATTTCAACACCCTAATTTTTCAACAACAAAAAGGACAATAAAACTAAATCTTCCTAATCAAAAAGCCGACCTATTCCCTTTTGGTGCGGCGAGGGATTGCGTAAAATCCCGTTTGTGTGATCAATAGGGCAGTAGAGTAGGTAGAGTTCACATCGCGTCGCCCCGCGGACTGACGATGCGACGCGATAACAGGCGTGTCCCTCGGAGACTCTATTCATTGCCATTTGCAATAACATAAACGTCGAGAAATTAAAACTGTTAAATAAATATACACGAGTGTGATAATTTTAAAGTTGAAAAAAATACTCAGATCAAAGTTCAAAGTTACGTATTGATTGTTTACCTCGAAAGAGTTTACTTATTTATTTTTATTTATTTATTATTTTTTGGACAAGAGGTACAAAGGCGAACTTATTGCCTTGCGGCATCCTCTAACAGTTAACAATTGGGTTGATAGAGATACATATATAAAGGAAGGAGTGTGCAGCCAACGAAAAATCGAAAAATATCTACTTGTAGAAATATCAAATTTATTCTTCCATGGAAACTTGGTCACAACTCACATGGAAGTAAAATAGTACATTGTTATCCTAGGGGTGAAAGTAACTTATTTAGTCCCGAGACGGGGTTTGGCGCCCGAGACGTGGCGTCTGTTGTACTACCCGTTTGTTGTTTAAAACAGGTAGTACAACAGACCCTACTAACTTTAGACCAATTTCAGTACTACCCACATTTAGTAAAATATTTGAAAAGCTTATACTTAGCCAACTACTCGCATACTTTAATAAAAACGACTTGCTGCATCATAAACAGTTCGGTTTTACTCGTGGTCGCTCTACAACTGATGCAGGAATTAAATTAATTGAAAATATTTTTGAGGCCTGGGAGGAGTCACGTGATGCTTATGGAGTGTTTTGTGATTTATCCAAGGCCTTTGATTGTGTTGAGCATACAACTTTGGTCAGGAAACTACACTATTACGGAATACGAGGTGTAGCTTTGGATCTTCTTACTTCGTACTTGAGTGATAGGATCCAAAGGGTTGATGTCAACGGAAAACGATCACATGGTTCTGCAGTGGTAATGGGAGTACCCCAAGGATCTATATTAGGACCATTCCTGTTCCTTGTTTATATAAATGACTTACCTTATCTAGTGAGGGACAACCATGAGATAGTATTGTTTGCAGATGATACATCTTTAGTGTTTAAGGTTAATAGACAGCAATCGGCTGTAGACGATGTGAACAATGCTCTCTCTAAAATAGTACACTGGTTTAATGCTAATAACTTATTACTAAACCGTGATAAAACCAAATGTATAAGATTTGTGACAAAAAATGTTAAACAAGTAAAAACCAGATTACTGATTAATAATGAGGATTTGGAAATGGTCGATGAAACTGTCTTTCTAGGTATAACATTAGATGCAAAATTACAATGGGGCCCACATATAAAAAAGTTATCAGGTAGATTAAGCTCGGCGGCTTATGCTGTTAAGAAAATCCGTCAACTTACTGATATTAATACCGCGCGTTTAGTTTATTTTAGTTATTTCCACAGCATTATGTCATACGGCATACTGCTGTGGGGTAGTGCCGCGGATATCGATTCTGTATTCGTGTTGCAGAAACGAGCCATTCGCGCAATCTATAAGTTGGGCCCTCGGGATTCACTGAGAACTAAATTCAGCGAGTTTAAAATAATGACTGTACATTCTCAGTATATATACGAGAATTTATTATATGTTCACAAAAATTTAGTCAACTTTAAGAAAAACAGTGATTTACATAATCTTAACTTAAGAAATAAAGATAAACTCGCTGTGCCTAAGACTAGGCTCCATAAAATTTCTAAGTCATTTAAAGGACAATGTATACGCTTTTACAACAAACTCCCAAACGATGTAATTAATTTGTCAATTAATAAATTCAAGACGCTTACTAAACACAGATTATGCGATAAAGCATATTATAGTGTAGTAGACTATTTAAATGATACAGACGTTTGGGAATGAATTGCTCTATCCAATTACTATTTTTTGTTCTCCTAGTTTATAAGTAAGATCATTTAAAGACAGCCCTGCTGAGTTTCTTGTCAGTTCTTCTCAGCAGACGACGTATTCCGAACTGACGGTAATTTATAGTTTTAAGAACCTGCTGACGATTACAAGTGATTGTAACCAATCCTAAGTAATAAAGAGCTTTTGAATTTTGAATTTTGAATTTTGAGAGTAGCGAGGGCGCCAATAGATCGAGGAACTAAATAAGTCTTTCTCCCGAGGATAACACTGTGCTTTTCATTACGAATGCAAGGAAAGTCAAAATAAAAATAGGAATTAGCTAAAGAAAAAATGAGTGAATTTTATTTTAATGATTACCTACTTAAACTTTACGTTATTTCAATTTTACATCGCGCTAGCTGTATAGAAATTTGGAAAATGGTTCAATAGAGATGTGAAAATAGACCTAGTTTTTTTTTTTAATAATTTGACAGTTGTCAGATTGGGCTACTTTCAACCCGCTTCTCAGGCAACTTCAGACCTACTTTCCGAGCATGAGTAATGAAAAATATTTTTCTATCGAAACTGGTTTCAACGGCAACTGAAGCTTATAAAACGAGTTTATATGTATGGTATATTTGTCATTTCCCGATCCGGCGCGAAGGACTATTTAATGAGTACACCCAAGGGACACGGCGAAGAAATAATCCGCAACGTTGTTAGGTCCCTTCAGGAGCGATAGGCCCTTAACAAATAATATAACTTCCATGACAACTAGAGCGTTCCCATTTCGTGCGCGATAAAACACATTCCTGCGAGAGGTCAGCCGGCGGCGCCGGGGGACGCGTGTAGTGAGCAGTGCGCTGGGGACGTTGAAAGCAGCTTGTATTTGCCAGTAGTGGAACCCTTAGCGCTGCAGCAATAAAGTTCAGAAACGGTCAAAGAGTAACTAAGACGTTATACAGTTTTCGATACTGATCGTACACCACAAACGGCAACATCACAACCGGGCGGCGTGTGCCATGACATTTAGCGTGCCCGTCGGTTACGATTGGGCGATCGTCTGAATGAGTTCAAAAAGTGCCTTTCAATTATGAGGCTTTTTTGTAAAAGTAGCGTGCACAGTACAGTTCTTTGGTATTCATTTTTACGACATCATCATTGAACATAGACAAAAGTTTCGTAATACAGCGAATATATTATATATATATATATTATCGTAAAAATGAATACCAAAGAACTGTACTGTGCACGCTACTTGTAGGTAGGTAGATATATGGCCAAGAAAAAGAGTAAATGTATTAATTAACCCAATCGTCGATGACATTAAGGTCGCTTCGAAACGGAGCGTCGCGTCGATTGTCCCGAATCAGTCCGCCGGCTGACCAGCGCGGGCCGTGTGCAGGTACCTACTGTGTGGAAGCCACTAGGCCACGCCACGCCGCTGGTGCAGTCACCTCCTCAATGAGGTCGGCCACCGCCGCGCCGCGGGTCACAGATCGCGACTCGACTCGACCTCTTCATTCAATTAATAACACTCACCGCGCCCGCTACACCCAGCACTGCGCTAAATAGGAAAGTACGTGGAGACAACGTTGAAACCGGAATTGGAGTCAGAGTCGGAGCCACCTCCGCAGAAGAGGTATAATGTAGAAGTAGAAGAGAAATATTTGAATCATCATCCATATTGCGTATAATGAAAGAGTAATCGACGACAGAAAGCTCGTGATTACATGCATAAACCTCCGATTTGAAAGTGTCGAAGACAAAGCCTGAACCGGAGGTGTGATAACAATCAGAAGTTCCGACTTATCGGAGTCGGAGCAATGTAACATCCCTACTATACACAGTAAACTTGTGGTACTGCACCGTTCCACGGCTACAAGGATCCATTTTTCGCCGCAAATCAGTCCGACGAGGGTGTTCCCCGCAGTGTTATAGAGACGGTGGTTTTTGATGATCAATAAAGTGCTCAGGTGGACGGTATGAACGGCATGTTTCTTGCGGCTACGCCAAAGCAGGCCGCGGCTCGACTTGATGCTGCTTTGGTTCAGTTAACGGTCACTCACGACACAAACAAAAGAGCGTCGGGGAATCGATCGCCGGGCGGGGTGGGGCGGCGGGCGCGGGGGGGCGGCGGCATCTGCCGAGCGCGGGCGCCTTTTATATGTCAAGTCATTCGCCGCACACGCAAACAGTTTCAGGACATAATAGTCATTTCTTGCTGCATTTTATTTCGTTTAAGTATTTATTCATCAATTTTATACGCATTTGAACATATAGGTAGATACGTTTTGCAAGATCTGTCCACCGCTGTTCAAATTTTTTTGAAATTATTTCCTGTAATATAATAAAAACATGAAACGAATCGGTTCAATCTCAACTATAGAGCGATTAACGGAACGACAACGTAATAGAACCCAGAAAACAAAACCAAAACCATAACCATATCAGCAAAAAAACACCAAAACACTAACAAGAAATTCGCTCAAAGCGAAAGCTATACGTCCTACAATGAAAAAAACGCGTGCATGTTCTCAAGTGCGACGTGTCTCCTCCCGCCTCGCTGAACGGCGCGCGGCGCGGTGATACGATCTCCGTCGCTGCTCGCGGCGCGGGGCACGCGCAGTGCGCACCGCACATCTGTTCGCTGCAGCCAGCATCGCTCGTCCCTACTCCCCCCGGCGCGGCGCCCTAGGGCCTAGGCCATCGTGCGCGTGCGACCCAACTACCAGCACAAACCATTTCCGTTTCACGTTCACGTTTTGTTTATGTTCCCGTGTACGAGTGTGCACTTCATCCATGTCGCCTATCGGTACTACGCCACTACATAATTTCTATTCCACTTGATATCTATTAATGTGCTCAATCATGATGCGATAATCCTACTAATATTATAAATATGAAAGTGTGGATGTTTGTTACTCAATCACGCAAAAACGGCTGAACGGATTTGAATGAAAATTGGCATGCACGTTGTCAGGGGGTACAGAGAAGGACATAGGGTACTTTTTATCCCGGACTTCTCGCAGGAACTCCGAAATTACAGCGGGTGAAACCTCGGGGCACAGCTAGTAATTATATAAAAGGATTAAATCGACAGCCTTGAAGTTTAAGTGAGATCAGTTAGTGATGAGTTAAGGTTTATTCAACTCATACTGCTTTACTAAACATTTAGTCATTAGTTGATATGTTGATCTCTAAAACTCACTATAAACAAATCGTTGTCCAAAAACATCGTTCGAATTATGTTCGCTAGAAATAGCTACACAAGTCTGTTAATTAAAAAGCATTCCATTCGCTAAACATAGACGCCTGATGGTGGTGATGTACGGCTGAGATATATGTATGGGCGAAGTCTTTCTAATAAGTAGGTAAACAAGCAATAAATCTCGACGTTAATAAAGATCGTAATCAAACTATTTCTACGGAGGACTATTTAGCGAGACAAAGACATGAGCGATAAAGTTTGTACACGACCGACATAAACTGTGTCTATTTCAAGCCACCACTGAGCCCAATGTGTGTTAACGAGGGAAGTGCAGTTTGATGACCGTTTAGAGCTTTCCAAGTCGTGTTTCGAGCATGGCCGTTGTGCGTCGATCCCTCCGTGCTTCCGACGTTGAATATAAGATGTGCTGAAATTAGCTGCAAATATTTACATGGTTGAAAGTATACGTTATAACAAACAGGATAAGCAAAAAAATAATATTATAAGTTAGGTAGTTTTTCAGAATATGAGAAAAATAAATTCAATAAAAAAAAATATAAACAACAATCTATTGGCATCGATCTCTTTAACACCAGCCCGGTGTCGGCGAGGAATGCACTAAGCAGGCGATTCATATCTCAGCAGGATTCTAAATAGTAATAGCAAAGTTCTGAAGATCAATCTAGAAACAAGAATCTAGAAATATTGAAGATATTTCATACCTGCATATTGCCCCGCGAGACGCGCAGCTTGGACGCAGCCCTGCCGCGTGTGGGATATAGCTTAAACAAACAGATAACGATTGCTTCTCCTAAACCTGCATCCTAGATATGATGCAACATGCACGGCTGGCTCACCCTCTTAGCACAAATCACGTCATCCGATCACGAAATCACAATATTGAAAAGGGTGTCCCCTTGTTCAAAATAAAAAAAGCGATATCCCAACGACAAATACCTACAATTTTGCATACTGCGACAGCACAAATTCACACGAAAATTAAGAAAAGTAAATTAGTGTAAACTCGTAGAGTAGAAATGACAGTGAGCTAAATGGTGTCGTTAACACGGAGTAATGGATACCTACGGCCGCGGCAGAGCGCGAGGCGGAAGCTGCACGCGTAGATTCGAGCGGAGACAAAAACTAGTCTGCGGGTGAGAATGTTTCGATGACTCACACCGCGGCCCCATAATATTATAATTTGTTTTACACTTGTTTGAATTCTACATGCGTCACAAACGTATCCATGTCCGTCCAACAAAAAGTGCTATGATAACTAGCGAATAGAGATCACACAGAAAAAAATATCCGATGCCGGCAACTGGCATTTTAGTGACGAATTATGATGCTTTATTGCCCTTGACCAATTATTGTAATAAGCACTTCGGAGCCTAAACCCGAATTTTACATTTTAAGCGTTATCTGTAGAGTAACACAAATTTTTGTAAAGGTAGTCTGAAACAATAAGCTTTTTTTTACCTGAAACTATATAAAAACGCTTTCACACAAAGTCTATATGAATTGTAAGATAGAACAAGAGCAGGGAAAATAATAAAGCGTGTATACATTAAGGGTAATTTAGTACAAATATTTAGAATAGTTGCGTCATGTCAAGCCAAATCGATTCCGTGGCGAGAATCCAAATTAACAATCTCTAACCACTTATAAGATTAACCGCAAAACATTGGTTTAGCTTTCATAACACTTTTGGCTATAGCCTCTCAGAGCACTAACCGAACTAAGACACAAACACGAGCCGCTTCGGCTATATTACAGACATTCGTTGAAGCTAGTTAGGTGTATTTGAGATCGAATAGAACTTGGTCTTCGAGAAATTTTGATTTTATAATGTTTTTGCAAATTGCTCTATTATATTTAATGGTGTTTTAAACCTAATTAATAAATAATGTAGGTGAGAAAGTTAAAGATTCCTTAAGGTTTCACTACAAGTGGAAGTTAGAAAGCATTGGCATGTCACGCGGCAACATCGTCAGCTATCCGCGATGGCACGGCGAGTATCCTACGCGTTGGGAGCACGCGCCATTCGAGTACCATAATCTTCGAAGCGCTAAACACGGACGAGCTAACGACATTCTGATTGAATTCTCCGAGTTGCTTCCATAATTAACACCGCAGTACTCGGGCATACTCGCAGTTCTTAGAGCGAATCCCATCATACCGGCGCTATAGAATAGTTAGTGGAACGAGTAGAGCGTGACATTTGACAGTTCAATATTTTGACGTTTATGAACGTAGTAAACACACGAATAAATGAATACCTATGAAATACAAGTGTGAATAACGCACATCGTAGGTTGCATCTTCAGCATCGACGCGTGCGCTTTCACACGCCAAGCGCCTTGTCAATGTCGAGTAAAAAAAATAGCCCGCGATCTTAGATCGTGAACTGCCCATCAAACACCATCACCGCCAACATTTAATGCTCGTTCGAAACTTTTGTTTCTTTTT
Source organism: Zygaena filipendulae (assembly GCA_907165275.2). Taxonomy (NCBI): domain Eukaryota; kingdom Metazoa; phylum Arthropoda; class Insecta; order Lepidoptera; family Zygaenidae; genus Zygaena; species Zygaena filipendulae. The sequence continues at coordinate 8,555,042 of OU015673.1, read as the reverse complement.
AATTATCCAATCGGTCTAATGGAACTTTCACTGGGCCGTCGTCTGACTGTTATAAGAGGCTCGGTAACACAACGCGAGGTCGAGAGGTCGCGCGTCGAACATCGGTTCGGGAACTCTCTCTGCTAAAGTTGGTTGCGAGTTGCGACGGTTTCCCTCGACTGACGCGGGTCGTTAATCATGCGCTGTTGTTCCTCGGATGGACGTCGCGTCGGTGACAGACTGCGCTGTCGCTCCGGGCACTTTCTAATGGCGAAGAGGAAAGTCTGACGAATGACAAAAATCTAATAACAAAAGGTCATCCCAGTTGCACACCACTGCATATTCGAAGTGAAATTAACGAGGCATTTAAATAGGGACTGGATGTTGAAAAATTAAACAGAACACTATTAGCGAACGTCATGGAAGAAAACAAATGACTAGATGATGATCAGTACATAGCCCAAACCACTGGATATACATAGAGACCAACGTTCCTGAATTGTCTAGTCGACAGTAGACTCCAACGAGACGTTCTTAATCCTGTCTGCTGTTTTACTATTGTGTCAAAAGGTTCATTCATTGGTATGGTAATGGTTAGTTTTTCCAACTCCAATTTGTAATTTGATGGCTCTACCGACGACGATACACTTTTGGCCGTTTACTAGTCGATTAGTGTTGAAGTTCCAGCATTTTAGTCAGTGCCCGTACATTTCAGTACAAATAGCTTTCCCGGTTCAACATGGGCTGTGAGGAGCGCGGGCGCAGGATGAGCGTCACTTCTCCTCTCCCGCCCGGCGTGCGGCGTGACGTCATCGGCCGGTAGCCACTCCGCATGTGTGTCATAAGAGGTAAATACCCCGCGCATTACGATTACCACTTCTTTGTCTTTATCACAATCGAATGCGTTATTAACTCTAGCGATATTATATTTTTTGATAACATTTCCTCTGTTTAACGATTTCGACAAAATATCGACACAAGAGCGGCGACTGTTTTAATTAGAATTAACGTAATTAGGTATATGTGTATTTTTTCCGTTCTTTGTTTTTTGTGTGGTATCGCAGCTGTAATGAAGCCGGTGTTCCATTTAGGTCATTATACTTCGCGTCGTCTACGCCGGAAGGCCATTCGTGCCGTGCGCACGATTACATTATTTTTGTTAATGCTGTATACAGTCACAAGAATATGCGAAAAGCAAAAAAAAAACTGTGTTGAAAGGTTTCGAACAGTATCCTTTTTTGTTCATATTTTCAGCTGCTTACCAGCGACGAAACGTCTCCTGTATTCTCGGTTCAGCCGCAACACGAACCAATAGCTACATTTTCGGTTTACCTTTAACAGGACCCTGATGAATCGCAAGAATACGACTATTCCTAGTTCCCAAAGAAGTCCAAAAATACACTGACAACGTATTTTATAGAATTTGTGCGCAGAAGGTTGATTCGCAATGGCATACAGAAAAAATCGCTAATTAGTATGAATTTACGAATTTTTCCATGTGAACGAGGAACTAATTATGATCATGGTATAGGCACGTACGTCGCTTTCACTGCTGGCCACCACACCGCATCACAACCGACACGCAACATCCATCATCAGCCACAAGTGATGCATCGCGCGCCGCGGCCGCCCTAACACAACAATTCACTGCGCTATATCCGCCCGCTCTCTGACGAGAGTGATTTGAAATAAAGTATACCTAAGCGCGACTATTCTGTAATCTAATCATACGCGAACAGTTTCGTGTAGGAAAACCAAAGGTTACTAAAGTAACGACATAGCTCAAAGAATGACAGAGCTTCATTAGAGAGCGTGGCACGTTGCTCTTACAGCCTTTGAGGATACTTTCGAGTGGCGACCACGGGTAAACACAGTGGAGCCAGATAGACGAGAGAGTATAGCCAGGGAGTAACCGTCGCAGAGAGTAGTCGAGACCTTCGGCCGTCTGTAGGGTGGTATACATTTGACGATGCTTATTTCTAAAGTGAGTCAACTCACAACAAACACTAATAAACTGTTCGCTACAGATAGTGGTCGGTTGCGTAATCGGACGATAAAACACGTCAAGGACTAAGTAGAACGTACGTCGTCTGTATCAACGTGATCATACTTTATTTTGAGCAAAAAGTTTTTGATGTTTCTATCTTGAGACCCAAACTAACGTTGCTTCACTAAAATTAACAATGGACGATAGAAATTTGTCGTGAAAGACAAAAAGAACAGAAATGTATAGATAAGATCTCCATTCGAAGATGTTCTGAGCGCTATTAATCAAAGGCGAGTGAGTGCAGTTCATTCCATCCATCTGCGACATGCTAATAGCTCGTTACAATGCCGCGAACTTTCTAAAGCTCCGGTGGCGCAAGCGGGACTGCGCGACGCAACTCATTGCTGCCGCGGATCCGCGATGCCCGATAGCGCCAGCCGCCAGCCGCCAGCCGCCACCCCATCGCGCTCTCCAATTAGCCCGCGATCCGACCGACAAATAGCGATAGAAAGCTCGCCAGTCGCCACGCGGATCGCATAATGTAATAAGTACCTAACTACCTACACGTTCGCGGCACGACTGCACTGAAATGAGTACCGATTACTAAGAAACAATTACATATTTATTTACCGACAACACTACTGGCCAATTGCGGATTTAGCTTTATATAACAATGACAACAAAAGGTCCCATCTCGGTATGGAGTAGTGGTGAGGCCACGATGCTGATCAGAACAGGGGTCACGGAATGAAAATATAATTAATAAATTGTACCTAGTGTATGTCGTTCGCATATTATCGTACAATTATTCCGAGGACAAAATCAGTACCGTTCGACTCTGTTCAAAGCTAGCACGTTGAGGTGCTTGCGAGTTGCAAATAAGGCATTACGGCATTTTTCTATTTTATTTTGAAAACCTGTTTTAAAAATTAAATATATAAAATGGCAGACAATACCCATTCGCGGAATTCATAAGTAGAATTAATGTATAAAATGTACGACATTATACAAATGCCAGCCATTTCTACGAATAATTCAATTAGCCTGCGATTATTACAATATAATCTTAATATATATAAATCACGTATCACGTTGTTTGTACGCGATGGACTCCGAAACTACTGAACGGATTTTGATAAAATTTTGTAACCATTTATAAAATGGTCCAACTTAAAAGATAGGATAGTTTTTATCCCGGAATTCCCGCGGGAACTCCGGAATTAATGCGGGGAACAGCTAATCACCGTAAACTACTGTCAGGAGTACCAAGAAGGACATAGAGTAGGTATTTTTTTTCCGTAATTCCCGCAGGAACTCCGAAATTACCGCGGATGAAATCGCGGGGGACAGCTAGTACAATATAATATGTAAAAAAGATAAGTAAAAGTATTCCTACAAAACATTTGTGAAGTTGTGCAAGCGGTCGCTTCACTTCCATTTAATAAAACTAAGACGAGCCAATTTGCAACAAAATAATTATGCTAATATTAGACGCACATATCCAAATTGAAATAGGCGTGTTAGCTATAATGGAACTCTGCAGCACAGTCGAGCCGACGGGGCCGGAGCTTCCGCAATCACAACTGAAATACATTTCTAAATTGAAACATGGCTGTTTCGCAGAGCAGCACATGCAGCGCTGCAGGCTGATGTGGGCAATCTAATAGTTTATTACGTGGAGTGTAATGAAACTAATGACGCTGCGCTGGGCGGGGACGGAGAGATGGAAGAGGACGAAAAAAGCGCAGCAATCATGATCGGAGCCGGATGTCGGGAGACTAACTTTCGACTCGCTCACTAATTGCCATCTCACGTGCGGGTTAGTGGCTATCATGACATCCACATTACGCCTTCATACGCATTTGAACACTAATATTACCATAGAAAGAAATAACCAATTGTAAATGAAATAGGTACTATAAAATGATTTCACCAATCGCACCCGATACCATATGGTATTAGTTATTACCATTCCAAATCTTCCAAGCTTACCTGCGAACAAATAAAAAGATAACATTAATTCAATGCCACTTTGCACAAAATAAAAAGCAAATGCTAATTACGACGTTGGAACTCTAACAGAAAGTGTTCCTTTTCGCGGCTTCGAACACGGTCCATGCATCTGTACGAATCTAATATTTATGTGCTTTGGAACATTTATATGCGTAAGTCACAAACTGGACAGGGAAGTCATTAGTGACGCTTCATACGCGCCCGGGGAACAACACCCAGCGGCAGATACGCATCAAATGGCATATTTATGCAAACAATAGAAACGTATAGAAAAACAGACGGGTACCGTTGCACAGCACACGGCGAAGTAGCCATGTACCTACTAGGTACGTGTCCGCGATACACAAGTGAGTTGGGCACTCGTCTCGTTTATTTCCATTACGCACTTGACGGTACTCGCACATAATGTTATGTTTCGAATATGATAATGATATAGTAATAAGACCATCACTTGTTTAATTTTAAGTGGCGCGACCATCATCAAGAAACACACAGAGCAGCGACATGGCAGTTACGCAAACGTGACGTATTGTGTAGTATATTTTAATCGAGATATTTTTTCAATCAATACTGGAGACACCACACTGAAATCCGTGTTTTTACAGTACACACGAAACTGCCTAATCTTATCGCAGATACTGCGATTTACAGATAAGCATCAGAATTGATTGTGCAATACAGTTGCATATTTTACTTCGTACGTGGAAGAAAATAGTACATAGATAATATATTACGTTATAATTTTTCGGAGGTCTTGATTTCAGAAGATCTGTATTCATTGTAATATGTTTTATACTAAACAGTTTATAAGAGATATGTGCAGCAATGAATAGCTTTTATCAGGAATCCGGTATCATAACATAACCATTAGCAGCCAGCAGCAGCGGAATAGCGGTGTGGGTGCGCCAGCAGAGCGGAACTATCGCGTACTGCATCAGCCCTGGCCCACTGACCACCACAATACTCATTACACAATGCAACACGACGATGACATCCGAACCGTATCACTCGCCGTATGAGACGAAATGCCAACGAGTCCATCCACCAACTTTTCACCGAACGTAATCGAGCACCCTAATAAGTCGTCAAAGTAGAACATAGCAATAATAATAGTATGCTGCTCGAGCGAGCAAACGACGCGCGACGGTTCGTTTTCATACGCGAGTCGTGCAGATAATATGGTAACGTCTCGGAAACAAATTAGTAGCGGCGACGGCTTTGATTACACGCCCCGAAGAGATCAAAGCGAAATAGCTCGTGCGTTTGCTTCGAAACAGTAATTAACGAGTTCGCTCGAAATTGTTTCGAAATCCAAACGTGAAGCACAAGCGATTTGGTATCGTATTTGGGTTTGTAAAAGGAAAAAGATCTGCATGGTAATGGTAATCTATATCGTGGCTTTTAAGCAATGTTGGAATAATATACACTTGCGAGCAAAACTATGGAATCGCTGACTTGTAATTTGCTACGAGCGATTTTAAAAACTAAATGACTAATGAAGATGAATGAAAATGACACCATTTGAAAGCTATACTGTAAACTTTTAATTAATACCATATTAATTTAATATTGTACCCGTATTTCAAGAGCTGTCCTGGTTTGAATGAAGGAGAAAGGAAAAAGTTCAAACAAAACTTTAGAGAATAATCTTTATTTGGTCTTGAATATACGGTATCAATATTTTGTGTTGCCTCCCCTAGCCCTAATTACAGCACGAAGACGATTCCTCGTGAACTTAATCAGCTTTTTGATGGAATTTTGTGAGATACCTTCCCACTCTTCTAAGCCGATTTCAGCTCATCAACACTTGAAGGAGCCGGATTTCTGGATCGAACTTTCTTTTTCAGCTCATCCCACAAGTGCTCGATAGGGTTCATGTCGGGGCTGAGCGCTAGCCAGTCCAATATGGCGATACCGACTTCACTTAGGAACTTAGTTGTGGCACGTGAGGTGTGGCAACGGACGTTATCGTGCATCAAGAGGAAGTTATCACCCAAATATCCCGCATAAGGAACGACATGTTCCAGCAGAATATCGGCGATCTATCGTTCTGATGTTAGACCACCTCCTCGTCCCCCACCGGGCAAGAAAACAAGCTCCGTTTTCCCTTCAAATGAAATGCCGGCACACATCGTACAGGAACCACCCCATAGGCTACTGTTTCAGCATAACAACATCGAACGAATCGCTCTCCAGGCCGCCTGTAGACCCGGTTCCTTCGGTCGCTACCATGCAAGCACATTCTGCACTCGTCTGAGAATAGAACTCGCCCCAATTGCTCAACTTCCCAATCAATATGGCGCGAGCAAATCGAACGCGTGCTTGTCGGCGATCTGCCGTTAGTTTTGGGCCTGTGGCAGGCCTTTTTGAAGTCAAGTTCACTTGCTTGAGTCTTCGACGAACTGTCCACTCACTGACAGCCACCCCACGAACTGTCTGAGCTCCTGCTGAACATCGAAGTCGCTCAAAAGACGATTTCGAAGTGAAGTTGTCACGATAAAACGATCATCTCTGTTTGAAGTGCACCGGCGCCGTCCAGATCTTGGTCTCGGAATGAAGCCTCTAGTCTCCCGAAAGCGTTTGTAAACTTTCGACACCCAAGACTGGCTTATGTGGAGCTGCCGTGCGACAACTCGCTGGCTATGCCCTTGTTGAAGTAGGGTAACAATTTGTGCAGCTTCCGTTGGTGTGGTATCCATTATGGTCCAGTCACAGGACGAGATATGTACTGGACTACGTGTAATAGGCGATTGATAAGAAAATTTTGATACCATGTGCTTTTATAGTGCATCAATGCGCGCCAGGATTCGAAAATTGATATTGTGTTTTTTCTTTTTCCTCCACTAAAATCAAGACAGCTTCTGATATACAGGTACAGTTTTAATGAATATGGTATTAATTCAAAGTTTACAGTGTAGCCTTTCAAATGGTACCATTTTCATTCATCTTCATTAGTCATTTAGTTTTTAAAATCGCTCGTAGCAAATTACAAGTCTGCGATTCCATAGTTTTGCTCGCGAGTGTAGTTTAAATGTAAACAATCGGGCAGAAGACAGAACGCAACAGGAGCGCGCTGATGTCACCGGTCAGTTTGTTGGCAAACAAAACAACAACTCCGCTAGTACTCGCCGGCCGGCCGAGGGCTGCTGTGTCGCTATTATGTAACACCGACAGCATTCATTCATAATTCATTAGCAATTATATTAAAAACAAAACACAATTATTGTTGGACACTTATGGTCAGCGATTTGTTCGATACATGAGTGATGATTAAACGAGTAACATTTTGTTTAAAGTCGACGAAACAAACCGTGCAATGGCGGGTCAAGACAACAGGATATGTGAGATTGGGTAATTGTTTACAGTCGGTGCCCGCGTTGATTAGGGCCGCGGCTGCCGCCGGCTGCGCAACGCAACGTGCCGTCAGCACGAAAACATTAGAGCCGCGAATGAGCAGGGAACATTAAACATCGGTGACAAAATGGCGCCGCGAGCCCCTTCCTATTTCCGGACGATGGGACTATTTAGCGAAAACTTATCAACAAAGAAACTGTGCGTCGTATATCGTAACAGTATAACAAACTGTCTCGTATTATTTACCTCTCTATCTACTTTATATGTAAAACGTGTAAGGTATGGTGACATCAGCCAAGCGCTCGCGGATAGCTTGTGCAAATGACAATGTAGGTAATCCTAATGCAAAGTGGTCGCTTCAACAGCACATCAAACACTGACTGTAACAAGTGGGGTGTTCTAGAAGTATCCCCGGACGAGGTTCCCCTCGCCCCGCGGCCCCCCCGCGCGGGTCACGAACTCGTCAACAAGTTGCCCATTTGTGCGCGACCTTCGTAAACAGACGATATCATATTTCTTTCTATTAGCAGCCATTAGCGAATGACATTTGAACCGATTATTCCTTTATTGTACAATATTACAACAGTTATTAAACTTTAGGTAACTGCAATAACCGCAAAATAATTACAATTTAGCAATTATGTATTTGTTCATAAAATTTTATCAACTTCGAGAAAATATATAATGAGTTATGACCACCAATTAAAAATAGCTGCTATATGAACAAACATCAGGAGCGGCAAACGATGTTTTTGCGACCGATCACGACCAACAATGGTGGTGAACGGTTTGACATGGAGGAAATAAATCATCCACGTATGGCAGTGGATGGTACAGATATAGCGTCGGTGTCGGCGGCGGGTGGCCGGTGGCGGGTGGCTGGCGGCTGGCGGCTGGCGGCTGGCGGCTGGCGGCTGGCGGCTGGCGGCTGGCGGCTGGCGGCTGGCGGCTGGCGGCTGGCTGCGTGCTGCGGGCGTGGACGTGGCCGGGGTGATGTCACTCCGCTAATAATGCCAAGGGCGACCGCGGCGCGTCGTCTCCGCGCGACACGTGACCGCCCCCCCACGCTACACACATGCGGCTGCACACTACAGGCTGCTTCTGGTACAAGCATGAATACTGTTGGGAGTGGTTACCTCCTTGAAAGTTGGGACGTAAATTTCTTAATTTTAGAAGCGTGATATGTTTTATATCCTATGTTGTTGTCTGGTCAATTAACATTTCTTTGCTGCTTATGTCACTATCCTTATATTACTATCCTTATTAACCTCTATCTCATATCAATAGTATAATATAAAGAAACATGGCAAGGTTTCTAACAGGTGGAAGATGTTTTGCGACCGTGAGAAAAGAACTACGCTTATTGTCTTCTATGACTTTGATTAGCATTAAGATTATTATCCATGGGAAGAATATAATCTGTGTTATCAAATACATTAGAAACGCCGCAATCTCTGTGGATATTATCTTTCTCCGCTCGTCAAGATGGCGTTGAGTGTCCGTCGTCAAGTGTCAGCAACTGACCGCTTCGCTCCCCTCACCAAATCACACCCGCATACTCCACCGCTCTCACGCATGTTTGCTGACACTCTCACGGTAAATAATAACGTAACACGACTGCATTAGTGGACTTTATTTCCGATTCTTACATTAATAACGATGGAAAAAAGTAATTTGGTATTTCTAATGTTAAACAGGCTAGGCGTTTGACTAAAGCTAACTTTATGTCAAGTGACGATGTGGTCGAGGATTGTAAGAACATTTAGCCTGGATTGGTAACTGCCGTCAAGTATGACTGCCGGAACACGCCATTAGATGGTCAGCGACAAATTTTGAATTCGAAGGATAGTTAGTTATACTGACAAAACGAAACTAAACTGCCAAATAAATAGAGACAAATTACACGGTGCAGATACAGAAATTCCGTCTTGTCATGCCACAATATTCATTATGTCATTATGTCATTTTTATACTTGGCAACATGTAATACAAATCGAGTTAATTTGTAGACAACACGACACGAAAAAATTGTAAGAGAAATAAACGAAACGCTTCATTGGAGTCAGACATAATTGAGGCATTTAAATTATTTAAATTAAATACACATGTCGTAATATTACGTAAGCAACATTTATATAAAATAATAATCGGTCTGCATAATTCATTTACTTATGAAATTACATTAGTGCTGGCCACAAGATTAGCGCCGCACCAATCGCAATTCACAAGGTAAGGCCACCGCGGCCGTAAACGAGCGCGTTACGCTTACGGCACAGCCTCGGGCACGAATCACGAGTGGTCTAGGAACATTCGAGCAGTCGTAAAAACCATATGTGATAAATAAATGTGTTCCAGTTGTCTCTTTTGCAAAAACCATAATGGCAATCGTTCGATCAACGCTGATGCTGTACAAAACAGGTAGGTATACAAAATGCAGTCGATTTAAAACAGAAACGGAACTGAAGTTGCCGGACGCAACGATCGAGTCCGGACTCCGGATGCAATAATTTGTAAATGTGAGAAGCAAGAGGGTTCCCGTTTCAACAAAAAATTGACTGTGGTGTTATTGACCATGATAATGAAGAAGCGATCGTTAATGCGAGTAACGGTAGCATTTCGTTGATTGAAAGATACCTAGAAGTAATATAAAAGGAAATGATGCTACGATAGGCGCAGAAGATGTGTCCCGAGCGAGTGCTGGTGGATGACGTCACGTGTGGCCCGCGGGGTCGACGGCCGGAAATAGCCGTGACTCTGCGGGACGGTGCTGCGTGCTGTGGGCTGTGCCAGCTACTACACTAGCAGGCACGCTGCAGGGCCGTGTCGGAGGAACGGACAACATCATGAGGAACGCGTTAGTACAGCATCCAATCAACAATCTGAATCATGTACCTAGTTTGTATAGATACTAGCTGTTCTCCGCAATAATTTCGAGTTAAAAACTAAGTATTCTATGTCAGTTTCTGTAATCCTGACAATGTGTATGCATTTCATCAATGTGTATGCAAACCCCGAGGAACAGCTAGTAAAGATTAAACATGAATTTTCCATTGGAACTCAAGTAATGTAGCCAAGCTATGTACTATCAAAAACATAAAAGCAATAAGTAACTCAATCAATTACGTATACTTGCATTTATTTTATGAGAACTAGACTAGATCTCTCGACCACTCGAGTGTCAAAAAATGTGCGCAGAGTGCATGCGACGCGACGACCGCGCGTACTGCGTGCGGCGGATGTACTCATATTAAAGGCGTTTCCTCGATTACATTGCGTGTGAATTTTATTAATACATTTTCGTACAGTGGCAGCAATTGGTATGATTTGTTGGCGGCGGCGAGTTCCGGCCGCGGCGAGCTCCACCGACACATGTTTGTACAGTTGAACGCAAACAAGCGATGCAGCCCCGCGCCCGCCCGCCCGACACGTGGAGCTCGGCGAGTTGGGAACTCTCGCGCTGATATTTAGAGTCGTCTTGTGACGCAACCGCAAACGCAACGACTAATAGTTCGATTAAATCTCGAATCGTTTCATAATGTTTATTTCGCTCTACTTGTCCTTAGATTTCGTTTAATTGTGTAATGATTTAAACGTTCAAATATTCGTTCTAATTTATTTTTGAGCACAACACAACAACCATTATTTAGTGCTCAGTTCATTGTTATGCAATGCAGGAAGGAACATTGTAAAATACTATGAATGAGTCAGCGGCACCTAATCTATGTGTGTAACTGTGTATCTATGATGGTACTCTATAGAGGCACCGTTTGTAACTCAACCGGCATAGGTATGTATTGCGACCGGTCGACGCCTGGCTAACTATCACAGTTCTATCTGGCAAAAGCGATGCGTCTGTTTTATTGTTCAATAAAGTGATTCCAGTAAGTGTAGGGACTATTAAAATCCACTCAACAACAAATTACAACGCAGACTGAGCTAATCATGATTGGGAGTGCACACACGCAACGAACAAAGGTAGAGTAAGTGTGTGAGATTGGACGTTAAACTCGTTGCGAGCGGGAATCTTTGTTGTTGTGGGTGGGAAACGGAACAGAGGTGTGACCGGTCTGAGGGCCCTGCCCTGGAGGCAAGTGGAGTGACGAACCCGACCTCACCTCACGCGGCTAATGGGCCGCCTAATTACCGCTTCACACGACACAACACAATGGCAGGACCATTCGATGAGCTAAAAGTGATCACAGTTGGTACGCGCGAACACGATATATGTATAAAACAACTGTATTGCAAAAAATATTACAATTCATCATATCAGGCCTCCCCGAGGATCACCACAACGACCGCCGACCATTCTCGCATTCAATAGCGTCTCGCAACCATTACCAAGTCGCTGGTCCACCTTATATGGTCGCCACTCTCTCTTTACTATTACATAGATACATTTTTCGTTTTCTGAACAGGATAATATCGATTTTATTTCAAAAATTGGAAGGGGAATTTCCGTTCCTGTGCCATTTCCGTGCCTGTGCCTTTGCCATTTCCAGCAACACTTTCCCTGATCTTCTCACAACTTGCTGTCAGTACCCGGCTGTAGGGTCACCGGTGAGTAGTCGCTCCGCCCGCGCCTGCGCCCGCGCCGCGTTACATAACTCCGCCAATTGACCCGGATGACGTATTCCGCTGTCGGTGGGAGCGCGCCGCCGCCGCCGCCGCCGCTTATTACCGCATCGCTCGTATTGGACGCAACATAAATCGTATTAATGTACCTAGTAGCTACCCTGCGCGGCACGGCGGCACGGCGGCGTCCCAAACATTGCTACTTGACGATCATTTGTTTCATTCTTCGTTATTAGTACTTGCGTTACGACTGTTTTCTGGGTTTCCATTTCTACACTTAATAATCTAAAGCTTACGCACAGATCAAACAATTGCAAAATCATAAACTAATCATTTCCGCGATTTTGATGTTAGCAATTGATATATGTATGTATTACGTACTCGTATTTGGGTCGTCTTTGTCGTGGAATACAAACACGGAACCATGTGAGCTATCAAAGGGACTCTGTAGACGAGGTCGATGGGTTTACGGGAGAGTCTACATGAAACATGACGCATCATACACTTTGTGTCCAAATACTATATGATCAAGAGCAAGAAAGTGTAAGAACTAGAAACCGACATTCAGCGGCAAATGCCGCAATAAATAAAGCATAATAATTATTGCAGTGGCGTGGTGTGGATAAAGTAGGTAACACACGTCATAACATTCTCAACTTGACTCACATTAGACTCAACTAAAACCCGACCGAGAGCTGACACCTCAACACGTGGAGTGGATGCGAGAGATATGTTTCAGCTTCAGCTGCAGTAGGTAGGTACTTGTGCACGTAGCCAGGGAGAGAGCGGCGGCGGTCGGGCGCGGGGACACTTGCCCATCGACACAGACGGGCCCGCAGGCCAAGTCTACAAAATTATATTTGAGAAGTCTATTGTGTGTGTAGTGTGAAAAAAAATCTTGAATGGTGCTCTTTATTGACATTTCAAACTCTACATAAGATTGAGCTTCTTAGGGATTATGCCGATACTAAAATACGAGTGGCAAAGTTCGCTATTGTCCGCTTTAAATGAGGCCAAGTCATGTAATGCATATAATAATAATTTATTGTTATTCATCAGATCGCGTCCACATAACATTCCAGCGTGGCCAGCAATGTAAACATCAAATTATTTTGGAGCTTCGTATTATTGAAGAGAATGTGAAAACATCGCGCCAGTAAGTCTATACATATGTAGGCACATACAGCACAATAAGTAGGTACACACAGCGAGCCGAGCCGTATTCTGACGAAGGTCGGTGACGATGAAATCATGATTCTGTGTATTTTGGTCAATTGTAGCCAACTCATGCGGCGACTTGTCTGTCACACATCTAAAATACTGAGGCGAGATAGATCGCGGGACAGGAAAAACTATCGGTAACGATAAAATGTAAATTAATTAAGCAATTCCTAAGGTAAAACGAATAGCTTTAAAGGCTGAATACAAAAATTACGTTAAAACTTCTACTTTAAATAGTACTTTAGAAAATCTGCACTATATAATGAATACAAACGTCGATTATTATTTGAAAGTAATTTGATAATGTAATAATATTCAAACATTATTGATTCTCCCAGCGAGCGAGCTAGAATAGACATGATCGACAACTACTATACAGAAATGTGTAGTGTAGTAAATGTGGGTTTTATCACAAATTTAACATTAGTATTAGGTAGGTATAGACCAAAAGGTATAGTTACGTTTATATGATACGACTATAAGTATTAAGCAACTTTATAGAATGTACCAGGTGTAACAAAGTAGCCAAGTAACAAGATCAGCGCATGTGAGAAGTATCTATATAATGTGTTTGTTTCAGCCGAGTTAATGAATCCGCTGCAGAGACAGGTCGCAGGTGGGGTTAAGGCGATAAACAAAATTAAATCGTCACCCGCAGACAAACAACATTTGACTCGCGCCGGTCAACAAATAGCCAGAGTGGCCAAACATACCACAGAGTATGAAGGTACTGGCGCTAGCATATTATTAAAGATTATCAATTCAACAGTGTGCTACTTTATAAACGATCATTAAGATAACTTAACTACTCAGTACTTAATAAAGAACAGTCGATAGCATGTAACGGTTGATCATAGTGTCCATTTTGGTAAATTTAAAATATGGTATAATAGAAGAGGAATATAAATAATTATAAATACCTATTTCGGAGTTCGGACGTACTTTGATCCCACTGCATGGAGATAGAGTTGCTATCCCATAAATGGTAAACCCTTAAGCTTCACACAAACCTCAAATATTGAATAGAAGGCAAGTATTCGAAACTCTGAGGCCTTTTGCACATTATAAGAAATTTTCTCGTGTCTTACAAGTATCCAACAAAAATTACTATGCGCGTGTCTTATCTGACATTTTTTCTAATATGTACGGTCCCATATTATAACAACCAAAGCGATTGGATGTCTTATAAGACATTTCTAATAAGACACAAGAAAATTTCTTATAATGTACAAAAGTCCTGAAGCTGCCTGCTGTTAGAATAGAATATAGTCAAACAGCAGTTCCGTGTCTCTGTTTATTCAAGTGTGGGAACACATTGAGAAGCGAACATTTTGGGAAGTGGTCTTCATATAGGTAGTACGTATAGCTACGTATAGAGACGAGTGCGACCCGCGCAAACACAAACCACACGCATCCTCATCACGAAGCGATCGCGACGAGGCCACGGGGGAAGCAGCGTCCGCTGATTACCTGCGACTTGCCGGGCCGTCGGTAAACAAGCACTAACCGCAGGACGAACTGCGTGGCCGACCGACCGACGACCGACCGACGACCGATCGATCGGACTCGAGAGAAGTAATAAACATGACCAATAGAATATCCCTAGATATTGTACGGTAAAAAACGTTTTTATACCTTTAAAGTTAATGATTTATTTTCAACTGCAGTCTTTGAAGTATTTTTTGTGACAAGTTTTAAGGCGACGCAAAGTTTGTAGTGACAAGACACAGGCGAAAGTGTCTTGAAGCTGACTGCAGATAGAAATTCAGGGAATGGCGATAAAGAAAACGAAACCCAGTCACAAAGAACGAAAATAAATCCTACAGAGTATTTAAATGAACCTTTAAATAGTTGCAGGGAATTCGTAGTCGAAGAAAGGATCTTGTTTTACAACGTATAGAGTTTCTCGGTAGCACGATAATATAATTTGCAACAAAGTGCCCGAGCAACGACACCAGCTCGAAAGCTTTCACGATAGAAGGCCTTTCGCGGTAGATGTAATCGAGCTTACTGTTGAAGTGATACAACAAAGTAATTGTTCCTATCCAGTGCAGCGCTACAACAAATGATGAAAAAAATAAAATATTAGGTAATCTGATTCAGACGAAACAGTAATAATTCGTACAACGGCAAGACTAATGTAAACTCAAGCTTGGACTCCGTGAGGGTCGACACAAGGTGACATTGCAACACCTGCATTCATATATGTATCAATAATTGTATGTACAATGTACATATCTACATACAAAGCCGTCGTGGAAGTGCGACACGGACTGCACATTGCACGACAGCCGCGGCCCAAGACAGACAAGAAACCAGTGGCGAAGATACCATATAACCCGATTCCCACCGGCTTCCCTTCAAAAGCTTGGAACGTAACTACTCTCTCTATCGTAATTGAGAAATGGCATAATCAGTAATTTTATTTTAAAAGAAGACAATCATTACAAAACGCTTACACCATTTTAAAAGTAGAGAAACATTAAATAAAAATAAATAAAATAAAACATTACAAAACGCCTACACATTAAGTCAACAATACTTGCTTTTCAACGTTTAACAACGTGTTACTACTTGCTAATAACTCGCAGGCACGATCGGCTTTTTGGCAGTTAAACTTCCATACAAATAAACGTCAAGAATGACGTCACATCTCAAGGTCACTTCAAACCCCAGTAGAACTCTGGCAAGCCGACGAAAATCGAGTTATACTGATAGGTACAATGTTAGAAAATGCGTGCGCGTGAGCGAGATGGAAGAATACATGCTTTCATTCTCCGTCTACGACATGCTTGCATCGCTATCGCTCGTAGAAATTCGTAACGAATCGGACATTTGTTTTGACTGTTGACACGACAGACAATTTGACGTATGTAGGTAATTGCATAATGCACCTGCATTATTCACCATCATTGCATAAATGCTTAAATTTGTATTTGAATTTATTAGTTAGTTTCATCTATTACAATTTATTTCTTGGTGTAAAATAGTGATTAGTGTTGTATTGTAGTTGGACTTTGTTTATTTGTGTTGTTTGTAGTGATAGTGAAAGCAGTCAGTACGTAGACGTATGTTGTAATTAGGTGTTCCGCCGGTAAGTAGATAGTTTACTATGTAGAAATTAAGTAGGTATTTAAAGTAGATTTGCATTAGGTATACCTGCGTTGCAAGATACTGTTTCAATACCTGAGTGCTTACACGTATAATTAAAGTGGACTAAAGATACATTAGCTGTCATCTACCTAGATACAAGACTGAAGTCAGGATGCCAATCACAGATTTTCGGTAAGGACTCAAGACTGCGTGCCCCCGCCCGGATTAAGTAGCATTTTTTTTGTTCCGGGTTACCTCTCTCAATATTTCACCCTTCGCCACTGCAAGAAACACGATTTTGATATTCACAAATAAATTATATTCAGAAAAAACGCAGGCGGAAATTGGTCACAGTAATCATTTTTTTGTGGATATTGGAACCGAGTGGAAACAACAATTTGGGCGAGATTATCATACATACAAATATCGAATCAAAATAAACATAAATAGAGGTCTGCTGACGTCACTGCGAGCAGCATCGAACCTTGACCTTGGCGGCGTGACGCATCATGTAAATATAGCGCGCGCGAGGCGAGAGCACTCGCGAAGATATTAGGACGGTATATTATGGCGAAAAACAATTGAGCGATGAAAAGACAGTGATAGCGTGCTATATGACAGTACGCGAAGGAAAGTGATGGCGACTAGACTTGCGCACGCGACTTAATGAAACGACAAAAACCATCAAATAAACATTATGAATTGAGTGAATAATTAAGCTTGATCTGTATTTATTCAATCAAGTCCCGAATTTCTATAAATAATAACTGTAAAGAAGTAAACAAGCCTTCTGCTATACAAATAACCTCCTTTGGGGATGTTTTTCTAAACTTTATAATATTTTGGTCTTTTTTTAGGATTTGATTATTTGCTTAGTTAACATACTCGTACATCCGTCAGTTCAACTCCCTAATCTTTGTCGGCACTTTACTATTTCTGACACTAGTCTTTTAACTGATCGTCTCAAGTATAAAAACGTAGGAACCATGGCATATAATCTGACGTATCAGTCTGTCTCAGTCTTCAAGCAACACAAAAGTATGACTCAGGACTTTCGCTTTGAGATGTTTAATACGAGTACCCTCCAAACTTATTAATACTTTATGTATTACGTATAAAAATAAATGTCTATAAATAAATACGGTTGAACAGCAGGTAAGAAATAACACGTAGGGGCGCGGGCGCGATAAAACATCGTGTCGGCGAATGAGTGACACCTCAATGTCGGCGCTCGGGTCGACACAGTTTGTTATCACTTATCGTACAAGTCGCACTCGACGCTCGGGCCTGCACCTGAGCTGCGGAGCGGACGCGGGGCACGTTCACGTCTCGACTGTCTATTATTGTTAATTGTTATAAGTTAAGTCTATTAGACTGCTTTATAGGGCTCAAAACAATCTAGATTACTTTATGATAAGTGTAAAAAAAATTCTTTTCTCTCAGAGCTGTTGGTATTCTTAAAAAATAAATAAATCCAAACTCGCACTTGACCGTTTCTTTTACCGCCCGTAAACCTCGGCGCCGAGACAGGAGGGTGCGCCGCGGACACATGTACACGTACAGACGATATAGACATCAGTACAGCTAATCATATGCATATAGTGCAACTGGTACGACGCTTCGCTGAAACGCAAACCAAGAAAATAGTACCGACATCATACTTGGAGGAGGGTTATAAATAGGTGCAAACAAAACAAAATAATCATAGTAAGGATTGCGATAAACGATAAGGAAAAGTAGGTACATAAAATACGTCTACATATATCTTACGTAGGTACAAAGTTTGCAAATTCATCGTACCTACTAGAAAAAAAACAAATAATTACGAAACTCTACCAACTACATGATGATTAGTTAAACAAGGTAGCGACAGGTAGATACGTTCAGAAAAAAAAAATTAATATCGCTAGTGGAGAGACAATCAAAAGAGTATTAGATATAGTCGGACAATCGGACTCGGTTGCTTTGAAAGGCAATTTAACAAGATTAAGTCGATCGCAAACGCGTATGCAAATGAGCCGCGTTGGAGCGGTACGGGATCGGCTTCAACAATTATTATAATCACCGGTTCACCTTGAGTCATTTTCCTAACAAAACCAGAAGGACGAGTCTAACCTAATGTAAAAAATATGTAATTTACTTAATAATTGTCAGGAAACAAAACATTAACGACGATAACATTTTATAGATACTCGAATCGAAATCGCTTATATCTGTGGGAACCCCGCACTGCTTGCTCCTGCTACGTTCCTGTGGAGAATTGTTACAGGCTTTGGCTAAGAAACGGCGAACGTTGAAAGTCTGTATCACGCACATCTTCACCTGCTCCTTTAGCCAAGTTGACAGTCTATGGTTATCGCTATATCATTCATTATAAGCGTAACACTGAAACTCACTCAAAAATACATATTCACGCACACACGTAAGCTTACATGTACCTATAAATCTGTAGTTACATAAAATTACTAGCTGACCCCCGCGATTTCATCCGCGGTAATTTCGGAGTTCCCGCGGAGGTTGCGGGAAAAAAGTACCTAGGTACTCTATGTCCTTCTTAGTGCCCCGACAGTAGTTTACGGTGATTAGCTGTTCCCTGCATTAATTCCGGAGTTCCCGCGGGAATTCCGGGATAAAAACTATCCTATCTTTTAAGTTGGACCATATTATAAATGGTTACAAAATTTTATCAAAATCCGTTCAGTACTTTCGGAATCCATCGCGGACAAACAACGTGACACGTGATTTATATATATTAAGATAGATTTGATTGTTACTATTGGATAAGGAGGAGCGGAGCTTCCCAACACAAGCAATTGTTGCTTAAAGGGAGACTTCAAACTCCGGTAATTTACTCTAATTGTTGTTAAAGAAATAAAGATCTTTCATTTTTAATTTTTTCATATCGAAAAATAAGGGTAAAGGATGGATATTGTGCACTTTTCATTGGACGACTTTACGCGACCACGTGACGTGACGATACGTTCCTTAGTTGTCTATAGCGACCACGATTATAGAGCGTCAACTTGGCTAAGGGGGTTGGCCCATCAGTTGTCACCCCCGCGTCGCTCCCTCGCCTTAAACTTCCAACTCCAGTCTATAATAAGACCGCCGCGCCGCGCCCGCCTGCACACTATAGCAGTGGAACGTAAACAACCCCCTATACACAGCGCCGCTATTTCTGTCGCTGGGGCGCCAGTGGGCACTAATTACGGCACATCCGGGACGAGCCACCTCGGGAACTCCGGAACGAGCCACCAATATCCGGAAAGCACCCTCGAGCTCACGCGCCAACCCTTCGCGGCCAAACTATTAATATTGCATAAGCGTTTCACATAATTGGATTGATACATAGGTACACGGCTAATAAAGCAGGTTGTGGGGTGAGGTGCCGTCATTACAAATAACTAACCACGGTAGATATTAGCAACTGAAAGTGTTCACAAAACTGTAAAATAATCAACATAATTATGTACAAAGTAACACTATCATACAAGGACAAACTGGTCGTACTTTTAGTAGTGATGTGAGCTACGAAACAGGATACGATTTGCAGCACCGACCGTCTAATCTGAATCGAGAGCGAGCGAGTCACGTAACCGATTACAGGCGGCTAATGGAGCGCCCGTCTATCCAATTATAATCGACGTTATAGAGTCTCGATTGTTACGATCACGCAGAAAGTGTAAAATAAATAAAAAAGTGGTCAATGCATAGAGAATACACGTGGAACATCTGACTATTTCACAACAACAATGGCGTAGATAAAACTATAAAATCCACTAACTACGAGTGTAAATATATAAAGTTTAGATAAAGCTACAAATACGCGAAAATAGATTTATATCTTCGTTTGTGGACCTTGAAAACTGGAATAAATTCATTCTTCTGGCCCATCTAACGACGCCAAGAATATCTAAAGATGCGGAACCTTCAAATGTATAACACATTGTGTGAACTGTTTACACACAAGCGCTGGCTGCAAACTACAGGCCCAAATAATGGAATCGCATGCACGCGTCCTAAGAGCGTGCACGCGCCAATGCCGGCTTGATTGTTCAACTAATCAGCTGCGTATGAGATAAGCACATTATTAAGCAACTTGTCATCAACGACTCGATGATGAAACTAAGTTGTCCATTCGGAAAACAAAAATAAACGGTTTGAAAAGTATTTATTTCGACGATTTGACAATCATAAGGATTTCACACTGATATTTAAAACCCAAAACAATCGATGAGAAGAGGTCCCAAAATACTCCATAATGCTTAATGTTAAATAAAATGTGTGCAAATAACTAATAAAAAAATTGATGTTTTCTGGGATTGCGTATACATATTATGCAAAATAGTAATAACATCTAAATATTCGACGTGAATCTCGGAAACAATCTACTGTATGTGTCTAGATGCTGGCATAAGATGGCGCATCTCGTTCCCGGCTTACAGCTGAGTTTTGATACGCTTTTAAAACAGAAACGCGATCTCTGTGACAAAGTTTAAACTTACACCACGGCAGATACCCTGTCGACCATTTACTAGGAGATTACTTAATGATCTTTGAACTCTACATAGAGTGAAAAATAATAATAATAATAATCCACTTCACAACACACAGATCTGCTTGATCCCACAGTAAGCTATTATTAGCTTGTGTCGTGGAAACCAAGCAAACGTGGTATATACTACATAGAATTACTTATATATTATACTATAGATATATAAACACACCCAGACTGGAAAATGGAACCCTGTGTTCATCACACAAAGTCCACCCCCACCGGGAATCGAACCCGGAACCCCTTGATTAGCGGAAGAATGAAGATTAACATTGAAAATAATTATATCATTAACAATGGATTTAAATAACAATTACTCCACCACAGTACTCAATATATCTATATAACCCAGTCAGGGCTCGGAGACTCACAGGTGCGTTACTAAAATCACCGGATTCTCTTAGACCCTTTGAGTTCTGATTAGCATTGAATACTACATGCGTGCACGTGTCCGCCTGCACCTGCCCTATCTGCAGAGATAATTATGCTAATTAAAACTAGAGACAAATACTTTGATGAATAAAACAACCAATGTCACTAAAAGAAAAGTCATGAATATAACAACAGTACTGAAGAAACGCGTTTTTAGATCGAGCATCAAGTGGAGTCACGCGACGGACAGGTCACGCAACACATCTTACTCCATGATCAAGCCGCATGAAAGATATTAAAACTAAAAGCGCACACAACCGCCGCGCGCCGCGCCGAGCGAGTCCGACAGATCGCTATCTATCAGTTATCTGAATCAACTATCTAGACACTGTAACACTTGCTATAAACTATGTAGTTGTTCGGTCACACATACATAAAAGCCCGTGTTTGCATAGAGAAAACGAAAATGTGTATCACAAATCACAATCATTTCCCGTACCCGCGGCAGGAGTAGCAGCGAATTTAACAAAATATTATTGGATATGAATCGGGCTTCTTGCCAAAAATGTTCTTGCCCGATAATAACCAATACCGATAAAAGGTAAAATGAACAGAGGAATTAAAACACTGTTTTTTTGTTTTCTATTGATGCAGAATTAATAAAATAAAATGTTTTTCAAACTAACAACCAAACATTGTCAGCAGTCAACAAGAATATTTTCATTTCAACCGCCAAAAACATAACATACAAGGTGATCTACTCAGCCGGCGAAACTATCAAGTTCACCTTGACATAAAGATCAAACGCTATCATATTTTATTAAAATAACTCGAGACATTGGGACTTTTTCATACACCCGAACTTGTTGATTCAATTAAATAAAAAAATTTGAATTAATTAACTTAATGAAGGTAATAAAAGGTAATCATACGGATGCTAACGAGAAGAAAGTTGCCTCACTTGGAAAAGCTTAACATAAGGCCATAGAGCGAGATGGATTCAGGATCGCCATTTAATTCGTAACGAATCAGAGAAAGAAACCACAATTTCTTTTCAGCCTTTAGGAACCGGTGCCATCTTATTGAAATGCGGGCCAACCCGTGACGAGCGTACCTACTCATTGGTGAAACAGGGCCGTATAAATCTTTGCTCGGTTCGCATTTAACAATTTCACGGCGAGCTGCGGTCACGCTCGCGGCTATGTTAGCATAATATGTAAAAACGCAAGAATTCACAAACAAACTTGCATAAAACGCACTGTTTAGTGCAGCGATTGAAAGAGAAATGGCGGATTACAATAACATATCAACGGTTTCAATACAAGTGAAACTGAAATCATGCGCCCATTACAAAACGGCGAAATGAGTGAATCTGCAACACACCTACAGACTGGATCATCACGCAAGCCGGTTGTGGCCGCGGCAGCTATTGCACCATCTCTCGAAGAGGATTATTATTTGTTAACAGTATAACCTTTTAAATGAATAGTTTTGATATTACGTTTGTAAAATGAAGCCTTATTAACAAGACAAGTCTGATGACAAAAAGCATTATAGAAATATTGGTTTTACAAATTAAGACATATATATTACGGGCTATGTCTTGAAAAACAAAACTGTAAAATTGTATATTCTATTCTAGTAAATCATGAAACTAAATTGATGTGATGACTTTCATGAAAGTTTGGAAAGCCTCCCGTCGTCGGAGTGCCGACATGTCCACAAGAATGCTATTCGGAGGAGCTTTCTGAGAATACGTGTAAAGGTAAACGACACGATGTTTATTCATTTAAAAATACATTTTCAGCCGAGTCAGGAATGCGCTCAAAATAACAACAGCGTACAAGTTTTACATAGTTTTCTGCATCTTTCGAGACCTACTATGAAATATAATTATCCTCCGTATTCGCTGAACATCCTGTGACTAAGTTATGGGCAATTTTCTCAAAAATGGACCCAAAATTTCATCTTCAAGTTCGGCGATAATATTCTAAGGAATAAGAACTAAAATGCTTCAATTTACATCATAGTCTACGTATCAAGGTCATGCACCTATGAAGTTAGTGCTAATGATGTAATGACAATGGACTAATAAAAAATATGAGCATTAAACTACTCATTTATCTCGTAACACCAATAAAGCTAGATGACATCACGAATAATCGCGATAGGGCAGCTGATAAAGTTACAACAATGTAAGCATCACATTATCTAGCTATTAGCTAACAAATAGCAATGTTGAGTGAACTTAACACCAAATGCTGACCTTTCTTAGACTGCTTCTCCCTCTCCTTCTCCTTCTCCCTAGCCTTCTTTTCCTTTTTCTCTCTTTCCTGCTTCTCCTTCTCTAATTTTTTCATTTCTTTCTTCATTTCTTTTTCGTTTCTCTTCGATTTCGTATCATCTATTTTCTCAGACAGTATGAAAGCCCCCGTTTGGACCTTAGGGTCTGTGACTTCCTCTTTCGGTCTCATCTTTACAAAATCACTAACGAAATGTAAAGACGTCTAAACAAGCAACAGAATTCTGTGATTACACTTCGGATTTATATAGTTCGGGATATTTATTCCGAATGAAAATTCAATCGGACACAGTTGAGCGGCGAGCCGACGCGACGGTTTATCGCACACGTACGCCAGACGCTCGCTATTGGCAAATCGGTATCGGGAAATTATCACTGGCACTCTTCAACGATTTCGAAATTATAGAATTCGATGATACCGGGGATCAATCGAAATATGAATATTGTAATCGTCCGAGAGCACCGACCGCGCCTGCGTCTCGGGGAGCACTGCGCGCCCCTCCGCGCCCGCGCCGCCTCGCGCCCCGCGCCCCCACCGCTAAGGAGCGCAAGCGGCGCGCGTGCGAGACTTCTCTATAAATAAAGCTTCACTTCCTATACAATATGGAATCAGAAGACGATTTATGGCCATTGAACCCATGAAAGTTTTTCGCATCGAGTGACTCATTCCGATTATCACCGCATTAAACTCGTCCGGTTACGATCAAATTAAATTCAATGTCAAGGTCTAAATCAGAATTTTCTCGAAGAAGAGAATCACTCTAAGCGTGTCTTTCGATTGAACAGAATCAAGTTACGAAGCGGATAACACTGACGTGTTGTGAGATGACACTACGCGAGCAACAATTAGCCAGCGATCACATGATGGAATCTGTCCGCTCGCTCGTCGCAGCTACAATAACAAAACCATTATTGCTATATTACGATATTGGACGTGGAAGATATTTCCTCTGACGAAATACCCAACGGATCGCACCATAGCAATTACCATGAAACGAAAGAAAAAAGTGTTTAAGTGTCGGTTGTGGTTCTGACCGGGGGGGGGGGGGGGGAAAGCTGGTGACCAGCGGAGCGCGTCGCGTCGGCCGGTCGCCGCCCGAGTGACCGCCATTCCGCTGACCACTCAACAGTGAACATCTCGCGACATATTTGTTTCGCAACAGTTCCAATTCCCACCACACTTAACCATCAATACATCTCCAGTCTTGTGCAAATAATTAAAGCCGACACTAAAGTTAAGTATGTACCTATATGCGACCGTGCGAACGTCTCTTTATGGATCAAAAGTCTTCAATAATCATCTTGTTCCTTTTGTAAACGATGTGTTACAATATTGTTGTATTATAGCTGAAATATTTCTTGTATTTATTATTCAGTGTAAATCTGTATCTGTTTTTCCCATTTAAATAAATAAATAAATAAATATTCACTAGTTGTTTCATCCGCTTAAATTTCGGGATACCTTTGGGAATTCTTCTACTGTACTATAAACCTTTTGAAATAAATGTAAATGACAGTGAGAATTGCATCGAAAGCTTTTGCGTAGTTTAGAAGAACTAAACGGGCACACAGAAACATGGACGCGACTTCATAAAAATTAAAAATTAGATAACTTGCAACTCTTGCAAGGGTCTTGTAACAAACTTGAAAGATTTAACCATTTTCTTTTATAAAAAAAAAATCAACAAACAGCAAGCCAATAACTCAACTTAACTCGTGATGGAAACACTCGTAAATTGGAGTGAACTGACAAGCGACTATAAACTTGTTTGACATCCGCGGTCCAGCGGCAGCGAGGAGAAACAAGGAGGAAGGAAGCGATAATTATGCGAGTGGCCGGTGAAAGCGGCGCACCTCCCAACCAAGGTAACTCTCCTTCACTACTTAGTTACTTATTCCCATTTTACACCTCAAACGCACACAATACAAGACCACAGCGGAAATACAAAAAACTGATAAAAGTTTTATAAAATAGTATAATTTTAAAAGGAAAATTTGAATTCTAGAAAATCTGATGTCTTTTGGGAAAAGTGCGCATTTTTATTCATTAAACTCGTTGACAAAAATAAAATGAGCATATGAAAGGTTGTAATAAACACAGACGCACCTACACTTCCGGCCAAAGGTTCCTTACCTTACCTTCGTAGTTAACAATAGAGAGACCTAAACCTAAGGGCTCATGCAAATTTATGTATTTATGTAAAGAAAATAACGATAACCGGTGGTAGCGCAAGAGAAAATCAATTTGATTATATCGATAACGTAAATCTTCGGCGGCTCGGCAGGATGGCGAACCGCTAAACCGGTGAGAGAGAGATTCGTGGCGAAATCGCGTGCAATTTATACGGCCCTCGTGCTGGCCAATATTCCAATGTGCTGAAATAATTTGGTTGAGTAGAATATACATAATTATACACCTCCGGTACGGGTAACTACTATCAGAATAGGGCCGGTTTAGTTCCCGGAGGTTAGGTAACATATTTTCCCTCTACACACGATGATTCAGCCTAAACTTACCGTCTATTTTTATAAGCTATGCCGGGTATCAAGATATATTTAGGTACTTATATTTATTTATGCTACGTGGTGTTACGCGTGTGATTTGTGTTTTCAAGATCAGTAGTTGTTATTACGGTTTGAGTATGATCCAAGAAGGGGCCCAAGACGTTTGAATTATAACACATTGATCAGATATGTGGGGTCATGAAGAGGAATAAAATCGACGAACGATGATGCATCCGTTGTGGAATAGACAAATATAGTCACGACTGATAATAATTAATCTATTACGATAGAGATTAATCTTTAAGAGTTTTTTCAACTTGCCACATATCAAATATCCACATGTCCACCAAACACCCAGTTGCAGAGTGCTGCAGCGACGCCGCAGTGCGCTATGTATGGCGCGCTTCCGGGAGTGGTTGTGGCGCCGCCATTGCCTGTCGCATCGCGAATACTGATTCCGTCCTGGACATGTTAGCAGGGGAATGCGAGCCTAAGGGGCGCTTACACATTACTCATCTAAGTTGAGACCAACAATAGAGGAATATACTGGCCGATAAGAACATTTCAGAACATATGGTTGAGCAAATCCATTTCGTCACTGTATCCCCAAGTGGTTCTTCCGAAACTATGGCTAGAGAGCACTAAAAGCAATCAGTAAAGTACATTTTAGTCTACCATTGTTTCCGTTCGCTGATTTACACAAGAAACCAAGTGCATACTCTTATGCACAAAATGTACGATAAGATCGGGTCGATCAAAAATCCTAAGCAAGATACGTGCTGTTCAATCTTATTAGAATCCTAACAGGACTAACAAAGCAGGATTAGAATCACTAAAGAGAGTGCGCATAGAAGAAACTACGTAGATTAGGTATTTATTACGTCATAAATACATAATAATCACTAATAGCCAAAAAAATCAAAAAATCAAATCGTTCACTGCAATCGAGTTCGTTTCAATCATATAAATAATAATTAAAACCAGGCCAATGCTACTGCGAAAGTTTTTACGATAAGAGCGAGAAGCGAGAAGATAATAGCATCATGATTGCTGCATAATATTGAACTCGCAACCCATAATTACGAACAAAGATAGCAACCCGCAAGCAAGCACCCACTGTACAAGTGTAATTTGAACTCGGATCAGAAATAAAATTATGTAGAATAGAAACAACGTTATCTTATCAGACGACAAGGATTTTGCGGCCAATCGCGAAACAACCAATCGCACAGCACGACACTAACGTGTGGAATTCGTACCGGCTATATAAAAAATTATAAATAGCAGCGCACGATTCACACCAAAGTAAATACCTATATAATATGCTCACCGGGAAATATTTCAAAATAACCCGGTGAAGTAATGAGCCGTGGGCTTGGGGCAGCGCCGGGTCGTGACCCCGTTCTCCATGGAGCTAGCTTCTCGGCGTCACTGTGCCGTGGCATGCCCCACGCGCTCCACACTGGTCTTATCAGATAACATGCCTGTGTAAAGTGTAACGAATTGAGATAATTATCTCGACCACCTCCGCTTCTGGATGTATGTATGTACGAACTATATTTTCTTTGTTCTTATGTTCGCTTAGTGACAAAATTATAAACCGTTTTCAGCTGAAAAGAAACCGTTACTCATAATTTATCATCACTACAACGTTATGACTGTTAAATGTATTAAAATGTTATGCTCTTCTTCCTCTTTGCATTGGACCAAAGATTCCCAGAGGGTATAAATAAAGTTAAATCGCAATTCGCATTGGGTCAAAGCACCGTCCCGCGTCCCAAAGGAACTAGGCCAAGAATTTTTAATGAGCGTAAGTACTAAAAAAACTAGGCTGTTAGTTTGATGATAACGATCGCGTCGACTTCACGTTTCTCATTACCGCATAACATTAAAGTCTAGCTCTTCATAATGTGCTGAGACCACAATCCAAGGAAGTCCGGCACCTTGGTGATATGGTGTTAAAACATAAATCAAACACACATGAGCGGATCGCGCCTAACAGTGGCCATTGTAGGCCAACAATGAACATCGGAGGCTACACTTGCCGGTCGGCGGCCGGGAGTCGGGACCGGAGCGCGTACGCGGAGCTGTTCCCACTTTCTACTTCCTACACAGTACACAGGCGAGCATTAGTGTACCTGCAGGCTGCAGCGTCATTAGGCCCGTCAAAAGGTTGCACGGGAAGTATTAATGTTTGTAAAGTAAGCAACGGCCTGGGTAGTGCTATAGGTCCATGCGAACACTGACTGGCAATCAATAGCCAGTTTGTAGGGTGTTTTTCAAACGTACTCATTTTAAAATTTTTAGATTTACTTCTATATAAAAGGGACACACATAAACCTATATTTTTCTTTATCTATCTAAATTATAAGGAGAAATTGACTGACTTATAGCGCACAACCCGAACAGCTAGCTGGGTCTATAAGAACGTGAAATTTCGCACTAAGTTTTCTTTTTTTTAAATCTTTCAACAAACACTATTTAAGGACTTTTAGAAATATTACCTCGAAGATGAGAAGGGGTGAAACGAGGGTGAAACCACCGAGGCAACTATAGTTCCTGGTATAAAAGAGAAAAATAATAAATTCAGAACTAACAGAAAGTACTAGAAATATTCTTCCTGTCACTCGTTACAACAATTAGTTAAAGTCAACCAGGTCAGCGAGAGGATTGGAAAAAAATTAACCCTGAACAACTGAGAGAGGTTAAGTCGTTATATGAATGTACCTAAGTTCTTTAAACACAATGTTGTATAGACTATCGAATTTCGCAAGTAACCGGCACCTAGTTTCGATGTGCATAGATTACTCAATAATCAGCAGACTGTGAGTTGGAAAACTTTGGAACGTATTGCAAAAATCCGCCATTAGCACGTGTGCGAGAATTACGAGTGTATTGCAAAACTCGTAGTGGGGGCGCTGCTCTTGCAATGTATCGTACACAGTTTACAGGCATTCATGAGCGTCGCAACCCATGACGCATTTTGCTACTTGTGGCTGAAGCCTTCAAGGAGTAGGATAACAGATAACGATATCTCACGACTCACGAGTCACAACTCACAGTCACGACTGTCGACAGAATGCTATTGTTACAAACACTAATATCAAAAATCCAAACTAATCGTAACCTGTCACAGGATCATATTTTCACAAAAATCTATGCATGCTTTTGTGTTGGAAATATGCTTACAATACTCGTACATCATACTACTCGCACACTCCTCCCACAGTAGTGAATAGCGTCTGCCCCCTTAGCTAAATTGACATTCTATAATCGTTAATGCATAGAAAACGTAAGGAACGAATCATCACGTCACGTGGTCACGCAAAACTGTACTTTTAATTGGAAGATCTTACGTGAGCACGTGACATGACGATTCGTTCCGAGTTAACGATTATAGATTGTCAACTTGGCTAAGGGGGCTGAGGCTCGCGAGCGGAGCCTGCCCGCTCACCTTCACCCACATATCGAAATTTGGTTAGTTAATCGAGACATCGTTTCTGTTCTGACTCACGAGTCGTTATGATAAATAATATGTGTATTGACCCGTCCGCGCCCGCCCGCGGCGCAGGCGGCGCAGGCGGCAGGGCCGCGGCCGTCGATCTGAGCGTGTGTGATGTGACCACCGAGAGTAAAAGTGCTTGCGTCCGTGGTCTCCTTGCGTGGACCGATACCAGCTCGGTTTTCACTCTCGATATGCAGATCGACGCGTCTAGATGACTCTCGAGTCTCGACTGTCGAGCGCCAAAAACACACATCATACATCATATTGGGTAACGCACTCGCAAGCAAAACAAATATGATAAAAAAACTCTATTCAGAATCGTACTCGCGGTAGGGCGTCGGCCCACCGACTAGTGCAAGATTACAAATAGGCTATTTCACTACTTTTTTTTTCTAAATTCCATTTAGTCCGTTAAGTGGATCATAAAAAATAATGGACAGGTATTTTTTGCTTTTTAAAATTAATGAAAATATACCTGGATAAAGCTCATTAAAGTTTGGGAGTGGGGGCTAGTAACGTCATACGCAGCTAAGAGCTGCGCCTGCATGTGACGTCACGCGACATTTCGACTCAACGTATCTCCGTTATTTTTTGCTTACGTGAAAAAAAGAAAAAATACGTGTCTAATATTTTTTATGAATCTACACGACGCGACGGGCTAAAAATAAAAAATAGTCAAATAGCCAATTACAATAAAATACGCAATATCTCATAGATCGTTTAAAACAGCCTAATTACATTAATGCATTTTTTTAATGCTCTTTTCTGGTCACTATTTTCATGTTTGCATCTTAGTAAGAATTTTTGGTGCATTGTTGTTCGAAAGTAGGCAAGCTTCACAACATAGCCTCTTTTACATACTTCGTCACTATATGTTACTTCGCCGATCTTGTTTCAACAACCTCGCAAGGGCGCTGATTTAGGGTTACAGAATTTCCCTCAATTTCACCAGCCAAGCCAGCCTGCTACTGAAGAATGCAAATAGCAAGTTAATCTACTCTACACCAGTGGGAGGTTTTGCATGCGTTCTAAAGGCAGACATAACTATAATATTATAAAGCTGGAGAGTTTGTTTTTTTGGTTAAACGCGCTAACCTCAGGATCTACTGGTTCGAATTGAAAAATTCTTTTTGCGTTGGATACTTGGATAGTTCATGTATCGAGGAAGGCTATAGGCGCTACATCACGCGACCAACAGGAGCGGAGCATCAAATGAACGCGGGTAAAACCGCGGGGCGCACTTAGTACTAGATAAGGGTGGTTCGTAACTTCCTTAGCAACAAAACCATCTAGTGGTGGAATCTCTCCCCTAGAAGATCAACAAATATTTCTTATTAAATATTATTGGTATGGCTTACGCTGTACACAGCATGACAGTGGAGCGAACTAGTGACTAAGTATAGAGCTGGGCCCTTATTCACTACGACCAACAACATATCTTGCCCATAACGCGCGTCCAGAAAACGCATACCCAAACGTTCTAGATAACAAAATATCAGAAATTATTATTCTTTATGGGCTAAGAAACTTTGTAAATGTATTCTTTTAAAATGAAACTTCTTTGATTACGGGGGAAAGACAATTTTTGCGTCGCGTTATCTTAACATGCCGTGTTATGGTCAGGACCCTGGACAGGACTTGTGGTGTCTCAAGTCGAGTTAAGAGTTGTAATTGCTACTCGGGGAGACTCGTGTCTGCAGAAATAGGTAGTGTTGCTCTGACCTGTGTTACTCGCTGCACGCGCGCCAAAGGTGAGACCGGTTACTAAGGATTTTCCTTGAAACTAGCGCCACGCCAACACGCAAAAAAAAACATTTTGTAGGATCATGTAGGATATTTAAAAATACCATTTATTTTACATATAAATGAGTGTAAATACTGCGTATAAGTTAAAAAAACCGTCGGTTGGTAATTTTTGTTGTCAAGTTTAAAATTAAAATTTAGTAAGTACTTTGTTTTACAAAACGGTAGGTATATTGTTCACTGTGAGGGCCCCAACACCTAAGTAAGCTTAAATTAAACCGTTTAACATTGATTTAACTAATAAAGTGAGAAAATTATTCATAGTTCGTGTAGCTCAATAACGAAATTTCTTTATTATTATTTACTAGCTGTGCCCCGCGGTTTCACCCGCGGTAATTTCGGAGTTCCCGCGGGAATTCCGAGATAAAAAGTACCCTATGTTCTTCTCTGTACCCCTGACAACGTGCATGCCAAATTTCATCCAAATCCGTTCAGCCTTTTTGCGTGATTGAGTAACAAACATCCAAACATCCACAATTTCACATTTATAATATTAGTAGGATTCATTCTTTTTCTTTTATTTATTTATTAATTTATAAACTAGCAGACTACATCTGACGATCACTTTTACTCATATTTTATGTAATTTTATTTTAAAAGTGAATTAAATCTGATCTAATCATACGGTCTTCTATAAATAAAAGATAACTAACTCAAATTGTTTCACTTTTAAACCCGGAATGTGATGAATTTATCCTCGAACTATCGATTCGAAGAGGCATAAGTATTAAGTATCATTCGGATGGGTACGACTAGGTTTCACTTTTCAATTGGTCGAACATCGAATACGTTTCGCAATTACAATACTAATAATTAAGATTAATTGGATTAGAAATGAGGAAGCGCAATTAACCTGGAGCGCGGTCGCGGTCGCTCGGAGTGGGCTGGGGATCGGGTGACAGTCCCCTTAGCCAAGTTGATCGTTCAATCGAAAGACCAGTTTGCGTGACATAAAAATGATAGGAAGCAGGTTTGATTGTCTTTATATCTCATTGCTGCATCAAACACAGTCCTATCAGCGAAATTAAATTGTTAACAAATAAATATAACAAAAAATTGCCATACTAACACTTAGAGTAAGACAAAATTGTTACTAAAACTATAAAATTGAGTCATAATTACTTGAAAGAAAAATTATTTATTATTATTATTATAACGACTCCGTTCCTATTATTATTATAACGATTCCGTTCCTTAGTTTTCTATGTATTAACGATCACAGATTGTCAACTTAGCTAAGGGAGCAGTTGTACGTGCAGACTGCAGACCACCGATTGTCACGCGAATCACTTGCCTGCTCAGTGCACTGTAATGGTAAGTTCACACGCGTGCGTTCAACTCTACATTCAACGTGCACATTCACATTCACGAGCGTGTAAACGGTACGCCCGAGCCCGTGAACGCGCCTGTGAACGTGAATGCCGCGAATCGGGCAAGTGTCGGTTTTTTGGCAAAGTTCAAAGGATGAATGTGCGGGCGCCCGGTGACTGTTTACACGCGCGCGGGCAGTCAGTCTGTCCCGCGCTTTCGCGACGAGTGGATCTTCATTCAACGTTGCTAAGAAAGTCGCTACGATCGGATATTACAATCGTTCATAATTTTGTTCCTTTTTCCAATAAAAATAAGTTAAGCCAAAGGATATGGCAGCAACAACACCGAGATCCTCGCTGCTCGCCATTCTGGCACTGACTGACACGACGGCGTGCGTGTAAACAGCTTGAATGTCCGCCGGCTCGGGACGGGCTGCATGCCGCGCAGCCCGCCAGGCAGCCCGCCGGGCTGCACGGCGCGCGTGTGAACGTAGCATAATGGTAAGTTCACACGCGTGCGTTCAACTCTACATTCAACGTGCACATTCACATTCACGAGCGTGTAAACGGTACGCCCGAGCCCGTGAACGCGCCTGTGAACGTGAATGCCGCGAATCGGGCAAGTGTCGGTTTTTTGGCAAAGTTCAAAGGATGAATGTGCGGGCGCCCGGTGACTGTTTACACGCGCGCGGGCAGTCAGTCTGTCCCGCGCTTTCGCGACGAGTGGATCTTCATTCAACGTTGCTAAGAAAGTCGCTACGATCGGATATTACAATCGTTCATAATTTTGTTCCTTTTTCCAATAAAAATAAGTTAAGCCAAAGGATATGGCAGCAACAACACCGAGATCCTCGCTGCTCGCCATTCTGGCACTGACTGACACGACGGCGTGCGTGTAAACAGCTTGAATGTCCGCCGGCCCGGGACGGGCTGCATGCCGCGCAGCCCGCCAGGCAGCCCGCCGGGCTGCACGGCGCGCGTGTGAACGTAGCATAACAGTTCGACCTGCCAAAACGACCGCAACATGCTGGTCTAGATTTCTCCATTTCCCAGAAGGCAATAACTGTAGCAACGTTGACAGTTAGACGCAAGAAAGTCAGTGACAAATTGGAAATGAAGGCCGACATCTTTGGCTCCGACGCCGACAGGAAGTTTAATTTGCAGCTACAGAGAATAGTGGAAATATATATAGGTCACGCAATAAGACGCCAACAATTTCCTAATTACATTTTTTCTTTGATTAGTTTTTTTATATTCTAAAAATAAACAAGCTACAACAATTTTTAAATACCTTTTCCACCAATAAATCTTCCCCCGTTCAATGTCGCCGGCGCAACAAGATCAATCGCTTCGGCAGGATCCTATCAAACACTTCTACGCACGAGTCAATTAATATACAACAGGAATTTACACTTTGGCAAATACAATGGGCTTAAGGTGGGTCCACACTTGTGACAATTTACCGAACATTATCCCGTGACCGTATTAGAAACACTTGTCAGTATCGTTAATGTGGACGTATTTTTGTACTCGAAAATTTCATCATACTTGGTTTGTAACCGTGCCAGCACAACCTAGATCGTCCACATTTAGCGTAACATGTCCTGTACGATGCCACGTAGTCTGATTCGTCGTCAGGTCACAAGTGTGGACGCACCTTTAACGGATCTGTACGATGTGGGATTACAGATGTTTACCTACTTTAAAGATACAATAATGAACCTTCTGAAAGCTAACCATCGCTTGGCGAAAGGGCGCGGCGTATCCGAGTGAAATGCGCACCTCTAATCTTACATACAAGTGCGCGTGTAACCGGAGTCGCGGGCGCAGCTGGTGGCAGAGACCGTCCGCCCACCTACGATACTTGGCACTAGCAGAGCCTTTCAACTTTTCTGTACGTCCCAATAGTTACAGCTTACCCACGAGCGATTATCTTTTAACACAGTATCGACAACCATCTCCACCACATTTGGCTGAGAATACTTTTGCTGAATCAATCAAACCTTCAAGCGGTCGCGCGTAGTCGCGCTTGATACATTTTCGTTCATATTATTGTTATTACCCATCACATGCATTTCTCATTTCTAGTAGCTTGTCACTATGTCATTGTGAGTAAAATAAAGAGTTTACCGTCGCTTGGGTGCTCCTCCCACCTCACAGATCACAATTGTTTTAATCGCGGCGCAGTCGTCGAAAGGACTACACGCGCCTGTCGTCGAAAAGGTTACGCGCGACGCTTAACGCGACAGAATATTTCGTCGGCGTTCAATCAATATTTTCGAATTAAGTTTGTAATATTGCTTTTTCATATAAAATGAGTCGTAGACCGTTACCACAAAATAGAATACTGGAAGACAGAGCTCGGCAACCAAGGCTCTGAAACTTCCGATCACATCGTTTCAGGGGAACCTCAATCTGCTGAAGAATCACACTGCTTGGATTCAAACGAGGATAATTTGCCTCTTTCAGAAATAAATAGCTGTTTTACAGGTTGCGATAAAGTAATGAAGTGGCGAAAATCTAACAATCACATAACAGAGTGCGGCGTCAAGCTCAAAATATTCGTACTGAAGATGCGGGTACGCGTAGGAATGGTGTGGGAGTGACAAAATTTATGCAAGCCTGAAGTTTATTTATTTCGGAGAACATCATTGAAAAAATTGTTAGACATACCAACTAATGACAGAGACTATACGTGACTGCAAACAGACACATGAGGAGGAAATTCTTGTTTCTTTTTCAAAATTTTAATTAAATTTTGATAAATTAGACTATAAAGACAATGATAATATAACTGGGTACCAAAAAATAAATGATTATTGAATAATTAGTGCTTTATTTCTCTGATTCATCCATAGGTCTTTTCGGTTATGCACGGCCGCTCCCGTTACAAATGACCGTGCGCCCGCTTGAAGGTTAAGAACCATCTCGACTATAATTTGTAACTTTATTATTATACTAACATGGCTGCTGTTTCACATGCCATCTCCAGAACACAATGAAACATAGATATTACTAGCTGTTCCCTACGGTTTCACCTGCATTAATACTATTATTACATCTTGTACAATATCATATAACTGTATATAGAAGCAAAAAAACATTGTGGCGAGTACCAAGTGGCCTTATCAAGCGCCACACCACTGCCAGTGAAGTGAAACAAATTTGAACGAATGTGTGAATACTAAGCACTATGTGTATAATTTATATGGTCAGGGACATATTTTAAAGGTGTATGTGTGTATTTTAGGTGTAATCTAATTAATAACTTGTTTAAATGAATATAGATACAGTATAATAGTGTTATTCAGGAGTGGACTGAGGAAAATGTAACCTATCAGATGATTATTATCACTGTACTTGATTATTATCACTGTACTGCTAACTGATAAGTGACAAAAGCTACTCAAGTAATATCTCATTTACATCGTACTTACTGGTGCAGTGTTTAAAATATAAAAGCAAACCTGCTTTATATTTAAGAATCAGAATATTTCCAAAAAATTACAATCATAATTTCATATTAATAGCTACAGGAAATTCCAATAAGAATCTAATAAAAAGTGAAAATTACTTATATATTATCTTATTTTGCTAGTTGGGTAAAGAATTACCTTGTTATCTTTTAATGAAATTTGTTTATACACAGAGAATATAAGTAACTCAGTAACTACAAAAAGTTTTTCTGTACATAGTAACACACTACCAACTCGTGGCATCAAGGACAAGCTGTTGAACAATGCAGTGTGTGATATAATCACCTGGCGAGCCTCACTAATCACTTAGCATCACTTAGAGTAGACATGAAAACTTGTTGCAAGAATATTTCCATGCTGGTAATGAACTAATTCTACGCTACAATTATTTTTAAATCACTATAAACACGACAGCGAAACATGTGCACTGCACTGCCGTCATCTCTGTTTGAAAAAATATTTTAATACAAAAATCAGATGTGCCCAAGTACCTAGGTATATCGAATTAAACTTAAACTAGAATAAGGTATAATTATAAAGAAACCAATAAGATTTTTTTAGGATAATGTTAATTTTTTAAATCCAATAGCGAAACATCGACGCATGAAAAAATCGATAATTCAAGCAACATACGGCGCGCACCTGTCGATGTTTCTATTACCTGCCTATTAAAACCTATTAATGTATTAAAACTGTTTAGTAGCGATAGTGTTTATCGGTCAAAGCACAAAAATCTAAAACACTGAAATTATCAAGTAAAATGCAGTAAAATGATAGCCGGTAACTCTACTCACCCATTTTGTTCAGTTCACTTCACCCGCTCGAACTACTTTAAACAAAAGTTTAATCACCTCGACATCATCACAAAACAAAATCGTTTTTTACTGGGAGTATTTTCTACGTATAAAGTCAGTAAAATTAAATTTAACTCAACTAAACGAAAACGATTATTCGTTTAACGACTACCACAGACGAATAAGAGAACATACTGACGACTACCGCCGCAACCGCAAACCGCAGTCTAGCGATGGGCGATTATTACTAAAATTTATCGAATTAGTCGATTGTTCGGTTTAGTCGATAAAAGTCGATAATAATCTATATTAGTCGATTGTTCAGTATCTACTTCAACTACTAATTCAGTAGTTACTAACTACTGAATTAGTAGTTACTAACTACTGAATTAGTAGTTACTAACTACTAGTTAGTAAAAAAAAAAAGTAGTCAGTAAAAAAAATAGTATTTAGTAGTTAAGTAGTTCGTAAGAGTATCGATTCGTAGTCGTACGTCTACGGACTACTAAAATAAGTAGTTACATAAATGTAGTTGGCGTGCGCTGATATAGTTACTGTCAATAGTTACTACAGTTTATAAATTCGTGCGCCACTACTTGCGACTGCAGTTATTACTTCTTTATCGATTGGTAGTTGGCACTGATTATTCAGTGGTCTAAATTAAGTTGTATAAATCTAATGACTATTCGTTTATTGGTTCGTCGACGGTAGGAGTTTCTTTGAGAGTAAAATATAAAATAAGTAAAAAAGTTGTAATTATTCAAAGTATATACGAAAATATTTTGTATTTGTGTTAAAAAGTAGTTTGTTTAAAAGCACTTTTTAATTACTTTTAAAAAACTACGTTTTAACATTAAAACACAAAATATTTCAGTGTTTGTGTTAAACAGTCGTAAGGTTGAGGTCCGACCATTATTATTATGCTTTTCATGTCTAGAATTTTAATACTATTTCTTTTGCAACTTTTAACGATAAACCTCGTTTCAAATAACATAAGAAAAAAAAAGTTAAATTAATTGTTTTAACTATGAATCTCCAACTCTAGTTAAGTATAGGGCTCATTATGCAATACTTAAATAGTAGTTAGTATTCAACATTACTTTTTAGGTAAGAGTCTTTTATGGCGGCATAATGCTGCCAGTACAACTCTAACTCCACCTATAGTATCTAAACAGTACTCTGAAGTCTAAACTATTCAAGTAGGTGCCTATCTAGCTAGCTTCGTGCATTTAGATATAAACTCACACCAGCACCACAAGAGGGCGTTAGATCTATATTTGATGCTTTGTGATTCTGTAAAATAATTATTTTAAAATTTTAACTAATATTCTTATAAATAAACCAAAATTGTTATCTAATTAAAACTTAAAAGTAGATAGCAATTATTGATGTTAGTCAATAAACTTTTAACTAGGTATCTACTAATTGGCGCGCACCTATACTACTAAATACAAAGTAGAAACTACTAAATACTAATATTTAGTTATAAAAGATGGCGCAGTGGCACAATCGGCGCAACACCGCCCACACCGCTCCGCATTTAGTACTTACAACTTAGTAATCACTAGTCAGTACTTCAGTAGTTTGTAGTTCGTCGATTGTTATTACTATACGACTAAATAAGTAGTTCAAAAAATCGACGCAACACGACACACACGCATCGCAGTTAGTACTTACAAATTAGTAGTCAGTAGTTAGTAGTTCGTCGATTGTTATTCGAATAATAATGGTGGGGAATTACTAAATCGACAATCGAATGCTCAGTAGCTGAATCATCGATTCAGTCGATTGTTTTTTTTTCAACAATCGCCCATCGCTAAGTTGAACCGCAACGGCAACCACAAATTAACTAGAGTAGAGTTAGCTTATCTATTCTATAACCAAGGTTGCCACTTGCCAAGTTGCCACGGGATCGTAGACGAAGAACACGGGATCCCTGTCAAATTCCCCAGATATGACTCTCTAGTCTCTGACACCATACAATTCCACACTCAGAAGAATAACTACTTAACTGTTATTATTCTGAGATTCCACAAAAATACATAGTTATATTTTACTTTACTCTTTGATACATAAGGTTCTACCTACTTCTTTATTATACACAAAAGGCATAGGCACTTTATTTTGATCCAATTTTGGCCACTTTATTTATTTATTAAGCTAACTCTAAAGCAAATTAAAAAATAATTTGTTTTGCCTTACAAAACAAATCAAACCCCGAATATAATCAAAATTATTTATTTTCGTCCATAAAAAGCTGGTAACACTAAAACTAAGCCGTTATTATACCACAGATCATATAATATTGCACCATAGTCCATAGGTTAGCTGAAGTTAGCAAATTCAACAAATTTTTTAAGAGATTATTTGTGTATGGAGAGTAAAAATTTAAAAACTACTATACTTGAAGTCACGATTCAATCCATGAGCCAGATTACACACAAAATTCCTCAGTTACCCGTAACTGTGGGATATCCGCAAAACGGCAACTCTGCAGCAGGTCGCTCGTTCATAGCTGCTAGCTCTTTGGTTCGTTCACGGTAAGTCTAGTTAATTTGTGAATCACGGGTCGTTGCGCCCGCGCCGCGAGTCGCGACATGTTTATTTTACTCTGGAGCAGTGTTGTTATATCTACCAACTTTTTGGTAGATTTACCAATTTTAACGTCAGTCTACCTATCTACCACCCTAGACCTAAAAACTACCTATTTTTTTAATTAGTTTGACACATCACTACTTTGAATTATTTTACGTTGCGACATGGACCAATAAAACTGTTTAATTGGTCCATGGTCGCGATGTGTTGCGTGAGCATGTGATGCATCAAGAATGTACATAGAGTCCAAGTCATAAACCACAAAAAAAACGTCAGCAACAGTTCACCGTTCGCGCCATTTCGCGTCCATAGACATACTGTTCTGTTCTGTGGCCCATTTCCGGTTGGTTTGTTGCGGAATCAATGGTGAATCTTTGCTCCTGTTTTGTTGTTAAAACTAAATAACTACGTATTAACGGTGCTGACTGCTGTTTGTCCAGTCTCCAATGTTTCCGCTGCTATGCGAATTCGTGAGAAAATTACTCGTACTTCCACATAGTAGCGCCAACGTTGAGAGATTGTTTTCTGCCATTGATAAAATGAAAACCTTCCAGAGAAATAGAATTTGTACGAAGACTCTAGAAGGATTTATTTTTGTAATTGAATTTATAAAGCTTGACAGCATAAGCCATAGCGCTTAATATAATAGATAATTGTTGCGTAGGTACTCAAAGATTCCTATCAAACATCGGGTAGCCTAGCGCAGAACATTTAAAATTTTTCAATAAAAATATGTATAATTTCCAAAAATAAACATTTTAAGAACAGTTCATGCATTTTTAATATTAAAAAATCTTCTAAATTGAGGTGGTAGGTTTTACATTCTACCAACATTCTAAAATTCGGGTTGGCAACACTGCTCTGGAGTCTGGCCGCGACTCAGAAGAATAACTGTTATTGTTCTGAGCACAAACTACTTAGAGATCGTAGACG
Organism: Zygaena filipendulae; assembly: GCA_907165275.2. NCBI lineage: Eukaryota > Metazoa > Arthropoda > Insecta > Lepidoptera > Zygaenidae > Zygaena > Zygaena filipendulae. Next base: position 8,514,670 of record OU015673.1, on the reverse strand, counting down.
GAGAACGTTAGAGATACTACCGTAAGGGCCAAAGATCATATAATCACTACGTTTGTAAGGGCCGCGACTGGCTTAAAGAACATGTACCCATGGCCGTTAATTAAATAAAAAAAAAGTGGCCGTGACCTACCTTCTCTCTGAGTATAAGTATAAATAAAGTTATTTATTATTCGTTTCTTCTTCTTCGCAGACGTTCATTCTCCATCTACGTTCTTCTTCTATCGCGATTTATCGCATGCCAATAATGTAGGTAGGTACAGAGAGAAGGTAAAACCGTGGGTAGGTATGTATGCCAATGTAGGTACGTATGTTTTTGTTTAGCAAAAGTACCTATTGTTCCCCCAAGACACAAGACACAGATAATATAATAGGTACTACCAAGATAACACACGGTTCCCTCTCGAACACTAGCAAGAGTATTATTTTCTTTGAACACTAGCTTCCTTCTTGAAAACAAAATGGCTTGAAATGGAAATATCGATTAAATAACGCGACAGGCGTCCACTCGCTACGAGCCTACGATCTCCACCGGTCAACCAAAGATAATAATTATAATCATCATTTACGGTCAACAACCAACGGTAGTTTTGTTAAATTACCCACTTAAATGACACGTGGCATCATTTCGACTTGTTCCATTATAATTTATTTAGCTGGGGCCTGGGCCACACATGCAGTTTTTGGGTCTGGTTCCCCTGATAACCACCACATCTCAAATCTGTTTTTTTTAACCTTATGAAAAGGAAATTTTTAGTAGCAACTGCAGAGGTGTGGTAGTAGGCCCCCAGTACCAGTCGGAGAAAAGTTCGGGATAATTTAAATAAAACAACATTGTAATATCGAACGGCTTCGTAAAATAAGTGCTTTATTGATTAAAAATTAGTTATTAGGTACCTATTGTATTAGACATAATTGTAATGTTTGAACTGTACCCTAGCTTGTTTCAAGGAAATTTTATCGGCCGTGCTTCGGACGCTCGGCTGCCACGGACTTAATTAATATAGGTATTCGACAATGTTTACGCTGCAACCTGTAAGGTGGGGCGAACTCGGTCACAGGGCCGGGGCTCACTCCAGGCACTGTCCAGCTATTGGTTTATAATTCAAAGTTTATTTCTCAGTCATCATGGCCTTCTGTAGTGCCTCAAACCAACAGCTACATAATATGCTACGTTCACACGCGCGCCGTGCAGCCCGGCGGGCTGCCTGGCGGGCTGCGCGGCATGCAGCCCGTCCCGGGCCGGCGGACATTCAAGCTGTTTACACGCACGCCGTCGTGTCAGTCAGTGCCAGAATGGCGAGCAGCGAGGATCTCGGTGTTGTTGCTGCCATATCCTTTGGCTTAACTTATTTTTATTGGAAAAAGGAACAAAATTATGAACGATTGTAATATCCGATCGTAGCGACTTTCTTAGCAACGTTGAATGAAGATCCACTCGTCGCGAAAGCGCGGGACAGACTGACTGCCCGCGCGCGTGTAAACAGTCACCGGGCGCCCGCACATTCATCCTTTGAACTTTGCCAAAAAACCGACACTTGCCCGATTCGCGGCATTCACGTTCACAGGCGCGTTCACGGGCTCGGGTGTACCGTTTACACGCTCGTGAATGTGAATGTGCACGTTGAATGTAGAGTTGAACGCACGCGTGTGAACTTACCAATATAGGGAAATTTGCCCTGTGGCATGACTAACCCTACCTTACATTTTGCTATTATGTATAATAGGTAATAAGTATTATATTGCACATTTTGAACCTAAGTATATTTCTAAATAAAAGGCGTATCGAATGATCCTTAACAAGCCATTGAAACATAATGGTAAGTTCACACGCGTGCGTTCAACTCTACATTCAACGTGCACATTCACATTCACGAGCGTGTAAACGGTACGCCCGAGCCCGTGAACGCGCCTGTGAACGTGAATGCCGCGAATCGGGCAAGTGTCGGTTTTTTGGCAAAGTTCAAAGGATGAATGTGCGGGCGCCCGGTGACTGTTTACACGCGCGCGGGCAGTCAGTCTGTCCCGCGCTTTCGCGACGAGTGGATCTTCATTCAACGTTGCTAAGAAAGTCGCTACGATCGGATATTACAATCGTTCATAATTTTGTTCCTTTTTCCAATAAAAATAAGTTAAGCCAAAGGATATGGCAGCAACAACACCGAGATCCTCGCTGCTCGCCATTCTGGCACTGACTGACACGACGGCGTGCGTGTAAACAGCTTGAATGTCCGCCGGCCCGGGACGGGCTGCATGCCGCGCAGCCCGCCAGGCAGCCCGCCGGGCTGCACGGCGCGCGTGTGAACGTAGCATAAGAGGTCACTCTAGTAAGTCCCGATTGCAGATGCTACTACTACAAAAGTATCGTCACAGAAACCACTACAACTGGCTGATTGAAGTTTTAGCAATTATTATTATCGTTTCTTAAAGTATGTTGTTTCTGATGAAAAATTCGTAATAATTATGGAACCTTGCGACTTATTTTTTTTAACGAAGTTCCTTATCGCACGGTACGGGCTGGAAGAGGTTGCTAGGCGAAAAAAGTGTAAAAAAACTGTCACGGCGTCATAGGCGCACGCTTATTGGTTATTGGTTTTGGAACGATTATAATTGGTTAATATATATCAAAAATTTAATTTAATTGCTCTCGGACGCTATTAATTCATGTAATTGTATTTGTTACTCTTGCTAATATTATAAAAAGGTAAAGTTTGTTAGTTTGTGAGTTTGTATAATCTCTGGATATCTTATACCGATTTTGAAAATTCTTTTACCAACAGAAAGCCACGTTATTTGTGAGTGTCAAAGGCTATATTTTAACCCGGAATTTCGGCGGGAACTCCAATATTACTGCGGGTGGAACCGCGGGGAAAAGCTAGTCCATAATATATTGCAAAAATAACTTCATTCCAACCGAGTGTTCCACGACACTCGTGCATTTAATTATTTACAATTAAATATTTTCGTAATGATTTTTTATTCCAATTTTTTTATTTTTACAATCAGATAGGCGAGGCTCTAATAAAAACTTATAAGTCAAAAACCTAGCGTGTTGGAAATAATTATACCTAAAAAAGAAAAGTAATTATGCAATGCAGTCTCACTAGGCCGACAGAAGGCAGGATATTTTATCCTTTAGAGTAGCCAAATAGGTAAACAATAATTTTAAACAGCATGAAACTGGGATGGGAGTAAGCTCTATGCATGGAGTCAGCCTACAAAAAGAAACTAGTTGTTTCCATTTTGGTTCATCCACGAATCCGTTCAGACTATTTGCTTGTGATATTTGTGGACGACTCTCCTCGGTCTTTTTGGGAAAGTGATCATCTTCAACCTAAGGGATTAGAATATACCATAAATGAAAATTTATTTCCACCAAATTGACACGATGTAGTTTCGTACTTTGATCTCTAATCTATGCACACGGATCCGTCTGCGAACTCTGCGGCATTTTGTGAGCTATCAAATAGGCGTGTCAATAGGCCGGCAGTCTCGACAATGTTTTGACAACGTTATCGTATCGATCGTTAACTAGGGACCCAAAAATCATGACGATCATCATTACAGTAACCAACATTACGTGAATAGCAAGTTTCGAGTGGAGGCTTGCATTTAATGTAATATTAACCAATATGATGTTGATCGACATGATTTTTGGGTCCCTAGTTAACGATCGATACGATAACGTTGTCAAAACGTTGCCGTTGTCGAGACTGCCGGCCCAGCTCTGCTTCACCCGCGGCAAGCCTTTGCCTCGTCCGAGGTGATCAAATTGTTCATAACTCAATGTCTCGATTCGGTCACCCAAAGATCGATGCCATTATAGTACGTATATTACCGACTGAGGCAACTCTATTTTCTGAAGTCTTGAACTGCCGTCTGAACTACGCCCATTTAGACTCGTATCGCTAGAATTGCGCACGAAATGACAGGAAAAACAATATCATTATCTAATTAAAGTTAATGCAATGAAAAAATCTAGGGTATTAATACAAAAATCACTAAGGTTATATGAAAACAAAACGGCTAGACCTAGAGCGCGAGGATGACTTGTTTAGTGTACCTATAACAGTGTGCCCGATCGCCGGCAGTAAGTACGCAAGCCTATATACATTTAGGGATGTGAAAAAAAAAATCGATTTTATATTAATCGATGATTTTTTATAATAATCGATTTTAATCGATTTATAATCGATTTTTCTTGAGAATAGAAGTCGATTATTAATTAACTGACTCACTATGTCACATTATTTAAAAAAATCGATTATTATTGAGAAGAGAAAAATCGTTTTATAATTAATAGATTTTTTCTCTGTATGTCAGTCACATCCCTATACAACGTGTTAATGAATTGACCAAAAACCTGATACACCCCATTTAAAAAAAATAAAAATATGATTAAAATACAAATTATGTCGAAAAAATTAACAGTCTAATCGCCGCACTCAGAGTCGACTTTAATGATGACTTAGTTAAGTATAGATTTTTGAAACAAAACTGCCGCAATCAGAGACGTTCAATAAATTAATGTTAATTGGCATTTAATGAGATGTAACTTAATTAGTTAAATGTCAATTAACATTAATTTATTAAACTTGTATGATTTTGGCAGTTTTGTTTTAAAAATCCATACTTAACTAAGTAATCATTAAAGTCGACTCTGAGTGCGGCCATTAAAGTTATTTCAACATTAGTTTGGAGGTGACCTATCTACGAAATTTCTAGCGATAAGCTCGCGCCTACGTGTTGACAATGACTGATCCGAGTTTTTTGCTGCGGGCGGCGTGCGCGCCAAATATTGTATTATAAATAATTTAGACATGGGCTGGTAAAAATGAATAAATATAACCTGTATTAAAACATGGTGCGATCGATTCGGAAGTCGATTCTGAACAAACTACTTTCTAGTTTTCAGTCAATTCATTAACACGTTGTATACATTATTGCAGCCAACAACGTAAAACTAACAAATAGTTCAATTTACCTCAGCCGAGAAGGCAAACAAAATGCTACACAATATTGTAGCCGTTTAAATATATATAATATGTATAATATTATAATATAATATTCACTACGAGATAATTATCACCTTTGTAACAAAACAAAAAAAAAAACAATTTCTTTTTATTTACACGTCCAACCGAAAAACGGCATAAAATATCATTTTAATATAATATAATAAATATCAGAAACTTATACTCTCTGTACAGTTTTTATATTGATTTTGTAAAAATTTTCGAACATGTAATTTTGAGCGAGCGCTAACTTGGACACGTGTAAGTATTGCAGGCGGCAACATTAGCTATTTATACGATAGAAGGCATTTTATATCGACAGTATCTCAATGGCTACGGAGCCGGGGCCGGGGGTCCACTTGCGTTTGACGTGAATATTTGAATAAATTATTTCACTTTGATAAAAATCGTCTCAAGGAATATTTATATTGTCAGGTAATCTTTGATTTCTATGATAATAAAACGAAAGTAGGCCCTCGGATCGACGACGTATTTAACTATCCAGTAAAAGTTAAAAATATATAATATTCTTTCACAAACATTTTTTTTTGTTAAACCGTAGCTAGCTAGCATTTAAAATCTACGTAAAATTAGTGGCTAACCTCTACGTCTGCAGATCTATCAGTGTTATTGCGTTCTTACGAGTAACTCTACCTATGAGCTTAGACGAAATTGCATTCACGCAAACTACTAGGGACACAAACAATGTGAAGAGCACCTCTATAGAAACCATGTACAGGGGCTACGGCTGGCGGCCTTATAGTGACAGAAGCGGGCTCTCCAACGAAACGTGTCACTGCAATACAACTCTTGTCAGTGGCGTTATAGAGATCGTTTTTGCTCGCGGCAAACAGTTCGTTGGAGTCTCCACAGTCGCCGACTGAGCGCGTGTTTGATCAACCGCAAACCAGGCTGAGAACTGCTCGAGCGTGTCACTGAATAAAGAGCTTTGTTCCGTTACCTTTAAGTACAAAATCCGACGGACATCAACTGCCGGCTCGCTGCGAGGAGACGCTCGATGTCCGCGTTGGATTTTACGCTTTAAAGTAAAGGCGACACAGTCCTTTTTTCAATGACATCAAAATAGTTGTCGAGCGGTTGTTCAGCTGATCAGCCCTAAAGCGGTACACAATATATTGTGCTATTTACAAAGCGGTGCTCAGCATTCGTTCAGTTCGCCCGACTAGGGGACGCTTAAAGGGAAGAGTGAGAACGAGAAACGGGCCGGTAGAGTCATTTATTCAATAAACTTGAATTTACAGATTAATGACCATCGACTTGACCCGTCAAAACCCGTCCCTGACTGCGCCCCCGATGCGTCGTCCCGTCGCGTCGCGCCGTTACATTCTACCGTAATGAATAATTTCTAGCGTAATATTTAAAGGTATTATATATTTTGTAATATTGGTGTTAGTGAGCGGATAGATGTAGGTACGCGAGCTCCGCTGACTGAGCTCGTCGCGTTACCAGTGAAGTAGACCCCAGTCCCACCGCGGGCAGGACGCTTCGGCAATTAATTTCACTATGAACACACGGCCCCTCAGAGAATTATTATTAGAATCGTACAATTGAACAGTTTCGTCGAGTCTGCGTACTCTAGCGGTGCGATTTCGAACTTTCCTTATCAACGAATCGTGTACTATTGACTTGTACCGTCACGTCGCGTCGGTCAGATGCTCCTATATTATGATCTATAGGTTATTTACCGCGTGTGTTACGGAGTTAGTGAGCGTGTGTGTGTGTGTGTGTGTGTGTGTGTGTGGTGTGTGTGTGTATGTGTGTGCGTGTGTGCGTGCGTGCGTGTCACTCGTCGTCCGTGTCCGGGTCGCTGGAGAACTCGGCGGCGGCATGCAGCCGCGGCGGGAACGGGCCGCGCGCCTGCTGCCTGCGGGCGGACAACACAGATCTTCTTAATCGCAGTGGAAACCAAGCAACACGTAGCGTCCCTACTAATATTATAAATACGAAATTAATTCTGTCTATTAAATTATTATTTATTTATAAAATTTATATAGTTATTTATTTATTTATAAAATTTTGGCGGAAATCAAAGATGGCGGTTCGGTTATTTAGTCGATAAAAAATGGTTAAAAATGTATTTTGTTGTGTAATAAGGTGCTGTATTGAACAATAATTTTCACAGTGATGGTCTTTTATGTGCTCAAGAAGATAATATATGACATTTCGAGTTGATTTCTTCGGTTTCCTCCAAGAGCTCGGAGAAAGTTCTTGCAAGCTATAGTACCGTGGCTTGCAATTTCAAACCATACAATGAAGCATTTCAATAGAAAATATTATATTGATTTATTGGCGAGAAGTCGGGAGCACGGGCTTCTCGCCATGCATTGTAAAGGGGCCCCAATAAAACCTACACCTGGGTCGCAAGTCCCGGGCACTGCTCCGTGTTCCCTACGGATATCTGGTATGCTGCACAACTTCTATGTTGGTGCAATTAATTGCAATAGTTTCTAGTTAGTTCTAGATGTGTCGCTCAGCTAATAGTCTCGGTCATACATTTGCCTGCCTTCAGTTACACTGTTATGTTATCATCATCAGTTAGTCAGCTATCATTAAAATGGCAGATAACTATCTGCTATCATGTCTTCTTTATATTCTACAGATTTAATAAATTTTACTTGAAACTGGCAGGCATGGTGCGCACGGGCAATGGGCAATAGTGGTTGAGCCACTCCTCCAGCATCTGCGCGACGGGCAGCGGCCGGCGGTGCAGCGTCTGCGCCGCCACCAGCGCGCGGCATGGTGCGCACGGGCAATGGGCAATGGGCAATGGGCAATGGGCGGTACTGGCGCGCTACTCACGCGAGGCGGCGGTAGTGGTTGAGCCACTCCTCCAGCATCTGCGCGACGGGCAGCGGCCGGCGGTGCAGCGTCTGCGCCGCCACCAGCGCGCGGCATGGTGCGCACGGGCAATGGGCAATGGGCAATGGGCAATGGGCGGTACTGGCGCGCTACTCACGCGAGGCGGCGGTAGTGGTTGAGCCACTCCTCCAGCATCTGCGCGACGGGCAGCGGCCGGCGGTGCAGCGTCTGCGCCGCCATCAGCGCGCGGCATGGTGCGCACGGGCAATGGGCAATGGGCAATGGGCGGTACTGGCGCGCTACTCACGCGAGGCGGCGGTAGTGGTTGAGCCACTCCTCCAGCATCTGCGCGACGGGCAGCGGCCGGCGGTGCAGCGTCTGCGCCGCCACCAGCGCGCGGCATGGTGCGCACGGGCAATGGGCAATGGGCAATGGGCGGTACTGGCGCGCTACTCACGCGAGGCGGCGGTAGTGGTTGAGCCACTCCTCCAGCATCTGCGCGACGGGCAGCGGCCGGCGGTGCAGCGTCTGCGCCGCCACCAGCGCGCGGCATGGTGCGCACGGGCAATGGGCAATGGGCAATGGGCGGTACTGGCGCGCTACTCACGCGAGGCGGCGGTAGTGGTTGAGCCACTCCTCCAGCATCTGCGCGACGGGCAGCGGCCGGCGGTGCAGCGTCTGCGCCGCCACCAGCGCGCGGCATGGTGCGCACGGGCAATGGGCAATGGGCAATGGGCGGTACTGGCGCGCTACTCACGCGAGGCGGCGGTAGTGGTTGAGCCACTCCTCCAGCATCTGCGCGACGGGCAGCGGCCGGCGGTGCAGCGTCTGCGCCGCCACCAGCGCGCGGCATGGTGCGCACGGGCAATGGGCAATGGGCAATGGGCAATGGGCGGTACTGGCGCGCTACTCACGCGAGGCGGCGGTAGTGGTTGAGCCACTCCTCCAGCATCTGCGCGACGGGCAGCGGCCGGCGGTGCAGCGTCTGCGCCGCCACCAGCGCGCGGCATGGTGCGCACGGGCAATAGGCAATGGGCAATGGGCAATGGGCGGTACTGGCGCGCTACTCACGCGAGGCGGCGGTAGTGGTTGAGCCACTCCTCCAGCATCTGCGCGACGGGCAGCGGCCGGCGGTGCAGCGTCTGCGCCGCCACCAGCGCGCGGCATATGGTGCGCACGGGCAATGGGCAATGGGCAATGGGCAATGGGCGGTACTGGCGCGCTACTCACGCGAGGCGGCGGTAGTGGTTGAGCCACTCCTCCAGCATCTGCGCGACGGGCAGCGGCCGGCGGTGCAGCGTCTGCGCCGCCACCAGCGCGCGGCATGGTGCGCACGGGCAATGGGCAATGGGCAATGGGCGGTACTGGCGCGCTACTCACGCGAGGCGGCGGTAGTGGTTGAGCCACTCCTCCAGCATCTGCGCGACGGGCAGCGGCCGGCGGTGCAGCGTCTGCGCCGCCACCAGCGCGCGGCATGGTGCGCACGGGCAATGGGCAATGGGCAATGGGCGGTACTGGCGCGCTACTCACGCGAGGCGGCGGTAGTGGTTGAGCCACTCCTCCAGCATCTGCGCGACGGGCAGCGGCCGGCGGTGCAGCGTCTGCGCCGCCACCAGCGCGCGGCATGGTGCGCACGGGCAATGGGCAATGGGCAATGGGCAATGGGCGGTACTGGCGCGCTACTCACGCGAGGCGGCGGTAGTGGTTGAGCCACTCCTCCAGCATCTGCGCGACGGGCAGCGGCCGGCGGTGCAGCGTCTGCGCCGCCACCAGCGCGCGGCATATGGTGCGCACGGGCAATGGGCAATGGGCAATGGGCGGTACTGGCGCGCTACTCACGCGAGGCGGCGGTAGTGGTTGAGCCACTCCTCCAGCATCTGCGCGACGGGCAGCGGCCGGCGGTGCAGCGTCTGCGCCGCCACCAGCGCGCGGCATGGTGCGCACGGGCAATGGGCAATGGGCAATGGGCGGTACTGGCGCGCTACTCACGCGAGGCGGCGGTAGTGGTTGAGCCACTCCTCCAGCATCTGCGCGCCGGGCAGCGGCCGGCGGTGCAGCGTCTGCGCCGCCACCAGCGCGCGGCATGGTGCGCACGGGCAATGGGCAATGGGCAATGGGCAATGGGCGGTACTGGCGCGCTACTCACGCGAGGCGGCGGTAGTGGTTGAGCCACTCCTCCAGCATCTGCGCGACGGGCAGCGGCCGGCGGTGCAGCGTCTGCGCCGCCACCAGCGCGCGGCATGGTGCGCACGGGCAATGGGCAATGGGCAATGGGCGGTACTGGCGCGCTACTCACGCGAGGCGGCGGTAGTGGTTGAGCCACTCCTCCAGCATCTGCGCGACGGGCAGCGGCCGGCGGTGCAGCGTCTGCGCCGCCACCAGCGCGCGGCATGGTGCGCACGGGCAATGGGCAATGGGCAATGGGCGGTACTGGCGCGCTACTCACGCGAGGCGGCGGTAGTGGTTGAGCCACTCCTCCAGCATCTGCGCGACGGGCAGCGGCCGGCGGTGCAGCGTCTGCGCCGCCACCAGCGCGCGGCATGGTGCGCACGGGCAATGGGCAATGGGCAATGGGCGGTACTGGCGCGCTACTCACGCGAGGCGGCGGTAGTGGTTGAGCCACTCCTCCAGCATCTGCGCGACGGGCAGCGGCCGGCGGTGCAGCGTCTGCGCCGCCACCAGCGCGCGGCATGGTGCGCACGGGCAATGGGCAATGGGCAATGGGCGGTACTGGCGCGCTACTCACGCGAGGCGGCGGTAGTGGTTGAGCCACTCCTCCAGCATCTGCGCGACGGGCAGCGGCCGGCGGTGCAGCGTCTGCGCCGCCACCAGCGCGCGGCATGGTGCGCACGGGCAATGGGCAATGGGCAATGGGCAATGGGCGGTACTGGCGCGCTACTCACGCGAGGCGGCGGTAGTGGTTGAGCCACTCCTCCAGCATCTGCGCGACGGGCAGCGGCCGGCGGTGCAGCGTCTGCGCCGCCACCAGCGCGCGGCATGGTGCGCACGGGCAATGGGCAATGGGCAATGGGCAATGGGCGGTACTGGCGCGCTACTCACGCGAGGCGGCGGTAGTGGTTGAGCCACTCCTCCAGCATCTGCGCGACGGGCAGCGGCCGGCGGTGCAGCGTCTGCGCCGCCACCAGCGCGCGGCATGGTGCGCACGGGCAATGGGCAATGGGCAATGGGCAATGGGCGGTACTGGCGCGCTACTCACGCGAGGCGGCGGTAGTGGTTGAGCCACTCCTCCAGCATCTGCGCGACGGGCAGCGGCCGGCGGTGCAGCGTCTGCGCCGCCACCAGCGCGCGGCATGGTGCGCACGGGCAATGGGCAATGGGCAATGGGCGGTACTGGCGCGCTACTCACGCGAGGCGGCGGTAGTGGTTGAGCCACTCCTCCAGCATCTGCGCGACGGGCAGCGGCCGGCGGTGCAGCGTCTGCGCCGCCACCAGCGCGCGGCATGGTGCGCACGGGCAATGGGCAATGGGCAATGGGCGGTACTGGCGCGCTACTCACGCGAGGCGGCGGTAGTGGTTGAGCCACTCCTCCAGCATCTGCGCGACGGGCAGCGGCCGGCGGTGCAGCGTCTGCGCCGCCACCAGCACGCCGCCCGGCGTCACGCGCGCGCGCAGCCAGCGCCGCAGCACGCCCTCGCAGTCGCCCATCTGCGCACACGCACACGCGCACACACACACACGTCAACATACGAGGGACTCTATGCTGCGACCTCTGGCCAGTGTGAGTACTGGGGAGAAATTCGTTCCGGTATAGCGGACAGTATACGAGTATCGCCGCGGTATCCTAGGGTAGGCAGTATGACGTATGACGTAATAAATAAATAAATCGTCGCCTTTTTTGGACTGGGAGCCCGGAGGTTTTCGAGGTGAGGTGCTCTCAGTGGTTTGATCACGTGATCAACCTCGGCCCAATGATTGGTCAACTGCGAAGGTCGATCGTCGACGAGTGATCGACAGCGTGACATGACAATGACATGGATAACAGTATAACTATGTAACAGTCCGGTTGATAGTCGGAACTCTTCGCAATGACGGTTCCGCACGTGTACTGAATAACTATTTACAAGGTGCGTCGGATCCTACATTAGGCCGTACCTACTACAGCTTACGTTGTTCTGTGATCCTGGTACGTTTTGTATACCTACCTATGGAACTGACCGACCGTCTGTGATCACGTGAGTTGGTTGGTTAGTTTGAAAAAAAAACCTTCATAAGAATTTCAATCGGAACAACTAGGTTATATCAGAGTCAGACCAAAAAAAGCGGCGAGAGTTGACATTGAAGACGGGTCTCGATAAGATATAAAATATTTTATTACCCGTGGACCCCCTGGTCAGCGCTTTTCTGTCGAGGGGTTCCACGGGGAATTTTTATTCCCCGTGGACCCCCCTGGACCGACCAGGGGAACTAGCCAGGGGGTCCACGGGTCGTGCGTCAATTTTTCTTACTGCATTGCATAAAAATTGGATTGAGCACTAAATACCAGCTGTCGTGTTGTAATCGAGAATAGCCTAGAAGGGATATGTGAGCGCGGGAGGCGCCTGGCCCGACCTCGTCGGCGGTGAGGTAGTGCACCGGCAGCAGCTTGCCGTCCGCGTCCGTCAGCGGCAGGAACGTCACCTCCTCGTTCTCCTCGCGCTGCTCCCTGCGGCCGCAACAATTTCATTTTTAACTAGCTGTTCTCCGCGGTTTCACCTGCGGTGATTTCAGATTTCCTGTGGGAATTCCGGAACAAAATGTACCTCGTGTCCTACTCTGTACCACTGACAACATATAGTATGCATAATAGTAACCAAACCTTAATAGGGATGATTTCTTTGGAGGTTATATAAAAGTTGTCCTGCGTGTTTTCACCCGCGGTAATTTCGGATTACAATATAGCCTGTCACTCAGGGATAATGTAGCATTCTAATGGTGAAAAAATTTTTGCAATTGGTCCAGTAATTATTGAGTCAAATTATAACAAACAAACAAAAACAAACAAAAAATCTGATCTCTGTATAATATACTAGCTGACCGCCGCGGTTTCACCCGAGGTAGTTTCAGAGTTCCCACGGGAATTCCGGAATAAAAGTACCCTATGTAAGTCAGGATCACTGTAGCTTCTTATAAGTAAAAGAATTTAAAAATCGGTTCAGTAGATCTAGAGATTACCCCCTACAATCTCACAAACACACGAACTAACAAACTCCGGAGTTCCCGCAGGAATTCCCGCATGAAATTTGGCATGCGCTTTGTCAGAAGTACAGAGAAGGACATAGGGTACTTTTTATTCCGAAATTCCCGCGGGAACTCCGAAATTACCGCGGGGCACAGCTAGTATTAGTATATAAGTATAGACCCACCTGCATATGTAAGCGTGCCGCTGCGAGTAGGGCTCCATGGGCACCAGCGCGGAGAAGTGGCCGCGCGTGTACCCCAGGCACAGCGGCGAGGGCGAGCAGAAGGCGGGCTCCCACAGCAGCGGCAGGTACACGCCGCGGAAGTCCGCGTAGCCGAGCGGCTCGCCGCGGAACGAGCTCACCACGTCCACGCCGTACACGAGCAGCGGCCGGCGCAGCACGTGCGCCAGCGCCCACACGTGCAGCGGGCGCAGCGCCGCGCCCGGCCGCGCCGCCGCCGCCGCCAGGCGCGCCCACTCGGCGCGCAGCTGCGCCTCCTCGGGCGCGTAGTGCGCCGGCCCCAGCGCCGCGAGCGCGCGTCGCCGCTCCCAGCTCGCCCAGCGCGCGTAGAAGGCGCGCTCGACGGGGGGCGCGCCCAGCGAGCCGCCCAGCGCCGCGCGCAGCGCGCCCGCGCGGTCGCTGGCGCCGTACGCCGCCTGGCACAGCGCGTCCGGCAGGCAGTCGCCCGCCGACCGGTTCCACAGCGCGTACAGCCGCGAGCCCAGCCGCTCCGTCAGCTCCGCGCTCCAGTTCACCAGCGGCGGCTCCGCCTCCAGCGTCTGCTGCGCCTCGCGGTCCAGCAGCTCCGCGAACAGCTGCTCCTGCGTGGCGGCCGGCAGCTCCTCGATCTCTGCGCACACATCGCGGTCGCACAGAGGTCAGCTCACCTGTCGCCTGTCGCCGCACACCGCTCGTCGCGCGCGCCCGGCTGCTACCGACCGGCGGGCAGCGAGAAGGTGCAGAACTCGTCGACGTAGTGGCACGGGAAGCCGCCCTTCTTGCGCCGGATGCAGCCCGCCAGGTGCCGCCGGATCGTCGTCGCCAGGTCCGGCGCTGTGCAACACCATACGCACGTTAGGGGACACGATCACATGATACGGGACCGCACACCCCGGCCCGCGTTGATGACGTAATAAAATCTTCATTTTCAATGTATGAAAAAACAAAAACTAATAACACAAAAAATACTTATTCTCATTTAGAGACATCTTGCATAATTATTATAGTAAAAAATTGAAAATTTCCAATAAAATAAATCTTAACTAGATATCGTGCGTAACTTTTTCATAATTTTTATTGATGTCACTAAATATTCTGTTATAAAGAATGGTTTTAATCGACAGTATAATAATTTGTATAAACGAGTATGAATAAAACATAAAAATTCACAGCGCGTTACCTATGTAGGAAGGCGACCGCTTGATGCCGGGCCCGCCGCCCGATATCCGCGACAGCAGCATCGACAAGATGTCTTCTCTTTGGAACCTGAAACAGAGTCGCGTCGTGTCACTGTCCGCGCCGTCCGCAGCGGCCCACCATGGGCGGTGGGCGGTGGGCGGTGGGTGGGCGGTGCCGGCGCGCCCACCTGATGGCGAGGTGCACGAGCGTGTGGCCCGCGTCGAAGGCGGAGGCGCGGTCCAGCAGCGCCACCTCGGCGGCGGAGAGCGCGCGCGCCGGGTCGCCGCCGCCCGCCAGGTACGCCTCCACGCGCGCCGCCTCGCCCTCCACCACGCCTGCCGCCCCGCAACGACAATACTAGATTAGGCACCGAGGGAGTAAAGCGGCGTGTTGCCGCTTACGTCACGGCCGGCATATTGGCCCGTGTGCATGACGTGGGACTCTGGAGTTAATTCCCGAGCCCAACGAAGATAGGCTTCATCCTCGAGGTAAATACTCTACTTTTCATACCTACTGCGAAACATAAACCCTTTTTACACGGGCATTGCAAAGAGGGTTTATTCGAAAATCGAACTGGCCACCGCAGGCAGATCACATAAAAAGAAAAAAAATCCTAGGAATTTTAACGTTCCAAATCCAAATCACTACTCCCGCGGGAGTTTCATACATTGCTTCCCTTGGGATGTAATGCCCTGCTTTACGTCGAGATTGCGTGATATGTGATTGGACATTGTCGAGCAGGTGGTATGAAAACTATATCAACAGTACGTCACTGCGGCTGCTGCCACAGAACAGAAAGACGGGACATAGACTCCGTTTAGTATGGAAACAAATAAAAACTAAAGTCACCGTTCATGCCCATCTTAGTCTAATGTAATGAAATGTGTCAAATGCCATTCGGTAATTTTTTTACTCAGTCAGTTTTCAAAATTCTTCGAGGCTGGTGGGCGAGCGCCGAGCACTCACCGAGGCAGGCCTGCAGCCACAGCCAGTCGGCGGGCGGCGCGGGGGCGGGGGCGGGCGCGGGCGGCGCGGGGGCGGGCGCGGCGGCGGGGGGCGCGCGGCCGCGCTTGCTGCGCCGCGCCGCCTCCGCCTCGCCCCCCACCGCGCCTGCACCACCACAAATTAACACGTAAATAAACCAATACTTGGTAGAAAGGAAGGGAGAAAGAAAAAGGAAAGGAGTTTATTAATCCCCATTTAAAAGGTACAAATAAGAGACAAAAACAGATGAACTGTCTCTGTAAGCCTGGAGGTGTATGTATCAAAGTCAGGATTGCGATTATGCAAACATAACTTACCGATAGAGCCGGTTCTGTGGGCGGCGTCGGGCGCGGCGGGCGTGGTGGGCGCGGCGTGGGCGGCGTCGGTGGGCGCGGCGCCGCACATGGCGCAGCGCAGCGCGCGCGGCCAGTTGTCGTACGTGCACGCCTGCACACACGCACGCACACACCCTAGCACACTCACTCAATTATGGCTCACGAGCCTATTTTTTATTGCGACTCGCTAAGTGCTCAATGCGCTGCACGGTGCCGGTGACACACAGCTCCACCCTAAAGTCGGCTACCAGCTCGTACCCACTTATCGGGCGTCGGGCCAGAGATCCAGGGGATGGGCAGCAGCACTCTTCGAGGTATAGCACCATTACACAGTACTGTTAATCTTAACTACAAGACGGACCGATGACTCGGTGAAGGTCGCGGGACGCTATCGGATGCGGGAAGCGCAGGATCGGTCATTGGTAACGAATTGGCGATCCCTGGGGAAGGCGTCCACTGCTATAGATCCAGCAGGGGACGTCTTCTGGCTGGGATGATAAAGAACTTAATTTTTTTGGGAAAACTGAAACAATCTATTCCTAGAAAGAATGTGTAGCGCTATGTAGTATTGAGCGGCGGGCGGTAGGTACTCACGGCGCAGGCCCACTTGGCGGCGGCCGAGGCGCCGGGCTGCGCCTGCGGCGACGAGATGCGCAGCGGCCTCAGGCGCTCCGCCACAGCGTCCGCCTCCGCCTCCGCGCCTGCAACACGGTTACGGGGGGGGGCTTTCCTTAAGACATTTCATACAAGCCTGTTTCATATCTTATCAAATACAAATCGTATTACATAGTAGTGATCAGGATTCATAGATTGAAGTGATAAGCTAGTGTAGCAATGTTCCCGAATACATATAAATCCTAGTTAGTCATGTAGTAATCCGTGAATGGCTATTGATTGCGATTTCATATAGGTACTTAATTAGTTTACTACGTTAGTCGTAAGGTTTTCATACAGAATAAAAAAAATATTACTTTTAAAATGGAGTTTGTATGAAAGCGGATGAAATATCTAGTCACTACTGCAGATAGTTGTTTATCCAAGTCAATATAAAAACAAGGCGACGCCACGGAATCCAAGCTCGGTGGCGCCATTTAAAAAAGTACACATAAAATAAAGTTGGACAGTAAGGGGTCATCCATAAATTATGTCACACAAATTTCATAATTTTATCCCCCCTCCTTGTCTCGACCTTGTCGTCCTTGTCTCACAGGTGGTCACATTCATCAGCTCCCACCACACTGGTGTGACATCACATACTTATTTTGCAATTTACCTGCGGTAATTTCGGAGTTCCCGCGGGAATACAAAGTACCCTGTGTTCTTTTCTGTACCTCAGACAACATGTGTACAAAATTTCTTGATGATCGGTTAAGCCGTTCAGGCGTGAAAGCGTAACAGACAGACCGACAGACAGAGTTACTTTTGCATTTATTAGGGATATAGTAAAATAGATTATATTATTACAGCAATTATTTTAGACAAGATAGTGGGAAATATATTAATCTTTTCATTGTACAGTCAAACTTTCAGGTTTCTATACCTACTTTAAACGTGACGTCACACCACCTCTCACCCGGTGTTACACATATAATTTATGGCGGCCCCTGACAGCGGGCGAGCTCTCACCGCAGTCGGCGAGCGCGGGCGCGGGCGCGGGTGCAGGCAGCGCGGGCAGCGCGCTGGCGCCCTCCTGCAGCCGGAAGATGTCCTCGCCCAGCAGCGGCTTCGGCGAGCGGCACATGGTGCACTGCGCACGACACGACACCACCACGGTCACGACAGTCACCGCACAACACATATTATACGTACGAAATGCATCAACTCAGTTCACTATTAAAGCAGTATTAAAGGCTGATTTGTCTCGTCAAAAGATATTTATTTATTTATTTATTTAATCCTTTATTGCACATAAAATAACAATGATACAGTACCTAAAGAAAAAGGAGAAAGCAAAAAGAATAGAAAGAAAGATACTTTCTAGAACATATTCTATATAGGTGTAAAATGATAAAATCTCAATTGGACAGATTTCGCATGGACTAACAAACAATAGACTATAATAACAGTGTGATTGAAGAAATAATCCAATCGAAAAATAGACTAATTTTAATATCCTTTTGCAAGAATAATAAGGCTGGACCTGGAGGAGGCGCGGAGACTGCGGGCAGGCAAGGGCAACCTTACCAAGGGCCAATGCTCGCCTATCTCGCAGTCTCCTGTGGCTAAGTAGAACCCAGCTCCGCATGGTAACATATATTATACACTATAAATGTCACAGATAGCCCCCTCTGCAGGGCATGCATGAGGGCTGAGGAAACAGCTGCCCACATGCTACTCGAGTGTGATGGAGTAGCACCATACCGGGTCAAACACCTAGGAGCACCAAGTTCGCTCCCGGAAGCCTTCAGCGACATAAGGAAGTTGCTGGGCTTCCTAGAGGAAACGGCACAATTCCCACCACACACAAAATAGGCGCCCAGTCGTCGAATTGCGGAAACCAGCCCGTTTACAAATACAAGAATAATAAGGACCTTGGCTATGTGTGTAGGCATCTTTTTGATATTTGTTTGAGGAGGACTGGACAATTTTATTTATAAATTTTGTTTTCAATAAATAATTTTAGCACTTTTTTTTGTGATTTTAGAAGGATCCTAATTTTTATAATAATTTATGAAATAAACTAACACTTCAGAGTGTAACTTTGTGCCATCATCAAGGAATAAATGTGATCAAACTTAGGAATATTTTATATATTTTTTTAAAGAATAATGATTGCTTTTCCTATTATGTAATTATTTTTACAAAATACTAGCTGTGCCCCGCGGTTCCACCCACGTGAGTTTCGGAATTCCCATAGTAACTCCCTTTAGGGGGATGAAAAATAGATAGTAGCCGATTCTCAGGCTTACTGAATATGCATATAAAATTTCATGAGAATCGGTCAAGCCGTTTCGGAGGAGTATGGGAACGAACATTGTGACACGAGAATTTTATATATTAGATTTAATCGGTTAAAATAAATTATTCATTAATTGCTTACATAAACTACAACTGAATATTATCCAACTTCAACTCAGCATTTAACTGGTTCTCATAGCGTCATACAAGTCAATAATAATTAACTGTTTCATGAATCTCATGTGTGATGTGACTTTAATTGTTTTTTGTATGTTTCAAGATACCCATTAAATTATCCATTATATTAGCATACCTTCCGTGAAAGTGGGAAGTTCTCATATGTGCAGACTTCACAGCTCCACTTCCCGCTCACCCCAGGGGGCACAGAACTCTCTGTCATCTGTAAATGTTGCCATATACACTTGATTTACATCATCTTAGCAACTTTAAGTTGATTTTCGTCTTGAACTAGTCAATCCTACACGGTTTCACTAATGTTCCTTTCAGAGTTCCCGCGGCAATTCTGTGATGAAAGTACCCTATGTCACTCAGGAGCACTGCAGCTTCTCGTAAGAAAAGATTTTTATTAAATTGCTTCAGTAGTTTCGGAGTCTATCCTTTACAAACAAACAAATATACATAAAATCGATTTTCTCTCTATAATATTTTTATCTTAAATTCCACACATAACCTTTTCACTAAGATAACTCATATTTTTTTCATAATAAAAAAACTAATGTTGCTCCCTTTGATAACCTATCATATAGATAGACTGAACACAACATGATTAGAGGAGTGTAATAGTACTTCATGTCACATACATACCTAGATAAAGATATTTCATAAATAATGAAGGTAGATTTATTAATAGTGATATTTAAACTTAAGCTAGTGTTTACCTGCCCGATGTGTGTCTGAGAGACATTAGTGGAGGTGTCAATGAGAGCTCCATCACTCTCTGCGGCAGACTGCTCCGTCTCCTGTGCCAGTGGTGCTGAAATTGTGTTCCCTTCATTCCGTGCCTCCTCGCTCATTGTATCAGTTATAACATCGGGACCGGCAACCTCACTCACTTCACAACACTGTTTCACTTGTACTAAGCAATCTGCTGCATAGTACACTGCCACAACTATGTTCAATGTACCGTTTGTTTTAACAAGTGCGCTACACTGGTTGAAACAAGAGGTGTTACTAATTTTTATTTGTTTAATCGAAAAACCTGAAACAATGTTTGATACAGATCACTAGGTATGGTGTAATGCAGTCTCATGCAGCGAATAGGACCCTCGCAAGATACTCAACGTGCGGAATTTGAAAGGCGTTCAACGGCACCGTTTCACTTTTGACAACGCTTTTCCATGCATAACAAACTGCATTTAAAGATCGCGTAGAGTACTCACTTGGTACTCACTGTATTTGGCAACTTTGGCATCGCGTCTTGGCGCGTATGGTTTACGAACGTTGGCGTAGCTGTTACACAACACGCGATCGGGGAAGACATCGACGGCTAAGGTCAAGAACGACCACGTCCAAGCAGGGGATGTGTAAATTCTAAACATAATTCATGCAATTACTCACTCTCACTCGTTCGATGTTTGTCGAGTGTCGACCCTTAAAGACCTGAATCAGCTTATTCTTTGTTTGTTTTAAAGGTATCTTGTTTAATATAGACGAAACAAACCTGAGGGATTTATGGGATGAAACATAAAAGAAACAACGGAGTTAAATGCAATTAACTTTTTACGGTATTTTGACAAATTTTGTGTCACAATGAAAATGAAATGCAATGAAAAGAGAGCGAGACGGTTCGACTTCGTTCGTCGTTTCGTTCACAAATTAACTAGACATAATATGTCTGTTTCGTTTTGATCGCGTCGCTACCTCGGACCGTCTCGGACCAATAATCCGAACTCCGAATCACCGAGGCGAAGCACTAGACTGACATAAGATTGTAATTGGCTCTTACGAACGCAGGATGTACATCTGATTATTTAATTGGTTGTTCAAAAATAAATACTTTATACGGGATTTACACTCGCGCCTCGTTCCTCGCCTCGTGGTTCGTCTTGTGGCCAGGTACGAGGCGCGAGTGTAAACGCTGTTTTATCGGCGTTTACACTCGCACCTCGTTCCTCGTCTTGTGCTTCGTTTCGTGGTGGGGTACGAGGTGCGAGTGTAAACGCTGCCTCGTCCCGTCGCTCGTGCGTGCGACCGCGACCGCACGATCGATGGAAAAGAGGCAAAAGAGCTGCGGCACGTAGTGATTACCTTCTCTCTGATCGCGGCCCAAAGTTGAAACTCGACTGAAGCGAGAACGCGAGTGTAAACACCACGCTCGCTTTGACGCGAGGTCCTTTGACTCGTGACCAAAAAACCGCTCCGGAAGCGAGCGGTGCGAGTGACGAGGCGAACCACGCGGCGAGCCCCTAGCGTCTGTTCACACTCGCGCCTCGTCCCTCGCCCCGCGCCTCTTGCTCCTTTTTCGTCCCTTTGACTCGTGACAAAAAAGCCGCTCCGGGGGACGCGAGCGGCACGAGCGACGAGGCGAACCACGCGGCGAGCGACGAAGCGCGAATGTAAACAGTCGCTCGGGGCTCGCCGCGTGGTTCGCCTCGTTGCTCGTACGCGAGTGTAAATGACGTATTAGAGCCAAACCTTCAACTTGCTTCAACCAATAAGAAATTAAATTTATTCCAATGGGGAAGGTAAAGGAAGCTAAGACCATACAGCCAATTCAGTCGACAGTGGTATTTTTTAACCAATAAGAAATTATCAATTTAACAGCGCTGTAGTCTAAAACTATGGAGGGTAGAAGTAAGGAGGACCATCTCAGTGTATTATAAAGTGTCCGTTGAAAGTCTTTAGACATATGTCTAGTTAATTTGTGGTTGAATGGAAGCAAATTAAGGCGCCATAGTAGTATGTGGAAGAATTTTAAAAAGAGCGCCACAAACTATTAGAGTAGGATACTACTAAAAAAGAAAGAAGAGTTTCCGGTTTGCTACAGCGTATTTTTTATTAAATTTTTCGACAGACGAATAAGAGAACATACTGTTAATTTTTCCACTCAGAACAGTTCAGTCTGTTTATAACTGCTAAGTTCATATCATATCCACATCCTACACTAGCGCCATTTCGGTGAGTGTTCGAACTATAATTTGCTGTTTACCGCTGGACACTTTTTAACCGACTTCCAAAAAGGAGGAGGTTATGCATTCGATTGTATGTATGTTTTTTTTTTTTTCAACTAATCCCCCACGAGATGGTTCTCCTTACTTCTACCCTCCATATCTAAAACTTTTAAAAACCGACTCGCTTAAAAGCAAGAAATAAACAAATTTTTAACAAAGCTAAAAATAACAAAATACCGATTTAATCCAACAGACAAAAATACACGTACATAATACTATTATTGGTTTGTGCTACCACTTTTCGATATGAAATCGGTATTTTGTTATTTTTAGCTTTTTAGTTTTGTGTTTTTGGAAGTCGGTTTTAATTTTTTTGTTAAAAATTTGTTTATTTCTTGCTTTTTAGTGAGTCGGTTTGTAATTTATCTAAGTTACAATAGCCTAATGTCCACTACCCATAACCTTTTACAAAATATTGCTTTTCCCGATGCAGGGACGTTAATTTTTCAGGAGTTCTCCTGGTACATCACCATACACTTCCACTTCACCGTATACAGTGTGACGAACATAAATTGTTTAGAAACCACATTAAAGTTAACGAATCGGAATCTGTGAAATACCTATTATTGAGTGGTTCCGATAACCATCTGTGGTCTTCATCATCAGTTTCACTTCTTCAAATTTTGCTTTCCAAAAGCAAATAAACGATTAACTATAAAAAATCCAAAAATCGCTATAGGTGTGCCCATAATTTTTGAAGAGTTCCTTCGATTTCTCCAAGATCCCATCATCAGATCTCGACTTGATCATAAAGGGACCAACTCAAAAGTATACCCTTTCAAACCTAAAACAAATTTTCCAAATCGGTCCAATCGAAAACCGTGAGATACGTATTATTGTTAAGTAGTTCCGATGACCACCTGTGGTCTTCATCATCAGTTCCACTTCTTACAATTTTGCTTTTCGAAAGCAAATGAACGGTTTACTATAAAAAATACCCAAATTGCTATAGGTGTGCCTATAATTTTTGAAGAGTTCCCTCGATTTCTCCAAGATCCCATCATCAGATCCCGACTTGGTTGCAATGGGACCTAATTGGGAGTATACCCTTTCAAACAAAAAAGAATTTTCAAAATCGGTCCAACCGTCTTCGAGTAATCGGTGAACATACATAAATAAAAACATACAATCGAATGTATAACCTCCTCCTTTTTGGAAGTCGGTTAAGAAACGAAAGCAAGCAAGCTATTTAGAAAATAGTCTAGTTACCTCAGAAGAATAATTCTTCTGAGCCGTGGACGGAGAATCCGTCTACGTTCTGAGCTAGTTACAAACTACTTGTGACACTGGCAACAATGTCATTAATAAAAATTGCCAAAAAAAAAAAATTAAGAGACTTGGCCGGAATTTTTTTAAAGCAGAAAGGACGTCAGATTGTGTAAATATCGTGGATTTTGCCTAATAGTGACCCATTAGTGATGAACAGTGTGCGGAAATAATGAAATAAGATGAAATAGGGTGTTCGTCAGGAGGTTTTCGTTTTAATACACAACTTCCCACAGAGCGTCCTATTAAGGTTCAACTGTGAAGATTTGCTGCTCAAAGTTCCGGTAAAGCATCGAAATTCATCTCATCAATGCATTTCGATGTAAATAACAACAGAAGAAATATACCACTGAATTGGCTAGTTTCCTAAATTTTCTTTTTAGTCCGTTTTGTAGATTATTAAAAAATATTGGACACGTATTTTTTTTTTTTATGTAACCAAAAAATAACGGAGATATATCAAGTCGAAATTTCACATGACGTCACGCCTCGCTACAGTTTGTTCGCACGTTATAGCGAGCTGTGACATCACGAGTCCCCCACCCTAAACTTTAATGCGCTTTATCTATGCATATTTCCATTATTTTAAAAAAGCAAAAAATACGTGTCTTTTATTTTTTTATTATCTAACTGACGGACTAAATAGAATTTTGATTTTTTTACCCAGGAAACTAGCCTATTGGCTATATGGACTAAGTTTCCTTCTGCCTTCCCCGAAAGATTAACTTCACCAAAAAAAAAGATCTTTTTTTTCTTCTTCTTTTTGGACTCAACACTGAGTGTTATTTGCCACTTTCATTTTTGGTTTAAGACGATAGGAAGCAAAGGTTAGGAAGCATTGGTGAAAAAAAAAAGGAATTTTGACAGATCGGGATTATTGGATTGTATCACAAACTACTTAGAGATACCTACTACAAGAAATGGTATATTGGAACTATTGGAATAAACAAAATAAGATCATATAAGTTATTTTGTGACCACCTATCACCAGTCTAGTTAATTTGTGCAACCACCTTTATAGCGCCTAAAAACAGATATTCCAATTTATACGGGAAACGGCCTAAAACATTGGTGTCTGAGAAGACAATATGGATTTAAATAATACACCGAACCAAAGTTACTGGTTTGTTCTTCGGGAGGATCAAAACAATATGACCCTAAGTAGTAATAACTTTACCTTAGAAAACACTCAAAGTATGTTTGTTGTTAGTAAATAAGTATACTAGACTAGAATGAATCTGACATAATTATACTCTGCTAATAATTGTTTTCTTTTTTCAGTTGAAAATGAAGTGAGATACGTAGTGGATGCAAGTGACAACAGGTATATCCGAATAAATGAAGCCCCTATACCTGTTACACTACTAGAAAATAGTGATAATTTGGGAAAAACTTTAGTAAAGCCCACCAAGGAGGGAGATAATTTTTGGGACAGAAATAAAATAAAATTATTTCTCACACTGTGCTTAGAAAATGGCATTAGGAGTCCCAATGCAACAAATGCTAAAGAGAAATCTCTCTGGGATAATATTGCAAATATGACAGGAACCACTACGGAGGATTGCAACAAAAAGTATAGAAATCTAAGGCGCACTTATCTAAGGTTACTGAAGAAGAAAATGCTAGGTAAAGAAATTAAATGGGTTCACTACAACTTATGTGAGAATGTATTTAAGGACTATAAGCCTCTGTCATGTTCAGCTCTTGAGCCATGGGAGGATAACAAAGTAAACAAGCTCCTGAGTCTGTATATAGAAAATTTAAGTAGGTTTCGCAGTTCAGAATATTTACAGAAGGATGTGTGGAAAGATATAGCCTTGCAGCTGGGCACTACTGAGTATAGCTGTTATCACAAATTTAAAAATTTAAAAAGAACTTATTTCAATTGGCTGGAGAGAAATCGTGACAGTGGGAAATTGATCAAATGGCAATACCATCAGTATTTTGAAAGAATATTTTACAATCATGATCTGAATACAGGCCCTTGGGATAGAAATAAAGTCAAAGTATTACTAGAGACATATAGTCAAATAGCACATAAGTTCAGAAATCCTAAATTTCAGAAAAAACAACTCTGGAGGGAAATTGCAACTTCAGTGGGAGAGAGTCCTGACATGTGTGATAAGAAGTTTAGGAATTTGAAGCAGACTTATATAAGACTCAAGAGCAAGGTAGACAACTCTGGCAGGACAGTCACCAAATGGAGATATTACAAACACTTTGAACAAATCTACAGCACTCAAGCCAGTTATAACAGAGTTGATGATGACCATGACATTACCTACCGATGTTATGAGGAAAACTATGTAAAACAGTTGTTGGAGTTCTATTTGAAGCATAAGGAGAAGTTTAGGGACCCTCTGACCAAGAAGAAAACACTGTGGAGGATGATCGGGCCCAAACTGGGGTTGTCATCAGAAGAGTGCAATAGGAAATTCCGAAACTTAAAGCAAACTTATATAAGAATAGCAGAAAAGAAGAAAGAAACTGGAAAATGTAATAAATGGCCATACTATACTTACTTTGAACAAATCTACGCTGAACCAGCGAGTAGGGGCAACCATAGAAGTAGTACTGACAGTATTCCTGTGTCGGAATTAAAAAAGATTGTTCAGGACACCATTCAAGAGAGAAAAGAGAATGACAAAAAATTTGATACGCTGATCAGAGTGGTGCAGGAGTCAAATGACATCCAGAGAGAAAGGAACAGAATATTAAAGGCGTTACTTGAAAGGAACTGATTTTTTTAGTAAGCTGTTATTGATACATATTTATTACCTTGATAGCTTAATAAATTTTATCACTGGCAAAACCAAAATATTACATTACTATCTGTTCCTTGCAGTTTCATCTGTGGTAATTTCAGAGTTCCCCGCTGGAATTCCGACATAAAAGTAGGTACCTACCTACCCTATTGCCTTCTCTGTATTCCTGACGTGCGTGCAAAATTTCATTATAATCGGTTGAGCTGCTAAGGTGTGAAGGCGTAAGAAACACTCACTTTCGCAATTATAATATTAGTAAGGATGTTATTTACTTGAAACCAATGTTCCTGCCGTTTACATATTTAATTGATATTGAACGTATTTAAGGTAATTCCAATTGGAATTATTTTTTTACACATGACTGAAGTCACACCACGTGCACGCGTGTCATAATCCGTATGCAATAAACGTATAATAACTCTTTGTATATTAGTCATATCACGAAATATTTCTTCGCCGCCAAATACTAAACTTGTTACACCTATTAGAGCCAACCCACACGGTGCTGCGCGCTCAGGTACGGCGCCTGAGCGGCGCCGCTGCGGTATATTACATCATAGATAATACAACATACAAGAATGCGTTGTGGCCACACGGCGCGCTCCGGCGCCGCGCCGCGGAGCCGAGACGAGCCGGGAGGGGAGTGAGCGGCTCGCTGTTGTTTGTCCTGTTCTGTCACGTAGCAATGGGCATGCCTACTCTTTCTGTCGCCGCTGCGGCGCCGCGCTGCCCGTGTAGTCGCCCATGCGGCCAAATAGCTTGCGGCGCGGCGCAGCGCCGCATCGTGTGGGTTGTCACCGTTGCCCGTCCGTCCGCCCGACTGTCTCATGCATCTCATGAATCGTGAATTCGTGATACAGATGAAATTTTCACAATGTATCTCTGTAGCCGCTATAAACAATCTGATACAAAATAGGCTCCTATAGGCTCCCTCACATACATCAGACATGATTTTTTTTTGCCGATCTTATAGATAATGGTACAGAACCCTTTGTGCGCGAGTCCGACATGCCCTTGGTCGGTTTTTTAAAATACTAGGTACCTCAGACGAAATAAAAGGTCTAGGTACCTACTACAGCTTTACATCGGAGTCACCAGAACTGAGGTGGAACGGGGAATAGCGTCGAGGCAGGGTTGGTGTGTATTCGTACGCTGGAAACGAGGATAAGCTAAGAGGCTATAAGCTACGGTTACTCAATAAATACAACGATATAAGTTTAGAAATGGTTTTATTTCGGTACTTATGTTTTTATATGTACAAACAAACTATAATTAGATTATAATCAGTTTTATGAAATGTGAATTCAAATAATAAACCAATAATTCAAGTCGACTGGCGGCTAGTCAATACGAAACACTTTCAAAGATAACTTATGCGGTACATACTGATTATTATTAATGCTTACTTTACGTCTTAACTTAAAAATACATGTGGATTTAATTTCCGACATCCAACGCTTTTACACAATTAAGGAATGAAGAAACCTGAGAGAATCAAAGATCAGCGCAATCACACGCGGTCGGCGGCGGCCGCTCGAGTCGGTACATCGCAACGCTAACCTAAGCTGAATTACCACACTATCTATTAGTTTAGTTACACATATGGTAAGAGATGCGCCGTACTGGAGCCTGGAGCGCTGCGCCCCCGCCCCCCGCCATCACCGCTAGTGCTCGGAGTCGATACCGTATAATTTTCTAACGATAAATAAAACTAGGTACGCAATTGCAGTACCTAAATGTTTAAGTTTCTCTGGTGTGTGTGTAATCAGTCTTTATTGTTCAGTGTGTCGGAGTGTGTGCGGTGCGCGGGCGGCGGGCGGGCGGACGCGGGGCGGGCGGGCGGCCTGTAGACTGTTCACTTCTTGGTATTTTTCTTGGGCGAGGGCGCTTTGCCCTTTGCGTTATTTGACAGTTTCGCTTTCTTGCCCTTGGGCTTGCCGTCTTCATCCTCCTCCTCCTGCAAAAAACCATTACATTGTCATTGAATGCATTTGCACAGATTCATTATAGGTAATTCATAACAATTGTCAGCTCTAAGCAATCAGAAGGTAAAGGGACACAATGAGAATACAGAAAACCAACAGCCAATGTAAAAAATAAGTATTATAATTGGTTGCTGTTACCCAATTTAGTGGCAACACTGATCCAAGCCCAATTATACTAACATATTGTACTGATTGTAAAAATTTGGTCAAGACCCTGGATAAATGGGGCGATTAGGTCCTTTCCCCTCTGTTAGAGCACTACAGAACCCTTTGTTTACTTCATAATTAGTTGAAGGTTTTCAGTACCTCATTATTCTTGCGCTTGTCTCCTGAAGCTTTCCTTTTATTTTCCTCTTCCTGCAAATTCGCCAATTAATGGAAAACAATTATACTTCCTGTAAATTAGCTCAATACAATGTATGTTGTTAGCGTTCAGTATTCAAAAGAAAAATGAAGATGAATCAACATGAAATGGGCAAAACATTACTGTATTTTTGACTTCCACTGACCTGGAACTCATGAGAATTATCGCCCTCTTCTTCATCAAGCATCTCCTCTTCCATCTCCTCCATGTCTTCAAATTCTTCTTCCGCGAAAGCTCCCACCAATGTTTGTCCGATCAAATGCACTGGCCCTGATCCCTAATGACATTCCAATATTTTTCTAAGTGACACACCCATTAAAATTTCAAGATTCTTGCAGTCATTGAAAAAATAATCAGACAAATGCCTCAAAGCAATCACAAGCAGGCAGTGCAGAATCAAAACGACGCTACACACCCGTCAAATAAACATGGTTGTTTTTAACATCATTTAAAACTCAATTTATAGTCTCAAAAACATGAAAGTTAATAGATACCTGTGTGAGTGTGAAGGTAACTGGTGCATCAAAGAATTCCAAATCAATACGGGCATGCCTTGACTCTCCAACCTTCAACACTGCAATTGGGATTTCCACACGTGCAAGGAGTGACATTGTCTCTACCTGGAAAATGAGTTGCACACTTTGAAAATCTCTCATTGATGCTATTGTTAGGTAAAAAAGTAAGTACCTAGTAAGAGATAATTAGTTTTTCTGTAACCACAAAGTTACACACATTGCAATAATGTGAACGTTCATGATTCTTATCTTTCCTTCTTTCTGACCAAGACATAAGTAAGCAAAATAACAGTTCGAAATAGCAAGTACCTGTACAACATTAAGTTCATTGGCAACAGCCTCAGGCCCCAGTAGCACTTGACGGATGAGCAGCTTTGTGTTGCGGGGGTAGTCCTCTTTTGATTCTAGGTCCCATGTTTCTGATTTGTGTGTAGCCGACAATGTGGCACCTGTAAACATCATTTGTCTACTATTAATATTTAAAAATAACGATACACATTGATTTTCATATGTTGCTAGTAAATTTCAACAAAACTATTATAACTGCACTCAAATCATAACCTCAAACTAATCAAACAATATGATGAAGGCAATAATGCACACAACTTAATTGTGCTGCTGGTCTTCCATATAAATAAATAAACATGTATGAATTCTAAGAATTTATTTATTTATTTACTTTTAAGTAGACTACGTCGTAGACCAACCTGGCAACACTGACGCGTCATTTTGACTGATAAAATTCGAATCACTATCAACACAAAGAGAAAATGTTAAAATCAATATTACCTAAGTAGACATAGTCATATAATCCAGTAGTATCAATATTGACATGAATAACACCCACGTTGTTGTGGTGCCGAAGAATGATACGCTTAGAAGGGTGGAATGGACTGTCAGGACTTGTCCTCAAGAATCAAAACTCAATCACAATAATTTACCATGAAGCGCTTGGATTTGCTTGTATCGATGTTCTTGGTTGAGTAAGAAGAGTTAATAAATGTAACCCGACGGCCGAACACAATAATGAGTAAGATAACCTTAAAAACAACGTCATGGCGGGAAAAATAGAGGGGAATAAAATCGCGCCGATAGTTAACCTAGAAGCCGTTAGCCGGTGCGATCAAGAGAAGTCCCTGACGGGCCACCCATCATCCGCCGTGCTCCACAAGCCAAAGAGATGTGTGGAAAAGATCAAATAAGTAAGTACCTACGTAAGCCCATTAGAATGAGCACTATGCACTTACCTACCTACAAAAAAGTTAAGTGAATGATGAACAAAACCCAACGTGGGTTGAAAAATACGCTAACGCCATTTCGAGAGCATTCAAAATAAATGCCATTTCACTTAGTAGTGCAAAAATGGCGGCAAGTCGCACTAGGAGAGCAAATGAAACCTATACGACAAAACTACTTCCATCAATAAATTAAGATATTGAACAATAGCATACCACACAAATAAACATAAAATATGGTGAAATAAAATGGCGAGCCGGCAGGCCGGGTGACAAGCCCGACGCTAACTTTAAGTCGTGAAATAAATAGAAGATACAATACAGACGATGAAATAAATACACGAATTGAAGCACAGTTAAACTTGAATTATAACTTACCGAAAAAATACTCGTTCGTCATGATGATTTCACTGAAATATTATGATTAACAAGACACGTTCACGAGCGGCACGCACAAGTACTCACTTCGAGTCTCGAGAAATTCTCTCTTTCAAGTTTCAGTGTTTCCACTTTCCCGATTCCCCTGACCCCTCTCGCTAGTCGCTAAGGCAATCCAGTGTTACCATCTCGTAAATATTTATCGCTAAAGGTTATGTCAAAAACCCCTAGATCTCCCTAAATAAAATATTACCAAAAAGTTTATAAATAATAAATAGCGTCAAGATTTTTGCCTTAGTTTCGAAAATATTGTGGTCTTACAATTTTTTTTTATAATAAACAAAAATGTCTCTTGATTTTTTTTTACGATCGGTATTGTTTTCGTAATTGGGTACTCTTCAAGATATGAAAATGAAAATTCTAATTAGTCCGTTAGTTAGAAAGTAAAGTTAGTAAAAAGTATTTTTCGCTTTTTCAAATTAATGAAAATAAAGATAGATAAAGCACATTAAAGTTTAGGTTAGGGGACTCGTGACGTCAATATTCATTATAAGCCCCATACAAACTGCGCGGGTCGTGACGTCACGCGAAATTTATTTATTGATTACGTAAAAAAAAAATAAAAAAAATACGTGTCCAATATTTTTTACTAATCTACACAACGCGAAGGATTAAAAAAACAGTTTGTCAAGACGCCAATAGGGTGCTTGCATAATTTTTTTTTTTTCAGTCTATTTTAAAGATATATGGCCTACTTAAACAAAGCAAGAAAAAGAAAAAATATATGCATAAAGAAGGATGGCCAAATCGTACTCGAGACGAAACAATGGTGTCCATGTATGATATATATATGAAAAATACCCTTATTTTTTAAGATCTTAAAAAACACAAAAAGTGTCTGTATAAGTAGCCACAAAAAAAAAGATATCAATTTATTTTTGTTTTTGTAACTACTACGACATCCATGTATGTGGTTTCAGAACGCACCTTTTGACGATTCATTTCGCGTATGAAATGACTTAGTATTTAAAGACTATAATTATTCATGTTTCTCTGAATAGTTTTATTCGATAAGTATGTAGGCATCAAATCAGACACTATGTGCATTTTTGTCATAAAAAATAATTATGTAGGTTCATGTAAGTGTAAGAACTTTGTTCAATTGCGTACAACGGAACGTCATTTATCCTCGACAAGTTATTTAATCTGTCGTCATCGCACCGCGTCAGTGATTGTCATTGTTACTTTGTTATTTTTTTTTATTGATGACATGACACCCGGCAATCACGCACTCATCTCGCTTCACTTGCTGTTCTATTTTGGATTTCCTTTGTCGTTTTGACCAGTTTTGACCTAGGCATTTTTTACGGTATCGCTAACTACATTTTTTCTATGCTTATTTCTATGCTAACTACATTTTTAGGTCGGGTAAAAGGTAGTTGTTGATTCTAACCTAAAATGTATTGTTGATGTTATTTTAAAAAATCGTGGCTATTTAGATATGATTTTTAAACGGGATGGTATTTACAACATAAAAACAAATCAATCTAACTATAGTTTATTTTGGGACATGAAAAATAAAAGTCAAGTCCAGCTCCTATAGTAATTTGGCCATTGTTCTTTATGAGATAGAGCCTTTCAAAGTTCCTACTTTAGACCTTACCACCGAAACGTGGAATGACGTCACTTGTTCAAAATGACGCCTTATTAATCAGTGATAGAAATGTCACTGTCGTATTGACAGCGTCATGTGATACTGACAGACAGCTAACTTCAATATCCAAAAGCGAAATTAAGGTTGAACTGTGTCGATTTACTTCCAAAAGTTCCAGTAAAGAATTGAATTGCATATTACCGATGCATTTTAAAGTAAAAAAACTTCAGAAAATGGAAAATATGCGTTGACTGTATGCACTTAGTTTCTTTTGCCTTCTCTGAAAGAGGTAAATGTTTCCTAAAAAAATAAAAGTGACGTCATGTGTCAAGCTTGGCTGTGATTGGTGTTTCGTTGCAACGATCCGTTTCACAAAATTAAAAGTTGAATATTTTGGAAACTATTGAAAATTTTTTAGTAAATCTTTCACGATAACGCTTTTCTAACGCTCTATTTTTGAATTATTGAGACAATTTCTTATTATAAATTTCATGCAAGTATCCTATTGAACTTATTGGATTCGATACCGAAGTTATAAAATACAGTACCTGAGAGATAATTGACTAAAATCTTTCAGTATTTTGTTCCACGTCGAAAAAAAAACAAATGATGAAAATTATTGGCACACCTCATAGATACATACTAATATTATAAAAAAATGGGAAATTAATCTGGGTAAGCTAGCAACCTTTTTTGTGGTATAACCCGACATAGCTTAAAGGACATGTATCCATGGCCGTTAAATAAATAAAAAAATAATTATAACCCGTCATATTACGGAAAGCGTGGTAATGACATAGTTGCCATATTATGGAATAAGGACTACGTAATTTGGCAAGATTAAACATTAAAATAAGAAGAAATTGTTTTTTATACAACAAAGCTGTTATTATGAACATATTTGCTATTTTGCACAAACATAATATACATTTACATGATAGAAAATCATTACATACCGATGAAATGTTACATTCTCCTCTTTCCTTTCACTACGGCACTTACAGCCTAAAATATAACACAAAAACGAACACTTTAAATACGATATTTATTTATTTATTTAAGTATTATTTATTATGTAGTAAGTATTAAAGTATTTATTTATTTATTATTTTTTATGAAAGTCTATTTAGCTTTCAATAATTGAAAAAAAAACACTGTTTTTTAATAAAACAAACAAAGAGCGCTGCGGTGCTAGACTTAGCAACTACTAAAGTAGTTGGCAACACTGGCGGCGTGCGCCATAATTTTTTTGGCGATCTAGTTATTTGTGGAATACCTACGTTTTGTTTTGTTTGAGACTGAGTTTGTGTTTGTTTTTCGGAAAAAGTTGCTGGCGACCGGTGTAAAACAGCGAACTGCGAAATTCTTTTTCACGTGCTATTTAAAATTGTAATTTAACTTTATGACGTTTATGAGTATGAATAATAACATATTGAGTGAACCTAAAGCAAAAATTATATAGGCACCTGTTCAGTAAGTAAGCGTTGTTTAGCAATTTATCGGTTTTTATCAGTTTTTATTAAATTTATTTCGTTATACCAAAGTCCAAAGCGTGTTTAGAGTCGCGGATTTTTGTTGAAATTATCTTGTTTGTTTTAATCTTTTTTCTGACTTCTGATTCTGATCTAGCAATATGGCTTGATAATGGCGGGAAAACGTACATAATATCATGTAATTTACATTTTTTCCGTTTTAACTCTTGTATATCTACGAAAAGAAGTGTGCGCTTCGTTTGAGGATTATCTTTTGATCGTGTTTGATTCTGCTCTTGTTTAAGAATTAGGTCTACCTAGGTGTTGTCTTTTATCCTTGACTGATTGGTTTTTATATCGAAATAAATAGGTGAAGGATTTGCCAAAGAGAATCCCATAAAATTGGTGCTCGTTTGGTCGCATTGGGTACCATCAGATTATACCAACAGATATTATGTGACAATAATTGAGTTTTTTTTTGTTTAAAATATCTTTTCAGAACTTGTGATGGTTTGTTCCTGTTTTGTAATGTTGAGGTTTTACCAGACACTAGTCACACTCTCCAGTGTCGATGCCTCGCCACAATATTGTAGCAATTCCAAATAACACTAATTTTTCCCAATATTACTATATAATATTATAATATTTTTGTGAATGTTCTTAATTGTCCTCACATATTATAAAACAAAGTCCACTGCCGCAGCTGTCTGTCTGTCTCTTCGGGATAAACTCAAACCCTACTGAACAGATTTTAATGCAGTTTTCACCAATATATTTAAGAGTTAGGATTATACATATAGTTTATTTTGGAATTCCTATGGGAACTCCAAAATTACTGCATGTGAAACTGGCCACAGGGGACATCTAGTTCAACCATATTTGGATGCAGAGCAATAGCATGTTAACCTACAAAATTAATTTACCTATTCAGAACGATTTATTGAGAGTTAGGGAACTTTTTTAATTATGTGTTTACCTTATTACATTGTTTAAGTACTAAATACTACTAAATATTGAACATAAAAAATGTTGACAGAAAATGGCGCTATAATTTTAAAACACGATTTACTCAAAATATCTCCATTGTGGGTGGGTTAACTATTGTTTATCTATGTCCATTTGTAAGTAATCTTGATGAATGTAAATGAAATGTATGGTTATTTCAGGTATGTTATATTGTAATACAAAATAAATTTCAAATTTTACCCTGTTTTCCTCCTAGAGATTCACAATTCGTCCTGTAGCTTACATCACCTCTCAAGTCAAAGTCAGTCGAGTTGAGTGGTGTTTTAAGCTAAGGGACGAATTGCATAATATATGGTTTGGCACAGCAAAAACACTTCATGAGTTCTTTCTTTCATGGAATGTTTTTATATCTTCTGATTTGTGTGATCTATCCAAGAGTCAAATATAATTTTTCTCATACACTAATTTTAAACCTATCGTATAGGGTAGGGTATCCTACCCTAGTCCTTTTAAACAGATTATAAACTCTGTTTAGTGGAGTGTTGAGAATTCTAAGAACACCTATAGTTTGAAGAATACCAAATGATAACTCATGAAACTAGTATGTTATCACACCGTGCAGCTAGTCATCCTGATGTCTTATAATATATAGTATATTCTATTTCACTTCAATTGCACATTGTATGAATGGAGAAATCGATCTTATCAATAGTAAATTTCTTCTAAACTGAACTTTATTGAGTACCAGATAGTCACAGATAGTATCATAATGTAGAATTAATCGTCCATTAATTGACTAAGTCTTACTACATTCATAATAATACAGCTCACAAGAGTCTATTATAAGTGTTGATAATTTCGTGTAGTGATGTCGGGTGGGCACCTCATAGTGCTCGACCACGCGGGACGTGACAGCAAGCGCTTCTCCTTGCCGGACGGGCTGGCCACTCTGGGCAGCGATCACTCCTGTGACATCAGGATACTGTTGCCTACTGTCAGCCCACATCATGCCACAGTCGTGGTCAGGGCCAATCAGGTGAGGGGCTTCATTATAAAGAGTTTTAATTTATCACGACTCTGAAGCTTAGGATTTCAGCTAGCTTCGGTTTTCGTCGTCAACAAAATGGGGTTAAATGTGTGCTCGCGGTGTCTAGACGTTGGTGCGGGCGGTGTGCGGCGAGACGCGTGTGAACGGCGCGGCCGTGTCGGTGGCGGCGCTGCGGCACGGGGACGTGCTGGCGCTGGGCGGGCGCCGCCTGCGCTGGGAGTACCACGACGCCGCGGCCAACCGCCCACTGGAGCCCGAGCCCGGTAAGTGCGCCGCCGGCCGTCAGCGTGGGCAGTGAGCTAGCGGCAACTGACAGCGTGGTTGTGCTCCCCCAGCGCTGGTGGTGCGGGAGCTGCGCAGCGCGGGGCGGCGCGCGTCGGCGGGCGCGGCGGGCGCGGGCGCGGGCGCGCGCCGCGAGCGGCACCTGCAGCTGGCCGCCGAGCTGGCCTCGCGCGCCTCCATGCCCGGTGAGTGTGGCGGCTAGCGGCTGGCCGTGGGACGGACACGGGACACGGGACACGACGTGTGTGTGCCGCCAACTTTATCTACTTTTACCATTTCTCTGAGAATGGGTAATGCGTCCGCATACACGCAACTAGGGTTGTTAACTTTCGTCAAAACCAACCCCAAAGAAAGGAGATATAGGTTTAGAACATAAACAACTCAGGTTTTGTGGTATCTTGTTTCCCAATTAATTTAGTTACCTATAATCCAGTCATGCATTTGAAGCAACTGATACATGTATCTATTATCCATAATTGTTTTATATTAATGGTTTTAAATATTTATCCAGTCTGTTTTTAAATTGTTGATGTTGGGTGCCAAGATCGCTTGTTATGGTAGCCCATTCCAAGGTACAACCTGATTACGCCGTATGTCTGATCTCTCGATGACTCGTAGCGGTACCTAATGAAGATAAAAAAAATATCGATGCGTCGCTTGACCGGCGTGCGCGCACCGCGTGATGACGTCATGCAGTAGTGTTGTTCCGAACACAACCACTCTGTTATTATAAATTATTGATTTATTTTACTAATGAAGATTATAATATTTGCTCAATAAATCGGAGAATCAGATGCGGGTTGGAAGCTTGCTAGGTCCTGACCATTCCGGGAGGGTTGGCAACCCTACACTTTACATAATAGATTCACGTGAGTGTCGAGTTGTGACTGTGTGGATCGGCAATCACCTCAGTACTTAGCATTAAACCCGATAAAAGCCTGCGGTTTTCGTGTTTAAACCCAATAAAAGACAGTAAAAGGCTGGTTTTTATCGGGTTTAAATCCAAGCACCGCTGGGTTGACTGCCCAATGCCCATCTATAGCTGTGTGTGTGTCGCAGCGAGCGCGGGTGCGGGCGCGGGCGCGCTGGGCAAGCAGGTGGCCATCGTGCAGCCGCAGCGCCGCGACGCCGGCCAGCAGCGCGGTGAGTGGCGACTGGCGCGCCTCTGCCTCCGGATTTTAAATACACACTATTTAAAATTACAAAAATTACGAAACTTACCACTTTATATTCAATTATATGCTCACAAATTAATGTTCGTCTAATGTAAAATTACCGATTATATTATGTATTTAAGTAATCATTAGAGTCGACTCTGAGTGCGGCGGTATGTCCTTCTTTGTACCTACCCCTGACAGTAGTTAATGGTGATTAGCTGTTCCCCGCATTAATTCCGGAGTTCCCGCGGGAATTCCGGGATAAAACTATCCTATCTTTTAAGTTGGACCATATTATAAATAGTTACCAAATTTTATCAAAATCCGTTCGGTAGTTTCGGAGTCCATCGCGGACAAACAACGTGACACGTGATTTATGCAATATTAAGATTATAAACAGGTAATGTTTGTGAGTTACTGAGTTTATGAATTGTGACTCTGAAACTACTGAACGGATTTTGATAAAATTTTGTTACCATTTATAATATGGTCCAACTTAAAAGATAGGATAGTTTTTAACCCGGAATTCCCCCGGGAACTCTGAAATTACCGCGAGTGAAACTGCGGGGGACAGCTAGTATTAGTATAGATATTGAAATATTTTGATGCACTATGCGAGTGAATATAATCCGTGCAGACCCCGCTCCCCGCTCCCCGCGCGCCCCGGGCGGCTCCCCGCGCGCGCCGGCCCCCCGCCGCGCCACCCCGCTGCGCGCCGCGGTGCTGCGCCGCACGCTGCCGCCCGCCGCGGGCTCGGCCGCCAAGCCGCGCGTCACCAAGATACAGGCGCCCTCCGTCATGGGTACGTGCTACGTGCTACGTGCTACGTGCTACGTGCTCCCACCTCGCCGGGGAGTGTGTGTCGTGAGGGTGACAGCGAGCTGTCAGTGAATAATCGTCACATGCACAGAGCAAAGAAATTAACTAGAGAGGACATGCAGGCGGGCCAGGCGCGTTACCGTTGCAAAGGAAGTGAGAGCGAATACTGACTTGCCCAAAACTTCTTTTGCTGCCATCCCGAGTATATTTACCACAATATTCTCAAAACTGTGAATTTTAAAAACGGTGACTAAATAAGTACATTTCTTTGTGGTGCGCGATGAATAGTTTTGTGTGCGAAAATCACTCGGCGACACTGGTTTTCATCTGTTTTTATACTAAACTTAGTTGATGTCCCTTTTGTTTGTTATCTACTGTTCTTAATGGTCACATGTATATTCTACACGTGGCAAACTTTGCCGAGGTCAATATCGCGGGGTAAGAGGAGGCACGAAATTGACGGGAGGCGGCGAGTGGCACTCGTTTATATAATCTTTATTCTTCGGTCAAAGACTGACAATAATAGTATCGTCCGGTCAAATAATAGTATCGTCGCATAGTTGGGGCTTCGCGACGGAGAGAGGATCGCAATTTCCCGCTTTACACGTATAGTAAGATGTGTTACGACTCGCTGTCGCAGACCACACGAAGCAGGCGGCGTTCATGCTGATGATGCGGCACACGCCCAAGGGCGAGGCGCCGGCGGCGCGGCGCGGCGCCCAGCGGGCCTCGCTGCAGCTGCGCCGGCGCGCGCCGCCGCCCCCGCCCCCGCCCCGGGGGCGCTCGCTGCCGGCGCGCCTGGCCGGCCCCGGGGGGCGCCAGCCCTCGCTCCGGCGGGCGACCGGCAGGCGGAGCGCTGCGGTGAGCGACAATCGCATCATGCTGAATACAATCGACCGGTTCGCCTGCGAGCGGGGACGACTCATGCGTTATCTGTTTCAGACCGTTATCGAGATAACCGGCTCCACGATTCGGAGCAGCGACGAGACTGAGCGGAGCCCGCTGACCTCGCCCCCGCCGAGGAGTCCCAAGAAGTCCGCCCTGAAAGATCCTAAGAGCAACAGCAGGAAGATCGAATCCATCAAGTTCGACCTGAGCAACCTGGAGGACGGGTCGCGGCGCGAGTCGGGCGCGGCGCCCGCCGGCGACAGCGAGGAGGAGGCGGAGGCGGAGGCGCTGCTCTACCCCGACTCGCCCCCGTCGCCCGCGCGCAGCCGGCCCTCGCCCCGCGCCGCCGCCCCTCGGCCGCGCCGGACCCTCGAAACCTACTCCATCGTGGACCTGGTGTCGATCGAGTCGAGCGTCTCCGAGCCGACCGTGTACGACTCGGCCGACAGCAGCGTCGTCTCGTTCGGCACCCCGCGGCCCGGCGGCGGCCGGCGGACTCGCTCCGGCGCCGCCCCGGCCCTGCTCGCCTCCTCCACGCCGTACGCGGGCCGGGCGGCGAGCGCGCGCCCGAGCCCCGGCTCCGGGGGCGGCCGGCCCCCCGCGCTCGAGGCGCTGGCGACGCCGGAGAACGCGCCCGGCGTGCCCGCGCCCGCGCCCGGCGGGCGGGCGCCGCGGCCCAGCAAGAGCCGGTCGCGGCTCAACGAGAGCGACCTGCTGCGGTCGGCCGCCGAGGACGCGTCGCCCCTGTCCTCGCGGCGCGCCGGCCGCGGCGACGACGTCGCGGACGACACCTTCGTCGACTCGGGCGAGACGACCCCCGTGCTGAGCATCCGGAGCCTGCTCGATTCCAGTCGGGAGGCGCCCTCGCGGGAGCGCCGCGCGGTGCGCTCGGAGCCGCGGGGCGGGGAGCGCGGGCGGCGGCCGGTGCGGCGCACGCTGCTGCGGCTCGGCGGGGACGCGCCCGGGGAGGGGGGCGGGCGCCGCGCCACGCCGCCCCGCGCGCCGCGCCCCTCGCCCTCGCCCTCGCCCGTCAAGAACAAACACTCCACCGCCAAGAAACCGGTGTCGAAGCGGCCCCTGCTCGACCATTTCGAGCGCTCGGACGTCGTGAAGACGCTGTTCCACAGCCCCGTCAAGAGGAAGCTGTCGCGGAGCATGATCGAATTCTCCAAGACGCTGACGGAGGACGACGAGGCGCCTCGGAAACGCGCTAGGAACACGATAGCGGGGCCCGCGCCCCCCGCCCGCCCCGCGCCCGCCAGCCCGCCGCGCACGCCGGCGCGCTCGCCGGGCGCGGGGGGCGGGAAGCGCCTGTTCTCCCCCCGCGCGCCCAGCCCCCCGGCCCCCGCGCGCCGCTCGCTGCGCACGCCGCGCCCCGCGGGCGGGCCCGGGGGCGGGGGGCGGGCGGCCGCCGCCTCGCGCCGCAGCGAAAAGATATCGGCACCGTCGCCCAGGAATGACTACAGGAACGTGTCCGTCCAGAAGAAGGCCCGCGCGCCTAAGAACGATCTGAGCGACTTCCGGGGCGTCCGGGAGCTGTTCCGCGAGCGACGCAGCCCGAGGGACGACCTCACCGACGTCGGGGGCGTCAAGAGGGCGTTCGGGCGCGCGCCCGCCGACGACCTGACCGACGTGAGCGGCGTGGGGCGGCTGTTCGAGGCGCCCTCCCCGGCCGACGCCTTCGACCGGCTGCTGGCGGCGCCGCGCTCCGCCTCGTTCCGCCGCTCGCCCGCCAAGCGGGACTACACGCGCGCCGCCCGCTCGCTGCAGGCGCCGCTGGAGCAGCTCAGCGACAGCGCCGCCCGCGCGCTCGCCGCCGAGCTGAAGAGGCGCGGGCCGCCCTCGGAGGTGTTCCCCGCGCACCGCCTGCCCATCAAGAAGCGCTCGCTGGTGGTCGCCGGGGCCGGGGCTGGGGGCGCGACCCCCCCGCCCCACCCGCTGCCGCTCAAGAAGCGCGCGCTGACGCACTCCACTCCGCTGAAGGGGCGTGGCCAGGGGCGGGGGCGGAGGCGCGGGCGCGGCGCCTCCACGGCGCGAGTGTCGCCCATACCGCCGCCAGCGCCCGACGCGTGAGTATATTAAACTTGTCTTTACATGTATACGTATTCGATTACTCATAATGTCTCGTGTTAACCCGGGTGTTTACGTTCATTTCGCTTCATTATTCCATAGTTATGCTACACGCCAATAGATTGCGCTGTGCTTTAAATAATCGAGCTATGGTTTCGTTCACCGCCCATCAATACTTGAAATGCGTTGAAAATGTTTTGTTATTGTGTGTTATACCTATATCGTGCGGATAAATAAAGTAGTACAGTGAAATCTATAATTGTGTGTTTGTTAATCAGTGTCGCCCTCTAGTGAATAGTAGTGAAATGGTGAAAACTAAACATGGTGCCGAAACCAGGGACTCTAAAACTGTAAGTAAAGTGAACTTAGAAAAAATAGTGAAGTGTCATACGGCATACCAGTGAACAGTGCATAAAAATTCTAAGTCCTTAAATTCAAAACACTTAGAAATTTTATACTTGTGTGGACATAGAAAATTTATACTTGTGTGGACATAGAAAATTTATACTTGTGTGGACTTAGAAAATTTATACTTGTGTGGACTTAGAAAATTTATACGTTTAACAACTTAGAAACTTTATACTTGAGTGGACTTTGAAAAAGTTATACTTGTGGGAACTTTGAAATTTTAAACTTGTGCTAACTTAGAAAAATTTAAACAAAATGGAATCATTGTTATTAAACCAAACTGATAAACTGGAGAAGTTGTCCAAGGCAGAAAGGAACTTCAAGAAAACACCAAAAGATAGAATCAACAATAATTACATAAGCACAAAGTTGGAGATATTAGAGGATTTATGGAAGGATTTTAAAGTCAATCATGCGGACATCGTGGCAAGTTGTTCAAGGGCGGACAAAGAAAAGTTGCCATACTTTGTGAATGAAGTGTATGAACAATTCGAAGAAACTTATACACAATACAAATGCTCACTAAAAGATAAGTGTGAATCTATTACGTTGAACGACCAACCGGAAGCGTTGTCTGTTATGAGTACATCTAACATGTGCGAAGTCAAGCTGCCAAGGATTCAGTTGCCTACTTTTAGTGGCAAGTATAACGAGTGGCAGACATTTTACGACATGTTTGTATCTCTGATTCACAACAATAAGCGTTTAAACGGAGTGCAAAAACTCCACTACTTAAAGAGTAGTCTAAGGGGAGAACCCGAAAACGTACTGCGTAACCTTTCAACAACTGAATCCAATTACGAAGAAGCCTGGAAGCAACTGACTAAGAGATACAACAATAAAAAGTACAACTGTAACGCCATTTTAAAGATTCTCTTCTCTCAGCGCCAGATTACCACCGAATCTGCAAGCTCCATCAAACAATTGCTCGATACTACATCATCTTGCCTGAAGGCGTTGAACAATCTGGGAGTGGAGACTCAGTCTTGGGATGCCATAATCATATATCTGGTCATATCAAGAGTGGATACAGAGTCTCATAGACAGTGGGAAATCCAGCAGAGCCAATTATTGTCCGAGGATTTACCTTCATGGGAACAACTGGTAGAGTTCCTAGAATCCCGATTCAGAGCACTGGAAATGGTAGACGCAAAGCGAAGTACAGCAAAAACTAGTCAACCAGCTGTTAAGATTAACAACAAGACATTTCACACAGCTGTGGTCGATGGACAAAGCAAACAAGAAATTAGCTGCTCTATGTGCAACGGCGCGCATTTGCTATTCCAGTGCAGAAAATTTGGACTTCAGACTCCTCGAGAGAGACAAGAGCATGTGCAAAATGCGAGATTATGTTTCAATTGTCTATCACCAATGCATTCCGTCAAGAGATGTCATCAAGCAGCCTGCTGTCGCAGATGTGGCAGACGACATCATTCACTGTTGCATGTTGAGAAGGGGTCAAATCAAGGGCACAACAGCAATGTAGAGATCACAAACACACAATCACCTTCAGAGGAGAAACCTCAATCACCGCCAGCGGAGTCATCATCACCCGAAAAGAAAATTGTCGTCAACTTTTCAAAGGGAGACAGCAAGTCGGCAGAAGTTTTGCTGCCTACTGCTGTCGTGAAAGCAGCCGCTAAGAATAGCTGCAACTTCATCATACGGGCATTACTTGACCAATGCTCGCAAGCATCATTCGTGAC
Source organism: Zygaena filipendulae (assembly GCA_907165275.2). NCBI lineage: Eukaryota > Metazoa > Arthropoda > Insecta > Lepidoptera > Zygaenidae > Zygaena > Zygaena filipendulae. Next base: position 8,471,874 of record OU015673.1, on the reverse strand, counting down.
GGAAGCGACCGTTCAGCTACTTGGACTCAAACGCACCCCTGTAAACGCTTGGGTGTCAGGTCTGGGAGAGGGCGATATTAGAGTCAAGCATGTGGTGTTAGTATCAATGCAATCACGCCACTCTCCAGAGTCTTCAATCCAAGTAGAAGCATACGTGTTAAGGTCTTTTCCGACGCTTCTTCCTACAAGTAATATTGAGAAACCTGATTGGCCAGATCTTGAGAATCTACCACTGGCTGATCCAGAGTTTACATCACCAGGTCGAATCGATATTCTTCTTGGATCTGAAGTATATAGTCAGATATTGTTGCCTGGACTAATCAAACACCCTAAAGAGAGTCTCATGACCCAAGATACCATGTTCGGATGGATCATATCAGGGAGAGGTCTTCAGGAATCAACTTCAAAGAGTGATAAAAGGATCACGTTACACGTTCACGTCAAGGACGATCATCTACTTAAAATGTTCTGGGAGTTAGAAGATGAACCAAATCAAATTGAAAAGAAGCTCACAAAAAACGAAATAAAGTGTGAAGAAATTTTTGATCTAACAACTACTAGAACTAAAGAAGGTCGGTTCGTGGTCAAATTACCTTTCGAGAATGAAGATCCGGAGTGCCAGTATGGCAGAATGAGAGAGATAGCAGAGAAGAGACATCAACAACTCGAAAGAAAATTTGCAAGAAACCCTAAACTTCACACTGACTATCAGAAGGTACTTCAAGAGTATGTGGACCTAGATCACATGCGACTCATAGATGATCAGAGTGAAGTCAATTATTCAAAGGCAGTTTATCTTCCTCATCATGCCGTGGTGAGGGATGACAAAGAGACAACAAAACTACGCGTGGTTTTTGACGCCTCGTGCAAGGGGGTAAACAATGTGTCTCTTAATGATGATCTTCTCGTCGGACCCAAATTGCAGCAAGATCTGCGACACATTTTGATGAGGTGGAGAACACATCCAGTTGCTGTAGTGGCCGATTTAGTTAAAATGTACCGTCAGGTTCGAGTCAGAGAAGAAGATACAAACTTTCAACGAATCCTTTGGCGACCTACTGCAGACAAACCACTCCAGCATTATAAATTACTCACTCTTACCTTCGGAACTGCGTGTGCGCCGTATCTTGCAGTAAAGTCACTACAAAAACTAGCTGAAATAGAACAATCAAAGCATCCAGTGGCTGCGAGAATAACAAAAACTGACTATTACGTTGACGATTTAATGACAGGATGTGAAAATGAAAAAGAAGGAGAGATGATTTATGAAGAAATGAATGCGCTAATGAAATTAGGAGGGTTCCAACTCCAAAAATGGAGTAGTAGTAGCAAAGCTTTGTTAAATTATATCGGCAAGGCTAATCACAAGGAAGAGCAAACAATCCCTATAAAAGCAGATAATATGGTAAAAGTTCTCGGGATAGGCTGGAACAGAGAAACAGATAATTTTGAGTATTCCATAAATCTGCCCGAAGTTAAATACCCTGTCACTAAAAGACACGTTCTTTCGGATATCGCGAGACTTTACGACCCGATGGGCTGGATCGCACCAGTCGTAGTTATAGCCAAGGTGTTCATCCAGAACCTCTGGAAAGCAAGACTGTCTTGGGACGATGATTTACCAAATGAGCTTTTACATGAGTGGCTGAAGTTTAGAGAAAGCTTGCTTCAAGTGAAGAACATAGTATTGCCGAGATGGATTCACTCAACGCGAACCAGCACAATTGAGTTACATGCCTTTTCAGATGCTTCACGAGCAGCTTTTGCTGCAGTAGTATATGCTCGAATAATTGATGAGCACAACAATGTTCACGTAAGTATACTGTCAGCGAAGACAAGAGTTGCACCAATCGAAAAAGAGATCAGCATACCAAGGCTAGAGCTCTGCGGAGCGACCTTGGCAGCCAAATTGATATCTGAAGTATCACAAGTAATGACGGTTCCCAAGGAAAATCTGTATGCTTGGACCGATTCAACAGTTGTCTTAGCTTGGCTGAAGGGCCTTCCAAGTCGTTGGAACACTTTCGTTAGCAATCGAGTGTCAACCATACTCACGATATTGGATGTCGATCAGTGGAGATACGTGTCAACAAGTACCAACCCAGCGGACTGTGCTTCACGAGGATTGAAGCCTGCGGAAATCCAAAAGTCAATCTGGTGGAACGGTCCAGAATGGTTGTCACTGCCAACAATAGAGACAGCAGAACAAAACTTCATCACACATGAAGAGGAACGAGCAATTAAATCTCTGGCGACTGTAACAAAAGGAGAGGATGAATTTCCTTGGACCAAGTATTCATCCTTACCCAAGATGCTCAGAATACTGTCGTACTGTCGGAGGTTTTTGAATTTAAAACTACCAGAAAGCGAACGTCAAAAATTGCCAACGTATGTAACCACGAAGGAAGCAAATCAAACTTTACTCCAGTGCATCAAGATGGCCCAGGAACTTGAGTACAACGAGGAGATAAAGCAGCTAAGAAATCAAGGCAATGTTCCCAAGCGAAGTGTGTTAAACACTCTTTGCCCAATTCTTGATGAAAATGGGGTTTTAAGAGTGGGTGGTCGCATAAATTTGGCAAATGTTGGGTACGATACAAGACATCCGATAATTGTGCCTGCTAAGTATCATCTTACCAGACTTTTAATTGCGGATGCTCATGAAAAAACACTCCATGGTGGCCCTCAATTAATGTTGAATGTCCTGCGAACTAAATACTGGATAGTACGAGCTAGAGATCAGGTAAAACGATTCTACAAAGAATGCATCACGTGCTTGCGGTATTCGAGGACTAAGCATAATCCACTCATGGGTCAATTACCTGAGGCAAGACTTAAACCTAGCAAACCGTTTAAATCAACAGGAGTCGATTACGCCGGACCGATCAACATACGCTTTTCACCCGGTAGAGGATCGAAGTCATACAAGGGCTACGTTTGCATATTTGTGTGCATGGTGACGCGTGCAATACACCTCGAAGCAGTGTCAGATCTGACTTCGAGAGGCTTCATTGCAGCATTCAGACGCTTCACAGCTAGAAGAGGTCATTGTCAGGATTTGTATAGTGACAATGGCACTAATTTCGTTGGCGCTGACAAACAGTTACGTGAAATGTTTGATTCAGCTAAGTCAGAGTTACCAGCGCAGATAGCAGAAATTCTCACCTTAGAAGGAACAACGTGGCACTTCATCCCACCTCACGCGCCTAACTTCGGGGGGTTATGGGAAGCAGGAGTCAAGTCCATGAAGTCACATTTGAGACGAGTCATAGGTGACAGCACTTTGACTTACGAGGAGTTAGCCACAGTCCTCACTCAGATCGAAGCGTGCCTAAACTCACGTCCGCTCACCAAACTCAGTGATGATCCCAACGATCCCCTCCCACTGACACCAGGTCACTTCTTGGTCGGAGAGCCGCTCATAAACGTCCCTGACGAAGATCAGTCCAAGTATAACGTAAACGGTCTAGAGAGATGGAGACTCACATTAAGAATGGTGAATGACTTTTGGAAAAGATGGTCAAAAGAGTACATCGTAAGTTTAAATCAGAGATATAAATGGAACACGAAAAGGGCTGAGCCCAATGTTGGCGATATAGTCATTGTAAAAGAGGACAATTTGCCTCCCGCTAAATGGATTTTAGGCAAGGTTGAAGAGAAACATCCTGGAACAGATGACATCACACGTGTTGTAACCATAAAATGTAGAGACAATTTGTTAAAACGTCCCGTTAACAAGCTCTGTATCCTTCCTAAATGAAATTTCGTACGAGTTGTCACGGTGGGCGGTGTTTCTTTCAATTTTAGTCGCGATGCGACTGTATGTTTTATGTTTAAGTTAATAAGTTAATCTTATAGTAAAGATTTTTGTTAATTTCTTTTGGTTAAATCTGTGGTAGAGTTTTGTTAATTTTTTTTTGGTCTAAATCAATAAGTTAATCTTATAGTAAATATTTTTGTTACTTTCTTTGTTTAAATCAATAAGTTAATCTTATAGTAAATATTTTTGTTACTTTCTTTGTTTGAATCAATAAGTTAAACTAATCGTAAAAATTTTGTATTTTTTATTTTTGTTTTAAGGACAAGTCCTTGGTGGGCGGAATGTTTACGTTCATTTCGCTTCATTATTCCATAGTTATGCTACACGCCAATAGATTGCGCTGTGCTTTAAATAATCGAGCTATGGTTTCGTTCACCGCCCATCAATACTTGAAATGCGTTGAAAATGTTTTGTTATTGTGTGTTATACCTATATCGTGCGGATAAATAAAGTAGTACAGTGAAATCTATAATTGTGTGTTTGTTAATCAGTGTCGCCCTCTAGTGAATAGTAGTGAAATGGTGAAAAATAAACACCGGGTGACGCCTCGCGACGGTCATTTAAAAAAGTAATTTTTTTTTTAGCATAACAATGAACGAGGTCTCGGACATTAAATCTATGGAAGACAAACCTAAAATTGAAAAGCGGAAGCGAGAGACAGCGGTGAAACCGTCTCCGAGGAAGACTCGCGGCCGAGGCAAGGTCCTCGCCCCTGCTCCCGACCCCGCCCCCGCCTCAGACACGCCCCCTCGCCGGGCCACGCGCCGCGCCGCCGCCGACAGCACCACCGCGCGCAGCACCAAGAGGCGCAGGGGGTCCTTAGTGCTCATCAAGAAGCCCATCGTGCCGAGTTCTAAGCCCGTCTCCCCCAAACTGACGAGGCGCGGCAGGGGCGCCGCCGAGCCCGCGCCCCCCACCCTCGCTACGGACCCCGAGCCCGACCCCGCGAGACGGCCGACGCGCACGCGCCGACTCCCCGCAGGCAAACCGGCCACCCCCAAAACCACACGAGCGAAAGTTTCCAAAACCATCGCCCTCGTAGCGTCTCCGCCACCGGAGCCGCAAGCGAGGCGGACGAGACGGAAAGCGGCGCCCCCGCCCCCGGTCGAGGCGCCCAGGACGGGGCGGGCGAGGCGCCACGACACGACCGAACCGAAAAGCGAAGCCCCCGAGCCTGCAAATCCACCGATAGAAGAACGACCGAAACCCAAGAGAGGTCGCAGGGCGGGGGGGCGCGAGGCGGCGCTCCCCGACGTGCGGGCCGACGTCGCGGAGCCGAGGACGCGGAGCAGGCGGGGCGAGAAGGCGGCGCAGCCGGAGCCCGCGCCGCCTGCGGGGGCCGGCGCGGGCGGGGGGCGCAAGAGGAAGGCCGCCGTGGAGGCGCCGAGCCCGCCCAAGGCGCGGGCCGTGGGGGCGGGGGGCAGGCCCGCGCGGGGGGCGCGGCGCGGCGCGGCCGCGGCGGGGGAGGCGGCCCCGGTCGAGGCGCGGCCCGAGAGGGGCAGGAGGGTGAGTATTTTCATTTTATTTTATTTTATTTACTTTATTTATTTATATGGAAGACCAGCAGCACAAATATAATTTGTATATATAAAATGTAAATATAACAAAAATAACTATATAACTTTGGAAAACTTACAGCTAAATTAATACTTTATTTGTGTCTACATGTGAAGACCTATCATTAGCATTTTTGTTATATTTACATTTTATATAATTACAAATTATAATAGGGATGTTGACGACTTTTGAAAATAAAAATTCTCATTAGTCCGTCAGTTAGAAAAAAAAACCAAATAATGGACACGTATTTTTTTCTTTTTCAAATAAATGAAAATATACAGAGATAAAGCGCATTAAAGTTTAGGGTGGGGGGCTCGTGACGTCACTAACCGCTATAGGTCGCCATTCAAACGGCACCGGTTAGTGACGTCACGCGAAATTTGAACTCCATGTATCGCCGTTATTTTTTGATTACGTAAAAAACGAAAAAATACAATATGTCCAATATTTTTTATTAATCAACAAGACGGACTAAAATAAAAAAAATAGTCAACATGCCTATTGTGCTGCTGGTCTTCCTTATAAATAAATAAATAGCTATTTATAAAAGTTAATACGATCTCGTGCTACCGTTACAATTCAAAAAGAAATATTATGGACTATTATGGACTCGAGTTTTAAGCAAATATTATTTTCGAAGATTTTTTCCAAAGATTATTCTCTTCAAATAGTCTGGTGATACTTCATACAAATGAACTGATTCAAGTACTTTCCCACAAGTAATGAAGGCCGGCTTGTTAGCGAGCAGGCATGAAATTGCTTCAAACACGGAATTCACGCAAAAGTCACGCTAAACTGAACTTTTGAACGATTTCACGTGACCACGTGACAACAACTTCTCAGTTTTCTATGCGTTAATGGTTATCTATACTATAATAAAAGAGTAGAATCCGCGATTCTGTACATTGAATATTTTTGACAAATTTTGACAGGGAGTGATAAAAGAAGAATAACAAACCACAAAAAAAGAGTTTTTAAAATTCTTTTCTGTCTGTCTGTTCGCGATAATATCCGAACCTACTGAACGGATTTTCATGCGGTTTTCACAGGTAGATTAAAGAATTTATTTCTACACAACTCACAAGAAATAATAAACAAACATTAAATGGACATAGATAAGCAATAGTGTATTAACCCACACTGGAGAAGTTTTGAGTAAATCGTGTTTTAAAAGTATAGCGCCATTTTGTGTCAACATTTTTTATGTTAAATATTTAGTTGCATATTTAAGGAATGTAATAAGGTAACCACATAATTAATCAAAAAAGGTTCCCTAACTCTCAATAAATCGTTCTGAATCAATAACTTAATTTGTGGGTTAACATGTTATTGCTTATCTGATCCAAATAAGTGCCTAATCTAAACCCATAGTTATCTTGCATTCTCTGCCGAATGGTTACAATAACTACAATAACATAATTATGATTATGATTTTCCTCCAGGCGAAAGTGGTGGTCGAGAGCGAGAGCGAGCCGCAGGCGCGGGCGGGGCGGGCGGCGCGGCGCGGGGCGGCGGGCGCGGCGTCGCCGGCGAAGGGTGAGCACACGCACACGCACACACACACACGCACACACACGCACGCACACACACACACCTTGCGTACCTTGTTCATCCTACTGCAATACACTATTACACCTTTTTTTGAAAACTGTTTTAAGAGAATCACTCCGATCCGAGACGCGTCGCGAGTAGGTATTTGCAAAAAGTCTATCTGTTTCATGCCGCTCTGATACTCCCCTGGCGTCAACAACACAAACACAACATGCGCAAATTCTCACGCACACTAGGAAAGCAGCAGCGGGGGACGCGCGGGTGTAGGGGGGACGCGGCACCGCGCCGGCCGGCCGCGACTAAACTAAGCGCGAGCCGCAAGGGCAGCAGTTACCTACCTACATAATATATTCGAATTATTTCGTAGCCTGATTGAGTAACAAACATCCAAACATCCAAACATCCAAATATCCAAACATCCAAACATCCAAACATCCACACTTTTACATTTATAATATTAGTAGGATGCCCAGCATTTCTTCTTAATATCTCGAGTTGCAGATGGAATTTAGAAAAAATCAAAACATGAGTATCTAAGTTAAACCCTTCTCAATACAACAAAAAAAACCGCATTCAATTTGGTGCCGCAGTTTTTGCGTAGCACGAATACAAATGGACGCAGATAAGCAATAACATGTTAACCCACAAAATTAAGTTACCTATTCAGAACGGTTTATTGAGAGTTAGGGAACGTTTTTTAATTATATGTTTACCTTATTACATTGTTTAAGTATGTAACTAAATATTGAACATATAAAATATTAACAGAAAATGGCGCTATAATTTTAAAACACGATTTACTCAAAATTTCTCCAGTGTGGGTTAACACACTATTGCTTATCTATGCCCAAATATACAGACAGATAGACAGACAGACAAAACTTCTAAAAACGATATTTTTGGCTTCTATATCACTCATAGAGTCACCTAAATTTATTTTTTCTTATTTATCTCCCATGTACAGACATCGACCTGTTACAATTTTATTATATGTATATAGATGTTATGTTCAACTAAAATTATTTTATACTTTTTAGAATGGAAGAGAAATATAGAAGAGGAAAAACTACTAGCTAAACTACGTTTATCCACAAAACGAAAAAGATGCAATTTACTTTGTAAATCAAAAACATAACCAATAGAACGGGAGCTCTTGATGCTACATGGGGATTTACTTGAGCGTTGTTTAGATTTGGGACCCATTGGGTTTTGAAGATTGTAAATTCCTTGCTTTGTAAAAATTAATGAATACATAAATAAAAAAAATATGATTTTTTTTAGATTACTTAAGTTGATAAATAAAATGCAGCGAAAATTGCATTAAAATCAATAATATTTTTTTTTAATAATAGGTACATTCAGAAAAAAATAAAGTAAAACAACAAAAAAAAAGTAAAACAGTCACTAATATAAAAAACAAATTACGCGGTATATAGATTCACAGTTCCATACAAATTTTCCAACAAAAAAACATCGTCCGACATCAAAAATATAAAAACCTACCGATATAATCCATAACAACCCAAACGGTAGGCTTGGCACCAACTTGAACTGATCAGTGATCAGTGGGTCGGTTCAATACATACTTTTATAGAAAAAAGTTTTACCTAACTACCTTTACCACTTATTTTTGGAAGTCGGTTAAAATTACATTAAAATGAAAGGTGTACTAGTTACTACCTATAGCTTGATGTAATACTTGCCTGGAACTTATTTTAATATTCATTTTAACCGACTTCAAATAAGGAGGTTATCAATTTGACACGTTTAATGCCGTTTTATCCTGTGATGACGTCATGGCGATGGAAAGTAGTGTGAGGACGGTGCGAGAGTGTGATAGAAAAAAAGAGAAAGGGAAAGCAAGCCAGAGTGAGGAATACATGTTTCACTGCAGCATCTGCAGCTGCTCGTTCTAAACTTTATAGATGATTTTTGTTTCTTCGGCTCGTGGAAATCGGCAGATTATATTTTTCCCGCTATCCTTGAGTTATTTTACTTCCAAATGTAAAAAACATCAACCGCGTTCGAGAAAATCGAGATGACGGTTTTTTTTTGCAAGTTTGTGATCCTTTTTAAACTCCCTTACGTCATGTTCAAATCGCAGATTATTCATATACACAGTTTTCAGAATGTAATTAACCTACTATGTCTTAATCTGATGCGCTCGAGTATTTCCGGCTATCGTTTTTTTTGATTATTCGGATCGGTTATTCTAGATGCGCCCCTCTGTGTCGAGGGCCTTTATTTGGTGGAGGTGCAAGATATGCCCCTTATGTTAATCTGACGCGCTTTAGTAAATCCATAAATTTCGTCTTGGACTCCCGTACTACAACGCAGTTAGCTAAAATCAACAGGTAAGTAGATACCTACAGGTAGGTGCAGAAAAAAATATAGGGTAGGAAGTACTTTTATCTCGGAATAACCGGGAGATCTCCGAAATTAACGTGGGTGAAACTGCAGGGAACAGCTAGTAATCAATAAAATTACCTATTCGTAGGCTTTTTTCAAGATATTATTTGTGTAACCCTAATTAACCTTTCAATATCGATCGCTATATCGATATTCTCCACCCTAGGCTATAATAACATCGATAACACCTCGACATCGACATTACTACCTACACTACACAATGCTCCTACCGGGCCCTGCCCCCCGACCCGTATCGTGCGATAGAGAGACTTGCAGGACCTAGAGGCGAGTGCCTACTTTTTCCTTCTGAAATATTGTTTCGGGCCAAACCTTTTCTACCCCCCTAAACCTTCACTAAATGAGACAATTTTGGTGTCATTCGATTCAGTACACCTTAATCTAGGGCTGTACGTTTTTCTAATTTAGTAATTCAGTTTAGTTTAACTTTAATAAATTAAAAAGCTCGAGGAAGATTTTTTGTAAAAAATATGGATATTGAGATGCTAATAACTTTTGTTATAAGCAATATTTCTTTAAAATCAAAACGTACAGCCCTAGTTATCCAATACATCAATAACATGTAAAAAAATCATCAAAATTGGTCTATGTTTAAGGGGAGATAAACGGTTTGGCTTTTTGTATGAAAATTTGCACGCACACGATCGTCTTAAATTAATCCTGAGATCGTAATGAACTAGTGCAAATTTTATTTCAATTTTATAAAACCGAAAAATGCCTTAAAAACTATTTTTTAGTTATGATTTTGAATTTTCGCGCGGAAACTTTAGCCGTCATGCTTTCAGCTCGTGACGTCACTCGAATAGTAAACAATACGACAGAGAAAGATAGCGTATGTTCCGATATATACTGCGAGCACTGTTCAGTGCTCTTACCGAGGGGAAATTCGTTCCGTCATTATGCCTTACAGTGCTCACAGTGCATATCGAAATATCCTAGATTGTTTACTAACGGAGTGACGTCACATTATGGCGAATGACGTTTTAGATATTTGAAAAACAAATTAAGAAAGATGATTTTTAAAACTGAATTATAATACACTAATTTACATTGCATTTTTATGAATTGACGTTTCTCGTTCACTTTTTCCGAAATCCATCATAAACATGCATTTTTATATTTTTTCTTTCATGGTGTAAAATACCGTTCCGTAATATACCGTACCGTACCGTAATATTCGTTCTTCTAGGCCCTAGGAGAACGAATCACAGGTTAAGGTTTGGTTTTCTCTGTTATTTAACGGTGTTTATATAAGTTGCATGTGAGCACACTGTATAGTAGATGTAATTGACGACCCGATTGGCGCAATGGTCACCATGCCTGCCCGCTAATCAAGAGGTTCCGGGTTCGATTCCCGGTGGGGGTGGACTTTGTGTGATGGACACAGGGTTCCATTTTCCAGTCTGGGTGTGTATATATATATCTATAGTATAATATATATGTAATAATATGTGTAATATATACCACGTTTGCTTGGTATCCACGACACAAGCTTATAGCTTAGTGTGGGATCAAGTAGATCTGTGTGTTGTGAAGTGGATTATTATTATTATTATTATTATTATTATTATGTTCCATGCGGCGCGGGCAGCGCGCGCGGGCCGCAGCCGCCGCAGGTAGCGCCACCCGGCACGCGCCGCCACACGGCACGCGTCGCCACACGGCACACGTCGCCACACGGCACACGTCGCCACACGCCGCCACACGCCGCGCCGCGGTGGAACTATGCAGCAAGTATGTTTTTTTTTATGTCATAGGGGGCAAACGGGCAAGTGGTAAGTGATTACCGCCGCCCATGGACATCTGCAACACCAGAAGGCATGCAGGTGCGTTGCCGACCTGGAATGGGGATGGGAACTGGCTTTCAAGTGGGGCTGCCGGAACACACCGTTAGGCGCTCGGCGACAGATTTGCAACTTGAAGGTGGTAGCTAGCCAGCCGGGCACTAGAGAGCGCCCTACCACCATGCTATGGTTTCCTCACGATGTTTTCCTTCACCGACAGCTCAAGCTCATTGTTAGGGTTTGAATCTACGCCTTGCGGCGTTTGATCCGAACGCACCAACCACTGAACTATCATCGCTGTGTGGCGTTTTACTACTACTACTATTATCTTTATGGACACTATCTATTCGTAATAATATCAATGGGCGCGCGCGCCGTGCAGAGTACGCGGCAGTATTGTAGCGGGGGTGAAAGACCTCGATCAGCTGTCGGTACATTGTCACCCACGTACATACCTACCCGGACGAGCGCTTCGCGCGCATCGGTGGCGGCGGCGAATAGAGTAGCCAATAAATCAATTGCAAAGTATACATCTTTCGTTCACGATAACTTTACTTTTATGTACTAAGACTTATCAAAATAAAAAAAGGTGTTTATTTACACACTGCACTACTAATTTATGTTTAATTTAATTCCTAAATCCTTTAAGTTCAATTTTTTTTTAATTTAATTCCTAAATCCTTTAAGTAATTTATAAAAAATATTCCTGTATATTTATTTATTTACAAATTTATAAACATTGTAACAACTTGACAGTGCTACATAAACCTTTTTAGGTTTTTCCGTGCACCGACGTATCGACATATTATATAAAAATGAATAACTGTTCGTTTGTCTCGCTAAAACTCAAGAATGGCTGGACCGATTTGGCTACTTTTGATCTTGAAATAAAAATACTATGTCCGAAATTTAGGGCAAATTTCACACACGAGACTTTGTAAACGTGGCAAATGTTACTGAGCATTAAGTGTATGCCTTTGTTATACTCTTATTAACTGCTCCTCGCATTCCCGCGGGAATTCCGGGATAAAAGATACCCTTTGTCCTCCTTTGTACCCCTGACAACATGTGTGCATAATTTCATGATGAGTTGAGCCGTTATGGCGTGAAAGCGTAACAAACAAATAAACCAAGTAACTCACTTTCGCATATAATAGTACGGATTTGGTGCAATAATCTTAATAATTAATACTATTATTTTCTGTGTCATCTGTGTAATGCCACTAAACTATCCCCTAGCTAAAAGTTTGACTGGTAGAGAATGCCTTAGGCATTAAGTCCGCCTTTTGTATATAAATGTGCAATAAAGTTCTTTAAATAAAATATTATTTTAATGTATGCAGTATGGCAAAGTTTTGCGAATTGTTTCTCATATTTCGTTTGTATTTACAGAGATGCACGTTGTTTCGGATCGATGAAGTCGCGGCTCCGCAGCCCCGGCCTCCGCCTCCGCAGCGGGCGTGGCGTCGCAGTCGCTTTTAAATAGTTTAGTGCCTCGTGACAATAATTATTATGTTTATATTATTTAATTATAGTCGACCACGCCGTGCCGTGGATTTTCCAAATGATTGACGTAATTGGCTACTTGACAAAAAAATTTTTTTTTGTCCGTCGTGTAGATTAGTAAAAAATATTGGACACGTATTTTTTCTTTTTTTACGTACTCAAAAAATAACAGAGATACATTGAGTTGAAATTTCGCGTGACGTCACAATTCAATGCAGTTTGTATGGCGCTTATAATGAATATTGACGTCACGAGCCCCCCACCCTAAACTTTAATGCGCTTTATCTATGTTCATTTTCATTAAATTGAAAAAGCAAAAAATACGTGTCTATTATTTTTTTATTTTCTAACTGACGGACTAATTAGAATTATGATATTCAAACCTTGGAGAATACCCAATTGTAAGTTTTTTAAAGACATAGGATTATTATTTTAATATTATATTATGATCCTTATTGACTGTTTACGCTGTTGTTTTAAACTAGTTTCACTAGCCGTTTCCCTCGGCTGCTCTCGTGTGCCGGCACTTAATGCTCTAACATTCAAATTGTGTCTTTTCCCATGTCTATGAATTTCAGTCTTTACAGTACGTGTTATTGTCCCGGCAGGGCTGCAGGGACGGCTCCACTCATCCGTGCGAACCTAGTTCTGTTGTAACCATAAATTGTAAATTCTGGAGATTTTTCGTTTAAATACCTTTATTTAAGCTTTACGTGATCGTTTCAAAATAATGGCTGATATGAACTGCTCTTGCTCTAGGCAATTAATTTCGAAGCCACTGTTCCAGACAGAATAAGCGACGTTAAATAAACATGGACGTAGAAACACTTAAGAACTTCGAATAGATGGCAAATAGTACATTTTTCACACAAAGGCTGTGATTTAAACAAGCCTCTGCTCTTGTTTATCGAAAAAATATGAATGTTAATATTAATAATAATCATGTTATTTTAAATCATTTTAACATATTTTAGGTTATATTATTTCCTTGTCGTTAGTTTGTTTACTCGATTGACGGTGGACTTTTGTCTTCTTGTCCCATGTCTGTCATGTCTTACAATTAGTCTCAATTTATTATTTAGAATTATTCTTTGTTCGAATGTTTTCAATTAATAAGATGCGATGATTTGTGTTTGTTTGCTTATATTTTTTAAATAAGTAATAAAGTTTTTATTCTAATAGCATTGATCAGCATTACGAGGAGGAACCTCGAGATTTCCTCGGGAACTCTGTTGTCCCGGAAAGAAGTGTTGTGGAAGACAGTTTCGTTAAAATCAGTCTAGTAGGTTTAGCGTGATTCTCCTGAAAGACTTCGGGTTGATTTTGGTGTAAATTAAAATTATATTAAATTATTATATATACCCATTCAGATTTTTTTAAAATACTTTCTGAACCGATAATTAATCGAAACAGTTGATTTTTAAAAGAAATAAAGACACCTGTAATACTTGAAAAATTCACCTGTATATGATAAAACAAATCGGCCACATCGCAGTATTTTTTTTTTAATTCCATGTACAGACATGACCGTGGTACTATTGTGTACACATCGAAATCACAAACTATAAACTGTCAAAAGAATATAATATATTTTTAAGAGTAGGCATTAAAAATAACTTCGAATTTAAAATCAATGTAATTCAAGTGACAAATAAATTACTGGAGTACATCAATAGATAGTTACTAATTTTAAATATTAATAAAGATTTTACATATTTTTAAATAAACATTTGAATTCTTAAGATTGTTTTTTTGTTTTACTAATAGTTAACATACATTGACTAAAATTTCCCTCCACGCGACTCGACTACAATATTGTTATACAGGTTGTTGATTTGTGTTCTTGTCAATAAATACCGACCTGGTTTTTGAATATTGATTATGACCATATGAAACTTAACAATTCGCCGATGAAAGGCCTCAGGACGCGAATCCATAAGAGATACCTATGCGCTATGGTAAATCTTTGGTCATGACATTTTTGGAACCGTAAAAACATGATGACAATGCAAGATATGTACACAGCGTATCACAGTATCTCATACACAGGCTGATCTTGTGTATAGTTGAAGTCAGCATAAAAGAACGACGACCCTACATGTTAGTAGTATACATGTTACAGGTCGCTAGTAGATATAAAATATTTTATTCCCCGTGGGCCGTGGACCCATCAGGGGGTCCAGCCGACAGCCGGTGGGTCCACGGGTCCCGAGTTGATATAAAATATTTTATTCCCCATGGGCTGTGGGCTCATCAGGGGGTCCAGCCGACAGCCGGTGGGTCCACGGGTCGCGAGTAGATATAAAATATTTTATTCCCCATGGGCTGTGGGCTCATCAGGGGGTCCAGCCGACAGCCGGTGGGTCCACGGGTCGTGCGTCCCATTTTTCACTATCGCGTTATCATGCGAGATGAGCAGTCACGGATCAGTTGGCGGGGGCGGGGGCGGGTGTGTGGGCGGGGGCGGCGGTGGGGGCGGCGGCGGGCGCGGCCTTGAACCGCAGCGGGCTGGACACGCGGAACACGGCGGGCACGAGGTGCGCCAGCGCGGCGTGCAGCGCGGGCTGCGCGCGCGGCAGCAGCAGCCGCAGCTCGCGCAGCTCGGCGCCGCCGCCGCCCGCGCACTCCAGCACGAAGCCCTTCACGCACTTCAGCACCAGCTCCGCGCGCCGCAGGCACCACGCCGACGTCATCTCCTGCGCGCAACGCCGACGATACGTTCCGTTATTACTGAGAGCACTCTTAGTGCCAACCCACACGATGCGGTGCGGCGCCGCAGCCCAAACAATTTGGCCGCATGGGCGTCCACACGGGCAGCGCGGCGCCGCAGCGGCGACAGAAAGAGTAGGCATGCCCATTGCTACGTGACAGAACAGGACAAACAACAGCGAGCCGCTCACTCCCCTCCCGGCTCGTCTCGGCTCCGCGGCGCGGCGCCGGAGCGCGCCGTGTGGCCACAACGCACTTTTGTATGTAATGTACCGCAGCGGCGCCGCTCAGGCGCCGTACCTGAGCGGCGCCGCACCGTGTGGGTTGGCTCTAAGGTATGACGTATATTGCGAAGCCGTTCCTGTTTACTGTTAATTGGTTAGGTGTAGGTAGTGTACTGTGTAGCGAGGTGTATAGTTTAGTGAGGTGTAGGATACTGTAGCAAAGTGTAGTAGTAGTGAGGTATAGTACTGTAAAATGGGGTGAATAGAGAAAGGGACAAGTTCCATACATAATTTCAATTTTGTACTGGGCTCTATTCACTCCGTTTTACTGTAAGGTGTAGTGAGGTGTTGTGGTGTGAGACGTGAGGTATAGTGAGACGCGTCACCTCGGTGAGGTCGTGCCGCAGCAGCAGCGGCAGCGCCACGGTGGTGACGTCGTGCGCGCACGCCGCCTTCAGCACGCTGCGCAGCCCCAGGATGGCCGGGTGCCGGGACGAGATGTCTGCGCACACACCACACCACATCACCCACAGAGAAAATATATAACTTTACTAGTATTTTTATATATAACTTGCACTTGCCAATTAAAAACGACAAGTTGTCAGCCTGTTGTGCCATCCACAACGAATCGGTTAGTGATTATTATTGTCCATGATGAAAATAATGACTAACAAATGAGAATGTGAATTTGTTACGCTCTCACGCCCAACTCCTAGATCGATCATCATGAAATTTGGCATACACGTTGTCAGGGGTACAGAGAAGGGTAGGCTAGGTTTTGTCCCGGAATCCCCGTGGCAACTCTGAATTTAAGTGTCTCACCGGCGCGCAGCGAGGCCTCGTCCGCGATGAGATGGAACACGACGTGCACCTCGGCGAGGTTGCTGTGCCGCGTAACCAGCACGTCGCCCGTCTGCGGCCCGCCCCCGCCCCCGCCCGCACCCCGCGCACCCCCTCCCGCACCCCCGCCCGCGCCCCGCGCACCCCCGCCCGCACCCCCGCCGCCCTCCTGCTGCTCGCGTCGCTGCGCGTTGCGTCGCTCCACCTGACAACACCACAGCCAAGTTGTTGGTTGTTGACTACCTACTGCTTCTTACATACAATACGGTTTTTTTGCAGTACCGTCCAGTGCCACGAAAAACTCATATTCTTGGTCTTTCTTGACCAGACCATAGAAAATTCATTAATAGCGAGTGGAAGCCTATCGCGTTATATTCGACATTTCAATCATCATTTAGCAGCCATTTTGTTTTCCGTGAAAGAAACTAGCTTTATAGAAAACCATGTTTTATCTAGCAAGCGAATCTAACATTTAATTACTAAAACATTTTCACTGGTAAAATTAAATACTAGTAGTAAGTAAAATACTAAGTAATCGAGATCAATACTGAGTAATCGAGATCGATGCCATAATTTTTTACTATCAACACTATTGTTAACACTATGGTCATGTCGTGTTTTTTTTTCAAATTGCACTTTTGATTGGACTATTTTTCGTGACCACGTGACACGGCGATAAGTTGCGGGCACGACGAGTGGTGTCTGATGACCGACCTGCTCCTTGATCCTGTGCAGCGTGTCCTTGAGCTGGGCGTCCAGGTCCGGGAAGTGGTGGTCGGCGCCTGCGGCGGCGGCGCGCAGCCCCGCGCCCGCCTCCGCCGCGCCGCCCAGCGACACCAGCGCGCTCAGCTCCGACGAGTACAGCCCGAGGCACGTCTGCGCGCGCCGCGACACGCACGCCGACCTGCGCCCACCACCACGCACGGTTACTGGAGGGGTGCACAGCACAAGCAACTAGTAGATATGGAATAGATAACTAACTCATCGTCGTAGTCTATCCGGCACAGGTCCATAGGGTCCATGGCGACGATGCGCACGTTGTGGGTCTGCTTCAGCTGGCTGCCCAGGTGGATGGTGAAGCTCTCCTCCAGCGGGCCGGGCGCCAGCGGGGGCGCGGGCGGCGGCGCGCGGGGCGGCGGCGCCTCCATCGGGAACGTCGCTAGCGGCGAGTTGCTGGCGGAAGAGTAGGATCATGTCATGCATAATGTGCACAGAGCTGTTTTTAGTGTAAGGATGCTACGGAACTTCGATCTCGACTCTGATAATTTCGCTCCTCCTTCCCCACATGCTCCCTATCGTCAATCACCTTCTGCCACCACCTCCACTGATTCCAACTTTGGTTCGGATACACCACCTCCGTAACATCCCTAGCCTAGTGACGTTGTAAAGTGCTAAGTTTTATATCTTTCTTGGTGGATACCTGGGTGTGTGCACCTGGCAGTGATCTGCAGAGGCCATGAGCCAGGCGCGGTGCTGCGCGCGCTGCGTGTGTCGGAGCGCGTCCAGCTGGGAACCCCAGCGGGCAGCCGCCAGGCTCTGCTGCTCGAAATGCCGCACTGCCAGCGAGTTGATATCCTCCTCTGTCACGCCATTGTTCAGTCTACTCATTTTCTCTTCCATTTCTTCAGTTTGCCTGTGAATTAATGGGTTGATTCAATAGTCAAAAAACCTATGTTTTTGGCTTTATTTTTTGGGAACAAAACTTCATTACGAGTTAAATTTATTAAGAAACATTAAATAAGAAGCAAATAATATGTGTATTAACCTATGTGTGAGTTTCTTAATATCCTCATCTCTATTCTTAACAGTGCTCATAACAGTCCTTGCATATGAGTTCTCCACTTGCAGTATTGTCTCCAAGGCTGGCGAGTGTACCAACTTGTGATACGCTGCTGCAAATATTTCCTCATCGGATGTACCTTTATGCTCTGCAAACTCCATGACATTCTCTTTGAACAGCTTTTCCCAATTTTTTATAACACCCTCAACATTTATCTCACCATTTTTCAATTGGTTTATAAGATTTTCATCTCTAGTGTTGTGAAAGATCTTTGTTTCTTCTGCTACAAAACTCGCTAGTTTCTCATTTACTTCTAAAAAAGATAAACTATATTTTCATTACCAGGAACAATGTTGAAGAACGATATACTTTTACCAAAGAATCAGTAAAGCATAAAGAAAAAAATGTAAACAATATTGAGTTCTGGGGGCGGAATCCTATGAAACTGCTCTATGTAATCAACTGTTTTTACAGTTCAGTTTCAGTCTTAAAACATAGAAACGCGGAAGCATAAAATAACGCAGGTAGGTATGATATTTTAGTTTTGTTAAACTTTATTCGCGTACCGTCCTCCAAATACACCGGAATATGGAACATATTGAGTACTCTCTGCACCAGTTCTCTCGTGGAGCCACTGTATGGAATCTCCACCGGCACCTCTAGTTTGAAGAATACTTCCTCGTTGGAACATGTTGGGAACGAATATTTGAACGTTTTTGTATTGATTTGTTGTGTTTCAGGCATTTTTAACTAAATAAATAGGTAGGTAGGCTAAACTCAACTTTTTATTTTTGTCACAGACGCTTAAGAGATTGTTGATAATGATAATTTTTGTCATTCGAGTATGACGCAGGAACAGGCTGACCAAATTGACAGCGGACTTAGCAAGTTGACAGTGGAGTGGACACGGCACGACTCGCTCTATCTGCCAGTGTCATCAGATTGGCATACGCTGTATCATGGTTATAATAAATAATACCTACTCTTTGCGCTGTAGTGTAGAAGAGAATTCGGAGTAGAAGAGATCCCGTAGAAAAATATTTTATGGAAGACTGAAAAACATTGTCATTGATAACATCTAGAGCTTTGCTGTTGCCCTCTATTTTAAATTTTGAAATCCTTCTATTACTGCATACCTAATATAATTTCGATTCAACGCGCAATCAAGACAAACTGCAGTTACGAGTTACGTTCTTTATAATAATAGAGTGTAGCCAAATAGGTATTTGTATAGTTTTCTCGAGGGCAGCAGTGAAATATACCTAGGTTCTGAGAAGAAACACACCCCAGGGTTATTAGGGGGTATGTATGGCTCTTTAAAGCGAAGAATCCCACAACCACCGCTCCCACCCCAGGGCCAGTGGTATCTAATAGCAAAACGCAGCAGTAGATGGATGTATTCTCAAGCGAAAGGCAGTTAAGGCCATTTATATTGGTATTAACTCAGACGAAACTCAGTCGTCTGAGGGTATTAATGGTACGATAATTTGCATGACCTGCCAAAACTCTTTCTTAGAATTTTCCTCGATTATATGTATCACTACTCGGGCGAAGCTGCGTTAATACTAAGCTGAAGAATGATAGTCAAAATATGTGTGGTCTCGGCCCAATGTTGGCGTAATATCTTTATTGGTCGCCTTCGACTAGGTATAATTTAGACGGAATCGAAACAAGAATACATCGTAGGTGTATCCTTAACACAAAATAGTTCTCATCGTTGTTCTTTAATCATTGAATGCTCGCTACGCAGTTGGTATAGTAGTGCTATATTTTCATTTATGTATAATTAAAAAAATGGAAACAATAAATTAATGTTACATAAATAAATTAAAATAAATAATATTATCGGTCGGTGCATGGTGGTGGTGAGCGACCGTGGGCCGGGCGTTCGGCGTGGTGCCTGCACGTCTCTCGTCTGCTCCTGGCGTGGGGCTGGTGGGGGTGTCTACGCGGCCTCTCCGCCCTCCTCCTCCTCTCCGCTGGCCGTCAGCATGGTGATCAGCTTGGTGGTGTCGATGAAGCCCTTATCGTCAATCTCCATCTGGTCGTACGCCTCGTCGACTTCGTCGGCGGAGAACTTGTCGCCCCAGGTCATGAGCGCGTGCCTCAGCCTCTCCGAGTCGATCTTGCCCTCCTCGTCGAAGGTCTTGAAGGCGTTGATGACGACATCATCTTCGTCGGAGCCGCCGGACATGCGGTTCGCGAACAGAGTAAGGAGCTGCGTGAAGTTGATCGGGCCGGAAGCCTCGTTCACCATATCGTCTAGCTCCTTCTCCACCGCCAGCCTGCCCAGCGAGTCGAAGGTGGCACGCAGGTCGTTCTTACCGATGATGCCATCTTTGTCGTGGTCCATCAGCTGGAAGGCCTGCAGAAGGAACGGGTCAGATTAAAAGCGGAACACGCGTTTCAGCGCAGTGACGCGAGCGGTACGGAAGTACGAGTATGATTACAGCGGACGACAACAGCTCAGTTTACCAAACAGACGTTCGACGGTCCGAGGGCACGAGCTCGATACAACAACATAATGTAGGTGATCGAACGACACAATTCGCGTTAAATGACGTACCTAACTGTTTCAGTGCGCAATTCAGTAGAATTGCAGAGGAAACAGAAATCTCAGTGTATAAATATAGACCAGAGTTATCCTGGAAGTCAAAAAACTTAAAATAGATTCAGTTGTTTATGTTACCGACCAAGAATGAGGACGATGTATGGTATTTCATAACGTGGTTTGTGGGGAGTGTTATAATTATCTTTCCTGAAGTCAACAGATTTCCCAGAAAATAAATTAACCGTTAGGTTGTTTATCTATTTATTTATGTTTGGTGTTTTTTGACAGTTTATGCCGATGATGCAGTCATAATAATTATAGGGCACCGTCAACTTAATTTAACGACGAAATCAGTTTTTGTATCTATCCTAAACATCAAAACATCCACACTTTAATGAATAATCATTGTTCCATATCTTAAAGTTATCGGAAAAATCCCCGTTCCATATCTAAACCTACTCAAACAGTCCGCCCCTTGTCATCCCCGGCGCAAATGTGCCCATGATACTCGCGGCATTACCTCGCTGAATGGCTATGGACAGCCTTTGCACCAGGTATGACCTGGAGCGGTGGTCACCCCCCTTTTCATTCAGGCGCCGGCCGATTTCCGATACAAATTTTTTTTGCTTCACTTCCCATTTCTATTTGTTTTATTTGGTCCATTTGTTTGTTGCCCTGGCCCTACTTATAAAATAATAGTAACAATAGAAGTAAGAATAACAAACGGGTGAAAAAGCCTGTTAAGCGCATATTGAAAATTAGGAATAAAGAAAATTTAGTTCCACCATGTTTCTATCTTACCTCTTTGAACTCGGCGACCTGCTTCTGTGTGAACATGGAGAAGACATTGGAGCCGGTGCGCTTGGCCTTGCGGCTGCCGCGCGACGACTGGCGGTCGCTGCCACCGGTGGCGGCGGGCGCGGCGGGCGCTGGGGCCGCCGCCTCTTCAGCGGGTGCGTCTTCCTTCGCCTTCTTCTTCTTTACCTTCTTATCTTTATCCGCCTAGAAAGAGAATTAACACTTAGGATCTGCTTTTAAATACTCGTAACATAAATAGCTATTTTATTTTATATTAGTGATCGGTCGGAGGTATTTATCTTTTTTTAAAGGTGGAAGCCTGCAGCCAGCCCGTTATCTATTCCTATTATTTGCGATCAGTTGCTAGACGCATCACGAGGAAACTTTTGAGCGGATTTATGCAGCTTATATCGCTAATAATTTAGGACAAGTATTATGAGTTCACGAGAGATTTTCCATGTTTTCTACTAAATAAAAATTTCAATTCTACGCGCTTTATTCTACCAAGAGGATACATGCCTACCTACGGCATCTCTAAAACGAGCGACAGTTTTATTTGTTTAATTTTATTGTTCTTTCATGAATTGCGTCTTGCTACAATTTTCTTTATCATTTTCATTGATTTATTTTCGTCGATCACCGATCGATTTCAAATGCTCTAAATTTGTATGTCTGCCAGTGGTATTGGCTGCCGGCGCTTCTATATATAGTACACCACAGTCCAGGCATCCGCTTACACCCATCTTTACGAATCCGTTGTTTCATTATGTAAAGTCACACCGAAAATAGATCAATCGGCGCGTGCGTCGCTCACTGCATTATTTGATTACTACGACTGAATTACTGCTTTTTTTACTTCTGTTACTATAATTAACTTAGGTGTTTCAGTTTGCTTTTAAGTTGTTTTAAATCTACTATTCCGCTTTGAAGATACTGCGTTTGTTATAGGTATTATGTTATTATAAATTCTTCAACTTTTGAGATTCTAAGAATGTTTTTATTTATGTATTAAGTTTCTACTTCTAATATGTAGAAACGACCAATTTCCTGATTTTTTAATAAACTCAGTAAAATTTTAACGACTATATAATAAAAACAACATAGTTATACTTTTATAAAAAAAATGTGCCCACTTATTTGAGTTTCCCCAACTTCAAATCAGGACGGTCGAATTAGATCAAGCATGGTTGGAGTGGTTACCATGCTGTTCGGCAAGTTAAGTGGTTTGATACGGTTCAAGATTACCTACTACGATTAATTATTATTCAAGAAGATTAGCGCATCGTTTGTTTGGTTTCCACGACACAAGCTTTAACTTTTATGAGGGACCAAATAGATCTGAAACTATAATGTTATGGACTATTAATTAAAGAAGTAAGTGACTAACATTCTGTCATCGAGATCTCTGCTATGGAACTTCTCTATCAAGACCCGTAAGATTTAAACGATTAAACTATTCATTATATTTTAAACAAGTACTCATAAATCATCACTCTGGTATATTTCCATCTCTTCGATGGCAGATCTGTTATATTAACATTGTTGCACTTTAACATTTCCAACCGTAGAAACTTTAGAACGTTCGCGATTATTTGCAACGTAACGATTCCCTACATCTTCTACTTCAACGTTAACTCCTCGATCACCACTTTCATCACCGTCACTATTCACGTTGTGTTTGTGTGTTCACTGTGCCACTGTTCAACACTCGAACTTACCATTGTGTTGTGTTGGACGATCGACGGAAGAGAGACTGTACCGTGCGGCAGTCCCACCCAGACTCCGAGATTTCGTTCCCTCTGTCTGGTCCGGGAGGGAGCACGCCCCTCCCGACCCTCTCACCCGCCGCCGGCTGCCGCTGCGCCGGCGCTGCCATATTTAGTTCTGCAAACACGATAGCCATAGGCAAAGGCGTCAGAACGGCACCGGCTGGACCGGAGCGCAGCCGTGATCCGGCATTGTTTTTATAAAAATAAACTTATCTTACCTGGGGACCGAACTGACGTCGCGCTCGGCTGGTTTGGGTACCTAGAGGAATAAAACATAAATAGAATTTCAGTAGTAGGAAATGAATTCTTTTAAATATTAAGTACACTTCTTTACTGACAGCGTTCATACCAAACCGTTGTGTCTAGAAACTTGGAGTTAGCGCAATGATTCCTTTTATATAGGCAAGCACTGAGGAACGGTTTTTGATAATTCAGTCTCCAAGGAAGTCAAAAGAGTTTAGAGAGTCATAGAAATAAACGTATTCACAGTATTCAACATTTTTGGTACTTACCTACCTAATTCAAAAATTTTGTGATGTTTGAAATGTGGACGAAACCGAGGGGGCGGGGAAAGCTAGTGTTATATGTATAGGTGTATTACGACAGGACGGAGTTACAGCTGGACCTTGATCTAGTCCCAATCAGTGTAATGAGTCATCAAGCGTTAGAAAGTCAGCTGTAGTTTGCGACCATTTCGCATGCACTGCAAGCGATATAATACGGGTAGAGTAACACTGTACAGTACCTGCTAGAAGATGTTATTAAAGAATTCACTTGAAATTATTAATTGCAATATTTTAACCGATCGATTGTTGTATGCAAGTTGTATGCAACTAAAGACCACCATAGAAGTTTGCACTTTCGGTGTAAAAGTATGACGAACGAGGCGTATCCTATGAATATTTTTATTGTGAAAGTTGTTAGGAATTTGGTTGCTTGTTACTTATAAACAGTTGAAAGGATTTGGGTGAAACGCGCACATAATGCGTTCTAGATTAAAAAACACGTACCTACCTAAATATTTTTTAAAACTAATATTCTAAACTACGTGATATCTAGTTCAGTTTAAACAACATGGTAAATTTGAAATTGAGTATTCATTCATACCTACATCATTTTAGTTTCCAATTTCCATATAATTTTGATATATACCTACTTATTAGGTACCTCCTTGCTAAACTCAAAATTAACTATATACTTACCTAATTCTTTTATACCTATTGTTGGGTATAACTATTAAATCTATACATATAAAATGCTTTGTCCTGAATGACTGATGGATCAACGTACAGCCTAAACCGCTGGTCGTAGAGACCTGAAACTTGGAGGGTGTGTTCTTTGTATGAGATTTTTGAAAATTCAACCCCTAAGGGGATGAAAAAGGGTTGCAATGTTTGTGTGGAATAATTCCGCGGGAACTTCGAAATTATCGCGGGTGAAACCGCGTGGGACAGCTAGTATGTAAATAAATGAATTTGTTTGAACATTCAGAAATTCACCGTCACATGGAAACTTAGTACCGACCTAAATCCCAACTTTACTTAAGGCATGTCCATCTCTTTTTATGTTACTTGTGAGTTCCGCGGCACGTGGCCAGTGTGTCGGCCGGGGAATCGAACTCGCACTCGTCGCATGACCTTATTCAAGTGGCGTTTAGTCACGAGTCCACAAATAGCCCGGCCTGCCCCGGGGATGCGGCGGCGAGCGGACAGGCGCGGCGCGGCGGCAGCGCGGCGCTCTATCCTGGGAAACGTTTTTTGACAACCTTATGTTTCTGTCTGGCATGATTTGTTCCAGTACCAATAGATGTTTAGGAATTAAGGACGTTAATAAATAAATATTTCGTTCATTACGTCCACGTCACTTCCGTTGTTTGCTAAAAGACGATTCAGTTGAGGAATATAGTTTAGAAAAGTAATTCTTTTTGCATATGCCGCAAGGCATTAAGTTCGCCATTTGTACACACTGTGCAATAAAGAATAAATAAATAAAATAAATAAATAAATATACCAGGTACTTTAAGGTCTCCCAACCAGTAAGTATTTTCACAATCTTGTTTTTCTATAATTTGATAATAGGTCTGTTAATAAGGAAGTACCTAGCACAAACCGAGCAGGTTAGAGCTGTACGGACCAACCAATCCTCAAACTACCTTCTCCTTTCTGAAGAACCATTTAATTTTTTCCAACTGCTTCGCATTATATTATGTTGCCTTTGTAATACCCCATCATCATGAGATTTCGCACACACGTTGTCAAGGTTACAGAGAATGACAAAGGATAACTTTTGTCCCGGAACTCCCGCGGGAGCTCCGTAATTACCGCAGGTGAAACCGCGTGGAATAGCGAGGGTCAATCGAGAATGTCACACGATTGTCCCAGTACAAGGCAACAGCAAACAAGTTATTCGCCTCTTAAATTACAATATCCGCCAAAATAAATTGATAAAATTCCACGAGTTTGTGGCCTTCGTGACGTCACAGCAGCACGTATTTTCTAACCTAAAGCCGTCTCGTTTCCTCTTGTCTGTTTCCATGACACTACAGAGTACAGGTATCGTATTTTTGGAAACATTAACGAGTTTTAGAGGGTACTATTATACATTGTACTATTATGAATAGAATAGAATAGAAAAAAGTTTATTTGATACCATAAAGATAAAATAAGTACAAGCGTGAGTCTTAAACTAGAACAGTTGGTACCAAAATGGCTACCACTCAGCATTATGATTGCCTATATTTTCTGATTAGACCGTTTCTGTAGGAAATCTTGTGATAGTAGGTTGTGATAATTTAGCTCACCGCAGTCCAGCCCATCAGTTGTTGTCGTAAACTAGTCGTAAGTATAATTTTGTCCAAATTATTCTTGGTGGAAAATAAAGAGTTTTCTGTCTGCCTACAACGGAATGGGAAGTCGTAAATAAGTACGTAAGATCTTGATTAAGAATAATATGTAAATTATTTTTTGTAAAATTGGATGTGGGAAGTAACCTCTGAAACTACTTCAACCGATCTCAAAAATGCTTTCACTGATAGAAAGCAACAGTACCCACCCCGGATTGCCTTAGAATACTTTTATCCCGGAACAATAGTAGTAGTACCTGGAGAGCCTCTAAACTCAGGCGGGAGGGTGCAGGAAACAGTTAATGGGCATGTTGACTAATTTTTATTTTTTAGTCCGTCTTGTAGATAATTAAAAAATATTGGACACGTATTTTTTCTTTCTTTACGTAATCAAAAAATAACGGCGATATATGTAGCTGAAATTTTGCGTGACGTCACTTATCTGACTGTTTGTATGGCGGTTTTAGCGGTTAGTGACGTCACGACCCCGTCACCCTAAACTTTAATGCGCTTCATCTCTGTATATTTCAATTTATTTGAAAAAGCAAAAAATAGGTACGTGTCTATTTTTTTTTTTCTAACTGACTGACTAATTAGAATTTTGATTTTCAAAAGTAGTCCACATCCCAATTCGTGTATTATCGTGGTGACGAGTAATTTAATTAGATTTTGGAATTGGAAAGGATACCTACATTTCATTCTACAACAAAGAATAGTCCGTTGTATTTACCGTCGTGGTATAATGGAAACAATAGCTAAGTTAGCCATTTGCCACAGTAGAGCCTTTCACTTTGCCGTGCTAGCTAGTTTGGAGGCGCGTGCGCACACAACAACATGCGCGCAACTTAACCAACATCCAGTGTTATATCGACCAAGTTCCAAGTGCACAAAATGTAATGACACAAATTTAAAATGATCAGTTTAATTAGTCATGTGATACCAAAGTTGTGTTGCTTAACGCTTTTAGTGATATTCTTTGTTGGTAAGTCCATTTTTGTCATAGGTTTCACTTCGATCTACCTAATGTATTTGTTTGCTATTGTGTGTATACCTATTTAAGAACGTTCTTTTTAGTTTATAATTTGTCAACGATGTGTCGTTCACTTAGAGCTGAAAGGAGACAGTTAGTAAGCTCTTTTTTTTAAACATTAATTTAATTTATCAGGTTCACCAACAGCTTATTAATTTATTTATTTACTAGGAAGACCAGCAGCACACTTAAATTTCTATGTATAGATTCTATAAAAACAAATGGCTAATTATAGGTCTTCACATTTAGACTCAAATAAGACTAACAAGACAGCAAGATAGCGTCATACAATTTACAATACAAGTGAAAAATTGTCTAATCACATCTCGCATAATCGCGAATCATCTCGCGTACTCAATACCTGCACAATAGCATATATTATTATATTAATTAATTATGGACAGAAGAAATCATCACCAAGCATACGCATTGCTGCAACAATTCGTGCTCTTAATTAAAGTTATATTTATTGGTCATTATAATTGCACAACTATAAAGACAAACATTGCAGCGTGCAAAGAGTTCGTACAATTTTTAAATTTTTCGCAACTGTTTGCGGTGATTAATGGTTCAATAAAACGAAGCAACAGTAGCAAAACAAAACAAAAACACTTTTATTTTCTTCGTAATTTGACGCACGAGCTGTGGACTCACCGGCTAGAGGGGGTGGGTCCACGGTTAGTGCAAAGACGTTGAAGTTGCAAATAAATCTGAATTCTTATCTTCTTATTCATGA
The DNA here is from genome assembly GCA_907165275.2 of Zygaena filipendulae. Taxonomy (NCBI): domain Eukaryota; kingdom Metazoa; phylum Arthropoda; class Insecta; order Lepidoptera; family Zygaenidae; genus Zygaena; species Zygaena filipendulae. Next base: position 8,443,947 of record OU015673.1, on the reverse strand, counting down.
TCGTATAATTATGGAGTGGTTGATAATGACTATTTGACATTTGTGGAAAAAATAAAAGGTTGTTTTGAAATATTTTTTTATCGTTTTTACTTAGAATATTTACGTAATAACACTCGTAACAATGGATAGTGGTATAAGTTAATTTCGTCAATTCGCCATTTTGTTTATGTAGAATAACTCCCTAAATTAAGTAACTTCAGTCTCTCCGGTGATGCCCACAGGGCACACATGAGTGGATCCACGCTTGAAATAATGTTGTTATTGTTCTGATTGTAGGACCGTCCGCTTGCGTGGTGTTGCGAGCGTACATATCCCAACACGGGCTGCACGGAGAAGTGGAGTTTTCGCAGAAGAATGACTCACTCATAAGCATTAGGACGAACCTCAAACCCACGCTCCAGTACCCGGACCAGGTGTGGAAGTGGTCCATCCACGAGTTCCCGGTCGACTACAGAGACCTCTCCGAATCGAGATGTTCTAACGAAAATCTAGGAAAAGAATTAATCGACTTTACCGTCGAATTGGGATATATGATTATACCCGGCAAAGACCACGTCGAGTTCGAGAGTACAAATACTTTATACGGTCCGAATGGAGTGTGGGGCAAGAGTTTAGTGTTCGAATCGGCCGAAAGGGATAGGATCGTGTGCGCAAATATATTTTCTGCAGAAGATCGTTACGAGCAATACGCGGTTGCTAAGTTCACGTCTCCCGTCGCCGGGACACTGAACTTCCGTTTCCTTGGAGCTGATGATTTGGACGTGGCCGATTCTTATATAATCTCAGATCTGTACCACGCCAAGGCAGTTCTAGAGAAGACTGAATACACAGAGCACAAATGGAAACTCTATGTGACCGATATTTTTGATTCGGACAAGGGAAAACATGAAGACAACTGTAATATCCTTCAAATGGTCTTCAATCCGGAAAACAGTGGAGACGGAACGAGCGTCGGCGATTTGGATGCGAAGTTTGGATTAATCAAAGTAGCGACTGACGCGAACCAGCAGAGAGTGAAGACGTTGTTTAAGGACGAAGTGGTCAATGGTCTCAGAAGGGACATGGAAATAACGAAGAGGAGTCTGTACGTGGTGCTTTTCGACAGTGGTCATTCCGATAGTTTCTTGGCCTGTGCTAAGTTGCGTCTGTTGCCACGAAAAAAATATAAGTAAGTCCAATGATGATATCCAATTATATCACCCATAAGTATTATAAACCTTAGACCTACCCCAAATATAATTTATTTGAAATTACTGCTTTCAATTGAACAAAAAAATATCCACGGATTTTCCCCTTTTTTATAAATGGGAAGATGATTTATTTATTAAGACAAACGTGTTTCGAATCTTCTAACTTTTATCTTTTTAATAAATGGGTATAATGAGGATTTTAACGGTTATTTTCTCTCTCTCTAGAGCTTTTCTAGATATGAATGGAGTCCGTGGCAATGTAGAGTTTGTGGCGCGCTCGCCGTTCGACCCGACGTGGGCTGACTTTTCAATCAGCTCATCGGATGGTGACTACGAGTCAAACTTGCGCTTCGTCAGCTCGACTGTCACGTACAGCATCAGGGAGTTGCCCCCGAGGGTGCTGGACGCAAGTCAGATCAACCACGTGTGCAACACCACCGGCGGGTTGTACAATCCCACCAATATTGACTTGGGGAGCGTCCCACCACCTGGTAAGACTTTTAACACCTCTGCAAGATCGACATCAGAAGAACTGTCTAATAGATGATGTGTTTTAGCGGATTTTAGTCTAATCTTATTTCGATCTTTCATTCTACTAAAAGTCAACTTAGACTCAGTTTTCTAACCAACAATCAATAATCTGAATATTGTATGAGAGGAACAGATAAATTCTTAGTAATAATTTGATTATTATTATTTTATAAGCGGAAAAATTTGTACTTCAATTAGATGTTCAAAATAAGGTTTACAATTTCGTGGAAAGCGCACTGCGTCTGATTCAAATGTTTACAAATTACGCATGTTTGATGTCGTTTGGAATTCTAACACTGCGGTTAAGAAGTTATTTGCTATTATAGTTGATAAACATTATTTAATGCCAGCAATCATTGCAAATTGTAGTATGGCCTTTCATCAACTTGAAATTTCATCTTAGAGACGTTGGGCGCCAATGAAACGGGTCGTGAGAAAAACACGGTTCATAAATTTATAATTTTGTGTAATCAGTACAGAATCTAAGAGGAAGTTTAAATATATACAAAACAATCACCTCTATATTAATTGGTAAACAGTTTAAATCAGACCCTTCTTCCCAGGCCTGTCGACTCAAGATCAATATCCAGTTGGTGACCTACTGGGCAAACATAAGGGCCGTACGGATTATTTGAACCACAATTACCTCCTGCCTGGTCTCGCCAACGAGCTGGACGGTCTCTACTGGGACGTGTACCTTCCATTGCATGGAATAAATAGCATTGCGCACAGATCCCTGATGCTGGTCAGGTGAGATTCACTCAATATACCTATACGTTTGTAATCCTTGGATCCTTAGATACGTATGAAGCGCTGATAGTTGATATCTAGGAATTTGAAGCCAAAAGTCCATCAGTGATCAGACACTAGGTTTTACAGTGCACTATAGTGCCGAAAAATGGCGTTACTATAGTAAATACCTGTATTTGCGAGTTTTCCAAATAAGCTATCCGTGCATGTGAGTAGAGACCATATTGATAAAGGTATCTGTAGCAAACTTCCCTTCTAAAGTCATCTATCGTCATCAAGTACTTCACTTGGAGAACAGGTTGTTGGGGTTAAAAATTAAATATATTTTTTTAACAATGCAACTACTCGTAACATTTTCAAACAACTAATGTTCAAAAAAAAATTAATTCCCCACCAGGAGAGCTCCAAAACGCGATATCTGCGCCACAATCCTGCCATACGAGACGAGCATCCCGTACCAGGTCGACATGATCTCCGCGGAGGTGGTGCTCCGCTACCCGCTGGTGGGGCGCGTCATATTTCGGCAGCCACAGGACAAGCCCTGGGAGGACACCACAATCATCATTGAAGGCATGGTAATATCCACAGTAGCGATGGAAACCATGATCTCTAAAACATGTGCTAAATTTTCATATGTGCTTTATGGGCTACTTATCACCCGCTAAATCTAAATGCCCTAATTTACGCATATTTTCTGTCTCAGTTAGATATTATTAACTACTTCCTTAGTATAATACTTATCATTAGTGAAAATTCGATTCCATTTCACTCTCATCATTTGACATAGAATATCGACTTAGGTACATAGACACCTAGACTACGCACATGACACAAAGAAGAAAGTAGGAAAATAATATATTTATTTCAGCAAAATTCTTCTTGCCTTGTTTTTCCCAGGTCCATGCAGATGGGTCCAACGTGAACAACACGTTCGAGCACCGGTGGGCGATCCACGAGAACCCTCCAGGCAAGGACTACTACAACTGGACGGCGCGGTGCCTGAGCGCCGGGAAAATGTACGAGCCGTACGGCGTGGACGTCGACAAGCGACATCCTGAGCTGTACTGCAGGCCTGGTCTGGACGGGCTGTGCAGGGTTGGAGACTTCACCACTAGGTGAGAAGAATCATTGCTTTTTGAACTTAGAAAATTGAATGAAAATAGTTTATTGACATACCAAGTTAGAGGAAAATGGTTATAATAAGCGACCTTATATTAAAAAGCAATCTCTTCCAAGCTGCTAGTATTATGTGTATATTTATAAAAACTGTAGGAAACGTGTACTTATTTAACCCTAAGTAAAGCAACGAGTATTTTTAAAGAGCACGAATTCAGATGACCATAAATAACCATGGAATGACTCATTCCAAATGAGATAATGAGTTCTAAGGATATTATGCTAAAAGAGACTGATTTCCATTATTAGAACTAACTACAGTAATAACGGTTATACCTAAGTGTAGGTACTTAGCAGTACCTACCAGTTTAATCTTGTACAACAATTAACAAATGTCCGACTGTTTTTTTGCTGCAATCACTAAAAAACTTGGAATTTCGGAATGCTATATTAGCAACTTCAATATTGATTTCAGACACGGCATGCTATCCATAGCTGGCAAGAAGGTAGACGCCGCGAGGCTGACCCGCCGCCTGTTCACGGACACGTCTATAGCGTTGTCCGGAAAGTATTCCATCATGAAGAAGTCGCTCGTGATATACGACGACCACGGCCCCGTGGCGAGGGGGGAGCGGATGGCGTGCTCCATGTGAGGATTGAGTTTATAGACAACCAGTCGATCTCCCACGGCCGTTAATTATGGAGTTTCCACGGGAATTCCTGGATAAAAGAGTCCTATTACTTAGGAATAGTAAAGCTTCCTAAAAATAATTTTCCATAAATTTCTCGTCAAAATGGACCAGTCAAAATTCTAGTTTTGCGTGTACACGTGACATAAAGATTGATCCTTTTCTTTAGTTTTCTATGCGTAAACGATTATATAGATTGTCTTATCTATATAATAAAAATGAATCGCCAAATGTGTTGGTAAGCGCATAACTTACAAACGACTGCACCAAATTGGAAAATTGTTTTTTTTTTTGTGTTCGTTATTGTCAGGACAAGGTTTATATAAAAGAAGTTTGGAGTTCCTGGTGAGGATTCACGAATTCACGAAGAAGTTGGGAATTCCGAAACTCACGCGGGTGAATCTCCAAAACGGTTGGACCGATATTGACGGGACTTTCACTGCTAATTAGCTGTTGTTATAAGGAGTACATTAGACTGCATTGGAGTTCCTGCGAGAATCCCGAAACTCACGCGGGTGAAACCGCGGGGCACAGCTAGTATGTAATAATAATATTATATTGTGTTGTTTGGTTTCCACGAAATAAGCTTATAGCTTATTGTGGGATCGATTAGAATAGATATGTGTGTTGTGAAGTGGATTAATATTATTATAATAAATTCCAGTATAAGCGGTCTGAACCGGCGCAAGGCGGTGGCGCGCGACTGGTTCGGCAACGGCGAGGAGGTGGCGCTGCGCGGGCGCATTGAGCTCACGCAGCAGACCGAGTACGACCTCACCAACGTGCAGGTGGTCTTCGAGGAGCTGGCCGACGTCAGGAACTACACCATCAACGTGGTGAGTGGGCAGCGGCGGTCTTTCCTCGTTTGGACTTTGGAGTGGACAGCCCCCATAGTCAAGTTGACAGTTTATTATCGTAGATTGTCAACTGGGCTAAGGGGGCGGAGACCAACAAGAGCTTACTGCAAACCGACGTCCTGTTTGTAAAGATTAACCTTTGAATATTCCTGAAGTCTGAGAAATCATAATATGACACTTGACGATGCGAGATAGATTAACTTAAATACCTTTAAAAAAAAAATGCCTATAAATTTTTACGTAAGTGCCAAGTGTAACCATAGGCGGTATTATCGCTCACAGCGATTTCTTCCAGACAACCTCATGGTATCTGGTTGTTTGGAAGGTATTTACCAAAATAATTGAGCGGTCTTAATGTATTTGATTGTGATAAGTAATAATTAAAATGAAATCAAACCAACAGACACCAGTTGAAAGAGACCTGGATTTCCCCTGTGAGAGAAGCAGTTTGCTGGACGTGTACAATCCCTACAACGTAACAGAACCGTTCCCGCCTCCGACCAAAGGTATACTTACCTTTCTGTTTTATGATTAGGTACATATAACTGTAAATTGCAAGAACTGACGTCATTATTCATAAATTCATTAAAGAAATACTTCTTGTCGGCGAAGCTTCTTCCTTTTCAAATAGTTGATATTGGCCCCAAATTGTGCAGGTTCAGCTGACCAGTATCCCGTGGGTGACCTAAGCGACAAGTATGGCCTGTTGGATAACTTGAAGAACTACAGCACCATCTTCAACGAGACCCAAGTCACTCTGTTTGGACCACGCAGCATCCTCGGACGCTCCATTGTTTTGCACAAGAAGGTATTTACTCAAATACTCATTTAATTTTGATAACTTACTCTTACTCCGATCTGAAACAACCACAGAAATTATGACGCTTACTACCCTTTTTTACTGTCATCCATTAATCTAGCGCATCTTTTTGCTGATCAGATGATAAAACGAAGTTAGGTTAGGTTACTGCTTCTTTATTATCGGATCACACCATTGTGCTTTCTCTCTTTCTCTCTCTAGAACTTTCATTGCTTCTCACAATACGAGTAATTGCATGATGTAATCAATTTGTGATGTCTCGATATTGTGTCTTAAGAACATTCAGCGGGATTCACGTGACATAATGATATTTTAAGTTCATGAGTACTAAGAATTGTGTATTCACGGGTTTCAGTGTTGATCGACCGGGAGAGTGACAATCGTACCCATAACTCCCAAAGACTACCAGTATCTTTGTAACTATATCTTCCAGAGCAAATACCGCCGTTGGGCGTGCTCGAGTTTTGAGCGCGGCTACAGTCCGTCGGAGGCGCGCGAGCTGCGCGGGATCGCGTCGTTCCATCACCCCGGCGGGTTCGCGTATGGGTACGTGCGGTTCACGCAGCTGATCCACGCCGACGGCAGTGCCAGCGACACCGTCATCGAGGTCAAGCTGCGACATCCCGGCGTCAGGGATAGGAATCTGGTGAGTGGATTTGTTAAAATCCTCTTTAAACAACGTCTATACTCCATGGAGGTGTGTGGGGTCTTTCATTCTTCTCTTCTTTAAGTCAAACACTTTAAGTTCCACATTAGTGTGGATCGAAGCTCCGTCAAAACATCTGCCTGATATGGTGCTTCGGACATCAGTATTTTCTGTTATTTAAGCATCTTAGCTGAGAATGGTTTCAATATCACCTTTAACTAAAAACCTTACCAACTTTAATGGCAACACCAGTACTTCAGGTATAGATTTCAGTTTCCCACCATAGCTTATCTGAAACCTACCTGTAAGCTCTCTGTGGTTATGCTGAAGTTACATGTTTATTCCAGACCCACAACCACAACTGGGAGATATTTGTGAACCCCGTGGGAGTGGACGCGGCGGTGAAGGTGACCAACACGCGCTGCGTCGCCGGCGGCTACCGCTGGAACCCCTACTTCACCCAGCTCGCTGACCCACTCAATGTTAGTAGTTTCATCATCTTGTTTCACCAGTCAAGGTCCATAAAGATAGACACAAAGAAGTTGATCAACAGCGTTTTTCTCGACTTCGCTTGTTTCTAAGATATTTCATGTTAAATGAATTGTACGGAAAAATGAGATCAGATATGAAAACCTTAAAAAAAAGGAATTTTCTATAATACTGTTCCCTTCAATCAATTTGTATGTAGTGTCGTTGGAGTGGCGGTTTCACGAGGCTTATAGCTGATAGACGTCAATGGTTTGATTCGTTGTAAATTCGGCTTTAAATCCACAGCACGAGCTGTACAATCAAGAGTGCGGATCTGACAACCCTTTGCGTTGTCACGTCGGTGACCTTACTGCGAGGTTAGGCTCAATAAGTAAGTACCTACTAATGTAATAATTAGCAACAGCACAGACACATCAAATGACATTGTAAATCGGGGGTGGTCACTTATCAATCATTTTCAGATTCTTTGTAACTGGCCACTGTTTTCTCTAACTTACACTGGCATGAATAGTGCGTCTACTTGTCCAAAGCTTCTCCCCGTAGACAAGTTGACATTCTATATTGGGAATTGGGATATTGTTTTATTGAAAAAAAAAGAAGAAGAAAAAGGTGGTCACTCTGTCATAACCTGGCATTAGTAGTCTGATGATGTGTGTACCTGCCACCGTCCTACAGCTATAGGCGGCGAGCGGCAAGTATTTATGGACAGCAACTTCCCGCTGGAGGGCACTGTGTCCGCGATGGGCCGCTCCCTGGTGATCTTCGGGCCGGAGCACAGCGGCGAGCGGTTCGCGTGCGCCAACATACAGCCGGACAGCGACACCATCAAGTACTTCAACATCGCCAAACCACCCAGCTTCGTGCTGTAAGTCGTTACTAATATTAGCACACCCGTGACACTTTCCGCCTCCCGCAAACTTCGTGCCCCCTACGCTCCCGCCACAAAGTAGCGGCGAGCCTAGAGGTGATAGCAGTGTGGGCTATCGCTGTAGTGTGTGTGTCTCGTGTGGAACTCTCCTTTACAGGTTTTCAGGGGCACCTACAGAGATGAACAAAGGTTACTTTTTATTTCAGATTTCACGCAGGAATTTCGAAATTAACACACGGTTGAAACCACAAGGAACAGCTAATATTTAATAACAGTTTTTTTACTGAATTTTAAACCAACGCCAGGTGTACCCGCACTCAGCTAATGCTGATGCATAGGTATGCCAATGGGTTTAGCTCGGGCACTTGTTTGTTTCTTTGTTTTTTCTTCTTCTTTCTTTAATATCTCACGGACTCCCTGTGTTGTGCGTGGTTTGCGCAGGCGCCAGTTCCTGGACGAGGTGCGCCAGGTGATGGGCGTGCCCGAGTGGATGGTGGGCGTGGACTCGCGGCGCACGCGCGAGCTGCACCACGGCACGTGTCTGCAGGTGCTGCTGCACTTCATGGGGCCAAACGCGAACAAGCTCGAGTACGACTTCAGCAGGTATGAGAACCGTCGGTGCATGTCGCTCTGGAACAGACCTTACTACATATACAGAACAGGAGATGGTTACTTTTTAACCGACTTCAAAGGAGGAGGTTATCAATTCGGATGTTATATTTTTTTATGTATGTTCGGTGCCTCTTATATAGACGGATTTGCAAAATTCTTTTTTGTTAGAAAGGGGTTTATGCCGAAATGATCCCATTTCAATTTCATATAGACCTGATGATGAGTTGCAACGGAATTGCTGAAGTCAGTTTAATTTTTTTGTTAAAATTTTGCTTATATCCTAAAAGCAGTCTCCGAGTGAGATCTACGAAATACAAGTAAAAGTTAGTTAAGTTTTAAGACCACTATATTATATTTAAGGGAGGAAAAACCGTGGGGAATAGCTTTGAATTTAAGTTTGTTTGTTTGTGACGCTTTGACGCTTTAACGACTCAACCGATCACCATGAAATTTTGAATATCTGCATGCATTCTAGCCAGTTTCCATCCCATGTGTTTACAATGTTCGACAGCACTCATGCATTTACCACCAGGTGAGCTGTGATCAAACGCCTAGCTTGTTCACAATAAAACAACACTCGTTGTCAGGAGTACAGAGAAGGACGTAGGGTACTTTTATCCTGGAATTCCTGCGGGAACTCCGACAATAGTTCCAAAATTAGTGAACGCCTGTAGTGATAGTATTCTTGCACGGGTGGCGGTACGAGAATGGCGTAATATTGTGATGGATCATCAATGCTATAAAACTAATTGTGGTCTCATTCGACTAGTCTAATGGCGTCGGGACGGCTGGACGCGCCCAGCATCTATATCCCGGGGTACGTGAACGACAAGAGGAAGTCCACGATCGGGTATCAGCAGTGCGGGTACAAGGAGCCAGGACAGAAGCGAAGTAAGCACAAAAAATATTTAACGCTGTATAGAAATTCATTTTTCACTTCAGTAGCTCAAACATGTAGGTTTTGCTGTCTGAAATCAGTGAGCAAAATGCGATTTTGCTCACTGAGTGAGACAAAGTAACTTTTAAATTTTTGTTTTCAGAAAACCGCGAATATCTTATTCAGCCTTGGGTTAATTATACAATTCGAAACATTTACACTCTATATTCTTTCCCGCCATTAGAAAAAGAGAGAGACAAAGAGAGAGAGAGAGATTTTCGAAGTTCCGATTTTGAATTCGACCTCAAAGACAAACACGTTCGGAAATTTGTTAAAGAAAATTAGCAAAAAGATAATTATGTCTTTTAATGTAATTTATTGAATTTTTTACTTATTAAACTGATATTTAACCTGTAAATAACTATTATCTCCTAAAGTGTTCTCGCTCCTGAAGTGAAAAGTTATGTGTGTTACACGAGAGCAAAGTTTTTTGCATCTCGTGCCTTTGAATCCCAACTTTAGAATCACTCGCTACGCTCGTGATTCAATCATTGAATCCTTCGCTTGCTCAGGATTCAAAATAAGCACTCGCAGCAAAAAATGACTTTGCTCTCTTGTTGCACAAATAACTATTGTCCTATAGAAACTCATCAACCCCACAGACCATACGGGCTATAATGTAACTTTTATTTCTATCATTTTTCGGTTGCAATTAAAAACATGGCGGTTTTGCGAATACAATATGGACGTTTTGACAATATCTAGCAATCAATCAAAATAAACATACTTCAAATGTTGAAGCTGTCTAAACATGATTAATCAATCACAAAATCGCTATCTTTCTGATTGAAACTAAAATACGAGTGAAAAAAGAGCATCACGAAGTGATTGTGTTATCAGCATTCAGCATAATATTGTTTAATTCGTTCGATTACAAACAGCTCGTATTTTGTATAATTCCGAGGACTGAAATTTCAATTTCGTGTGCTCGCTTATCGGAAGTCGATACTATGTATTTGACTTATTTGTGATCACAAATTCATACAAAATCTAGTAGCTTATCGCTTTTTAAGCGGTTTGGAAAAGCTTACCCTGTTTGTTAGGTATTTTCTTTTTAAATAAAATAAACACTCTTAGGTATATGATTGAGCGAACCATACAATTTGCCGACCGCATATATACAAATCGATAGTGCGTATTATAATTGGTGTAGCGTGTAAATAGCCACACCACTGGGTGTACTTGCGTACTGAAAATATTTTATGTAATTTATTACGCCTATAATAATGGCGACCACGTAATAAAGTAAAACAAGAAAACACAAGTAAATGCCGTCTGTGCAATTTATAAAACAGGCCCACTCACCTGTTCGTCAAAGCGAGAACTCTTGGCTTGGATTCCCTTGCATCCGAGGATGACTTGAAGAGGTGTCGAAGACGGTGAGCTGGTGGGCCGGCCGGCCAATCTTTATCTAGATGAATCCGGAGAAATACTCGAGATTTTCCTCTGGCGATAGTCCACAAAGATGGAGGACCTTCTAAAGATTATTGATCGGGTTTATTTTCACTCTCACGTGGGGAATTACAAGGTTTTTTAAAATTTCGACTCCGTCAAATTACACAGAGCACGCTATACCGCCATCATCAGCGAGAGCGCCAATTCGAAACTCTTTTAATCGAACGGTATTGAACCATCGATAAAACAGTTGACAAGTTGACAATTACGCCATCTCTGGACGAAAGGTAGATTGAGTGAGCCATGCACGTATACAAGGTTTTCTTGTTGTTTAATTATAAAATTACCTAATTTTACCGCGCATACGTTGGCGCTTCACCATGCACCCCCCCTTGAAAGGTCGTGAGGCTTTCAACCCAAGCAAAATGCTCCAATGTCAAAACAAGCTGAGTGCTCAAGTGAAGCTACTACCCTATCGGCTAAATACTAAGTAAAGTACATATGTATTTCCTTTAAGTTGGACTAACATTCTATGGTTATACACTAACCTATGAATTAAGATACAATTAATATCAACTACAATCTATCTTACGAACTAAAATTATGTTCATTAAAGGCTTATTGATTCGGCAACGGATACAGCCGAACAATGGGACGCTTGAAAGAGCTGTGCCCAGCCTTGACTGTAGCAACCCGAGCTATCCCGTCGGCACCAGGAAATAGTTCGGTAACGACCCCTAGAGGCCATGACAATGGTGGAGCATCATCTTGTCCGATCAACACGACAGTGCCCACCTGGATGGGATGACCATGGTCAGTATGCCATTTTTGTTTCACCTGCAACGTGTGCAAATACTCCCTACTCCATTTTTTCCAATAGGAAGCTACCATATTATCCAGCAATTGTTTGCGTTTTACTAAATTCATACGCGAATCCGACAAATCGGAAGCCGGTAAGTATTTAAGAGGAGTGGACATTAAAAAATGGGCAGGCGTCAGAACTTCTGGATAGGGATCAGAACTAAGGACACTCAGAGGTCTCGAATTCATGACGCATTCGATTTGCACCAATACCGTCTGCAATTCCTCATAAGTTAACAAATGGTCACCTATCACTCTATAAAGATGGGTTTTCAAACTTTTAATATTCGATTCCCACAACCCACCGAAATGAGGAGCTCTAGGGGGAATGAACTTCCAATGGATACGGTGTTTCTCAAGCTCTCGCTTTAAATTAGCGTTATGCTGAGAATTGAGTAGTAAATTATACATTTCGTCTAATTGCGCACGTGCACCAATGAAATTTGTGCCATTGTCAGAATAGATCGACGACACTGGGCCACGACGGGAAATGAAACGCTTAAACGCTGCTATGAAACAGTCGCTGGAAAGTTCCGTAACAAGTTCAATATGAACAGCCTTCGTGACAAGACACACGAATAAACAGATATATGCCTTTTGAGCATGTTGCCCACGACGGCGAGAAAGAAGTATACGCAGGGGACCCGCATAATCGACGCCCGTGTGTACGAATGCCTTGGCTTCGGTTATACGATAAGAAGGCAGATCCGCCATCTTAGGAGTCGGATGCGAGGGACTGACGCGAAAACACGCATTACACTCACGAACCCTAGCTCGAATGACAGTCCTAGCATCTAGAATCCAGTACCGTTGTCGTACAAGGGACATCAGGAGATCTGGGCCTGCATGACAGTATAACTCGTGAAAATGTCGCACAATCAAGTTCACAACATGATCATGTTTAGGAAGAAGTACTGGATGCTTAACCTCAAAAGGCAGGTCAGAACGAGAAAGACGACCTCCAATACGTAAGGTTCCCTCATTATCAATGAAAACCGACAATTTACTTAACTTCCCTGATGGACGTTTTTTCTTATTTATTAACTTGATATCATCAGCAAAATGATTTCGCTGGACCATTTGAATGATATACTTCTCGGCCATCGACAAATTTTCTATGGGATGAGAAGGAACTCTAACTTTCTTTATGAAACGCAGAACGTATACCGTAATTCTCAACAATCTATTCCACGCTGATATACGCAACGAGAGATCGTATAAGACAGACGATTTAACTTTCACCGTTGTGGTCATGACATTGACTTTATGTTCTGGTAATTCCTCATCCTCAGAAGGTGCGACTCTACGAATCGGCCACTCACAAGGAAGGTTCTGGAGCCACTGAGGACCATTCCACCACAGATTGTGGGAAACCAACTGCGATGGCAACATCCCACGTGAAACACAATCACTAGGATTTTCGGTGCCAGCCACATGATAGAAATTGTGGGGAGAGAGATTCTCCTGACACTGCGCGACTCGATTCGCAACAAAAATCGACCAACGATGTGGAGAAGAGTTAATCCAGGAAACAGCTATAGTGGAATCCGAAAAGGCATACACATCAGCTATCTTAACACGATTCTGGTACGTGTCAAGTACAAGTTTAATTAATTTAGACACCAAGACTGCAGCGCACAATTCTAAGCGTGCTAAGGTGCTAACCTTCGTAGGAGAAACCTTTGATTTCGCGCAGAGCAACCGAACGGATATATTGCCTGACGCATCAGTGGTATGTAAATAAATGACGCAACCATAGCCATTTAAGCTTGCATCACAAAATCCTACGACATTTACTTGACCGGAGCTCGTCACACCCACATGACGAGGAATTCTTAGCGTAGAAAGCAGCGGAAATTCCTGCGTGAGAATAGAAAAACGACGAATAATGCTCTCAGGAGGGGGATCATCCCAACCTATCTTGGCTAGCCACAACTCTTTAATTAACAGTTTGGCGTACAATATTACTGGTGCGACTAAGCCCAGCACATCGAATAAACGAGCTACAACCGAAAGTATGTTTCGTTTGGTACATTTTACTTGAACGTCAATAGTTGAAAAATGGAAATGATCGTTAGCAGGCTTCCATGAGAGACCCAATACCTTTAAGCTGGGCGCAGTAGGATCGCTCCCATCGAAACTAATCGAACTACGATGCGACTTAGGAAGATTCTCTAACAGAGTAGGCGAATTGCTCGTCCATTTAATCAAATCCATGCAACCTGACTTAAACATGGTTATGAGCTCATTAGCTAAGCGTACAGCTGACAACTCATCAGGACAGGACTGAACAAGGTCATCCATGTAGAACTTGGATCTTGTTACGATCGCAGCATTTGGAAACTGCGCGGACATATCCGTGGCTAATTGACGCAACGTCCTCATCGCTAAATACGGGCTACATTTCAAACCGAAGGGAACTCGATCAAATTGAAATGTACGAATATCCTCATTTTCATTAAAGCGAAATAAAATTCTCAGAAATTTGCGATCATCGGGAGAAACCCCAACTTGCAAATACATCTGCTGCACGTCTGCCGTCATCGCGACAGGAAACAGTCGGAATTCTAATAATAAGAGGAATAGATCAGCCTGTAAATTGGGCCCAGAATGAAGAACGTCGTTAAGCGACAAACCAGTATGAGTCTTCGCACTAGCATCTAGCACAATTCGGGGTTTGGGCTTGTCCGCACGAACCACTGCATGATGGGGAATATAATATCCGACATCCCTAATGTCCTGATCAGCAACTTCAGAAAGATATCCTTTTGTAATATACTCATTAATAACAGTATTATAATTCTCCCGAAGCCCAGGAGCCCTTTTGAACTTTCTTTCCAATAGCAAGAACCGGCGAAGAGCAGTACTTCTAGAATTGCCTAAGTTGCCTGGAGCAGAACAAAAAGGTAAGGCGACAGAATAACGACCTTCATCGTCCCGTGACACGGAGGTAACGAATGCATTCTCACATTCCGTCTCCTCTGGGCTCAAAAAACCCCTTGATGGAATCTCCTCGATCTCCCAAAACCTTTGCAACGACGAATTTAAATCATTCAGTGCGATTGCAGAAAATGATGAGTCATGTGGGACAGCAGGAGCACCTTTAGGGCAATCTCCCATCAGCACGTACCCGAAGGAAGTTAACACGGCAGGTGGCGCTTGAGTACCGGAGTCTACCTTTTCACCTAAATAAATATGGGGAAACAATTGTGCACCGAGTACAATATCCACATTACCGGGAACGTTCCATGTCAAATCGGCCATGGAAATATTATTTAAGTAAGCCATGTCACACTTATCAATGAAGTGCGAGGGCAATTGATCTGTAATACAGTCAACGACTAACGCGTGTAATTTATATTTATTATGAGGGCTGACGCGAGACTCAATTTCGAAATCTACATAGCCGTGAATTGGTCGCGAAGATAAACCAACACCCCTGATTACAGAATTATTCAGAAGGGCAACGTGTAAGTTCAATTTTTTACAACAATCCCACGTTATTAAATGGTTTTGTGAGCCATTATCAATTAAGCACCGTACTAACATTTTACTACTGCTATTGATAGCTCTCGCATAGACCTGGGCAGTAGCCAAAAGAATCGCGTTAGCCTGCGAACTCCAATTCGCGCTCAAGGAGTGAAAGGGTTCATGCGATAGAAAAGTGCCCGCTCCATCAATTTCACTACTCTGTGGCACATTTGAAGCCGTCGCGGAATTATTACATGAGTCGCGGACAGTACTCTTATCATTTAAACAGAGCGCCTGAGTGAGATTCGCCGCAGGAGTGTGCGACACAAGCGCGCATGCGGCGCATGCTGTGGACGCGTTCGTGTCACTAGCACCAGTCGACCCGTGCGTGGAACATGCACGCGCATTCGACGTTCGTGAAGTTTGTATGTGTGAGTGAGTAGATTTTAAAGCGAACTTCTTATTGCCATTGAACGGTTTTCCAAAATGTAAGATTGTGTGATGCCTCTTATTGCATATCTCGCAGTTGGCGGGGGCCGAACAATCGGAAACCGTGTGTGAAACACTTAAACACTTTACACAACCTTGCTTTGATTTAAGAAAATTATATCTTAACTTCGGCGATTTCATACTCTTAAACTGAGAACATTCGCTGAGCTCCGAATGATCGGTCTTATGGCAGAGACTACAAGAGTGAGAATCGCGTGATTCACTCACGACAAACGTATGCGCACGAACGGCCGACGAGGGACTTTTATTCCCACTGGGTTTCCCGCGCGAATTCGACAAAGAACTCGAATTACTCATATGCGATCTATCTAATATTTTTACTTGATTTTGCACAAAGGATATTAAATCGTTATAAGACGGAATATCCTTATTCGTGACGGAGAGTTCGAACGCCTGCATAGTTTGAGCGTCGATCTTTCTAAGCGCACAATGCATCAAAATAAAGTCGGTTAAATCCGGTATATCTAATTGTTTTAATGCCGATATAGACGCTGAGTATTTTTCAATAAAGGAATCGAGACTACTAGAGGTATGTTGACAGTTCTTTAAATAAAGAATATTATTCAAATAGTGCGTACCTAACGCGCGTTTGTCTTGATATTTTTTAACTAGACTATTCCAAATAACTGAGTACGTATCACCGGTAGGTACGACGCCCGCTAAAACCTGCTGCGCTTTATGTGTGAGTTTTCCAACTAAATATTGCACACGATGCGAGTCAGACAAATGAGCATTGTCGTGAACGTTGGCCCGAAACGATTCATAAAATACAGGCCAGTTTTCGGCTCGACCGTCAAAGCCAGGCAACACTATCGGCGGTAACTTTATGATCTTAGAAGTATTCGAATTTGAACATCCTGTGGCACAGTCACTGTCGGATTTTTTAACGATTTTATTCATGACTCGTTTCACTCTGACATATAAATCGTCGAAACTAATCAAGTCATTGTAACTCGGGTTTGCCTCAGTCTTGAGCAATAAATTAATTTCGTTAATCTCATCGACTATACGTTCAAACCTTTCGCGATATTCATCGAGAATTTCCGACTCCGCCAAAAAATGTTCGTTCGACTTCGCCTCAAAAATAGAAATTTTTGTAGATAACTCATAGGCATTATTCAGCCTAGCAAAAAGAGCCTCCTTTTTACAAATCAGCATTTTTAATCTAGATTCTAAGTCCGATGTCTTTTTACTCGACGCCATCGTTAACAATAACCGATTCCGAACTTTAATAAATTTTAATTGAATTTAATTAACTTTAATTCAATTGACTCAACTTGAATCAACCGACAATCTAGGTACGGTGAGTAAGAATCGAAGAATTTTTAATAAGTTTAATTAAAAATGCAAGTCAATTAAATTTAATTAATCAATAATTCAGCATGAATACTGGTGCGTAAATAGGTACTATCGCAACAACAAAAACGTTCATTTGAAATTTACGGTGTAATTTTAATTAATAAACACTTCTCATGAACACTAGGAATAATCCAGGTAAGATTCACGTTCGATTAATTCCAAAAAAATTCTGACAAGGATTCACAAAATACCTACAACGGTTTATTTATTAAGTACAACAACAAACTATACCTACTTGCAGTGCAGGAAGAAAAGCACACACCTAGAACGTCTTCTAGAATTGTATATAACCGCTATACCCAACCTGCACTGTTTCGGCGTTGAGATTGGTTTGTAATTAATTATACTTACCTATTCGTAAGTTGTAAATTCTATACAAAAAATATAACACGGCAATAGTAAGAACAAAGTTCGCTGGCCGGTGACTATACCTACCAATGCATTCGTAGGTAGAAATGAATTGATATTGAACGCGAAATCATACAAGGCACCAAAGATACGTACTTGCCTAGTGAAACACCAGAAAAAAGATCGTACGAAGTAAAAGATACTAAACACCTATGTAAATACCTATGTATGCTTCCTCAATACGCACTTAATTTCTAGAATGTTAATGTACTTACTATCTACCTTGCTAAGAATTTGCACCGAGTAGTCAAATGTACTAAAATTATGTACCTACCTACTTACTCGCGTTTATGTATCAATCCTATGTATTACGTTACGAAGTTTGTACTTGAACGGCAAATAAATGTGCACTAAGAATTATGTGCTTGCCTATAGTTCAAATACCTAAGTCGAAACCTATACGTTTCAATACTTAAAATTCTTAGCTAGGTAGCAAATTAATTATGTAGGTATGTACTTACTAACGTTATGTAGCACCTACTTTAGGTAAATTTGTACCGCCGTACTAATAATTATGTACTTGAAACAATTTTATATATTTGAACACTAAAGTTATGCACTCAAAATTGTTTTGACTGGAACAAATTGAAATGGATCGAACCAATAATTTGTTCGAATACTAATGTTATGTATTCAAAAAAACTGGACAATCCGAGCTCGATTAGGACCAAAAATATGTTGTAGCGTGTAAATAGCCACACCACTGGGTGTACTTGCGTACTGAAAATATTTTATGTAATTTATTACGCCTATAATAATGGCGACCACGTAATAAAGTAAAACAAGAAAACACAAGTAAATGCCGTCTGTGCAATTTATAAAACAGGCCCACTCACCTGTTCGTCAAAGCGAGAACTCTTGGCTTGGATTCCCTTGCATCCGAGGATGACTTGAAGAGGTGTCGAAGACGGTGAGCTGGTGGGCCGGCCGGCCAATCTTTATCTAGATGAATCCGGAGAAATACTCGAGATTTTCCTCTGGCGATAGTCCACAAAGATGGAGGACCTTCTAAAGATTATTGATCGGGTTTATTTTCACTCTCACGTGGGGAATTACAAGGTTTTTTAAAATTTCGACTCCGTCAAATTACACAGAGCACGCTATACCGCCATCATCAGCGAGAGCGCCAATTCGAAACTCTTTTAATCGAACGGTATTGAACCATCGATAAAACAGTTGACAAGTTGACAATTACGCCATCTCTGGACGAAAGGTAGATTGAGTGAGCCATGCACGTATACAAGGTTTTCTTGTTGTTTAATTATAAAATTACCTAATTTTACCGCGCATACGTTGGCGCTTCACCAATAATAATTAGTGAAAACATATTATAAGGTAGCAAAAATAACTCATTTAAGAATCTGGACCGCCAGGAAACTGTCACTATATTCTAATAATAACCCGTTTAAAAGTTGAGAGAATTGTGTATTTAGGTACCTAGTTATTTTATTTTAATCTTAAATCGTTTTTTTCCACAGAAAATACAAATAGCTTGTTCTCTAGAGGTGGGTCGGTGCGCGCATCGAGTCCATCGCTCGCTCTTTGCTTCCTACTATTCCTATTTATTGTAAAAATTGCTGGCACAAATTAGAATTTAATGTAAATTGTAAGATACTTAATGTATATAATGTAATTTAAATATTTTAAATAAATAATTTGTTACATTTTTCAATAACTTTGTGTAATTTTACTATACACAATAGGAAGTTTTCTCTATAGTTCTTCAAGGAAATCGAATAGTTGCATTATTGAAAAAATTATAAGTCGTATATCGTCAAAATGCGTTTAGATATAAAGTTTATCTTCTAGAAAAAAGTACCAATTTCACTCTCCATTACCGTCGATGTCGATGTCGGTTAAAATAGGCTAGGTATTTGACTATTTTTTGTTTGAGTCCGTCCTGTAGATTTACAAAAAATATGAGACACGTATTTTTCTTTTTTACGTAAACAATAAATAACGGAGATACGTTGAGTGGAAATGTCGCGTGACGTCACAAGCAGGTGCAGTTTTTACCTGCGAGCCCCCACTCCTCAATTCAAATGCGCCTTATCCAAGTATATTATCATTAATTTGAAAAAACAAAATATATTTTTTTATATATTATTTTTTATTACCAGATGGTACTTTTTGATTGGTAACTGACGGCCTACCTAAATAGAATTCAGAAAAAAAATAGTCAAATAGCCTATTACGATGTGTTGTAAAAAGAAGACGAGTTAAATAATACTTGTCCGGCATTTTTGTTATTATCTGTGAAACGAAAAAGGAAATTCCAACCACCGAATTGCACATGCGCGAAGCGATTCACAAAAATCAATACAATCATATCCACATTGCAAGGGGCACACAAAATGCATCCGCAACTACAATTATTCCTACTGACTGTCCTGACTTCATCAGCGTACTCCAATTTAGAAGGGCCGTTCTTGTTCTTCGGTCCGAGATCCTTGTTGAACTATCGGCGGTCGGCGCTGAAGTATTTGGACCAGGATGACCTGATGCGTATATATGGGGAGCAGGCGGCGATAGTGGTGTTCAACAACCAGGACCCGGTGCCCCTGTCCAGTGGGTGCTTCCCTCGGCTGAGGAAGATGCTGGAGGGCCAGCCTACCCTGGTCCTGCCGCAGGACTTCCTCGACGTGCACCCGGATTATATCAGCAATGAGACGCAGGTTTGATCGGAAATTTTTTGTTTACTGTTGTTATTATTTTACAGTACAAAAAAACTAGTAGCCGGACGTTTTGCAATATGAACTGATTAGTGTAAAATATGGAAATGTTTAAATTGACCAAAAATACGTGGGGGCAGGGCCGTTCGGTAGTGATGGCGCGATGTACGTACGTACAAACATACAAATGACCCATCCATCCAAATGAATATCCATAAACTCCCGTGGGAACTCAAAAAGTAACGCGGGTGAAACCGCAGGGCACAGTCAGTTATCTAGTATAATGGGTATGTTGACTAATTTTTATTTTTTAGTCCGTCTTGTAGATTATTAAAAAAATATTGGACACGTATTTTTTCTTTTTTTACGTAATCAAAAAATATCGGCGATATATTGAGTTGAAATTTCGCGTGACGTCACTATTCTGACAGTCTGTATGGCGGTTTTAGCGGTTAGTGACGTCACGACCCCCTCACCCTAAACTTTAATGCGCTTTATCTCTGTATATTTTAATTTATTTGGAAAAGCAAAAAATACGTGTCCATTGTTTTTTTTATTTTCTAACTGACGGACTGATTAGAATTTTGATTTTCAAAAGTAGTCCACATCCTCATTATATAGAGACTAGCTGTTCCCCGCGGTCTCGTTCGCGTTACTTTTGGTGTTCTCGCGGAAATTCCTTGAGAAAAGTGCCCCATGTCTTTTTCTGTACCCATGAAAACGCAAAATATCATTATGATTAGTTGAGTAGTTAAGGTGTGAAAAGGTAACAGACAGACATACACACAGTTAATTTCGCATTAATAATATTATAAGTACCTATACATGTTGGTATAAATGTTTCATAAATCAGTGTTTTAGAAACAAGTCATATCATATTATAGTATGTACATAAAGTCCCGTCTATCCCTACTAATGTTATAAATGCGAAAGTAACTCTGTCTGTTACACTTTCACGCCTTAACGGCTCAACCGATAACCATAAAATTTTGCATAACTTTGTCAGGGGCACAGAGAAGGACATAGGGTACTTTTTATACCGGAATTCCCGCGGGAACTCCGAAATTTTCGCGGGTAAAACCGTGGGAAACAGTTAGTATGTAAGTACATATTTTAAAACATATGCAGGTACTGACTCTTCAAGGGCCGTGGTCGGAGCGCGACGCCCAGATGACTGAGACCTTCGCGCGTCTGCAGGATATCTATGGAGCTGGCAGGGTGCTGGGGATACTGGGTAAATAGAACATTAACTATTGTTGGTGTAACTTACCCCCCCTCGCGCGACTTCCTCCGATCTACTTCTTACTACGATGATCTCTAATTTGGCCTGATTGTCTAGTGGTTAGGACTCTAACTTCGTTGTGTGCAGTAACCTATGATTCTTTTAGGTTGAGATTGAACTATCGTCTTAGTATTTGCATCATAGTTTTTTAGTTTGGTTAAGTTTATAGCTAAGATTCTAAAGTTAATACATGAACGATCTCTAATTTATGTCTAGCGAATACACGAACGATTTTAGACTAGTACACGGACGAATCTCTATTTTTATTGCTTTCGCGCGACCTCTTTCCTAACTTTAGGTGGATGATCTATTTTTAATTTATCTATGTGGATGATCTACTTTTAGTTTGTGTTTGTCGGTTTAACCCCGGTCAACATCTCGTCAAAAGCTACCATTCCTGGCTCAGATGGCTCAGACATTGCCAGGACGCATAAATATATATAATAAACCACCCAGACGATTCTATTCCAAGGTCGACCAGATTTTGTCCCCTCAGCATGACGCAAGCATTGGCCACAGGAACCTCAAGTACTACGTGAAATGATTGTTGGCACTGCAACCAATCCCGACGTCAAACCGAAGGTAAGGCTTCCAGTTAATACATAAGTATTCGCCGGAAGGTGGTATAGCCCCTCCTGCGCTATTCCACGGTGATGACCATCCAGCACAATGCCTTCGTCACCTCCCCCAACCTGTTTCACAAGGTAGAGGATCATTCTAGATAGTTACATCTAAGATCATTCACCAGCGTCCGTTTCAGGAATCCAGTGAGGAGACTGTACGTCCCCAGTCCGAAGACTACCGCCGCGTTGGAGCCATGGTGAGCCCTTGAATATGTGCCAGCCCGAAGACCAGGGTTGGGTGGGACCACCACAAACCAAACCCCAGCACAGTGATCCAAAATTGTATGTGTGTGTTGTCGGAGACCAATCTCTCCCTGGAACCTGGAACTTCAGCTGATGAACTCTCTGTCATACTGCAAGCAGTGAGGCCGTAGCCTAGCCGTAGCTGTAGAGTTGAATGTCTCTCTCTCCCCTGTGAACCCACTCGGGCATCCAACTCGTTCTGCCACATCAGAACATTGGCAAGCACATCGTGTTGAAAAACACAAAGGTTGCCGAGAATCTAGCGTCAGCGACGAGGTCGCCAACAGCCGATCCCCCAGCCTCTGCACAACGGTCTCGATCGCAAAGCGCAGGGACCTACGTAAGCATACATGTGGTTGCGAGTCACAGTAGCTCCAGTCTGTCTCCGCAGCCAGCAATCGAGCCACAGAGCGCATTGGCCCATCAGTAATGTTTATAATAAAAGAAAGGTAAAACAGAAAGAAGAGCGAACAACCCTTCCCTGGTGTAGGAGAGGGCCGGCATCTCCAGTCAGCCGCATCGGTGATATGTAGATTGAATAACACGGAAGGCGTTGTTATTCAAGGTAAGGTACAAGGCGCACAACGAAACTCGTCACGGCGCAGATGACTCAAGGCGCGGATTTTTACCCATCTACGCCATCATACGCTCGCGACGTGCAATGTCCAACCGTTCAAGATTAGAGTTCCGTTTGCTTCGAGCCTATTTGGTACTGTGATTTGAAGATCCTTCCTCGTGACTAATGTTTTCAGGTCTACGCTCGAGATATCCTAACGGACGTCAAGTGCACTGACAGACCTTCGCACAAAAACATTAAACCACTCTGCGCTATCGCTCGCTCAACAAGACTATTCGTAACGAACCGTCTTTTGTAATGATAAAATCAATACAAATATTCTACTCAAAGCATCTCGTTCACGAGGCGCATCGGCCCACATACGCTTTCATGCGACCACCAAGTATCACAATCGCGCATGCTCGCCGCTGCACAACGCAATCAGGACACAATGCGTAATGACGAAACTTCCAGGTCGCGTGTACGAATCCTTGCACAAACCGATAAATCGTTCTGCGCGCAGACCGCTCGACCACGACGTACTTTGCATGAATATTATTTATTAAAAAATTTGTATGAGAAAATAAATTTTATGTTTGATAAATGTGCAATAATATTATATTTATTGTCCCTTAGACGTTCCCTCCCCAGCGCATTCGTTTATTATTACACTATTATCAATTTACTTTCCCAACAAACTTTTGTCGTCAGGACATTTTTTCACCTCCGTATTCCCCGTAGATATACGGCCCGTGGATACTGGCGGTGCGTTCGGCCCTGTATTCCGAGACGCCTGCATGGGGGGATTCGCGTTTTCTAACTTGCTCCTATACTCTCGAAATTCAATATACATTTGGTATTCCCTAATACAAGCACTTTCCTTCATATAATATTTTGTTCTAACTTCTTTAGTTTAGGAGTTATTATTGATAAACGTACTAAAACTTGTTTTCGATGTTATTTGAACCGCAATGTCCTCTAATATGTTTTAAATGTAATTTTATAGGTGTATTTTATTATCTTCTATACTTTAATAATTATTTAAGATTTTAATTATAACCAAAAAAATTTTGTAGGACCTTATGGGTCGTCACAATCCCCCCCCAAAGTTTAATGGAACACTGTGGAATTAAACTTTTAATCTCCTAACGCCGCCTAAGTGTGTTATAAATTTATTTTGGTTTTTGGGAAACGACCGCCCCAACGCCCCTCCAACCACATTCACTGGTAACCAATACAATACTGAAACGCATTAACCGATCTCTGAACGTTGTTACCTCTAAATTGATATTTTTATTTTATTTTGTTGAACGAAAAATTCTGATGACGTTATTTAACCGCAAGTTGTTATTATTAAATTTCGAATTATACTGATACGCCAATTGAATGTGATTGAGTCATTTCTCCCTGACCCAATTTATTTAATCAAAATAAATTTACAATCACATTATTATTTTAGGTTACATAAGTTGTTTAGTTATATTAATCTAAATCAAATAAGTTGTTTACATCTTATACCTAACTTACATTAGTTTGACATTTATTAGTTACTAGCACTTTTATTTATTTATAGTATTTATATAAATGAATCGCGTTATAATTTCCTTTCAAGGTTCCGGTGTTTACGTCGTGTAACGCGTATACATTATTAAAAGGCACCGCAGCCACTACATAAGGACCCTCATATAAGAACTCAAACTTTTTAGTCTCTTTCCTATCCTTAACAGACCTATTGTCTTTCCGAATTTTTACCAAGTCTCCTACTTGAAACAAAATTAATCTGTGTTTTCTGTCGTATTTCGAGCGACGCATTAAGCTTGCATTTTTCAGATTTTCCCGAACTAAATTTCTAACACGTTCTAAATTCAAAGGTTCTCTTTCGAGTTTAAGTTTATCGTCGAATGAAATTTTATTCGATTCGCCGTACATAATTTCACACGGTGTGAAGCCTGTACTATCGTGATGACTATTATTATATAATTCCTCCAAGGCTGGTAAGATAGTTGGCCAAGACTTATGATTCGCGCGACAATAAGTCCTGAACAACCTACCCAACTCCTTGTTTACTCGCTCTACGGTGTTAGGTCTAGGATTTCTTACAGTCGTATAAATCGGTTTACAACCTAACGCCCTGACACCCCCTTTCCAAACTATACTAATAAATTGTTTTCCATTATCCGTCATAATGGCTTTTGGTTTGATTATTTCCGTAAAATGTTTAAATTTAGTTAAAACGCTTTTCCCGGTTGCATTTTTCAATGAATACATTTTAATAAACTTACTAAACGAATCTTGAAATACTATTATAAATCTGGCTCCGAGATTACCCGCTGGTAATGGCCCATAAAGATCCGCCATAACTATATCTCCTATGTCCTTAGACAATATTGATTGACACGGCCCTACATATTTTATATTTTCGCTCTTCGACATTTGACAAATATGACAAACCTTAACCCTCTTCCTAACATCTTTGGTAAGTGAACCCCAGTAAAATCTATCTCTAATGTATTTAATTATTTTATAAGCACCTTGATGACCCATCTCAAGGTGCACCTGATCAATTACATCATTAACTAAACTTCTTGGAAGGTACACGACTTCCCTGCGCGTTTCTATTGAATCATAATACAAGATATTATCCCGCAATTTGCAACGTAAAGCAATTCTATCAGATCTACACTGTGCAACACCTATACGTCCTAAACGTTCTCTAATATTTTTAATTTCGTTATCTAATGACTGCAACTCCGATAATTTATTTAATTTTTCCTTGAGCTCAACGTTGTCCGCGCTCTCCACGTATAGTATCTCGAAACATTTTTCCCTATCCTCTTGTATTTGTTTACCGGCAGGAAGATACCTTGACAATATGTCTGCAACCAAATTTTGTCTGCCCGATATGTGTTCCACCGTGTAATCGAATTGTTCTAAATATAATATCCAACGCGTAACCCTACTGTTATACAACTTCCAGTTTTTAATAAACGTTAACGCCTTATGATCTGTTTTGATCGTAAATTTCGCTCCCCGTAAATACGTTTCGAACTTTTTAATACTACTAATTATCGCGAAAAACTCTTGTTCTGTAACTGTCCAATTTAATTCCGGCCCCTTCAACGTTCTACTGTGATACCCTAATACTTTCATTTCATTTTTGTCATCTAACTGATAGAGTACCCCAGCTAACCCTATGCCTGAGCTATCTGTTTGCAAATAATATGGTTTATTAAAATCTGGATGATGTAACATTACTGTCTGTATGAATCTAGTTTTTAATAATTCGAACGCCCTCTGTTCCTCACTGCCCCATTTCCATGCCTGAAGCTTCTTTAATAACTTACATAACGGTAAGATTAACGTACTATAATCACGAATAAATCTACGATAGAAATTGCAAAGTCCTAAAAACGCGCGTAATTGTTTTAGCCTTTTAGGTTGCGGAAAATCTCTAATACTCTTCAATTTATCTGGGTCCGAATTAGCGCCTTGTCGTTTACCCATTTTAAACGTTTTTAATTTTAATTGTTTTTTTATTTATCACTTATTTCACTAATTTAAACGAACTAAAGAAATTAACTGATTTAAACTTCTAAATTGCGATCGAAAATGTTTTATAATTATTAAAAGTTTTTACGTATAATCACACTAACACTAGCTGATCGACCTTGGACAATCTAATCGGTTAAAGTCTATTTTTACACTGTTTTACGATTCTATTCTTCAAAAGTTTTAACTTCAATATAAATTTTCATTCCTTAGCAATCTGCAAAGAAATGCAAACTTATAATACCCCCCCCTGACTTTTATAATGCAAACACTTTCAAGCCGATGTCCAATCTCAAGACCTTTCCATTTTCACAAGCAACAATTTGTAGGGATTTTACCCCTACTTGAAATTTACTTTAACTAGCCATGATCCTGGTCACGGCACCAATTTGTAACTTACCCCCCCTCGCGCAACTTCCTCCGATCTACTTCTTACTACGATGATCTCTAATTTGGCCTGATTGTCTAGTGGTTAGGACTCTAACTTCGTTGTGTGCAGTAACCTATGATTCTTTTAGGTTGAGATTGAACTATCGTCTTAGTATTTGCATCATAGTTTTTTAGTTTGGTTAAGTTTATAGCTAAGATTCTAAAGTTAATACATGAACGATCTCTAATTTATGTCTAGCGAATACACGAACGATTTTAGACTAGTACACGGACGAATCTCTATTTTTATTGCTTTCGCGCGACCTCTTTCCTAACTTTAGGTGGATGATCTATTTTTAATTTATCTATGTGGATGATCTACTTTTAGTTTGTGTTTGTCGGTTTAACCCCGGTCAACATCTCGTCAAAAGCTACCATTCCTGGCTCAGATGGCTCAGACATTGCCAGGACGCATAAATATATGTCGGCGAGAGGGTAGTTTCGTTATCAATAACGTTTCCCGCCGACTAATAGCGGTTGTAGTACGTTCGTTCCCCCGCTCCACTCCATTGCCCGACTCGTCTTTGTTAGAACTTGATATAAAATGCGGGTATGCGTAAGCGACGGTTCATTGTTATTTTGTGTTCGGTTCAGTGCAGTTATAGTGTCGTAACTCGTATCAGTGTCGTATCAAGTGATTACGTGGCTATAGTGATTACGTGTGCTGGTCATCTAATTGTTTCCAGAGGTTTGCTTAAGTCGGGAGCACGGGCAGTGGAGGTGAGCGTTCATGCATTGTAAAGGGGCCCCATTAAACCTACACCTGGGTCGCAAGTCCCAGGCACTGCTCCGTGTTCCCTACGGATATCTGGTATGGTGTACAACTTCTAACTATGTTGTTGCAATTAATTGTAACAGTTTCTAGTTCATTCTAGATGTGTCACTCAGCTAATAGTCTCGGTCATACCTACCCCTACCTTCAGTTACATTGTGTTATGTTATCATCATCAGTTAGTCAGCTATCTTTGCAATAGCAGATAACTATCTGCCGTTATCTGCTACTACTCTTCCTTTCTATTTCCGACATCAGAATTGGGATATTACTTGCGTCCACATTTCTGCCATTGAGGTTTTGACGTGCGGTTTCTCTCGGTCAAATATTACGTTTTACATAGAGCCTGACGTTTTACTATTTTTTTTATTATTCTACTGTCGTGAATTAGCTTAACATGCGTGTAAAATGAATTGCTTTAACTAGTAAATGTGAATTATTTGAATCGAATTTCAAAGGTTTCGATACCTTTGTCCATTAAGTTTTGTGATTTAATCATATCTACCTAGTTATTTAGAATTTTGATGCGTGCTGCAATATTTTAACTGTTTTCTCATCCACCCGATAGTTAAAAAGCTTCGACCGTAACTCATTACTGGATTTCCAACCGTGGGGTTGAAATCTTGTTGATTCCAACTTTTGTCCTTAGTGTAAAAGAGATAATTTTTAATCTACCCACGTACCCAGCCGTCGTTATTCAGGTTTTAAGGCTGTAAATTCTAGAAAATCAGATTGAATCTTTCGTAATCACCGATTACCTACGTCTTGAATTCCGTTGATTCTCTCTTTATCCATGTGTAGTGTTTCTGTAGGGTAGTTGTGACTTTTTACTACCGCTTGACAGAAATTGTTCGGTTGTTAATGTGTGAAATAAGTAATCCGGTTCGTAGCATTTTCAGTTAAGTTTTACAATAGTACGAGTAAGACTCTGAGGTTGGTCGGTGCTCGGTATTGAGTTAATAAGTTAACGTTCAGTTTGCGACAGTGAGGATAGCGTGTCGGCGAGTTGGTAGATGAAAGTATGTAGTTCAGTAGAAAGGAAAGTATGTAGTTCAAGCTGAAGTTGATGATTTTTGCGAATCTAATAATGATGAAGAAGTTTAAGCTTTAAATAATTGTGACGAAAACTCAAGTAAATATCTCTAACGACCGTACAATATTCGACCGTACCAGTAATTATTACGTAGCCGTAGCCCGGTGGAAATCGGTTTCTCTTGAGGTAGCTCAAGTAGTCCGTGGGTGCGCGGTGCGCGTATGATTCTGGCGGAGGTCGGGGTCTTTGGAGACCGTACGATGTGCAGTCAGCGGGTGATGCACACGGGTTAGCTGCTCTATGGTAGAGATGCGCTAACGGTCCTTATGCGGGACGTGAGGGCAATGATGTTGCCGGTCGGCAAAGAAGCCGTGGTGTTGGAGATCTTACTTGAGAGTTTGTATTCTACATAGTAGAGTTTGATAAGTGGTTAACGGTTTTCCTTTCGAACTTCTATTGCACGTTTTACCGGATAATTATTTACAGAGTGACGTAATGTTAGGACGCGAGATTTTAAATTTAGGTTTTGTAGTTAACATGACGGCGAGATATGATGAAAGTTGAAAGTTACTCAGTAGTTAGAGAACTCAGAAAGACAAACAAACAAAAATAAAAAAAATTTGGTGATTGAATTTTGTGCTAAAAAAATGTGTGGTGGCTACAGGGACAAAAGAAATGCGTCCGGTCTAGCATAATCCCGGAAAAAAGAATGTGTCTGCAGCTACTACTTCGGACTAGCACGATTCAATCCAGTTTTACTTCGATATCATTTTCTAATAGTTAAATTGTGCCAGTGTTTTTGAGTGTTTCGAATAATTTATTGCGTGGAGTTTTTAAGTGTTTCGAAAGCTAGATTGTACGAGTGTTATTGAGTGATGTTGAGAGTGAGATATAATGTCAGGATGAGCGAGCGGTCGTTTTAGTTTCTTTCTCGGATTCCTTCCTGTGAGTTTAGCGCCCGAGGACGTGCGCATGTCAGTATGGCCGTGTCGGCGAGAGGGTAGTTTCGTTATCAATAACGTTTCCCGCCGACTAATAGCGGTTGTAGTACGTTCGTTCCCCCGCTCCACTCCATTGCCCGACTCGTCTTTGTTAGAACTTGATATAAAATGCGGGTATGCGTAAGCGACGGTTCATTGTTATTTTGTGTTCGGTTCAGTGCAGTTATAGTGTCGTAACTCGTATCAGTGTCGTATCAAGTGATTACGTGGCTATAGTGATTACGTGTGCTGGTCATCTAATTGTTTCCAGAGGTTTGCTTAAGTCGGGAGCACGGGCAGTGGAGGTGAGCGTTCATGCATTGTAAAGGGGCCCCATTAAACCTACACCTGGGTCGCAAGTCCCAGGCACTGCTCCGTGTTCCCTACGGATATCTGGTATGGTGTACAACTTCTAACTATGTTGTTGCAATTAATTGTAACAGTTTCTAGTTCATTCTAGATGTGTCACTCAGCTAATAGTCTCGGTCATACCTACCCCTACCTTCAGTTACATTGTGTTATGTTATCATCATCAGTTAGTCAGCTATCTTTGCAATAGCAGATAACTATCTGCCGTTATCTGCTACTACTCTTCCTTTCTATTTCCGACATATATATAATAAACCACCCAGACGATTCTATTCCAAGGTCGACCAGATTTTGTCCCCTCAGCATGACGCAAGCATTGGCCACAGGAACCTCAAGTACTACGTGAAATGATTGTTGGCACTGCAACCAATCCCGACGTCAAACCGAAGGTAAGGCTTCCAGTTAATACATAAGTATTCGCCGGAAGGTGGTATAGCCCCTCCTGCGCTATTCCACGGTGATGACCATCCAGCACAATGCCTTCGTCACCTCCCCCAACCTGTTTCACAAGGTAGAGGATCATTCTAGATAGTTACATCTAAGATCATTCACCAGCGTCCGTTTCAGGAATCCAGTGAGGAGACTGTACGTCCCCAGTCCGAAGACTACCGCCGCGTTGGAGCCATGGTGAGCCCTTGAATATGTGCCAGCCCGAAGACCAGGGTTGGGTGGGACCACCACAAACCAAACCCCAGCACAGTGATCCAAAATTGTATGTGTGTGTTGTCGGAGACCAATCTCTCCCTGGAACCTGGAACTTCAGCTGATGAACTCTCTGTCATACTGCAAGCAGTGAGGCCGTAGCCTAGCCGTAGCTGTAGAGTTGAATGTCTCTCTCTCCCCTGTGAACCCACTCGGGCATCCAACTCGTTCTGCCACATCAGAACATTGGCAAGCACATCGTGTTGAAAAACACAAAGGTTGCCGAGAATCTAGCGTCAGCGACGAGGTCGCCAACAGCCGATCCCCCAGCCTCTGCACAACGGTCTCGATCGCAAAGCGCAGGGACCTACGTAAGCATACATGTGGTTGCGAGTCACAGTAGCTCCAGTCTGTCTCCGCAGCCAGCAATCGAGCCACAGAGCGCATTGGCCCATCAGTAATGTTTATAATAAAAGAAAGGTAAAACAGAAAGAAGAGCGAACAACCCTTCCCTGGTGTAGGAGAGGGCCGGCATCTCCAGTCAGCCGCATCGGTGATATGTAGATTGAATAACACGGAAGGCGTTGTTATTCAAGGTAAGGTACAAGGCGCACAACGAAACTCGTCACGGCGCAGATGACTCAAGGCGCGGATTTTTACCCATCTACGCCATCATACGCTCGCGACGTGCAATGTCCAACCGTTCAAGATTAGAGTTCCGTTTGCTTCGAGCCTATTTGGTACTGTGATTTGAAGATCCTTCCTCGTGACTAATGTTTTCAGGTCTACGCTCGAGATATCCTAACGGACGTCAAGTGCACTGACAGACCTTCGCACAAAAACATTAAACCACTCTGCGCTATCGCTCGCTCAACAAGACTATTCGTAACGAACCGTCTTTTGTAATGATAAAATCAATACAAATATTCTACTCAAAGCATCTCGTTCACGAGGCGCATCGGCCCACATACGCTTTCATGCGACCACCAAGTATCACAATCGCGCATGCTCGCCGCTGCACAACGCAATCAGGACACAATGCGTAATGACGAAACTTCCAGGTCGCGTGTACGAATCCTTGCACAAACCGATAAATCGTTCTGCGCGCAGACCGCTCGACCACGACGTACTTTGCATGAATATTATTTATTAAAAAATTTGTATGAGAAAATAAATTTTATGTTTGATAAATGTGCAATAATATTATATTTATTGTCCCTTAGACGTTCCCTCCCCAGCGCATTCGTTTATTATTACACTATTATCAATTTACTTTCCCAACAAACTTTTGTCGTCAGGACATTTTTTCACCTCCGTATTCCCCGTAGATATACGGCCCGTGGATACTGGCGGTGCGTTCGGCCCTGTATTCCGAGACGCCTGCATGGGGGGATTCGCGTTTTCTAACTTGCTCCTATACTCTCGAAATTCAATATACATTTGGTATTCCCTAATACAAGCACTTTCCTTCATATAATATTTTGTTCTAACTTCTTTAGTTTAGGAGTTATTATTGATAAACGTACTAAAACTTGTTTTCGATGTTATTTGAACCGCAATGTCCTCTAATATGTTTTAAATGTAATTTTATAGGTGTATTTTATTATCTTCTATACTTTAATAATTATTTAAGATTTTAATTATAACCAAAAAAATTTTGTAGGACCTTATGGGTCGTCACATTGGACATTGCTCACCAAGGCAGGTGGTAGATGAGCTATACCAAATTACTTTGAGCCTTGGGATCTCTTGCGCCGTGACACCCTTGTGATTCTTTCTTTCCTCCCTGAAAACTTCGGCGGCAAGGTTAATGAACAGAGATGAGAGCCTGAACTCTTCTGGAATTAGATAAGCCCTCTCTAGAAGACCTTTTTTTTTGAGAATCCGAACATTAAACTAATATAAAGTGCAATGAATCCACTTCCCACATTTTTTGTAGGATGGGTCGCTATAACTAGTAGTTTAAATTTCTATGTATAGCACTTGCTGTCTTTATGGATTTAAAGGTGAACCATGGCCAACCACTAGCTTAGCTTAGCTAGCTCTTTCCCAAGAACTTACTGAGTGAATTGCTCTCGGATTTGGAATAATTATTAAGTAAAATTTGTGAGATGTGATAGGCCTGCGATTGAACTTTTGACTCTTTGACGTCTTTTCTCATCTATGGTATGTATATATGGAATCAAAAAGTCGCCACAGGCTAAATGATAAAATTAAATAAATGTTGTGGGAAACTTGCACATTTATTTATTTATTTATTTATTTATTTAAAACAAGAAAGGCTTACAGTGTTCGCCAAATCGCCTCTCTTGCTACATTGTTGTTG
Organism: Zygaena filipendulae; assembly: GCA_907165275.2. Taxonomy (NCBI): domain Eukaryota; kingdom Metazoa; phylum Arthropoda; class Insecta; order Lepidoptera; family Zygaenidae; genus Zygaena; species Zygaena filipendulae. Next base: position 8,410,962 of record OU015673.1, on the reverse strand, counting down.
AGAACAAACATCTACACTATGGCATATACAATCTTAATGTTAATATTAATTTACTAATATTGTCTACAAATATGTCGACTTGCGGGATCTCTCCCGCGACTCGATGAATCGCGTGTTTAAAGTTTACCGCCCTGCACTAGGTCTGTGTGGTGGTAATCAGTTGTAGAGTACCGAAAGGAAATGTCCTCACAAACAAGAGCCTTTCTGATGAGAAAGGCTGATTATTCTATAAGATTTAAGAGACCCTGGTCGTAATGGAAATATGTTGCAGGCAACTCAGTCTCGCAGAGCCAGTCCCCGGACTACTCGGAGGAGCCCTGGGTGCGGGTGCGACGCGACGCCACGGAGAGTGGAGACACCACGCTCTCTCCCCCCGCCACCACCGCCTCCGGAGAGGAGGAGAAGACACCGCGTGTGCTTCCTAAATACTCCCTTTACAACGCTACCAGTGGGTATACTATGATGTTTGGACACAGTGCAACCTAAATATTGTCCTCAAATCCTCAAAGTCCTGATGAATCAATGTCCAGATGAACGCTGCACACATAACAGCACCAATCTACTTCATCATGTGACGTCAATATAGGTTGTTCTGGTTCACAATCGCTTGTGATCGAGTTCATAAAAGAGAGATACACGTAAAATTATGTTAAATCACTATTGTCGTACTATTGTCTAAATTATCCCGAACCGATATAAGCGATAAAATGTTTCGATTCGTACATCTTCGAGTGAAATAAGGCCTTAGTTTTGTGTAATGTCTGGATTAGTGGATATATAGTGATTGTGTATGGTAAAACTATCATTTTATCACTAGAGTTTTTTAGAGTTAGGTAACCCAAAAAGCAAGGCCAAAAAGGGACTAACTCTACAAAACTCTAAACTCTTAACCTAAATGTACGCATAAATAGACAAAGATTTAAATGCTGGTATTAGTTCTCTGTGCACCATTTACCTACCAGTTTTAGAAGCACCAGTAGGTTTCCTTAGATCAAAGATATATTTGTTTCCCAGGTCCATCCGGCAACGGCGCGCTCTTGTACTCGTCCGGCTGGCCGGAGCTGCGCTGGTCGGACGGCGAGGTCACCGTGCTCAGTACTCCCGTGGGCGTGGCCACAGTGAAGCCGGGCCGGCTCTACACCAACCTTGTGGTCAAGTTCGCTGACGGCGACAACACTAGGGACAAGGTTGGTGTCACTTGTTCCGCATTTCCTAACTGCCGAGTTTATAGACAATCACTGTTCGACAAAAATTCTCCACGATAATCGCTAACGCATAGAAAACTAGAATAGAACTTTGGTCTGACCACTTGAAAACTAGAGTTTTGATTGGCTGACCAAGTGACATGACGATTCGTTACTTATGTTTTCTATGCGTTAACGATTGTAGAATATCAACTTGGCTAACCCCGCTGATGAGTTACTTTCATTGAGCTGATTTCCATGATCTTCCCGGGATATTCGATCCATCTAGCAAGCTGTCATGGTGCTGTTGTGGATTTTTAGTTTTAATGAAAACATCTCGTTGAAGACAGCGCTAGGGCTTAATAGTGCTGATCACTGACAGACATCGAAGTTAGCATCATCAAATACAAATATTTCCAAACCTAAGACAATAATCTCAAATATATCAGTACAGGCACGGATAGGCAGCTGATGAGACGAAGAGGTAGTGCATTTATTTTTATCTTAAAAAAGCAATATTGGAGTGGCGATGAGTTTCACCACTTTTTATGCTGCAAAATTTCTGAATGATATCCCAAGTGATGATATTTTTTTTTCCTGTGCAGATAACTTTGGAGTTCAGTTTCAAGCAGTCATCGGGGTGGTGGACGGCGGTGGGTGTAGAGGTGAAGCGGGGCATGGAGACCACCGGACTGAGCCTTAAGGCCCCTTCACCACCCGACGCACCCTCAGCTGTGCTGGGGCGCGCATACCACTGCTCGCAGCCACTCGTGTACTCATCCGAAGATGCCACGCTGACGTTACCCGATGTTAAGGTATTGTTACGATAGATTTTATTCTTTTAGTGGTAGTCACATGTGACTTCATTGGTGTTTAAAATTACCTTACCAGCAGGTAGGTACAATTACTTTTATTACATGGAGCAGTATCAGAACTTTTAAACTAAAACTAAGGAAATATTTAATGCAGGACGTCTCTATGTATAAGTAATTTTATTGAAACTGTTTTCCAATCTTTTGCAATCGACCCACCTGCTTAAAACTGTTATTTAGTTATTATGTTATCATGTAAAAGACTTGTAAGTCGTAATGATAATAAAGATTCTTTAAACACAATAGACAGCGACTCGTGCTTCTGTCACCATGCTTTTATGTGTATACAAATATCATATCTGGGGGAAAGTTTGGGGCGTAAGTTATCATGTCCAATTGTTAATTTTGTCATGTAAATTATATTCCAACTTGTGGTTGTTTTATTCCTCTAATAAATAATGGCTTAGGTAAATCTTCTGTAAATGCCCAATTTCTCAATTTGTATATTTTGTGCAATGAAGAATAAATAAAAATAAATAAAATATTCACTATAATGTACTACTATTCCATTGTGCTGGTACCCGAGGTAATTTTGGTCAAATCATGAAGGAGGGGGGTTTTCTGGGTTAAAGTAAATTTTCGAAACCATGCCAAATACAAATTTATTGTTCACAGATGCAGCCGTACATGGACAGCACTGAAATGTTTGCGGATGCTTTCGACTGCATTGGCTTCACAACTGTGCCTATATGGTGAGAAATTCTTATACGATGGATATCCCACCTCTCTGAATAGGGTATTTTGCTTCTATTTTCAATGTACCTATCGCTAAGGATTAGAATTACCGACAGGAGTCTGTGTAGCCTGAAATGATTTGAATCTCTTCAAGACCAAATAGGTATTTAATTGGCAGACACCTTATTAACCAAAGCTGCCTCAGATATCTTAATAGTCCATATCGTGACTTAGCTTGAGGCGAAATTAGTTATCGCCGTAGATTTAATAGCGCTCTGCAATTTTTTTTAAATAATAAAGAAGAACCCTCTTCTCAATCCTCCTCAATCTCATCCTTGCAGGTCAGGGCTAATGGTGTCGTTCATAATGCTCATTGGTCTGGCGCTGTCCATCATCATGATTCTGGACATCAAGACCATGGATCGCTTCGAGACCAGTCGTAGCAAGCAGCTCACTATCACTGTCAGCGAATAGACATACACAATACACATATCACAATATGAAGTCTAATATAACAGTTGAAAAATGAAGGAATCGTGGAGTTTTTGGCGTCATTTATTTTCGTGTGGACAAAAATAAGTGGATTTTGTTGAGTTTTAAGGTGCTGTATGACAGTAGGTAATGATTGCAGTAGCGGTTTTTTATGTGCGTAAAATTATAACGTTTCGAACCGATTTTTTCGATGTCGTCTAAGAGCTTCGAGAAAGATTTTGCTAACTATTGCACCATGGGTAGCAATTTCAAACCGTACTTGAAACTGGAAAAATGCATTATATGAAAAACAAGAAACGCTTCTTAGCAAGTGATGTGATACCAAAATTGGATACTGATTCGGCATGTTATGCTGTCGCATACAATTTGGCAGCATTTTCAGCAGAGTCTTCATGGATTGATCATCAACTTATCATCAGTTTAAGTGGAGGACTAGTAGGTCCAGCTGAATTATTAGATCCAATGGTTTATTCAGTGGATTGGTCATGGAAGTGTGAATAATGAGCGTTAGAAGAGTTAAGGCGTTTCTTGGTTTGTTGGTCATTTGATATGGTGTGGTATTGCAGTAAGGAGACTTTTTTAGTATCATCAAAATACTTATAATACATATCTCGTTTAGCATTGTACCTACTTAGTAATTAGTTCCACATATCATTGTGAGAATATTCTATATAGGTAATAAAATAATAACCAAATTTTGATCAAATAACAATTATAGATAATATTATTATGTAATTTCTTATTGATTTATTCAATTGTACGATGTACTAATTTATTCTGTTATCTTTGTTACTAATTAAATAAAATTATAAGTATTGTTGTGATATTAGTTTAATTGTTGTTGTAGTTAGACTTGAAATTCTTGAAAAAATATCGGTCAACGTGATAAATTTTATTAATAATCGCCAACATTGCTATGATACTGGGTGACTCCATAATTGAGAAGAAAACCGCCGCGACATGCTTTGCATCTCATTTATGAGTTCCCGAGGCAATTCCATAACTCACGCGGGTGAAGTAGCATAAGCTAGTAAATATACAGCTTCAAGTTAATTTTCTCGAACCGGTCTCGAACAGAGAAAACACAGGAATATTGGAACGCATTTACTATACAAGTTGCAAAGATGCCTCATAATTTTAGAATGTGTACAGTCCGCAACAAAAGTAAACGATTTAAAACGTTTCCTATATAACAATTATAACAATTATTATCAATCGAGAAAAACAAAATTATGCTACCTAGATACATAGTTAGATTTTTTTTATTAGGGTTTGGTCGAATGTTATGAATCATTTTGATTCGTAAATAAATAATAAAAGATACATAGGTACGGTTTTATCACCAGTCTGGATCCCATCTCTCGCTATCTCTATCTACCTCGCTTAAATAAAATGTCCAAATGAGAAAGAATGACGGTTTGTGAAAATATATCGAGGCTGCTGTAAGCCACTGCCTTTTTTTAATTTTTAAAATTGCTAAAAAAATGTAAAATATTTTTTAATTCATTTTGGCGTTCCTTATTTTTTATTTTACACAAAAGTTTTAGGTAAATAAGCTTCTAAGCACAAGACGTGGTCACTAAAAATTTTAGATTCTGTAATAACAGAAATAAAGCATGTCCACAATCAGTATCAAATATTACCGATTTTTGCTGTTGACTGTACTCTACGTATAGCTATTCTGCGCTGACGCAGGTCAGTGCGTGCTTTCGATCATAAAACTAGAGACCCCCCCCTCCACCTCTTCACCTCCCACACCGCAGCTGTTTCTAGTACTACAAGTGATTTCATTGTACGTCCAATGACCCTGAAAATAATACTAGACAGTAATTAATTATAAGCTGGTTAATAGGTATGTGCGCCGGCAAACAGACAAAAATTATACCATCTATAAGCTCTGTCGCCTGATTTGCACCCGCCACATAGTTTTTCACATTTTGTCAAAAATGTAAAGTGTCTCTTAAACTAACTTCTCTAAAACTATCTCTTGCAAACTCCATGAAAAAACATATCATATAATCTATCTTATCTTAATATATATAAATCACGTGTCACGTTGTTTGTCCGCGATGGACTCCGAAACTACTGAACGGATTTTGATAAAATTTTGTAACCATTTATAATATGGTCCAACTTAAAAGATAGGATAGTTTTTATCCCGGAATTCCCACGGGAACTCCGGAATTAATGCGGGAACTGCTTATCACCGTAAACTACAGCACTTTTTTCCCGGAATTCCCGCGGGAACTCCGAAATTATTGCGGGGAACAGCTATTCACCGTAAACCACTGTCAGGGGTACAAAAAAGGACATAGAGTACTTTTTTCCAGCAGGAACTCCGAAATTACCGCAGATGAAATCGCGGGGACAGCTAGTCTAATATATATAAATCACGTGTCACGTTGTTTGTCCGCGATGGGCTCCGAAACTACTGAACGGATTTTGATAAAATTTTGTAACCATTTTTAATAGGGTCCAACTTAAAGATAGGATAGTTTTTATCCCGGAATTCCCGCGGGAACTCCGGAATTAACGTGGGGAACAGCTAATCACCGTAAACTACTGTCACGGGTACAAAGAACTTTTTCCACGCAATTCCCGCGGGAACTCCGAAATTACCGCGGATGAAATCGTGGGGGACAGCTAGTATCTAATAAAAATAGATTACAGAAATGGAATAATTGTAAAATACTATATGTATAGGTGCAGATAGACCATAGAGATTATATTACACGTAGAGCGATCGTTTCATTCAAAATTCCTTTCTAAAATGAATCATAAAAACAAATATTTCGAGAGTCGTAGTAAGCTGATTTCACCAACTGTAAAATTGCTTCACTCTGCGTGCGTTGAATGCGCCTATTCTACGACGTAATCTTATATTTCCAGCTATTTTTGTGTACGTACGTAAGTATTTAGATGACTGAGTTATTGTGATATAGACGGCCAGTTACTCTATTAATAAAAAAATTACCTAACTTATAAAGGCACAGATCAACCAACTTTCATTTTATTGGAGACCGAAAAATAAAAAAAAAAACGAACTCTGACCAGACAGGATGTTCACATCACGCGGCAATTGAGTAATGCAACGCGGTTGTTTCTGAAAATTGTGTAAAAAAAAACAGAGCAGGTTCCAAAAATAATATAGAACTACTAGCTGTTCCCCGCGGTTTCACCCGCGACAATATCAGAGTTCCCGCGGGAATTTCGGGTTAAAAAGACGTTGACGTCACGTACGCGTTGTCAAAATATTAGGTGTAGGTACTAGCTTATTTTTTTTTTCTTTTTTATTGCTGAATACCCGGAATCTCTGAAGTCAAGTTAATTTCATTTAAATTCTAATTAACGCGGGTTAAGCCGCGGGGTACAGCTAGTATATCATAAGTAAGCAAAATCAATTTTTTGATTGGGAAGCAACGTGGAAGATCATGTGAGTTTCCATCCAGCCACGGAGCGTGACGCCAGCTTGTTAACTCGAGAACCTAGGTTGGGTACCAGCCTCATTAGCTAAGAATATACTATAGAAATAGGCTAGTTTCCTGGGTCAAAAAATCAAAATTCTATTTAGTCCGTCAGTTAGATAATAAAAAAATAAAAGACACGTATTTTTGCTTTTTTAAAATAATGGAAATATGCATAGATAAAGCGCATTAAAGCTTAGGGTGGGGGACTCGTGACGTCACAGCTCGCTATAACGTGCGAACAAACTGTAGCGAGGCGTGACGTCAAGTGAAATTTCGACTTGATATATCTCCGTTATTTTTTGGTTCCATAAAAAAAAATACGTGTCCAATATTTTTATAATCTACAAAACGGACTAAAAAAAATTTTGGAAACTAGCCTATACAAGTAAGTTCCATAGCTTCTATAGTGATAACGATTAAAGATTGTCAACTTGCCTAAGGGCGCAGTTATTGTTTCGATTGCGGCATTTTTTTGTGAAACACAATCCGGAAATTGTAGTGTCAGACTATAGATTGTTGATCTAGTGCCGCGCTATGATCTAGTCAAGATGAAGTCGGGTCGGCTATCTCACCATGGTTGGGCAAACACGGGACTCACACTGAGTTCATTGACCCTCGATCTTATTTTTTTTTAAAATATCTTGTGTTAAATCTATTGAAAACTTTCCAAACTAGTTGACCCGACAGACGTCTTGGCAATAAAACAAAAATTCGAAAAAAAATAATAATAATATTTTTTTTAAATTTTTCGGGAAAGAGTTTATTTCATAGTTCCCCTCGGGATTCCGTTATGAAAAGCACTCTATGTCCTTCTCTGTACTCCTGACAACGTGTATGAAAAATTTCATTGCGATCGGTTACTAGTTATGGCGGGAAATCATAACCAACAAACACACAAACGAACTCACATTCACATTTTATAATATTGAGAATATTCTAGGCGCTCGTGTAGGAACAGTTTGGAACTCATGGTTGGGGCTCAGCTCGCCACTCGGGGAGTGTCGGGGCGTCTTCATGGCACGGTGAGTGCATACGCCATACTGATGTACGTTATCGGAGCTCGATCGAGATTCGATTCCTTTCACCGGTGCGGTGCGGCTGCGCCTGCGCCTCGTACTGATTTATTATAGGTACGTAGTTTATTAAAATAATGAATTGTCGGGACACGGACACTCGCTTTCACTCACAGACGAACCGATTTTTAAGTATATGTAGGTATATACGTATTTTTTGAGATATGTTACAAACTTATTATTCAAAATGTCTTCAATATTCCAACAAAATTGTTCCCTTTTTTAGTATAGATACTAATATTATTACGCAAAAGTAATTCTGCCTATCTATCTGTCTGTCTGTTATCTTTCCACGCCTTAACTACTCAACCGATCATCATAAAACTATCCATACACGTCGTCAGGGGTACAGAAAAGACCATTAGATATCACTTTTCCCGGAATTTCTATGGAAATCCGAAGTAAACGCGAGTGAAACCGCGCGGAACAGCTAGTTTTCCGTGAATCTAGTAATGAAAGTTTGATCTGTAATTTTGGTATGTCACTGTAATCAAACTGATTATTATCTTTCATTCAGTTTGTGATAATGACCTTCAAATACCACATTCGAGGGCCGATTCTACTCACTTTAAATAAAAAAGAAGCCTCTCGCCTAGATAAGGTTTCCCCTCATATATCGTTACTAGCATACTCGGATCCTATCGAGAATATCCGCCCTTGTAATGAGGTAAATGAGAGCCTAATGCCTATCCTACTAATATTATAAACGCGAAAGTTTGTAAGAATGTATGGATGGATGGATGGATGTTTGTTACTCTTTCACGCAAAAACTACTGGATGGATTTCAATTAAACTTTACAATACATATATAGCTTATACATCAGATTAACACATCGGGTACTTTTTATGCCGGAATTCCCGCGGGAACTCAGAAATTAACGCGGGTGAAACCGCGGGACACAACTAGTAGATAATAATAATATAATACATATATATGTATATTATACTACAGATATATAGGTAAACACGTGCGCCCAGACTGGAAAGTGGAACCCTGTGTCCATCACACAAAGTCCACCCCCACCAGGAATCGAACCCGGAACCTCTTGATTAGCGGGTAGGCATATATATAGTGACATCTGCGCCAATCACATCGTAAGTAGATACGGGAGTAGTGCGGTTCTGTGTTTTGCGCGAGCAGAATCGTCCCTCAGATCGGGACATTTCACGCTTCCCATCGCTTCACACGATTCACACGAATCAAACATAATTAATATCCAATAATTGGCGGCCACTTTCCTCTCGATAATTGGCATGTGATTAGCGACCGATCGGTCTACTGGCGTCTCGGCATTGTTCGGCAGCGACCCAAATATTGGACGAAAATAAAATTGGAACTTTTGTCGATACATACTTACCTATAGAAGTACACTGTTAGTACCTACTTAATACCGAAATATTAACTAATATTACGTACTAGCTGTTGCCCGCGGTTTCACCCGCGGCAATACGGAGTTCCCGTGGGAATTTTGAGATAATTAACAAAAAAATTAAAACCGACTTCCAAAAACACCAAACTAAAAAGCTAAAAATAAAAAGCTAAAAATAACAAAATACCGATTTAATCCAAAAGACAAAAACACACGTAATATTATTATTGGTTTGTGCTACCACTGATCGGTTTGAATTCGGTGACAAGCCAAATATGTAGACATACATACAATCGAACATAGAACCTCCTCCTTTTTGGAAGTCGGTTAAAAAGTACCCTATGTCATTCAGTCATCAGTTCATCATTTTTACAAGCTGGTGCAAGACCTACGTCTTTGACAATACTGAGGTCTTTGACAATCGCCGTTGCTACATAGCGAATACCGACCGACTGTGCCAAATAATGGCCGGTACTATACTGATAAGTTCCTAAAAAGAATGCGTTTCGTCAAACCTAAGGAGGCCAAGTTATTCGTAGCAACACTTCAACAATGTAAATTAATAAAATACAATTAAAGTTCGCTTTTCAGGGTTTCGCAGCAGAATCGTGCAGCCTTTTGGGAAGTCAAGCGATATTAAAAATAATTTTATAATAGTAGCATGGAATAGAAATTGATCGATCCCGTTCGAAGGACCAATCATTGGTGAAATCCTTAATTCCAGCTCGTTTATCTTAATGAACCAATATCAATTTTGATTCACATTAAATTAGTTCCCTTTTCTGCATTTTTACATATAAATCGGGAAACCAGAGAACCCTCTGCATTTTCATAGATTTTACCTACAGTTAAGTTTTTGTTTGGACCTTGTTAGTTATACTAAGGACGTTTTTAATTATGTGCAAAATATTTTTTTGCACCACAAGCTTCTAGAACCACAAAAAACGTATTTGCAGTCTTCGACTTCATTTCCTGTTTTAGGGAGACGTACATATTTCTTGATTTTCATTATCACAATATTTTTTAATATTAAAAAAGCCTGTTTCCTGCTGTTTGATTAATAATAAATCTGTTTTACTTTGTGTACCTGAGAAGGAACTTCAAGCTACGTACAAAAGAATAAGTTTAACTGGACATAGATAAGCAATAGTGTGTTAACCCACAATGGAGAAATTTTGAGTAAATCGTGTTTTAAAATTATAGCGTCATTTTCTGTCAACATTTTTTATGTTCAATATTTAGTTACATTCTTAAACAATGTAATAAGGTAAACACATAATTAAAAAACGTCCCCTAACTCTCAATAAATCGTTCTGAATAGGTTACTTAATTTTGTGGGTTAACATGTTATTGCTTATCTGCGTCCAACTAATAAGTATAAAAGAACGTCACTTCACATCTGTGTGTCCACTTAGTTCTTTGAAACTAAGCGACGGATTTTAATGAGATTTGCGTAGAAAAAAAGTAGCCTATGTCCTTCTATGTACCTGACAACGTGTATGCAAAATTTCGTGGTGATCGGTTGAGCCGTTTAGCCGTGAGAGCGTAACAAACAAAAAAACAAACTCACTTTCGCATTAGTGAGGATTAAGTAGTTTTTTCATTTTACAAATGATTCTTGCGTTCTAATGGATATCTAGATTATAATGAAGATAGATACTGTCTAGTTGTCAACAATAAAGTAGAAGCACGCAGAAGTCAAAGTACCAGGAGCTCATGACAATGTGGGCGATAAATCAACATCTCTCAGCACTGTGAAGAATGCTCGGAAGCTCTGAAGCTTCTTGTGTATGCGTTAAAGTTTTATTCATTGCTTCTCGTCACCTGTTAAGCGAAGCTAGCTTCGTGGATGATGTTATGCGAGACATAGCATGAGTAGATACCTATGTTAAGAGACTAACCGCCGCACTCAGAGTCGACTTTAATGATTATTTAGTTAAGTATAGATTTTTAAAACAACTGCCGCAATCAGACAAGTTTAATAAATTAATGTTAGTTGGCATTTAACTAATTAAGTTACATCTGATTAAATACCAATTAACATTAATTTACTGAACGTCTCTGATTACGGCAGTTTTGTTTTAAAAATCTATACTTAACTAAGTAATCATTAAAGTCGACTCTGAGTGCGGCCGTTAGTGTATTATTTTTATCACATATTGTTATAATCAGCGTTATTCAATGCATGTATTACATGGATTAAAAACTAAAATGTTATCAATGTTTTGAACGTATTGTTTATATTGATAACTAAACAAAAATTGATTTCTTCCAGCAAGAAATTCCTAGATTCGTGCCTTATTTGGGCACTTCCAATTGTAAACTATAATGCAGTTGTAAATTGGATGTAGAATGCTTATTTTATTTGCATTGGAAATCGAAAGATTTCGGATTTTTTCCTTATTTTATATTAATTTGTAAAGCTTATTCGATAGTTCATTTCGAAAAAAAAAAAATAATAATAATTGGGTGCTTTATGCACAACGCTATTCAAAGGCTTTCACGCCCAATGATTAGTGCGCATGAGCCTCTCATCTCATTTCTCGCTTGATTTCAACGAGTCGCGCACGCTTTTCGCATCGCACTTGATCTTGCGCACAATCGCGTGCTTTCAATCGCTATTTTATTGAAATTCCGAACTATTTTATTTGTATGATAGGTAAATCTTTTTAAAATTTCAACGGAGTTTGTTATATTTTTTTTTGTGTTGTGACGGACTTTTCTCTATTTGAAAGACAGGTTGGTGTGTTCTTTTTGTGGTTGTGTGTTCTTTTGGATTGACTTTTTGTTTTGTTTGCGGTAAGTTTTAGCGTTTGTTTTTAATAAGATCCAAGATTAGCACCGGCAACCAGAAGTCATAATTAGTTTACCTGTTAATTGTTGTTTTACATTTTAAGTTTATATTATATGAAAGTGATTTTCTAGAAAAACCGCGGTTTTACTCAAAATACCCCGTAACTGTTACTCCCGTCCGTCCGTGCGTGACAAACGGGCTGCCATCTGAAAATCAGCGCTGGGTGTAGCTGCCCCTAGCTAATGCTGACTTGGTGTCCCTTTCAACAGAGCATGCAAGATAACTATGGGTTTAGATTATCCACTTATTTAATACTAGCTGTGCCCCGCGGTTTCACCCGCGGTAATTTCGGAGTTCCCGCGGGAATTCCGAGATAAAAAGTATCTTATGTCCTTCTATGTCCTTGTATGTATTATATGTCTTCTATGTCCAAGGACATGTACGTCCTGACAACGTGCGTGCATAATTTCATGATGATCGGTTGAGCCGTTAAGGCATGAAAGCTTAACATGACAGATAGACAGACAAACAGATAGACAGACAGACAGAGTTACTTTCGCATTTATAATATTAGTAGGGATTTGTTTATTATTCTTGTGCATTGTGCAGAAATAAATGGTATTCTATTCTATTCTATTCTATTCAATTTTTTTGTATGTTTGAGGTAATTGCGTTGTTGTTACTAGATGTTATTTATTTATTTATTTATTTATTCTTCTTGCACAAAATAGTACAAATGGCGAACTTAATGCCTTGCGGCATTCTCTGACAGTTAACCATTACTTACTTACTATATGGCACTACCTACATATATAACAAAATAGCTCCGCGAGAAGTTGACGTATTCTAAGTGATGCTCGGTCGCTTTGTTAAAAATTCAGGAGGGAATCCTGAAATACACGCAGGTGAAACTTTTTCTCCCCTTTTTGCCAATTTCAGTACAAACTGTTGTACTTATTTATATACTTAACAACACGTTTTTGCGATTGAGTTTTCTGAACAGATGAAAATATGAGAACTCATTTAAGAGAAAACGTATAAAACATACAAAACGTGTTATTAATAGATATGTCCATCTTAAATACTGACTAGAACTCGAGTGATCTTATAAGGGTTGAAGCAAAAGTAATTAAAGTGAGACGAGTTTAGTGCCGAGCCTCGGTGAGAGATTTCACGACGATTTAGAAAAGTCATCGCTGATTGATTTCTTTTCTTCCCACTCCCATATATTTTCACCGTCAAACGAAATTCTTGTATTTAAAATCTATTTTTACCACGTCAATAAACTCAATAACTATACTGAACGGATATTCATGCGGTTTTCACCAATACATAGAGTGATTCATTAGGAAGGTTTAGTATAAGTTGTCGAGATTTTGTGTAAATTAATATAACGATAATGAAAGTGTCGGAATAAGTACTTTGTTACGCTTTCACGCCTTAACGGCTCAACCGATTATCATGAAACTTTGCATAAACGATGTCAGGGGCATACAAAACATAGAGTACTTTTACCCCGGAATTCCCACAGAATCATCGAAATTATCGCGGGTGAAACCGCGGAGAACAGCTAGTTTTAAGAGAAAAAACCAAAACTAATGTCATTGAACTCAAGGTAGAGGGAACTCTTTCGTCTTTGGTCATCAGCAGGTGTCGCCGTATTCATTTAGTTTTGCAACAATTTTATTGTACAATACTAGTAATAATGGATGCCTACAGTTAGTTAATCAACGCTTCCGAGAGCTCGCCAAGTGTTGAGCTCATAGCGATTCGGAACTTCATTTTTAAGATGGAAGAATGCCATTCGTTTAAAATGTATTTTAAATCCCTACTTATATTATAAATGTGAAAGTAATTCTGTCTGTCTGTCTGTTGACTATCTGTCTGTCTGTCTGTCTGTTACGCTTTCTCGCCTTAACGTCTAAACCGATCATCATGAAATTTTGTATACACATTGTTGGGGGTACAAAGGAGGACATCGGGTACTTTTTGTCCCGGAATTCCTGCAGAAACTCCGAAATTAACGCGGGTGAAACCGCGGGGACAGCTAGTGTTCAAAAAAGTTATTACACACTACAATAATTGCCTTTATAGGCTGTTCGTTGATTTTAAGTTTTTTTTTAATGAGTGTCAGTTTTTCTTATGTAATAATTTTAAATAAAAAAAAATGTTTAATGATATCACTGATATCTATAATATCTTTAAAAATGAATAAATGTTTAAAAACCTTGATATTCTATTTTTATATCAATGAGCTGCATAAAATCCACGGAGCCTACTATATTTTTGTTTAAAAAACTTTATTTTTAAAATAGGCAGTACTTACCTATTCAAAAAAAAAATTATATTCGAATAGTGATGAGCCAAATATTCTAATAGTAAAATAAACGAATATTCGAATACCAAGCACTAGGTGTAAGACGACACTTCGCTGTCCGCCCGTCACTCGCGCACGCGCGGCGTCGACCCGGGTCCGCCGACGGCAGCTGGCAGCGGGCTCCATTCAAGCAGGCACTTGACATTTGCGGGCCGCGATGCCAATCTGTTGGCACTTTGGTCGTTATTATGGAAAATTTCACGTGATATCTTAAGTGACATCTAAATTTCTTGAACTGAGCGTGTTATTCCAAAGAATGTTATCTTCTTACACTTTTGAAAGTCTCTAGTCGTTGCCACGGTTCTACTGTGGTGTGAAAATCGGACGAACAAACAAACAAACGTAGATACCTCCACAGCGTCTAAATCCCAGAATTACTTATCAGATCTTTGGCTATCTCTATAATTTTTTCATGGCAAACGAAACGAAAACATCGTACTTAATTCAACGAATGTAATGCGAGTTCGATCTGACTTTATTATTTATTACTTACCAAGTTTTTCCTTCGTTTGTCGCCAGCGACATTGTTTTTTATAATTTTAAAATCGAACTGCGAGTGAAAATGAAGCGATACTTGTAATGATTCTACAATAATGGTCCAGCCGAGTCCGATCATGGGCAACGGTGAACGATTGTGTTTAACAAAAAATGCAACGGATTACGATAGAGATTTAGCTCTATATTGTGTGTTGTAAGTAACCGTTAACAACGCATGGGCCTATTTTTTACTAGCTGTTCCCCGCGGTTTCACCCGCATTAATTTCGGTGTGCCCGCAGGAATTCCAGGATGAAAAGGACCCTATAGCCTTCTCTGTACCCCTGAAAAAGTGTATGAAGAATTTTATGATAATCGGTTGAGCTGAGTTGTTTAGAGACGTGGAAGCATGACAAACAAGCTTACATTCACATTTAGGTTTATTACCTTTTCCCTGCGCCTGTAGTTCCACCATCTTGTAGCGGGGAATTCCCTCGGTAACACCATTTTGTAACGGGACTGTAAATATCCTATATTCTAAATTAGTTACCTATATGTACATCAAGTTTTACGCAAATCCGTCGAGTAAGTTTCAGCGTACATGGTGTGTAGGTAGGTACTAGGTGATATTGGACCAGTTTATAATACCTGGTGTCGAACCGAAGACCAGTTTGACTCCAAGTAACTGTCCGAGCATTCTAATTGGTAGAATTTTACTTTAAAGAGTGAGCGGACATCCTCATACCATAAACAATAATCATTATTTTTAGTATGTAGAGAATGAAGATATTCTAATAGAAAGAACCGCAACTTTTATGATCGAAAAACAAGATACTAATGAAATAGAAGACAGCGGACGCGAGCTACAATCGGGTTCTTAATTGTTCATTTTGTAGGTACATAGGTACTACATGTGTTTTTCGAAAAGCTCCATAGATTAGTAGAGTAGATATATTTAGATATATTTATAGTTTTATGATTATTAAGTATAAAAGAAAACCCGAAAATTACCCAAAGCGCAATGGAGAGATGGAGAGATCAAAACATATTATTATTGAACCGACCAAAAGGCAATTTTGTTAAAAACTACCGGTTTTATTTGCGTCAATTCCCTGCAGGAACTCTTTACGTCATGATGAAACTTCCCTATCCCCTATTATCTATATACTCTATAGGAATAGTAATTCCTAGACCTTAATTACTCATAACTATACATCAAGTACAGTCACTCCTCCGGGGATTCCCCTGCATGAATTTCAGTATTGTCACGGGAACTTTTCTTTACGAGATAAAAGTTTCTAATGTCACTCAAAAACACTGTAGCTTTCTATGAGTGAAACAACTCTTACGACCGCACTCAGAGTCGACTTTAATGATTACTTAGTTAAGTATAGATTTTCAAAACCAAACTGCCGCAATCAGAGACGTTCAGTAAATTAATGTTAATTGGCATTTAATGAGATGTAACTTGATTAGTTAAATGCCAATTAACATTAATTTATAAAATTTGTCAGATTGCGGCAGTTTTGTTTTAAAAATCTATACTTAACTAAGTAATCATTAAAGTCGACTCTGAGTGCGGCGGTTAGAATCGTTTCATTAGTTCTAGAGATTACGCTCTAGGTACAGCTACATCCAAACTTACAGACATAAAACTTTATTTCTTTAAAATAATAATAATTATTATTAGTGTAGGTTTGTGTTTTAACTAGTTAATCTATACTAATATGATAAAGAGCAAAAGTTTGTGAGTTTGTGGGTTTGTGAGTTTGTGACGTTGTAGGGGGTAATCTCTAGATCTACTGAACCGATTTTGAAAATTCTTTCACTTATAGGAAGCTGCAGTGACCCTGAGTGTCATAGGATACTTTTATTCCAGAATTTCCGCGGGAACTCTGAATTTCTCGCGGGTAGAACTACGGGGGAACATCTCTAGATCTACTGAACCGATTTTGAAAATTTTTCACTTATAGGGAGCTAGAGTGATCCAGAGTAATACAGGGTACTTTTTATCCCGGAATCCCCTCGGGAACTCCAGAGTTTATGAGTTCGTGAGTTTTAATTTACATTATCCATACTATAAAGTAAAGGATATTTACCGACACAATAATTGTTGATCCTCCTCTCTGTTTTATCTATTGTATTAAGTTTGAAGAGTCTAAAGAGAAAAGACTTCATAATCTCTTACGTAAACATCCAGTTTTTAAGAATCATTTATTGTGGAAACAATAAAAAAGATAGGCAATGGTGCTCATTGACCTGACGGTCGTTGGAGCAGAAATGGTTGGGGCTCTTGATTTGAGGTCTGCTTAAGGACTTGGGTCCTTAAGCAGATTGTACCTACTAGCTAGACGAAGATCTACAATTACTTGAAAAATAAGTATTGATAGTTCCTTTAGGTCAAAATGTAGGTATGTCTCTTGGTACATAACATTGAATAATTTTTCTTTCTCTTTCTTAGGAATGCAAAATTCCAAAAAGTCATACTGACCAACCACCGCCAGCGACTCCGACGATGGGCTAGCGCTACCACGTGCTCTCGAAGTCACCATGAACGAAAGTCGTGAGCGGATCCGCCGCGAGCGCGAGCGAGAGAAGAATACCTACACTTCGCCTCGTCTCGCTCTGCGCCGCGTGTTGCTTTTGGCCGAAGGGCGGCAGTTCCGCGAGGCGGCGGCCATCTTGTCCAGACTCGGGCCGGGAGTGTTGCAAACTGTCGCGTCGGAGCTCCCCATCGATTTGTTGATTGAAGCGTTGCCGCATTCGGCGCACTTGATTGAAACGTTGTTGAACAGGTATGTGTCAGAAATACAATATAATGATAGTTTCTTTTGATCAGGATTGACTTTCAATTAACCAGCGACAATTTTTAGTTTAACTTTAACTTCTTTTGACTGCCTCCAAGAATCTATTAGCAGGAAACAAACAAATATACTTCTTAGTTTTTGTTAAAATAACTTAAAACTATAGTAGCGATCTGAGCGTTCTAGAGCTATACTTATACAACATAATCATATAAATCGTTATACTTACGGTCATTGTAGCATAATAATTGTTAAATTTAATCAGCTTACTGATGTTTTTTTCTGCTTTACATAATAAGTAGCTAATTATGATTTAAAATCACTCAACTCGAGCAAGTTCACGCACGAATATTTCCGGCAAGCGACCGACCAAAAATAATAAAGATTGCTTTGTTTTTTACAATGAGCGTCTCGCTCGGATGCGCTCGCTTCTAGAGGTCGGGTGAGATGTGCTCGCGGCGAGAACTTTACCAGTTCCAATGGTTACGACAATATATCAATACAAATTGTACTAATGTTAATAAAGAAGAGGAGAGGTAAAGTTTGTAAAAGGAAACCACGGATTATTTAATTATTTCTAAAAAATCATTCAATGTGTAGTGGGAGAGGCGTAGTTGATATGGCTCGACCGCCACCAGAGGGGAAGCTTCCCGCCGGGCGAGGCGGCGTGCCCGGGGAACCGCGGCTCCAACTGTATATCGTCGGAGGTCGTATAATGTATGCAGCGCAGTGTGAAAACTTCGTTAGCGTGATTCAGGGCTTCCATATAGTCAGTACTCATCGCTTGTAGTTCGTGACTTGTGGCGTAGGGGTGTAGAGGTCGCACGCAACAAATGATATAAAAATATACTTAATGTAATTATAGTGTCATAGGGTACTTTTAGAGTTCCCGAAGGAGTCCCGAAATTCACAGAGGTGAAATCGCGGAGCCAATTTTACATTAGTTTTAACCATGTTTTAATTAATGAGCTAATTGAATGAAATGTCTCAGTTTCGACATTCACAAAACAACTTTTACAATCCGCGCTCCCAGCGATCCTTCCACCTAAATCAATAAATCATACATCATCATTACGCTCGCTGCAGATCATTCTGTGGAATGCCTACATACAACAAACACAATCAGAGTATCAGTCGTAGTGCTTTCGATACAGAGTTTAAAATTGCATCGAAAACATTTGGCACATATACGAACGAAGGTGCCCGTGACCGGTTCTCACGAGGAATCTCGTCTTCGAAGCTTTCTAGTTAATGAAACATGTGAATTGATACATAAATAATGCCTATAACGTATATTTTAACTTCGTTAATTGTAACATACCTATATTATTTTTCGAAAGCTCACCGAAGCCGTTCGATTAACTTGACATTTTATTTTGAAATTTTTTTTTTTTACCTATTTTTTGGTCAAGTGATTCAACTTAATGTTTTTTGTTGTATTTTTTGTTCCTCGCGGTAATAACGGAGTTCCCGCAGGAATTCCGGGATAAAAGTATACATAACGTTTGTGTAAAATTTCATATACTTAGGTAATATTTTACCCGTGTTATTTCGGAATGCCCTCGGGAATTCTGGTTATAAATAGTAAAGTTAAGTAAACATAAATATATCATCTATCTATCTCATCTATCTACAGTATAAATCAAAATCATGTATGTACGTATGTCGGAGCATCACTTGAGAACGATTCGACTGATTTGGGTGATTTCATTTTTGTTGTGTTCGTAATTGTCAGGACACGTTTTTTAAGGAAAGGAAATCTAGAAATTCAGGCTGTTGGACACTAGTGAGAAATACGATAATCTTGGAAATACATGAATATATTTTTTTTTAATAATTGCATGTTAAATTTTTACTATCTACCTATATGGGCGGCTAAAAGTAAAATATACAAAGGTTTAGTAACAGAATATTAAACCGGATTCAAAATACAAAGAAGAATTAAAAAAAAATGAAAAGGAAAAAAATAGTAGGTAGGTTTTACCTTTAATATTCATATAATTGGTTTATATTTTTTAAATAATCCTTTTATTTCCTATTTTTTTTTTCAATTAGATTATAGGTATTAGTTATAGGTAAAACTGTTACAGGTAATTAGTTAGTATTTATAATTAATTACACCCGCAATCATAGATTATAACGTTTTAGAACGAGTTCCGCGTTCTACGATTGCGCCAAAATTGCATTTTTTGATGCTTGCGATTTGTTCATACCTGACACTGGTCTTGAAAACTACTGAACCAATTTTCATAAAACCTACACTTTTCTTATATGGACATAGATAAGCAATAGTGTGTTAACCCACAGTGGAGAAATTTTGAGTAAATTAAAGTTTTAAAATTACAACGCCATTTTCTGTCAACATTTTTTATGTTCAATATTTAATTTCATATTTAAACAATGCAATAAGGTAAACACATTAAAAAACGTTCCCCAACTCTCAATAAATTGTTCTGAATTAATAACTTCATTTTGTGGGTTAACATGTTATTGCTTATCTGCGTCCATATTATAATACCTATACTTATCAAAGGACACGTCTAACGTCTTGTTTAGAAGCTCACAGACTAGGTTAACTTAATATATGGTGCGATTCTGATAATTTTAGATTAGAAACATAATATATGAAGATACATACGAATCTTTGTAACCTTTTATGAAGTCGGTTAAAAAACAAATTTAAATCTCATCACAATATCGTTTTCAAAAAGGCTATAAGTAATTATTATACTATTAGCGCATGTTATTAGACATCGAGTATCCCAAAGTGACATAATCAGTCATGTAACCTCACACAATTTGAACGAGTGACTGGCTCCGAGAGGCGTGGTGAGGGCAGAGAGCAGAGATCAGAATTCAAGTGCGAGGAAAGTGTGCGATCGTCGCCATCACAGAATATTAACTACTAGCCGTGCCTCGCGGTTTCAGCCGCGTTAATTTCGGAGATCCCGCGGGAATTCCGGCATACAAAGTACCCTATGTACTCATTACGTAGTAATTACTTACTACAATATTATAAATGCGAATGGTAGTTTGTTTGTTTTTTATGCTTTCGCGGCTTAACGGCTCCACCGATTATCATGAAATGTTGAATACACGTTCTCAAGAGTACAAAAAAGGACGCAGGATACTTTTTATCCCGGAAATCTTGCGGAGCCTCCGAAATTACCACGGGTAAAACCGCGGGAACATGGGGTCATTGAACTTGTAGAAGAGGAAAAAAAATATTACATTAGAAAGATCTCACTTAATGGAATATAATTGTTACTATCGCAACTTATCTCGATTATTGGTCCGATCGAAGTCAGAGCGTCTTGTAGCTAAAATAGACTATTTGACTAATTTTTTATTTTTAGCCCGTCGCGTCGTAAAAAAAAAAATTAGACACGTATTATTTTCTTTTTTCACGTAAGCAAAAAATAACGGAGATACGTTGAGTCGAAATGTCGCGTGACGTCACAGGCAGGCGCAGTTTTTAGCTGCGTATGACGTTACCAGCCCCCACACCCAAACTTTAATGCGCTTTATCCAAGTATATTTTCATTAATTTTAAAAAGCGAGAAAAACGTGTCCATTATTTTTTTATTATCTAACTGACGGACTAAATAGAATTTAGAAAAAAAAAGTAGTCGAATAGCCCATTACCTAGAAATGGAAACTGAGTTTGAGTTGAAATATCTTGGCATTCCTAAAGATTTTACTTCGTTCTTATTCCACTATGTAACTGAGTATATTATTATGCCGGTAAAGTGTCAGTGAAAATGACGAAAGGCGCCATTTATGTAATTAAAACAGCCCATTTTGAACAAAGATTAACCATTTTTAATAAATTGTACAGTTATAATGGTTATGAGCGGTAGTCATTAAGACTGACGAGTTCTTGGAGAATGAGATGCATCTGACATGGTATTGTATGTAGCCACATGTAGCCACGTCTGTAGAAAGTAAAAAAAAAAAAAAAACTTGTAAATCTTTTACGCGGGAATGAAGTAAAACTTGTCTAACGTGGTTACAGACGACCATTAAATCTATTCGAGTAAAGTATAACCTGCTTAAATATACATGTATAATATATGATCATCATACGGCATGATCTGTCGGTACAAATTTTCTTGAAATACAGCTAAGACTCTCGAATAAATCACATTCAAACAAATAAAACGTAATCAAAATCTGTTCAGTCGTTTGGGAGATACCATGCTACAGACACACAGATACACACGTTAAACACCCCTCTATTTAAGACAGTGATTAAAGAAATTTGAATAGAAGTATGCCACTAGAAAATTTCCGCATTGACCTGCAGCACATACCAACATTTGATATATTTAAATTTAGTTATAAAATAAATATCTAGATTGCACCTCACTAGTTGTTTTAGAAAGTATTAACGACATCAGATATCGATAAAATTAGTTAACGCTCTACCAGCGATGATAGAGACGTGTAGACATAAACTGTGGATCAACTAGTTAGATTGTGATATTAATGCTACGTTAGAAACACTCGTCTAAGAAAGTAGGGCAGCATGTTATAACAACATGCATGCAGAAAAACTTGTGTATGAAGTAAACTTGATCGTTGAAGATATTAGTGATAATAATAATATAAATAATAATAATGACAAAGAAAACTAGCCCCGGACAGACAGATAGACAAAAGTCTGGATTTGCGCCGATAAGATGAAATATACCTACACTCGATGCAAGAAGTTATATAACACACAATATGATATTTGAAAATGATACAGCTGCTAATAATTGCTAATTGACACACTTATTGAAAATAAACGACGCAGCCACGCGTCGCCAAGTTCAAACATTCAGACAAGCAAACATTATGCAACCTCTCGAAGCGGATGCAAACATAAAAGAGGAAGCGGCGATTTTGAAAGAATTCCAGCGTTTTTACCATTATCAATATACAGTTAAAGGCATTTAACTGCCAGTTAATGATGGGCCGTTTTGTGTTAAACCTTAGAGTATAGATTACATCATAGATGATACGTAATCGTATAAAGGTAAAGCAATTAAATAATGAGATAAAGTACAACAAGAGCCCTTATAGAGAGCATGGGTTTCATTTTTGTTGGTCTGACTCTATAGAATATTGAAGAAACAATGTAGGCAATGATCACAAATAACTGTTTATTTTAGATTTATTTTAGGTTAGGTTAAGTTTAGTTTTAGTATATTTTAATAAACATATTGTGCCCATAAAAAAAAAAAATGACATTTGTTGAAAAAAAAAATAAGACTAAATTAAGCTGTGAGATAAATGTTTACCCCGATGTAGAGATTGAACCCGCGACACCTGTTAAAGCAGTCAGGTCTATTAACTACCGGACCAACAGTGATGTTAACATAATATGCTTTCTCATTCAGAGATCAGAATGTTAATTTTAAAGACAGTAAAAAACTGAGAGGATTGGACTGTTTATTTTCATTATAGCCTTCGACAAGGCCAATTGAAATCTAAACTGCCCGCATACAACGTCGGCAAATGAGTATTATTAGACGGGCTCTTTTATTGAACAATCGAAACGTAATTCTATACCATTACTATTACCGCCACACATTCAACTATATTCCTTCTTGTTACGATCACTGCGATCATCGATGCGTCTGCGCATATGGACGTGTGCACAGGTGAAAGTGCCGGAAGCGGTCCGACCGGTTCAAAGGCACCGGCGAGGACCCTTCTTATAGCAAAAAAATGGTTTCATGTATTTTGAACTTTCGCTTTTTTCTGCACCTTCTCGCGTTGGGGTTCGCAATCGGTGTTACAAGTGATTGCGTTACGTATGTGTTTAATTTTAATTGAGTGCGACAGTGACCATTGGTCTGCTTGAGTTACTGGTTCAATTTAATTTTGTCCATGCAATCTTATCATCCTCTTAGCTTAAGAACTTTATAATTATTATAAGCTAAATTACCATTCATCCACGTTGTAACACGTAATTAAATACCGTCACTTTTGAATTGTAAGTAAACTTTGTCTTACATTTTTCTTCTGAGTTGTCGAAGGCGTTCAAGAGCTATCTTAAAGGCAGGAAGCTTCGGTACATGGGAATTTAAGAGCTCAGTGCCAATATTCGTTGATTTATCTACAAGCGCATCTATAACAGATTCAGATTTTATGCCAAATTATTATGAATAGGTAGTAGGTAGGTACATTTGTTTATTGACATTTTTTTTTGCTGCCATTATCATGAAGAATAGAGCGTTTGTTTGGCTTTTTGTCCGTATTTTTTAATACCACATTGACTCGGCGTATTCCCCTATTTTTTATGTAGGTACTGGTTTAATTCAAAGATCAAAGCGCAATTTGTGACCATTTTTTTTTTGAGTTCCGAAATAGGCTGCAATTACAATAATGCTGCTAGAACTATACGTCAAGTCACATAATTTTTTCCACAGTCATTGTTGTTTCAACAAAACAAATAAATGGGCGAAGCATGCAAACTTTGATGTTGCCAGATAACAATAAAACCGCTGTAAATGCTATTAAAATCCATCACAACATTCTCTTGCGTCCGACTAGCATGGCAATTATAAGCTATAGAAACGCATCTGGTTTTGGAACAGTCGTGGTGACCGACTGCGTTTAACGGGTGTGTGTGATTTATTAACGTTTTCACTTTGTGGTGAAGTGGGCGCGACGCCGGTGACGCTGCAGATAACAACCACACGGTGGTCGATGCGACTCGCGCCACTTGTCCACGAATGGTGTCAACATGGAGGATTCTGTGAAGAGTTATTGCATATTGATCTTACAAAGATGAAGTGCAGCTTTATCCACCGACCAGGGTAACGCTTTGGTTTTGATAGAGGTCCGAATGGCATTGATATTCTTAATAGGACTTAAGCTTCTCTTGATTGTCAAGAATGGGTCAATATCGTTTTGCATTTTATTTTTAACTAGCTGTCCCCCGCAGTAATTTAGGAGTTTCCAGGGGAATCCCAGGAAAAAAAAACCGATGCAAACCTTCCTCATGAATCACTTTATCTATTGAAAAAACTGCATGAAAATCCGTTGCGTAGTTTTAAAGATCTAAGCATACATAGGGACAGACAGACCGTTATTGATTTAAGTGGTCCTAAAGTTCAGACCTATTTTCAACAGAAAGAGCGAAGTGTCGTGGTAGCCCTAAGGTAGAATACTTGCCTCTTATTCAGAGGGCATGACATAGATTCGTTTAGATCCTAGGCTCGTACCTATGAATCTTTTCTGTTGTATCTAAATCTAATAGAAAGCTTAAAGGTGAAAAAAAAGACATCGCGAGGAAAGAGTAATATGAAAGCGTATCTGACGTCTATAAATCGAGCAGAGCCTCCCTGTTGACTATACCTCACCCACCTTCAGTATTACGGCGACATTAAGGCTGTATATCACACAGTAATTACATAATTAATAGACCAGGAGTACCTCACAGTTAACTAAACTGGATATTTTTAACTACCAGTAAAGCATGATCCCAAAACGTCGTCTCATTTGCCGCAGCCACTTGGGAACGATAATGTGGGAACAAGCACAATTCAGTAGGAGTAGTTTAGTTAGTATTCGAAAATGTAGCATTTTGTACGGTCGGTAACAATAACCATAGTAACAATATTGAACCTTAATCCAAAGAGTTAAGTGCTATGAGATTCGTTGCAGACGGTACGTATCGAGTCAGTAGCGGCTTATGATAACCGTACACCCGTTACGTTATTAGTATTGTGTACTGTTATGTTAATTTGTTCATTGAATACTGTGAGAAATGTGAGAATCGGTTTATAAACATCTTACGGTAGACTAGCTTTTGCACCCGTTTCGACGGTTTATAGAATTGTTTCGAAAAAGTTCGTTTTTTTGTACAGTTTGTGTTCTGACATAGTTTGTGGTGTCTTATTTACCTATTTCACATTAGGTTGTGGCTTAGGCTCAAAGAGGAACCATCAGTGTGATTACTTCTTTGTATTTTTAAGACATTTTCTTCTTTCGTTCAATATATAATTATACTCATTCGAAAGTCCTTCGATAATAATTGTACGAAAGTAGGAGAATTAAATTGAATATTAGAATGATTAAAAATATCCTATTTGTCAAAATGCCATCCTAAATTTTTGCTCGTGGTTTCCCTTACGTAAAATAGAATTTCTTCCGGAGCTTATTCTTAGGATAAAAATTATTCGTTAATAGATAATTTAGCATGAAAATTTTTAATTATAAGTCATAACTTGTTTGGAATAACTTAGCAATTGATAATTTGTCATTGTTTCGTCAAAAGACGAAGCACAGGTTTAGGTTAGGTTATTTTAGGTTTTAGGTATTTAGTTGAGGTCAACTTTCTTCTAAAAAGATTTGAACGGCAGGTTGATATCGCTGGAGGTGTCCCCTCGGCCGGACGTGCAGTGCGAGGCGGTGGCGTGGCGGCTGGTCGGGCTGCTGGGCGGCGAGCGGGGCTGCGGGCTGCGGGCGCGCACCGCGCGGCTGGCCGGCGCCCTGGCGCACTACACGCCCGACACTAGGGATGCCATCGACGCCCGCCGCAGGCAGCTGGACGCCGCCGTGCAGGGTGAGCCAACTAATCATTATTATACATCATCATCATCATCTCTTGCATCCTTAACGCATAAATGGAGGCAGATAAGCAATATTAAAAAAAAATATTAAAAATTCTCAAGCTAAAATACTTATTAAAGAATATGTTTTATCCCAAGAATAAGTTCCTGAAGAAATTCTTTTCCATGCAAAAAATAAAATAAATAAATAAGCAATAACATGTTAACCCACAAAATTTAGTTATCGATTTAGAACAATTTATTGAGAGTTGGGGAACGTTTTTCAATTATGTGTTTACCTTATTACATTGCCTAAATATGTAACTAAATATTGAACATAAAAAATGTTGACACGAAATGGCGCTATACTTTTAAAACACGATTTACTCAAAAATTCTCCAATGTGGGTTAACACACTATTGCTTATCTATGTCCAAATGCGAAATGTGAGTTTAATTGTTTGTAACGTTTTCACGGTTTATCTACTCAACTGATCATCATCAAATTTTGCATACACGTTGTAAGGGTTACAGAAAAGGGCGTACGGCTTCTAATCTCGTGGGAACTTCGTTATTTTCCGGTTTAAACCGCGTGGAACAATGGGCATGTTGACTAATTTTTTTTTTTAGTTTGTCTTGTAGATTATTAAAAAATATTGGACACGTATTTTTTCTATTTTTACGTAATCAAAAAATAACGGCGATATATTGCGTTGAAATTTCGCGTGACGTCACTATTCTGACAGTTTGTATGGCGGTTTTTGCGGTTAGTGACGTCACGACCCCCTCACCCTAAACTTTATCTCTGCGCTTTATCTCTGTATATTTTAATTTATTTGAAAAAATAATACGTGTCTATTGTTTTTTATTTTCTAACTGACGGACTAATTAGAATTTTGATTTTTAAAAGTAGTCAACATCCCTATTAGTCTGTACTAATATTATAAAGAGGTAAAGTTTACCAATTAGAATGCTACAGTGTTCCTGAGTGTCATAAGCCCAGAGGGTACTTCTCATCCCGGGATTCCCGCGGAAACTCCGAAATTACCGCGGGTGAAGCTGCGTGGGAACAGTTATAATAAATAAATATCTAACTTTTCTCCTTCATTTGGTTGGCTGGAAAAGATCGCGTGTATGCGATTCGGTTGAGCGGTAAAGGCATAAAAACGTAACAAACAGCAAACTCACATTCACGGTTAGTATAATAAATAATAAGGATTCACACCTTTATACCTTTTAAGGTCTAATCGTATGTGTTAACATCAAATAAATAAATATTTCGAATGAGGTCACCCCAATTAGTGGCCAAAAGCAAATAAGTACAGCAAAACATAAAACCACGCTCCGAGGTGCGCTCAACGCATCACATCCTCGTTGAACGGAAAAGACGGAATACTTGCGGCCAGGATGTCGGATGATTATAATTTTTGTTGATTTCCTTTAGCCACGCCAAGTTTCGGCATTATTATCAAACAAACCAACGCGTTACACTTAATAAGTGATCAACATGGTCAGTGACCGTGAATTCTGAAGCACTGGTATATCATCGTCAATGTTTTACCAGGCACGGTTGACGAGCTCTCCTCGGGCACTTAAGTAATTAGGAAATATGTGATTTTGACTCATGAGGTCAAAGTTTTATGCATTAATGTACCCGGGTTATAGCCAAAGGTTGCGCAGTTCAACACAAATAGTAATGTGCGAGTATTAGGTATAAAATTTGGATGTAGAGGGTACTATTGGAACTAATGAACCGATTCTAAAAATTCTTTCACCGATAACAAGATATCTCTGAATGATATGGGCTAGGTTAAGAATTTATAGAGTTTTCAAGGTAGTCCTAAGATTCATGCGAAATAGTATCTCTAACTCTGCAGACATAGTTAACCATAATAAATTTCCCCCATCTCTAACTTTTAACAACATCAAATTTTCTTGTCAAATCCATTAGTGACTAAAACCTTTTTGTTCTAGGGCTCGGCACGCATGGCCTGACTGCCGACTCCTCAGGGTCTCTCATCTCCTTGCATGTAGCCATGAAGAACGAGCTGCAGAGACATGTCGATGTCTTTAAGCAGGCCCTTCATAAGCTGGAGGAGCTGGTAATTTAAGCTACTATCTTTGAATCGCGTCACTTTATATTATGTCTCAAGGCATGCTTACATTGTACATGTTATATTTGGCTGAAAAAAGTGGTTTGATGTGCCATCCTATTGTGTCAGTTTTAAGGATCTCATTGTGGGATTTAGCAGAATAGAAGAAGAAGAAAATGGCAAAATCTTTATTAATACTTTTTTCTTAAAAAATCGCATTTCTAAGGAAATAAAAGACGTAGAGAGTCATGCATATAAAAATACTCAATGTACTTACAAAATGACTATAATCTCGAAGGGTCTTAAGTATAATAATACCAGTATAGTACACCAGACAATGAGTTAGGAAAGTATTTGACGTAATAACGGCGCAATTAGTAGTTGTCGTAGTGGCTGATTCTCCCATATTTTCCCCAACAGTCCCCAGTGACAGTGAACCATGCGCTGGCGTCGTCATCCCACCAGCGCCTCCTGGCGCTGTCCCACTCGGACGTGGAGCGGCGGCTGATCGACAACAAGTCTTTGCTGACCATCGTGGACAAGCCGGCGCTGCGCCAGCTGCCCGCGCTAGTGGCGTCCCTAGCAGCGAGGGTGGAGAGCGACAAGGCGGTGCTGGCGTGCGTGGGGCAGATCAGGAGGAGCGATCCCACCATCGACCTGAACGATTCCAGGTCCGTGGTGTATTTTGTTGCTTCTTTTATACGCCCCTGCAGTTTCACCTGTACCCGCGTTTTGGGTGTTCCTGCAAGAACTTCGTAAAATTCGTTATTCTGACAAACTCCAGCTTCAGGGGTCAAGTAGTTTTCCAGATTTCATCGGTTCTATCTATTAGGCTCAGTCTAATTTCTGCATAAACGTTGGTTTGGGTCGAATAGTTTCAATTACTACTCTATCTACTGGAGAAGTTATTGTCTCTCACTCGTTTCTGACGAATAACTAAATTGTTGGTTGGAAATGATATAGTAAGAGGACGTATTGAACACTCGATAATGACTCCCAGTAGGTACTAGTAGAGGAAGTAGGAAGCGGATTCGATTCCCACACTAATCATGTTTGTATTCAATGAAAGAAACATCTTAATATACGGTTAGGTATATGTTTTTTGTTAACGGTACCGTTCGCGTTAGTGCAGATGTTAGTTAACCTGACTGCTGCTTCCTATTGCGGGTTCGATTTCCGAGTCAGGATAAACATTTGGGTGTTTAGTACCTACGTATTATCTTTAGTAATGTATTTACAGAAAAAGTTTATAAGTACTATATATTATTACATCAGTTGTCTGGTACCCAAAGTAGATACAAGCTTTGGTTAATTTGGGAACAGGCCCCTTAACCAAATTGACAGTCGTTAATGCAAAGCTAGACTTTTGATTGGACAATTTTGCGTGACTACGTCATCTACGTGACGTAAGGATTCGTTCCTTAGTTTTCTACGCCTATGTCTATGGGTGGCGGTAATCACTTACCATCAGGTGTGCCACCGATCCGTCTGCCCTATTCTATAAAAAAAACTTGGCTAAGGGGGCTGGTGGTGTTGTGTGGTAATGTCCAATGTAATATCATTTGTCATTACATAAAACCTGAACGTAAAATGAATGTGAACTTACTTAAACAGTACACTTGTAGAGGCCCAGCGATAATTCGTCCATTGTAAATTCGACCCTGCACGCTGTGAGTAAAGTCGAAATTGCAATGCACGAAATTTCGGTGCGAGGCAAGAAGATAACTTGAAGAGATGGTGGTAGGCCCCCGGCTTGAGCTTTCGGCGAAAGCAAATAAAGCTTTCTCTTACACCGATTATGTAACAAAGATTGAGCAAATATCAATATATACTTAGTGATTGACAGACATGTAATTTGAATAATTTCATCGCTTCAATAGTCATAAGTGAATTTTAATGTTTTTTTTATCTATTACACCCATGCTATAAATCTAGTTTAAATCTATGTATATAAAAATGAATCCCTATTTCCCTTGGTCACGGCATCACGCGTGAACGGCTGGACCAATTTCGTTAATTCTTTTTTGTTATGTTTGCTATTGTAAGGAGAAAAAGAATTGAAAAAAAAATTGGAGTTTCTGCGGGAATTCTGAAACTCGATTGAAAAAAAAACCAAAAAATCTGTATGTGTTCATTTGTGTTGTGTTTCTCCTCTTGCTTAAATAAATCTTTCTTTATCTTTATCTTTATCTTTAAAAACGGTTGGACCGATTTTGACTGGACTTTCACTGCTTACCTGTAAATTAGGCTACTTTGGAGTTCCTGCGGGAATTCCGAAACTCACGCGGGTGAAACCTCGGGGCACAGCTAGTCCTCTATAAAAGTTCCTGGACCAGTTAGCTTATTGCCAACAGTAAAGCAACCAGTGTCATAGTAACCATTATATCACCCACACTAGTGTTATAATGTTGTACTGAATTTCATTATGCAACTCGAATTCATGGTATCTATCTAACCCTAACCTAAACTTTTTGGAGACTTTTTAAAACTATTTTTTACATACCTACCTAGCCTCTTGAATAAGAAACAACACGCAATCGCTTCGTATAATTTACGGCTCTCGTACGGCAATGTATTTATTTATGGCGCGAAGCTTGGAAAGTTGGGAAAGTTCGCCAATTTTACGATCTTGGAAAATGTTCCTTTGTTATAACTCTTATATACAAAAATTTTACTTTACATATGAAATTACAATGATGTGCTGACAGACAGATCCCAAATAAAAAATAAATAAATACTCCAATCCGACTTCTAGTTTCTTGGTAATATGCGGACAGACATACAATATATAATAAAGATACATTTGTTTAGAAACCTACATAGACTACCTAACATATACGAATTTCTAACATTTGCGTTAATTTCGGTGTTCCAGCGGGAATTCCGCGACAAAAAGTACCCTATATCCTTCTCTGCACCCCTAAAAATGTGTATGCAAAATTTCATGACGATCGGTTGAGCCGTTTAGGCTTGAAAGCGTAACAGATAGACAGAATTACTTTCGCATTTATAATAAATATTATATATATAATTATAATAAAAATAAATATAATATAAAAATATTATATAATAATAATAAAAATAAATATTAGTTGGGATTTTGTAGTCAGTTAATTAACTATTTATGTAGGTACAATATTCCATTTTATAAGCACTAAGAAAGGTTTTTTGACCTTCAAGACCTAGAAGAGTGTTAAAGTTTGTACCTTTTTTGTTAAATTCAATTTCAAATGGTGAAACGGGTGAAACGCGGGTAAAACCATAGGTGGCATCTCTGTTATAATTTCACTTCACAGACGATAATACAGACATCATCATGTTTTCAAAACACTCCTTTCATTCATATGAGCAATTACAAAATAGAGAGCTTTCTCCAAAAAAATATAATTATTATAATAACCATTATAAAACTAATTAATTGTCGATCGTAAAAAAGACAGTTACGAATGAAATTGTACGGCGTTAATTCCCTCAAGAGCGGGATGCGCGTGCGCAACAATAGGTGGTAACAGCGCGGTTCTGCTCCGACAATACGCGTCGATAGCGATCGGGTCGCACGCGCTTCTAGGGTTGCCACTGTATTTTGTGCGAATAAAGTAAATAAGCTAGAAAAAAGTATATTGTTTCAAAATAGAGTAGGTACGATTTATTTTGGTCTACCATTTTACTTAAAAAACATATTGTCTTTTATTCAAAATACATAGAATGTCATCATTGCTTTTATTACTTTTAGCAGCTTTTCACAAATAATTATCACTGCGTTTAGCAAAGCTGCACAGCATGCTTAAAGTTTATGTTTAAGTTAGTAAGATTATTTTTTTATCAGATTCAGAGAAGCTTTGACAGTGACATTTACAATGTGGATATTTGAGATTAGGTTACATTTAAAAATGAGCGTATCGATGCGTCAAATACGAAAACAATTGATAGCGTCATCGACCCCGTAACTCTCTCTTTTTGTTTTGCGCAAAAATTCTTACAACTACCCCCTTTTTTGTATATTATATTACGTGAAATTAATCCCAGAGAGACCAAATCGTGCAAAATAAAGTATTGTCGGGTACTTTATCGTTATTATTAAGTATGGAGTACAATAGGCTTGTTCCCGAGGTATGATAATCAAAAGTTTATTTAGTCAGTCTTGTAGATTAATAAAGAATATTGGACATGTATTTGTTTAATTTTTTTACGTAATCAAAAAATCACGTGACGTCACAGTGTGCTATAAACTGAAGCAGGCGCGCGCAAAAAATAAAATTTGGTTGACAAGCCCATTACCCAAAATAACGTACCTACGTAACGTACTTTATTATAGAGTACAGGCGGCAACCCTGCGCACTTCGCACCGGCGCGCGCGCATCTGCTCTCAGCCGAGCGCCGCCCACGCGTTGTATTGTGCAACTTTTTGTCATAAAACGCGTAACTTCTGTTCGGCGATCCGTTAGAAAATAAAATGTTCTGTACTTCGCCTTTCACATTTAAAAGTTCACGCACAGATTATATTTTCATTATACCTAATACCAGCTGCGCCCCGCGGTTTCACCTGCGTTAGTTTCAGGATTCCCGCACGAACTCCAAGTAGCCTAATTTACTCCTTTTAACATCAGCTAATTAACAGTGACAGTCCCGCCGAAATTGGTCCGCGAGAGTTTCAGAATTCCCGCAGGATCTCTTTATATCAGGAACCTTTGCGGACGCAGGCAGAACAACCCGCCAAAGTTTCATCACAATCGGACCAATGGTTTAGAAACGCATAGAGGACAAATGTACAAACATTCATTTTTATTTAAAAATATGTACACTAGGCTACTTAAATAAATGGTAGAGTTTGAAACAAAAGAATGCTGTCAGCGCAGGCGCGGTCCGAAGGGGGGGGGGGGGGGGATCACGGTGGATATGATCCCCCCCCCCCCAATCCAGTGTCAGCCAGTATGGAAGTTCTTTATGTCGGCTGGTACTCCGACAAAGCTCATCTTCTATAAAAAGTAAAACTGACAGGAAATTTGATGAACCCTGAAATGAATGTTACGGAACCCTAAAACCGTCATCTTTAGAGATATGACCTTGCTTTTTTCTTGGAAGATTAATTAACTATTGTTCTGCGGCGCATTTATTTACAAATGTTAGATTACTTCTCTAAATATTATTAGGGAAAGTCGCATTAGTGGAATGTTGACAAGTTGGTTGCACCCTGGGACTTACCGCGTGATGTCCAGGCATTTTCTGATTTACAGCAAAGTGCGTCCTAGTTTTGTATTACGAAAGATACGTTTTTAGCACTTCTTATATCCTATTTTTCGGTATCTTCTAAATATCCACAATTTTTAATTAACTAATAAACATTACAAAATAATAATTGCTTGGACATCATTGAACAGCACCACCAGGTGGTCCCAAACTAAGCGAAGCTTGTAATATGGGTACCAGACATCACCTTTTTTTTGTTTGTTGTAAATAGGTGCTTATTAAACACCCAAAATGAGAATAAACACCGATAATAAATAATCATTCAATATTTACCCTGATCCAGGAATCGAACCCACGACACCTGACGTAGCTGATTGATTTAACTCACCAACCACTTGTTTATACCTTCAGACCAGTAGCTGGAGTGCTCATGAACTACTCCCGTGGCTGCGCTGCGGTGCTGAGCCAGATGTCAGAGGGGGACGCCACCAGCGGGGGAGGGGTGACCGCCCCCCGCTCCCCCACGGACTCGTCGAGTGACGGCTACCACTCCGATAGTGATGAGTCCCATCAACACTCTGACAGGTGAGAGGCAAAGCCAGAATTATAAAGGCAGGCCACTGCGTGGTGCTTTAATGGATTTTTTACTTCAGAGTATTCAGGGAACACGAAAATCCACTTAAAAAGACATAGTAAGGTTTTTGACAAGGGAATTCTATGTCAGTATGCATGGTGTTTTGATATATTTGTTACGTCAGCGTCTCCAGGGAAGAAGAAA
Organism: Zygaena filipendulae; assembly: GCA_907165275.2. Classification (NCBI taxonomy): domain Eukaryota; kingdom Metazoa; phylum Arthropoda; class Insecta; order Lepidoptera; family Zygaenidae; genus Zygaena; species Zygaena filipendulae. The sequence continues at coordinate 8,376,776 of OU015673.1, read as the reverse complement.
ACCCACCAGCAAATACATTTAATTAGATTTTAAACCATCTCATAGCTCAAAGAACTGTAAAGCTAAACAGCAGGAGAAGTTCACTAGTAGCGACGACCTGTTGAAGATTATGAGACAAGGTTATTTTGAGTGGTGCAGACAAATGACCGCATAAAATGCTTACCTTAGTAGTTGGGCTGGCTAGTGGCTGTATATTATAACCCATTTAAATTGATTGCAAAATGTTCCAATTACAGAAGCAAGCTGGTTTCCCAGTACGCGTCGGTGTGGGCGCAGGCCGCGGACGTGACCCTCCCAGCGCTGGGCGCATTGGAACCTCTGCGGCAAACTCCTCATCTGAAGTACAAGATTGTCTTTTCCGTTGTTGTTGTGAGTATGAGTACTTACCCATTGTAATATTTACAAGGAGGACAATGAAAAAAAAAATGGAAAGGACCATGGGCAACAAATCTCTAGAACCTAATGAGTGTCTGTTTATGTTAGTGTATTTTTAGCAGACTATCAATTAAACTTGAACTGACAATCAGTTTATGATGATTGTCCTTCAATTCTAGTTGTCTTTCCGGGCTGCGATCAGCCTGCGGGACCGACGTCTGGGCGAGGTGAAGGCGCTGCTGGGCGCTGGGCCAGGGGACAGCGAGACCTGTGAGTCCAGCGTCGCTCGGTTGGTCGCAGCAGCCACCAGGGTTATGCAGGAGACCGTACAGAGCTTCCCGCTTGGAGAGGCCGAGAGGACTGTAGTTAACCAGGTAATAGGAGATATACTAACCGCTGCACTCAGAGTCGACTTTAATGATTACTTAGTTAAGTATAGATTTTTAAAACAATACTGCCGCAATCAGAGACGTTCAGTAAATTAATGTTAATTGGCATTTAATGACATGTAACTTAATTAGTTAAATGCCAATTAACTAATTAAGATACATGTCATGTGCGGCGGTTAGAGTCATAGTTACCACGGTACTCTACATTATACAAATTACATTTTGGGAATATTGTGGTGGCAGCAAAAGAAGTTTTGGGCAATTTAGAGCAAACTTCCTTTGCAACGCTGGCGCGCCTGCCCCACCTACGTATCCTCTCTAGTTAATTTATTTCCTCTGTGATTTCATCAGCTGTTCTCACACTTATAAAGTCTGTTTGTGGTGATTTTTACGCAGTGGTGGGTAAATACAATCACTAAGGGAACCTCCAGCCTAAAATCCTGCATCAGTATTTCCAAACCTTCGCGGTCCTTGGCTCTCGTTTCTCTGATTGTGGGTGTCGATCGATGATTCTGAAGTCTGTCAACGCACGTGGTGTTTCCTCCTCAATATCTGGTGTGGCGCCAGGTGCTGCACACTCTCCGCGAGTACCCGTGCCTGGCGGGCTGCGCGGCGCTGCACTCGCTCGCGGCCGCCGCCTGCCGCGCCGCCTGGGCGGTCAGCCTGCACTCGCCGCCGCTGAGGATCGACACAGACTTCACACCAGGTTTCTTTCAACTCTTTTATTATATTGCATTTTTCTATGAGCACAGGTGTAGCTAGCGGGTAGGCAGGGTCGGCAATGCCCTAAGAACTTCTTTGCCCATTCTAGAAAAATCGACAGCAGATATAGGAGAATTATTTCCTATTTACGGGGAAGGAGAGAGCTTGTGCATTATTATACAATACTAAAAGAGTCATTAATTATGATCTCTCATGTAGAGTTTAAATTACAGATAGGTTTAATAATAATTCTGTGTATGGGCCACGGTCATGATCATAAACCCACAATAAACGACCTGTATCTTCAGAAATCTGAGTCAGTAGCGTCATCTATTTTAACTCTCTTGTACTTGACGGTATCATGTGGGAACCAAATTTCTATAATATTCTGTACTCTGTCTTCGGATCGCGATCGCTACAAACTGTTTCTCATTCTAACTTTGATCATAATCTAGATGGCGCTACGATATCAAAAGAGAAGACTTTTGTTATTTTAACCTTGATCCTTATTGCTTTAATTTTTTTTCTTTTTAAAGACTTAACTGTAATTTGACGGAATAATTTTATTTTACCAAATTAAAAAAAAAACTCAGTATATTTGGATGACGCTTAATTATGTAGGTAGGTATTGTCCTTTATATAGGTACTCTTGTTTTTTTTTACATCAATAAATAGTTTACTTATAATTTAATATTATTGACGTAAAGAAAAATTACTTAGTATATTATTGCTTATAAACACGAAAAGAAAATAACTGATAGAAGGGACACCAACTTAGTTTATTATGAAAACTGCTGAAAACCAGTGTCGCCGGGTGATCTTCGCACACAAAATTATTCATCACGCACTAAAACATTCATTAACGTAAAAAAATGTATTAAACGCTTTTTGACTACATTTTTACTTAGTTATTGTTTTCAAAATTCACAGTTTTGGGAATATTGTGAAAAATATACTTGGGATACTAGCAAAAGAAGTTTTGGGCAAGTTACAGCATTTGCTCTAACTACCTTTGCAACCGTGGCGCGCCTTTGTTTATAATATTAGTAGGATTAAGTAGGATAGACCCGATAACAAGAACCTATTCTTATATTGCAGTGGTGATGAACCCCGAGAAGCACGTGCGCTACTCGTCAGGGGAGGCGCGGGAGCGGCGCTCTGACCTGATCAGGTCGTTCGTGTGGCCGGCCCTGATGGACGGCAGCCGGTGCCTGTTCCGGGCAGTCGTGCTCACGTGACGCGCGTCACCCGACCACCCGACCACTTGACCACCCGACCACCTGACCACTTGACCACCCGACCATTTGTAAAAGTGTTATTACAATAGTTACAGACATTGATATAAAAAAAATGCGTTGTATCTAGATTTACAGTTCAATATAATTAATGTTCTTACGAAGCAGGAAACCGGATGAAATAAAATTGTGATTAGCTTTCATACGTAACTAGTTACGTTTAAGAAGAAGTTATTCTTTTTTCGAAACCAGTTACGTAAAACATATTGTATCAATGGATGTCGGATAGAGTTCTATTTTATCGTTTTAGTTCCTTCGAAATTCGAATACAGGACAATTTATTATTGCTTTAATAATAATAATCATTGATAAACATGGCCGACATTTGGTTTTGACTACTATACTGGTAAAAGATTATAATTGGAGCTGCATCATATTAATTAATAATAATAATAATAATAATAATAATCTTTATTTCGCTTAAATTTTTTTTTTTTACACTGAAACCCACTTAATATATACCACTTTTATACTGGTTTTTACTTAAATTTTAAAGTTTTAAAGTTTTAATTAGTAATTAACTAAAATAATTGTTTGTATAAACACTTTTTCTTCGTAATTTGCTGAAAGTAATGTTTAAGTTTTGTAAATTTCATCGCACTGAATTTAACCCTTTCACCGCCATCCTAATCTAATCTAAGAAAAACGTGCTTCCGGGGCCAGAAACGTAATTTAAGTTTTTTTTTTTATGTCATAGGGGGCAAACGGGCAAGTGGTACACCTGATGGTAAGCGATTACCGCCGCCTATGGACATCTGCAACACCAGGACCCTTACGGCCGCACTCAGAGTCGACTTTAATGATTACTTAGTTAAGTATAGATTTTTAAAACAAAACTGCCGCAATCAGAGACGTTCAGTAAATTAATGTTAATTGGCATTTAATGAGATGTAACTTAATTAGTTAAATGCCAATTAACATTAATTTATTAAACTTGTCTGATTGCGGCAGTTTTGTTTTAAAAAGCTATACTTAACTAAGTAATCATTAAAGTCGACTCTGAGTGCGGCGGTTAATTAGTTAAATGCCAATTAACATTAATTTATAAAACTTGTCTGATTGCGGCAGTTTTGTTTTAAAAATCTATACTTAACTAAGTAATCATTAAAGTCGACTCTGAGTGCGGCGGTTATTCACTATGACCATAACGCGTCGTGTCTTGATAAGGCGCCACTTGAACTGCATTTCTCTCCTGCTCAAAGAACTTTCACTACAAAAAAATACGTTTACATTGTATCTTTATGGCATAAAGAATATTAATTTCTAATATTTTGACATCTGGCACATTTGGAATTGTGTTTTTGGGCCGCGCGTTATGGGCGAGAAATATTGTTGGTCATAGAGAATAAGGCCCAAGGAGGCATGCAGGTGCGTTGCCGACCTGGAATGGGGATGGGAGTTTAAGTTACTAACAAATCACTTCAATTTTTATATTTATTAGATTAAATTATAGGTATTAAGCATTCCCAACACTAGGAGAAAGCATGCCTAAAGCGTGTGGTCCGGAGGGAATGGCCATGTTTGTATAGTCTTTGATAAGGCTACAAAAACGTGGCCATTATCTAAATATTTTGCGAACAAAAACGTGGCGGTGAGGGGGTTAAAATGTTCATGAATTTATTTAATTAGTCTCTCTATTGTTTAATTTATTCACGACGTCTCCATTAATTTAGGTAACTTGAGAACGAAGATTACATTCTCACTTTCATTATAATATATTGTTGTTTCATTTGCTTCCAAGTTCCTTTCGACGCAAAGATAATAATAGATATTTGCGACACAAGAGAGGAGTTCGTTTTTCAATCTCGTGAAATAGTTTGTGTTCTTAATATTAAGTGTTCCCCGCGGATTCACTCGCGTTAATTTCGGAGTTCCTGCGGGAGTTCCGGAACAAAAAGTAACCTATGTCCTTCTCTGTACCTCTAAAAATGTGTATGAAAAATTTCATGATTATCAGTTGAGCCGTTAAGGCGAGAAAGCGTAACAGACCGACAGACAGACAGAGTTCAAATTTTAAAATTGAAACTGTACAGTCACCAACACCAATATGTATATATTTTGGTCAGTATTTGAACTCTATTACTATTGCAATAAGATTCAATGACTGGCAAAAGTGTATACATATTTATGCAGTTGATTGTACGAAGGTCTGAAACTGTACGAAGGTTTTAGTTTTAAGTAAAGTACGACAGTCTTGACCACAGAAAAAATAATTTAACTAGAGATGACAATACATATGTAGGCGGACCAGGCGCGCCACGGTTGCAAAGGAAGGTAGAGCAAGTGCTCTAACTTGCCCAAAACTTCTTTTGCTGCCATCTCAAGTAAGTATATTTACCACAATATTCCCAAAACTGAAATTTGAAAACAGTGACTAAGTAAAAACGTAAAGTAAAAGTAAAACCTAAAAGCGTTTAATGCATTTCTTTACGTTAGTGAATGTTTTAGTTCGTGATAAATAGTTTTGCGTGCGAAAATCACCACTGGTTTTCATATGTATTCATACTAAACTAAGTTGATGTCCCTTCTATCAGTTATTTTCTGCTCTGCGGTCGTGACAGCGGAAAACACCACCCGAGCAGAGCCAAAGGCAACAGCTAGGGTGCTAATGAATCAACTAGAAAGAAGCTTATCATAGGCATATAATCGTACAAAACACAGGATATATTCCAAGAAACAACATGCTTATGATAAATCCAATATCGTTGAATCACGCGGATTGGTTGAGCAGCCGATCGCAGCTATCTCTCTATCAATGACGATAAGATAACTGCTGATTCACAACAATACGATATAAACTGGATAACGGTATCGTCGATAGTACAGTGACAACTCGCTTCACCACAGCTGGAGTACTTTGTGTTTGCAAGAACAAAGAAAAAACAAGTGTTGGGAAAATGAGTCATTATCCGCCGCCTGGACCTCCGTACGGCCACTGGCCACCTCCACCCCCACCTCACCATCCTCCACCCCCACCACACCATCATCCACCCCCGCCACACCACTATCCGCCCCCTCCGCACACAGAACATCACCACTACCCGCCCCCACCCGGCTATCCAGGACCATATCCAGGTTACTACGTCACCGGGGCCGTAATGCTGCCACTGCCGGTCCCGAGCGAGCCACCCAACTCGACATACATCACCAACTACATCTACCACGGGGAGACCTCGAGTTCCAGCACTCCTACCAACCATGTGCCGGCGATCGAAAGCTCAGGAGACTACGATTGGGTTCCATCTACAGCGACCACAGCTAACCGTCTTCAAGGTAGAGCGCTGATCGGCGGTCACGAAGGCTGGGATGGCAGTCCGCTGTGGGTCATCAGAGCTTGGCACAACGGCGACTTGATTCCCGGGAAGCTCGCAGTGCGGCACAGCGCGGCGTACATAATGTACGATGGGAAAGAGATCCCCGTGCAGAATATCGAGGTGCTGTGCTCGAGGCCGGAGACGCTGCGCTGGGTGCCAGCTTCGAACGGCAGCGTCCCAGCTGGTGCGGTCGCTGGGGGGCGGACTGCCGGGGGGGAGACCCTCTACGTGGGGCGGGCGAGGCATCAGCTCTCCATCACCCCGGGTAAAGTGCACCCCAGCCACAACACCTGCTACATATCGTTCGGCGGCTCCGAAGTGTCTCATAAAATGTACGATGTCCTATGCACTGTCTGATAAGAATTTATATAGGCTGCTGGATTCGGTGAAGTATTTGTCATGAATAAAAATGATTTGTTACGCGACGCGAGATGATGAGATTGTCAACTGATTTATCGAAAAGAATTTGGCATGTTGAAGTCGATTGGATTATGAATATGGAATTTGTTTATAATTTTTAAATACTCAAAGTTTTGCGCAATTTTAATGGTAAAATAACTGTATTAAATACTAATTCCTGATATAATCAATTCAATTGATTATGAATTCTTTAGTTAAAAAACGTGTGTTAAATGCAGTTTTAATACATAACAATAGTTTGAACTAACTAGTGAAGAAAGTAACTAAAAATCAATTTGTGTCGATTAAAATAGAGTAATATGAAATTTAGTTGTTTCATTTAAGGATCCTTTTGAAACTAATGGCTTATAATAATTAATCATAGACATAATTAAGAATGTATTTTTAATTGACATCATCCTACTAATGTTACAAATGTGAAAGTGTGGATGTTTGTTACTCAATCACGCAAAAATGGCGGAACGGATTTGGATGAAATTTGGCATCCACGTTGTCAGCGGTACAGACAAGGATACAGGGTACTTCTTATCCCGGAATTCCCGCGGGAACTCCAAAATTACCACGGGTGAAACCTCGGAGTACAGCTAGTTTATAATATAGCCTTCTAGTTGTTTCATCTTTGCATTGATATAATATCTCCGTTAGTAAGCATCTCGTTGAGGACATGGAGATGAGTCCAAGTGAACGAAGTCACCCTATCAATTGACTTTTGTTTAACTGACCTGAGACCAAACATTAACTCCAGGAGCGAGCAATATTAGACCTTAATGGTATGAAAATACGTGTGTCAGCGCATGCAAGAGAATGTCAACAGGTAGCCACATCAGCCGGCTGACATGGCGCTATTTGACCCCGTGCCGTGGACGAGCGCCGCCTTCAATTTAGATAATTTTGACTTTTCTTCTGAGCATCTTAAATGAGGACATTAAAATTAATCGGAGCTACTTGGGTATATGCAAAAATATAGATGAGAACTAGCTTTCCCCCGCGGTTCCGTTCTGAATGGGCTAGTTGACTAATTTTTTTTTTAGTTCATCGTTGGATTAATAATAAATATTGGACACGTATTTGTCTTTAAATTTTTACGTAATCAAAAAATAACGATGATACATTGAGTTGAAAAATGCGCGTGACGTCACTTCCCGGTGCAGTTTGTACGGCGCTTATACCGAATAATGACGTCACGACTCACGAGGCCCCCCACCCTAAATTTGAATGCGCTTTATCTAAATATATTTTCATTAATTTTTAAAAGTGTTTGAAATTAATATCATGTGCTGTGGAATTTTTGTTGAATAAGTAATAAAAAAATTAATAAAAAAAAAGTAAAAAATACGTGTCTCTTATTTTTTTATTTTCTAATAGACGTACTAATTACAACTTTGATATTCATAAGTCGGTAACGTCCTTATTACCTTGGGAACTCTATGTTTCAGGATCATACGTTGACTAGCTTGAAAATCTTAATCATAAATAGCTGATTTCTCACAGTCTTACTTCGAATGTCATTTTCCCCCGGAAAATCCCTTGACCAATATACATATTATGTATAGTTCTGTTTTGTGTCTATGGATGGATTCGAATGATGAAACCGAACAGCTAATGAATACGAAGCCTTGTAACATCATAATACAGCCTTAACTGTGAGGAATAACTTTTTATTTTTACCCCACAAGCTCACAAGTCGCACCTTTGAACTAACAATAAGCTGGTCATTAAACTCTCTGCTCTATAATACAACGTAGAGTTTAATAAACCGATGCTCACGCGTTTCATTTTCTAGTAAAAAAGACATAAAAATAAAAGTCACTGCTGACATTTTAAATAAATTATAAAAAAAGCATCTTGACGAGTAACGGCCGCTTTAATGATTACTTAGTTAAGTATAGATTTTTAAAACAAAATTGCCGCAATCAGAGACGTTCAGTAAATTAATGTTAATTGGCATTTAATGAGATGTAACTTAATTAGTTGAATGCCAATTAACATTAATTTATTAAACTTGTCTGATTGCGACAGTTTTGTTCTAAAAATCTATACTTATCTAAGTAACCATTAAAGCGACTCTGAGTGCGGCGGTAAGTGTGTTGAAAAGTAATCTTTGCTGAAAAGAAAAAAAAAAACACTGTACCAATTCGTTCTAAATTCAAAACGATATCTTAATAACATCACCATTAGAGCGATGTAATCCGTGGCTACGTAACGCCATCTTGTTTCTATTAAAAAACAAAAAAAAAAACAACTTTCTCGCCTGCTAACTTTCAGTATTTACTAATTAGTTTCCAAGTATGACGAATAAGACGATGGTTTCAAAGTTACGTAGGTATTCGTATCACCCGTGTTGGTTGCGAAGTGACTACGCCGCGCGCTCGTGAACTTCCCAAAGCGGCCTTGGCTCGTTCAAATATGATAACTGTGTACCTTTGTGCCGGAGTTTCCCGTCTTGTATTTGAATATCAAACAATTGTTTGATTAGTGTTGATATAGTTTTAAATCTTATTACCATTATATTATAAGTTATGTTCATAGAATGTGGGAGGCGGTGAAATAATTTCACAAAGTCTGAATGAGGCGAGGGCAGTGGTCGGCAACCTTGTTATCCATTACTATAAAAAATACAAAAATCGCTATAGGTGTATCTATAATTTTTGAAGAGTTCCCTCGATTACTCCAAGATCCCATCATCAGATCTCGACTTGGTGACAATTGGATCAATTTGGGAGTATCCCCTTTCAAACAAAAAAACAATTTTCGAAATCGCTCCAATCGGAACCCGTGAAATACGTATTATTGTTAAGTAGTTCCGATGACCATCTGTGGTCTTCATCATCAGTTCCACTTCTTCAAATTTTGCTTTCCAAAAGCAAATGAACGATTTACTATAAAAAATACCCAAATCGCCATAGGTGTGCTTATAATTTTTGAATAGTTCCCTCGCTTTCTCCAAGATCCCACCATCAGATCCCAACTTGGTATCTAACATTTGCAAACATCATTATGTTATTTCTAGCTTGAATTGTAGGTACCATTTCTGATTAAGGTGTAAACCAGACATTTACATTAATCTGCACGATTTTTGGCAGACCTACCAATAAGACATAATTATTGTATAAGTCGGTTCCCCACAGTTGGATTCACTTTAGTGAATTTTCAGGAGTTGTTGTTGAGAACTCCGGAATAAAAAGTACCTTAGGAATACTCTAGCTTCCTATATGTTAAAATCGGTTCTGTAGTTTTATTCATAACAAATAAAAAACTTAACTTTCACCTAGGTTCAGTTACTTGCTGATTATTATTGTATAGGTATTAGGAATCCTCCTCTGTAATAGGCTAGTTTCCTGGGTAAAAAAATCAAAATTCTATTTAGTCCGTCAGTTAGATAATAAAAAAATAAAAGACACGTATTTTTTGCTTTTTTAAAATAATGGAAATATGCATAGATAAAGCGCATTAAAGTTTAGGGTGGGGGACTCGTGATGTCACAGCTCGCTAGAACGTGCGAACAAACTGTAGCGAGGCGTGACGTCATGTGAAATTTCGACTTGATAATATATCTCCGTTATTTTTTGGTTACATAAAAAATAAAAAAATACGTGTCCAATATTTTTTAATAATCTACAAAACGGACTAAAAAAGAAAATTTAGGAAACTAGCCTATTGCTCCCCCCAGTATATGATATGTATTTTGTTTTGTATTTGTCGATATTATGAACTTATGGACCTATAGCCATAATGGTCCCTTACCTAGTTCTAGAATTTTTGTTATGGAAGCAATAAAATATTGGGTAATGGCTGGCTGGTTTCGCCCGCGCTTATATCGGAGTTTCCGCAGGAATTTCGAAAAAAAAATATCCTTATCATGTCCTTTTCTATGCGTGTATGCAAAATTTCATGATGATCGTTTGAATAGTTGAGGCGTGATAGCGTACCTAATACCAAACAAATAAACTGATTTTCTTATTTATTATTTACTAGTTGTGCCCTGCGGTTTCACCCGCGTTAATTTCAGAGTTCCCGCGGGAATTCCGGGATAAAAAGTACCCTATGTGTTAATCTGATGTATAAGCTATATTAATGTGAAATTTCATTTAAATCCATCCACTAGTTTTTGCGTGAAAGAGTAACAAACATCCATCCATCCATACATCCATCCATCCATACATACTTACAAACATTCGCTTTATAATATTAGTAGGATTATATTAGTTAGAATTTTTGTCGCAGTACATCAAAGAGTTCTCGATAGAATTGTGAAATCTACGTCACAAAAACTACGGGTAAAAACAAGTAACAAAATTAATTTAGGTACTTACATAAATATTTAGTTACACAAAAGATTAATAACGCGGTAAAATAAAGAGCGTCGATATATAACGTTGTGTTGACGAATTCATAAACGATTCGGATACAAACAAACAAAGAAATAAATGCAAACACTACGGCTGTACACAATACTTTGTTTGGTATCGCCAGAGTTCAGGGTGAAGAGTACAAAAATCGGTTCATAAAACAGACGCGACACATCGTTTTAGATTTGGAAACTGTGCAAAGAATATTGTTGAAAGTCATAATTATCTTTGGACCAGTAAGTTATACAGGGAAAAACTAATCATCAATCCGAAAATAGAGCCTGGTTGTGTATCTAAGTAAGTGGATGGAGAGGGTCCGTTGTTTCATTACCACCAGAAATAAAGACAAAAAGACACGCTTAATTTGCTAAAATTTTGTATCTGCTTTCTACTTTGACGGGAGGGAAATATAGATACTCGACTTCTTACGCCTTAAGTTCATGTCATAGCCAGGTAAACAATGATATAAAAAAAAACTCCAATTAAATAGTTAGCCACGATCAACTGCATTAGTAGGCGTGTGTATACGTGAACGTGAAGATGTGTGCTGTGCGTGTGTACTTTGTGACCTGAAATCGACGTAAAAAATATTATTGACTATATTTACTCTGAGACTTGGTCCATCGATAACTAATTAGGTATTCTTTTTCCACGATTAGTTACGGAAAATCACTAAAGTGATAATATCATTTTAATTTCAGAGTTCCCGCGGGAATTCCGCGATAAATAGTACCCTATGTGTTAATACCATAAAACTAAATAAAAATACCATAAAATAAAACCTATATTATTGTAAAGTTTCATTTAAATCCATCCAGTAGTTTTTGCGTGAAAGAGTAACAGACATCCATCCATACTTACAAACTTTGGCGTTTATAATATTAGTAGGATTTACGAAAAAGTCTAGAAAATTATTTTCTCGTAGCTGATTATGAAACTTTGTACGAATATGGCGTCAATAAGATCCACTAGTCGATGACTGGATTGTATTGCTGTCGCATTGCTTGTAAGAGAGAGGTAGAGTAAGAGAGAGGGTAGTCGCGAGAGAAAAGCCTCAGTTCGACGGCAACATAATCAGATCAAAAGGCCAATTCTAATCACGAACTCGAAAAACACGAGTATAATATTGCCCTTCGGGCCTCAGAAGAGTGTCACGTCTGCACAGCCACGATATAATTGCAGTCCAACCACGCCATAGTGGATAAGTCGGAGCGCAATCCAATATTCAGTGGTGTTTACCGCTTTTCACCGATTGTTTGGTGTTCATTTAGATTTTGGACGTGTTACTTACTATGTGTCAATAAAAAAAAATTTCAAGTAGTCACAACTCATCTCTCCGTGAACCGATCGCGATGCAAACAAAGTTTATGTTTTAAGTAAAACCATGTATACGGGAGGTAACTAGTTCGATTTCGATCAGTACTTTTTATGTACATACAATCATTAGAAGATCTATACATATGTATTCAATGTAAAATTATTAGCCCATAGTAATAATCTTGTTATATGGGAAAGAAAATTGAGAAAAAGATGGGGCAGTAGGGGTCAAGAGTAATTTTAAAGTTGTTACTATAGGGAAAGCTCTTGAGTGGCTAATCGTAACTTTTGGAAATATTTTTGCCTGACTTAAGACTTCGGTAAACATTTATAGTCATAAGAAAAATTGGACATTTACACTAGAAAACCTTATTTTGATACCAAATCGATTCTGTCAATATCATTAAAAGATCAAAATACTGTAACAGAAATGTAAGAAAGGGTGTAAAGCATTTTGATGATGAAATGAGTCAGATGGACTTTTAATTTATGCGTGTTAATTAAAGATTAAAATTCTTACTGTGGATATAATTGTTTACAGCCAATGACTCAGTCCAAGCTCGATAACATTTTAATTGTTCTCGTACATAAATTTAATAAGTTTTATAAGGTACTCAGGAATCGAACCCACACTGGTGGTGATCTCAGTCTTGTCTCCGTCGGGTGGTGCCTACACTCAATCAAGCTAATTAAGTTCAGAGACACGACGCGACGTCGCAAACGGCTCGCTCATACGTCGCATACCTAGTTAGCGACATTCACTAGTGTTTGACTTGCAAATTTGATAGAAGACTCTCATAAATTAATAGAAAAAATAAAGAAGAAAACATAAAGAACAAACTAACTTATACAAATCAGAAATTATCGAAACTTGTTTACAAAAAAGAAACGTAAAAAGTACAAACTAAAGTCCAAATTCGAAATCATCGGATGTTTTCAAAGAAAATAATTTTACCTTTATAGAACCAACTAAAATACTTTCTGAGTTTTAAATTCTCTAAATCACAGAACGTGTTCAATTGTTTACAACAATGGAGAGGAGTAAAGTGGTGAATGTTGAAGAGCTGGACACTAACAGTGTTGTTGTGGTGCTGGAACGTAGTGACATGGTGGAGTTTGCTGACTTCATCAGGGAGAAGCAACTTGACGGACGAAAACTGTTGGTAAGTTGCTATGTATATTAATTAAGCTTAACCTATACTTTAAATGAGCAATCCGTGTATACAGGTTGTTTCAGAAAGGTGTAGTCATATTTGAAGACGACATGTACTCACGATGACACTAGGAAGGAACCGATACGATGAAATGAACCACTTCAAATTTTCTTTTTGAACTTACCTTTGTATCTCAATGAGTGGCAACGAATCCGCGAGCAGTTCACGGCTTCTTTAGTGACGTTTGTTTTGTTGCGGAAAAAGTTGACATAAATATTTTCAAAATTGGTTATGAAAAAAGCTTTGTAGCCTAAATATTTATATGTCGTGTGAACGCATGTCGATGCTATAAGCTATTTAATAGTGTACTTAATTTGCGTCTACATGTAAAGTAATTTTTGTTATATTTATATTTTATGTAGGTACCTATACAAATTATAATTGCGCTTTTGATCTTCTAAAGAAATAAATAAATAAGTACCAGTTATATATTTTTGTATGTTCACATAATATGACTATACCATTAATTTTATTAACATTCCGTATATTGTTCTCGTATGTAGGTAAATGGCTTTAAAGATTTCGATGAAATTTTGTACTCAATGTTTTAATTTGAAATGTAAATTTTTACAAGGATCCTTTTTTATAATTTAGGCAAGACTGGAGAAGGTTTTCGGAGATTCAATTTGCAAAGGAATAAAAGGAATTATTATTTGGGTCGTTTTTTTTCGAATATAAAACAAGAGTTTACAGTCTAAACGTTGATTGCATGCAGTAAAAACAATATGACATTATTTTCGTATAACAAAAAATCTACCGTTGGCTGTCTTTCGGTATATTTATTCAAAGGTCGAATATCTCTTTACATACAACCTGTAAAATTTCATTTCACTTTCAGAGTCTAACTAGCTGATGTATGCTTTTGACTGAGAACTAATCACGTTATAAGATACGTGTCTCTGTGCTGTACCTACTAGCCGGCAGTGTACGACGCGACTTGTGTGCTTTGAGTTGCAAAATATTATGCAAACAGCCAGCCGCCATCTTCGCTACTACCCACTGCAGCTTATATTAAATCTATCTTTTAAACCTGGTGTAGCCAACTTATAAGCCTTTGATACTAAATATACGATGAAAAAGAGTACCATAACTTAGATAAGGACCGTTTATTAGATAACGTCAGACACAATATAGGTGTCTCTTTTGAATATGTCGCCAATTAAGCTCTATATTACGCCAATCAAGCCCGGTATGCTATTGCCATGGAAGTAATTGGTAACAAAAGTTTAAAATATGGTTTATGATGTTGCAAATATGAAATAGTTATAGAACTGTACAAATTATATATTGTCTCAATAACGCAAGCAATATATATAAAATTTATTAAAATAAAATCATTAAGCCAGTTAATTTGAACAGGAAAACCAATTAATAAAAGATGTACAATAACAATTAAGATGTAGGTACGGGAATCTTTTAAAGTACTGTGCAATATCTTAAGGAAAAATAATACTCGTATATTTACCACAACTTGAATCCGAAAATCCCTCCTATTCGGATTCTATGATACCTGTTCATGAAAATTTTATCAATTACATTTTATACTTATCTAACGCTGTAAATTTCAGGAAGTCACCGAGGGTATCGTTAAGTTATGGCGGCCGAAAGCGAATGCAAAGAGATTCATATTATTTGTCCAAGACCTAAAACTTAATCCCGAGAAATACATCTCTTGTGTTGATAAACAAAACGACAGAGAAGCCAATGGTGTGAATGACCAGGATATCGCAGACTCTATAAAAGATCAATATCAAATAGTTAAAACGAAGAAAGAAAGACAGAATGAATCTCCTTCGTTTAGTGGGGTGGAAGAGATATTGGAAAGAGTTGTTCCAGTGAAGAGTTTCTTGTATAGAAACCAAACCGACAAAATCATCAATTCTTATGTACCCATGGCTGCTATTGCACCAAAAAAACAAGGAAGATTCTTCAGATTAAGCTCTTACGAGTACCCTCTATTGGATTTACGTTTAAAAAAACAAGATGGCCACAACGACAGAGGATATTATACCGTCAAAAGTAACAGCAGGTTCTATATCCAGAAGCTTTATAAAAAAACCGAAGGGAAGAAGTATAAGTCTCTGTCCACACCAGAGGAACTGCTCGAGAAGTTCCCAGAAGACCACTTTTATGAAGACTTGTGTTACAACAATGTGGTCAAAGACAATCAAATGAAAATAGAACCCGACTCCAATTCAGTGAAGCCCCGTTTATTAAAAATACAAGAGCTTTTTCAATCTTTCAAATTTCCATTCTTTAAGAAGAGTGATGATGAATCGCAGAAGGATAAGAAAGCGGAAGCTGTCAATGAGCGAGAGGCACAGCTAAATGTGAATACCGATGGTTGGAACAGCAATAACATGTACGATTCCGTGCACGTTAATAATCACAACTACGAAGATAGCACAGGAACTGACTTAGTAAGTTTTAATCATATTCTTCTTCTCCATTTTGAGGTATTAAACGAATATGATGTATCATTGAAACTATTACACGAGAAGTTTGGAGGTAACAGCGATCTAGTTTACCTATAAAGATTTCAAGCATTTCATGCATCTTCAGTTTAGGGCATTGCTTCCTCAGACTTTGGTTAACGATCGCCAATATCGGATGCGATCATACTTGGTAAATCACAATTTTCCTGATCTGATAAATGTGATTTGTCAAGTCTTCTACTCCGATTTGATTTCTATTGTATAGTTTGCGTATAGCGGTACTTTTGTCATTTTCAATGAGTGAATTATTATGACTAATTCATTTGCGAAGAAAATCGAATAAAAACAATTCAGTACTAAGTGAAATCACAATTTTCGAACTAGACAGAGTCCGATATCGAAATCGTGAACCGATGTACACATTAACGAGTGATATTTTAGGTTTCATCGGGTTTTCTGTCCCATTTCATAATAAAACTATGGCAAATTAGGCTCAGAAACTGTACGTTTTTCTAGCATTTTGTAGCTTGAATATTATAATGTAAGAAATTATTATTTTCTGTTTCATATTTTTTTGGCCCATAAGGTAGATTATGCGTAAACACGTATGTTCAAGGGGTCGGTGCTTGTTGAAGACTATCTGGAGCCGATACAAGTGAGCAAGGATTACTGCGACGTGGACTGTAGGGAGAAGGACGAGTCCCTGCTGTCATACATCATGAATATCTTCGAGAGTCGCTTCCGGTTTCGAAGGGGTGAGTAAAGTAGAGCTATTTCCTCCACAAGCTTTTAACTAACATGCAATATTTATTTTGACGACCCGATTGGCGCAATAGTCACCATGCCTGCCCGCTAATCAAGAGGTTCCGGGTTCGATTCCCGGTGGGGGTGGACTTTGTGTGATGAACACAGGGTTCCACTTTCCAGTCTGGGTGTATATATACATATCTATAGTATAATATATATATATATATATGTAATAATGTATGTAGTATATACCACGTTTGCTTGGTTTCCACGACACAAGCTTATAGCTTAGTGTGGGATCAAGTAGATCTGTGTGTTGTGAAGTTGATTATTATTATATTATAATATTTGTATTTAAATAATTATTGTCCGATTTAAAAACTAACCACGTTTCATTTTGGTATCCGATTGAGATGAAAGGAATATTCTTGTAAGTTTGGTGACAATACAATATTATGACACCATCGAGTGTCTAAAGGTTAAAATTGTTTGATGGAAAATGATAGGATAACCGAAATTGAATTGAGAATTTGCCATGTATAGGTATTTTCTCATGAGTAACCTTCATTATACATGACAAAATTAGTTAAAAATTAAACCTTTTATTTATTCCGGAAATGCTGTTTATGACTCGCATTAGAATTTACTACAACATCGCCGTACTGGTTTGGTGAGTACTCAGTGTAGAACTGCGATAAGATTTTTAGGTATACTTTGAAAGGAGTCATTTTTTAACACCCATTGAGCGTCTGATTTGTAAAATAGAAAAAACTGAAATTTATACACAAATAAATCCACAAGAATAATTTTGTTGGGTTCTATTGTTTTGTTCTTGACAGATTTTTTGACAGATCACTATCATAATATGCCTCAAACTGACTAAATGTACAAATAAACCTATCATACTTTCTGTTATCTAATTGTTGTTTAAAATATTATCTATATGTAGTTTTTTTGTGATTATCCAGCGTGTCTTTATCTTTGAGATTACGACTGAAAAAATTTTTACCGATCATCTGACTTAATTAACAAACTTAAATCATACTTTGTAATAGTCTACTGTTTTGTATACTGGCATAAATATAATAGTAATAATCCACTTTACAACACACAGATCTACTTGATTATAAGTTATAAGCTTGTGTTGTGGAAATCAAGCAATCGCGTATTCTTGGTATATTATACTACATAAAAATAATACTATCACATATGGACGCAGATAAGCAATAACATGTTAACCCGCAAAATTAAGTTACCTATTCAGAACGATTTATTGAGAGTTAGAGAACGTTTTTTAATTATGTGTTCACCTTATTACATTGTTAAAGTATGTAACAAAATATTGAACATAAAAAATGTTGACACAAAATGGCGCTGTAATTTTAAAACACGATTTACTGAAAATTTCTCCAGTGTGGGTTAACACACTATTGCTTATCTATGCCCATATATTGTGTTTCATAGTATAGATATATAAACACGCTTGGAATAGAAAGTGGAATCCTGTGTTCATCACACAAAGTCCATCCCCACCGAGAATCGAATCCGGAACCTCTAGATTGGCGGGAGGCATGATACGCGGTAAAGCGCTAATCGGATTGTCAACAGTGTGACTACGGAACCAAGGCGTCTGTTACATCAAAAAAAGGAAAAGAAAACAAATATTCACTTCGGCTAGATAGGTATCCTACCTATTCCAGAGAACACTGGTCATCATTGGATGTGACAATTATTCCGTTTCAATTCTCAGCTATGTACGTGCCCTTTTCCTTCATGTCCCTAGGGACCGGTCACAATGGCTCACAACTTGGGTTACGTAATTTATATTGTGGTATGAGGCAATGAAAAAGTAGTCCCAACAACAATACTGTGTGACTAACTAAACTGAATAACTAAAAACTAAAATTGAGTGACCCAGTTTATTATTTAAATAAAAGCAAGTAACCGAAAAGCGTAAAAAAACAACCAATTTTTTTAAATACTATAGGTACCTAGTACCTAAATTATACGTTTCTAAAGGATTTCTATCAAAATTCTACATGCTATGTTTTCGTGACTAAAATGTCCTCCAACACACTTATTAAATTCATTTTTGCATTACGCGTCACCTTTATAAGACAAGTCTGAACACAAAAACTGTTATGTCAAGTGCAGACGAGGGCACGGTCGTACAGTCTGCAACTGCACAAACGTATTATTTGACTGGACAATTATAGCTCGGTCCATAATGTAACTGATCGCCCATTTTCAGCCTTCAAAACTGAATAAAACTCGTGTGGCGTATCGTAACCTGAGTAAATAATGTGAATAGCATTTATAACGATAAGAGTGGTTTACTTTTGATAAAAATTTGGCGCGGCCCACGATTTTATTTTTTCGTATAAATGCCCTAGAATTGACGAGGATAGTTGTGTCTTGACTGGTACTTAAGATCCACCGAATAACTTTTATAGCACATTTTGTTTAGTACATTATCCACATCATTATAATCTTAATAAAATCGTTTAGTTAAAATTGTTTTTTTTTTAACTTATTTTTTTTTTATACGGGGCGTTACTGCGGCACATCCACTTAATAACTATGCCAATGTCGAATTAAAAACGTAGTACTAGATGTGTTCGTAAAATTTTGCTCCCTGAGCGAAATAGGTACTTGTTTCGTGATAAAACAAGCTGGCGCAGCGTAGTCAAAATGGCGGCTGTCTGGTGACTGCAGTTATAAATACAAGCACGCGTCAGGGCTTTCTACCGTCGCTACTCTTACTAGTATCTGTTTTGCTGACGGTGGGCCTGAAGTACATACGTACGAGCGCACGCGGGTATTTCTCCAAAGGACAACCAATATCCGCCGTGAGATGCGGCGCGACCTCATGTCAAAAGATGTTATTCACAGTGTTATATTGCTTTTTTTATTATGATTTTTTTTTGGAAAATATTTCGTAATTTTTCTAGCTTATTTGTTGGATAACGTTTCGAAATTTCTTTTTTCAAGCTCAAACTCAAAAATTCTATTGAACTTGTTAGATTACATGAAAAAATTTGAATTCAATAGAAATAAAATTAAAAAAAAAAACATTTACCGCTCGCTCGGAAAGCAGATTTTCCAAGAAAAGAGACGAGTGAAAAACTCTTGGGTTGCTCTTTTCAAGGTTACAAACATACATACAATATAAAATAAAAACCATAAGTATTAAAAGTTAATAAGAATAGATTTTAATATTATTATGCTCAACTAGTTGTGCCTCGCGGTTTCACCCGCGTTAATTTCAGAGTTCCCGCGGGAATTCCGGGATAAAAAGTACCCTATGTGTTAATCTGATGTATAAGCTGTATTATTGTAAAGTTTCATTTAAATCCATCCAGTAGTTTTTGCGTGAAAGAGTAACAGACATCCATCCATCCATCCATCCATCCATACATACAAACTTTCGCGTTTATAATATTAGTAGGATAAAATAACAATTACGCCTGGTAATGGTGCAGCGCGTGCGCCGATTAAGAAAGGAAAGAAAAGTTTAAATTGAAAGGTCGGGGGCAGACCGAGGAGACAGAAATGTAATTTTAATTTTCATAATCACTTCTGTCACGCTGTCACGTGCCTGTCAATGTCAAACGCGTGACAGCGTGTTCGGGCGAAGCGTGTGACAACACTGACGTCTATCGGCCTGTGGGTACTGGGTAGGCCCGTGTCGCAATCAAATTAGCAAACCCCGATAAGTTGTGATTAGTACGACTTGTGAACGAGTAACGCGGGTTAGACGTCGAAGTTAGGGTGACCATCCTTTCTAAAAGTTATAATACTGACTAAAATAAGTTAGGTCTTACCAGATAAATCTTACTTCACATGTTACTTGTTATGAAATGAACAATTTGAATTGACTTCATCTTCATATTTGTTATATAAAAAGTAAAAAACGTAAAGTTAAAACCAAAGTCAGTAGTAACATTTAATTTAGGACTGTATTTTGTACCTGCTACGCACGTTCTAGTTTTTCATTTAAAATAATAATTAAACATACAAAATACAGTCCTAAATTAAATCGTCTACATTTTTGTTACAGCATGATATATCTTTCAAAGCATTTGCGGTTTATGCAAGGACCCAGAAATTTGAAATTTAGAAAACACTGATGTAATAAAAGTAAGGACAATCTAAAGATCAAAGTAGGTAGGTACCTAGGTACTCTTATTTTAAAGAGAGAAATTATTAGGCAGTGGTCAATTATGACAGTGCAATATAAAGACGTAGTGGGTAGACTGATTGTTTTAGGTCATTTTTGCTAGCATTGCATTTCTGCTATATACTAATTTTAGGTTTACTTACGTTGAATTTTACCCTTACTGTTTGTTATTCGAGGCAGCAACAAAACGCTATCGCTACAGTTAATTTTTAGATTCGCCATAAATTCCGTACAAGATTAATTACCAAAAACACACAATTATGCAACATGCATTTTTTTTAAAGAAAATTATTCTATCAACGTTCTAAATTTATATGTTTTTTTCTGTGTTGTGAAGTGATGATTATTATTATTATTATTATTATATGACTACCACTACTACATTAAAAGAATGGGTAAACAAAAGTATGTCGATTAGGACAGTATTATTAAATTGTCCCCAAAAATATAGTATTGTTGGTGACCCTACGAACCTGGTGCCGGGTGTAACAGTTCTGTGACGAGGGACCGTTGGGAATTTATCGCCACCATTCTACAACTACCTCCGGGTATTCATATTGTACATCCAAAGATTTGCAAATCAGGCGACTTGCTTTCGGGGTAATTATGAGAAATGCGTTCACTTTGTTGTT
Organism: Zygaena filipendulae; assembly: GCA_907165275.2. Taxonomy (NCBI): domain Eukaryota; kingdom Metazoa; phylum Arthropoda; class Insecta; order Lepidoptera; family Zygaenidae; genus Zygaena; species Zygaena filipendulae. Next base: position 8,355,407 of record OU015673.1, on the reverse strand, counting down.
TGTTTGAAACCAACTGTTACCCGCCACGGGTATGTCAGTATTGATATAATATGTGGGGAGAACGTCATCAAAGAATATTAACTGATATTACGCAGAGAAGTGACATTCTCCGCACCTCGCCGACTCCGTGCCTTCCCGCGTCTCGCTACGACGTAGCGGCGAGTCTAGAGGCGATCGCTGCTGTGTGTTTCGGACAACTTGACTGTCCCCTCCCCCGCTGCTCACCGTGCCCCGCCGCTCGCCCTACGCCACACGCGTACCTGCACGTGTGTACACAAGCCGCGTGCCTGTAGTAGTGGGGAGTAAGATCTGTTCGCTGGTATGGAGTGTCCGAGCTGTGCCTCTAATCTAGCCGTGTTTGCCTTCGTTATTGCAACTCAGCGCCTGTGAGTTACCGACTGCCATATTTATTTATCTCTAGTCGACGCTCGTGGTTTTGCTCTTTGGTTTACCAAGATAAAATTGCCCTTTATGCCAACAAACTAAGTTTTATTGGAAGTCCTATTCGTCAGATTGTTTAAACCGAGCATGGTCTAAAGATCACTTCCAATAGTCAGATTTTGAATATTAATATGGGTATCATGGTACATGAAAGAATTGCATAGCCCCAGAGACTCCTTAAGTGCTCGCGGGCAAAAGCTGGGGCTTCGAATAAAATCGGGTTGTACAATGTACAATGTACGTATATCATATGTCCTAATGCCTATCAATATAAGTACACTTTTATCAACTTTTGAAGCGAAAAGAAAATACTAGATAGTACACAATAATATCAATAAAAATGTTCAAGACATCCAATCACTTTTACTTAAAACTAGCTGTGCCCTGCGGTTTTATCTGCGTGAAACGTTTTCACTTTTCACTTTTCATGTACAACTTTCTTTCCGACATAAGATTTAAATGAAACAAAGCCTATATGTTTCTCCAGGCTAAATTTAATTTACTTGTGAAAACCACATGGCAATCCGTTCAGGAGATACAGAGATTATCGTGAACGGATTATTATCGTTTACAGCGATGATAGCTCAGTGGTTAGTACGTTCAGATTAAACGCCGCAAGGTGTAGGTTCAAACCCTAACAATGAGCTTGAGCTGTCGGTGAAGGAAAAACATCGTGAGGAAACCATAGCATGGTGGTAGAGCGCTCTCTAGTGCCCGGCTGGCTAGCTACCACCTTCAAGTTGCAAATCTGTCGCCGAGCGCCTACCGGTGTGTTCCGGCAGCGCCACTTGAAAGCCAGTTCCCATCCCCATTGCAGGTCGGCAACGCACCTGCATGCCTTCTGGTGTTGCAGATGTCCATGGGCGGCGGTAATCAATTACCATCAGGTGTACCACTTGCCCGTTTGCCCCCTATGACATAAAAAAAAAACGGACAGACGGACGCACGGACGGACGTTACTCTTCTTTTATCGCCCCCTCTCAACTTTTGGTAAAAATGTTTAATGTAGTTAGTTACCTACAAAATCTCGGGTTCTACTCTTTTGTTAGAATAAGATAATTTTTTATTTGAGTTGGAATACTCAGTCTTTAAGACAGGGAAATGTCTACGTAGGTATATAACGTACGTATCTACATACATATTTTACTTAAGCATTTAGAAAGTCGTTCGTATTTTGCAGGGATTTATATATAGAAACTAGCTGTGCCCCGCGATTTCACCTGCGGTAATTTCGGAGTTCCCGCGGGAATTCCGGGACGAAAAGTACCCTATGTTCTTTTCTGTACCTCTGAAAACGTGTATGCCAAATTTCATTCAAATCCGTTCAGCCGCTTTTGCGTGATTGAGTAACAAACATCCAAATATCCAAACATCCACACTTTAACATTTATAATATTAGTAGGAAGTAGGATTAGAATGAATTTTGAATGCTTTTATCTATACAATATTACGATAATTCTCATTACGAAACTAGCCGTGCCTCGGGTTTTTCTCGCGGAGTAAAATCTTGCAACGGAAAGACTTGTTTAAAATAGCTAAAAAGACGTGTCCATGCTGAAACCCCCTATCTGACTCACTCTGTGTGTTTAACCCAAATTGCGTTTATACGATTTGGATTGTTTGACAGACAGTATGTAGGTAGATATGTATGTAATATTATAATCCTCGTTTTCCCCTAATATCCGTTAATAACGTAGGTCTATCAAAATATTAGCTCCTTCCATACAATAATACGTTATATTGCTTGCGTTATTACTAATATTAAATAAAAACCGGTCAAGTGCGTGTCGCACCACGCACAGTGAAGAGTTCCGTAGGTACCTAGCGGGAAGAAAGTATAATAAACTTTTTTTTTTCACGCGGGAGAAACCGCGACCATGAGCTTGTCTATACTTCTATACTAATCTTATACAGAGAAAATGTTTGATTTTTTGTTTGTATGTTTATTTGTATTGGATTGGGTACTTACCCAAACAAAAAATAAAAAAAAACTACTTAACCGATTTTAAAATTCTTTCACTTACAGGAAGCTACAGTGTTCCTGAGTGACATCTAAAGTACTTTTTATTTTGGAATTTAACACGAGTGAAACCGGGGGAGATTGACCAATTTTCGTAACCTTTAATCTATTGAATAATAAGGATACAAGTATTCCTTTTCTGTATTAATACCGAAAGTTCACTCGCAGTTACACTCGCGTTAATTTCGGAGTTCCCGCGGTAATTCCGAGATAAAAAGTACCCTATGGCCCCCTAGTACCCCTGACAACGTTCATGCAAAAATGACGATCAGTCGAGAAGTTAAGATGTGTAAAGGTAATAGACAGAGTAAAATTCGCATTTATAATATTAGTATGGATTATACTACTGTCTACTAGTATAGTATTATCTGTGATTATACTTAATTGATTAATTCGTAACAAATTAAACGAGTACCGACAGTGGCCATGGAAGCACAATAGCCCATACAATACACTTCCCAACATTTCTACTTTCTCATACTGCGTTTTTATGTTTCGTTTTTCAAAGCACCACGTGTCATATGGAGACCACGTGTGTTAGTGATGTGCTGTGTCGTTGTGAAAAAGCTATCGACAATATTGGAATATAAAAAATAATCTTATTAAGTTATTTGCATACCAGCTGCTGGCCGGTGTTCAGCAGTGAGTATGTGAGTTTTTTTTTTATGTCATAGGGGGCAAACGGACAAGTGGTACACCTGATGGTAAGTGATTACCGCCGTCCATGGACATCTGCAACACCAGATGCAGGTGCGTTGCCCACCTGGAGTATCTGTTGGTATCTCTTTGATGAACCTGGAGAAAAACTTTCTACATCCCAAACCCTTCCAATATATAGTTTCGTTCGTGTCAAAAAACGAGACAATCGATAGCAGACAAAATTTTTATACAATTTGTAAAAATTCAAATGATCACTTTTTGATATAATATAATAGGTACCTACTTTTTATCCTTAAACAGTTTCCAAATTAATTCCAAAATAATTAAAATTTAATTAAATACGTATTACTTGTATGTAGTTTTTTTTTCTCAGTGGTATTATGTAACCATAACAGTGAATAGATAAATAATTTATTGAGAATGATGAAAGAATTTGGTTAGTCACTTAAAAAACAAAAAAAACCACAAACAGTTCTAAAACCACGTCACTCTTTCACAAGTAGGTACCAGCTTTTAGAACTACTTACGAAAATTGTATTCGTAATAAAAAGTTACGATAACCGCCATCTTTATATTATAGTATCGACATTATCCGCAACGTAGCACATCATTACATCGCTTTCAGTTGGTTACGAGCAATAAGTATGGAGAAAAAAATAACAGAGAAATACATTTGTATGACAATCTTCCATATGAAGTTTTCATAGTCAGTCTTGAAGCATCCAGAAACATCGTAGCGCGTTTATATTGAGTGTGGTTTTATATTATTAATAAAAATCTCAAAAATTATGAAAAGAAATAAAAAATAAAAGTGTAAAATTCATTTCGTAAAGATGCGAGTCCATCACAAAAATCAAAGCTCCGCTAATAACGATTTTTCGGTTTTCAGGACACTAAAGCACAAAATAATGAAACCCATATACAAGAACCAGCATACACATTTGTTGTAAATAAAGTGCTGGTCACTCGCCAAGGTGTATCGTTTGTTTTCAGCCACATTAATCACAAGTGTTTTTTTTTTATAAAAAAAAAACAACATTCAGATGAATTGAGAACCTCCTCCTTTTTGGGAAGTCGGTTAATAAAGGTATAATCGTGCACTTTCACTTATCTATTAAACTATTCATAACTTGAAACTAAAAATATCTCCTGTGCCAAAGTTGGTTTCTATATACGCAAATCTATTTACACAAACAAACACATCCTATACAAACTCAATTGGCAGGTAATCCGACATAGGATTTCGGGTATCCCTTCTAGCCGGGAAAGGTCATCGTGACATTATTAACCTTATAAAAATAGAATAAATAGGCATAGGACAGCAGTGAGTGCAAGTTAAGTGAAGCCATTTGAAGTCAGACTAAAAAAGATTGAAGACGTTGTATTATTGCCCTTTATGTATGCCACCGGCGGTGAATTCGTGCCGTACCACGCGTCTTTCGAACGGAATTTTGAAACTACCTCTCTATGTATGTACTATAATATCACTTTACTTACAAAGTCGTGACGCGGACGTTATAAGCCCACGTCTACACTAACGTTATGTGAAACGAAGTGTCCGATGACAGTGCCAGTGCTGTGAAACAATGTGCTGGTGGATGCGTGTGAGTGTGCCCTTATTGTGCAACCTGGGTGCCAGGATCAGAGACACCGCTGTCGACTACTTGTGTTGCGTGGTGCACTGCCTCAGCAATATCAACGGTTTGTAGTGCCCTAGCCAAGTTACATTACAACAACGGAAAATATGTGAACATCTATTGTTTTTATAACTCTATGTTGCGTAGATTTTTTTTTGTTTTAACCCTTTCACTGCTATGTTCTGGTAGCTTTAAAAGAATGCGTATAATGTTTATGCGTGGTTGAAACAAAACTTCTTTGAATTTCTGACAGATGATTAAACTAAAAATATAAATAGGTCGTTACACCGAGCGGAAATTCCACGTTTCTGTCACACTTATGCCAATCAAAACTTTTTCTTACCCAAGCAGCCCACACACTTCAGACATCCGTTTTTATTTCATTACTTACTTGACTATTTTCTCCGAGTGTCGCTACACTGTCAGTGACTTTTTGTATCCTCAGAGTCAAAAAAGACATTTTTTCTATATCTCTAAATGCATCACGCACGGGGCACCAGAAAACACATCTTTAAAAATAGATACGTAATTGAAACCGAAAGACCCATCGTCTAATATTCTGCCCCCCATCCAAATTGACATTCTACAATCGTTAACGCATAGAGTTCCCGTGGTCATGCGAAACTAAAGTTTTGATTGGCAGACCAAGTGACATGACGTTTTGTTACTTAGTTTTCTTTGCGTTAACGATTGTAGAATGTCAATTTGGCTAGGGGCTGATGATAACTAAAATTTTATCGGTCCCCTATGAAGTTCAAGGCGACCTGACCTCACGACCTTGTTCGTACAACAAAACAAAGCGGTCGCCATTACAGAGACACTCAACATTTTCTTCCCAAAGGGACTATAATAATATGAAAATTGTTCATCATAATTTCACGGTCGGGATGTCCCACGTTATATAATAATATGATACGCATTATTATGATTACTGTACCCGAAGACATATTGCTCTCTTTTCACAGACGCAAGCGATGCGAATCAATCAGAGTATTCAGAGGTGGAGAACTCGAGTAACGCGCGCGACGGCGCGGCCGGGGCGGTCGCCAAATGGATCGACGAGGGCCGGAAGATGCGGACCAACATGACGGACCGGCCGCTTCCGGTGCCAGTGGAGAACGAGCCTTACTACATGAACATAGACAGAAGTGAAGCCGAGAATCTACTTCGAGGGCAGCCGGACGGCACTTTCCTACTGAGGCCATCCAGTCAGGTTATTTGTCGTTTTGTATACTTCAATTTAATTATACAGCCGTGTCACGGAACAGAGGACCTATCGCGCTATTTTGTTCGATATTATCAATGTAAAACTAACAACAAACTATTCTCATTGTGCACAAATTTATATGGCACTATTAATTTGTTTCAACAATGTTCCAACTCTTATTTGATAATTATTTGTGAAACGTTACACCAAAAACGTCAAAGCTGAACGAAGTTTGACAATCGTTGAAGTAAAACAAAAAACGAAACTTATTTTTCATATCGTAAAAAAATTAGCGCGATCGGCCTCCTGAGCGCTGTTCCGCGCTTTGCAGTGTGCAAAGAACTTTACTTAATTAGAATTTGTACACTTATCTAAACATCCTAACTAATGTTATAAATGAGAATGTTTTTTTCTTTGTTTGTTACGTTTTCACGCCTTATAATGACCTACTCAACCGATCACCGTGAAATTGCGCACACATGTTGTCAGGGGTACAGAAAAGGACATGATATTCTACATTATTTTAATCTCGGAATTCTCGCGAACTCTGAAATTAGCGCGGGTGAAACCGCGAGGAACAACTAGTCTTTAATAAAAATATATATAATACGTATACGTGTCGGGTATTGTGTACCAAAGGCTTCATACTGCTAATATCTCTGCAGCGATGAAAGAAGCCTCATAATCCGAGACCTATAATTACGTGTCAGACGATCTCCTGTGTATGTACAGTCGACCGGAAAAGGGCTCTATCGTCTAATAAACCCCACACTTTAATTACGTATCTGTAAGTGGACCGGGCCAAGTTCCAATCGACGCACGTAGTGTGCGTACAACGCGACCGTGCTCAAACTATTCCATCATCATAAACTTTGCTTTCGTTTGTAATATTAAAAAAGATATTTGAAAGGAGTATCATATTAAATTATGATGCTATTAAAATTTTAAATTCGAAAACTTTACGACTAACTCATGAATATTATAAAGCAATTCCCGCGGGAGTAGAAACTTGAAATTGGGTTTGATCATACTAGATCTTTGTTTTAAAGTAAAGGAAACAATCAAAAACTTCCTAGAATTTGCCAATTTTTTTGTTCTGGTACTTTATTTTCTTGACTGGTACATATAATTACCGAATCATATAAAAATATGATTCTACCTCAACTTTAAGAGGAGGAAAAAAACAAAAGATATAATTTTTACAATAAGGCCCAATTATACCAACGAATAGTTTCGACTCATAAAAGATCTAAATTTATAACTAAGTCCGAGTGTCCAACAATACGTGTGTGAAGTTTCGTCTGAGGTGTGAAGATTAAAATTTTGATAGGTTTTGATTTCACGGTAAGGTAATAAAAATTTAAATTCTTCGACAGTTATAAAAAAATCTAACGATTTTGTTTCTGCTTTACTTGTGCCTAGAGTTAATACCTGAGTGATTGTTGGTAACTAATTTTGGCGCCGTCTGTATCCATGTTGATACTTCGCACAGATGTGTTGTTATAAAAATATTAATTACATAAAATATACATGTTACTGAATCTCTGACACACATACACACACAAAAATTCAGACACGCATGATCCAAACATTGATTTTATTATATGTATTTTACGTTCAATCAACATAAAACGAATTGAGAGTTGAAACAAGCATCATAACTGTATACATACATATTAGGGGTCATCCATAAAGTACGTCACACTAATTTCGTGATTTTTCGACCCCTCCTTGTCACAGTTGGTCACATTGGTTTTTGAGTGTATCCATTAGGTAGAAATAAGCAAAAGAAATTTCAAATTACTATAATATGAGTTTTAGGTCAGTTGTTTATGACCAGACAACTTTACTTAGTTGCTTAGTTTAAGACAAGTGGCGCTGAGTGACATTGTCCAAGCTTTTTTATATTAAAAACATACTAACTACCTTTGAAAGCCGATACATTCAAAGTGAGGAATAAATTGAAATTAGTCAAATTATTATTATCGTTGGATATAAAGTGCCCATGTAAGACGATACGCCGCTGTTAGGCAAATTGTTTATACAGCGAAAAGTCAAAATATGGTTAAGAATATCTTGTTTAACAACAGCAATTAATTGGTTAGGATAAAGCAAATATTAATTCCTTTATCGTTTACTAATTACGAAAACAAATTATCATAACGGAACAAAGGAGACTTTCCACAGGGTAAAATATGGCCATATCATGTAATATGATACACGTCATTATTAAGTGTTATAGTACTAGTTGATGCTCGCGGCGTCGTCCGCTTGGTTCAGGGCCCTTATTCACTATGACCACGTGCTTCCCAAAAACGCAATCCCAAACGTTCCAGGTGCCCAAACATTACAAATTAATATTCTGTACGCCATAAGAAACGTTGTAAATGTGTTTTTTTTTGAAGGGAACTTTTTGAGAACGAGGGAAATACAATTTTTGTGGTGCGTTATCTTAACGCGCCTTGTTATGGTCATAGTGAATATGGGCCCAGGTACCTGCTCTCGATGACGTGTTGCATCAAATAAAGTCATTTCAATTTCAATAAACTTTCACAAGCCGTGACGTCACGCGACATTTCGACTTAATGTATCCGCGTTAAAAATAAATAAAAGTCGGCTAAAAATACGCGTCCAATATTTTTTATTAATCTACAAAGACTGACTAAAATTTAGAAATGAAAATAAATAATAAGATAATTTTATATTAAAAAAAAACAGAATTAATTCATAATGAAATTACTATTGGCATATTTTTAGAAACAGTACGATAAAATAAACTTACATTTGTAGTTGTTTATCTTTTGTTTTTTATCGTCAAGCGAGTGTTGGGCAATTCTGGCGTGATTACGGTTAAATAAAATAAACCAGTGTTAGTCACACTAGTGTGGGGATGTGGACCACTTTTGAAAATCAAAATTCTAATTAGTCCGTCAGTTAGAAAATAAAAAAACAATAGACACGTATTTTTTGCTTTTTCAAATAAATTAAAATATACAGAGATAAAGCGCATTAAAGTTTAGGGCGAGGGGGTCGTGACGTCACTAACCGCTAAAACCGCCATACAAACTGTCAGAATTGTGACGTCACGCGAAATTTCAACTCAATATATCGCTGTTATTTTTTGATTACGTAAAAAAATAAAAAAATACGTGTCCAATATTTTTTAATAATCTACAAGACGGACTAAAAAATAAAAATTAGTCAACTACGGATCGGTTGGGAAAACTAAAAGGCTGACAATCTCATTTTATTGACGTCAAAAGAGTCACATGAATAAAGTTATTTGACTTTGTCTTCGTCTCCCAGCCGAGCCACGTGTACACGCTGAGCGTGTCGTGCGCGGGCGCGGTGCACAACGTGGGCGTGCGCCGGCGGCCGGACGGGCGGCTCGCGCTCGGCTTCCCGCGGCGCGGCGAGCGCAGCTTCGCGGGCGTGCCGCCGCTGCTGCGCCACCACCGGCGCCGGCGCCTGCTGCTGGTCGCGCCCGCCGGCGTCATCGGCGGGACCACGCTGCTCGACTCGCCGCACTACTACCAGACGCCGAACAACATACCCGTTCCTGTCGTGATGCTTTAGAGCCTTCGCGTATCGGCTTGATAACCAAAGGCCCTTAAGCGCTTATTACACTTTACAATTTGTCAGAAACCAGTTTAGGAAATCGGAAGGTGTAACGAAGTTCGAACGAAGTATGGTTCCGATCTATGATCAGTGCGATGAGTGAGAGAGAGAGCGAGTGATCAAACTACATTAACCTGGTAGCCTGGAAGAGATCGCTTCATAGTGATAAGGCAGCCCTTTGCAGCCACTTAATACTTTCTGTTTTTAAATTTTTTGTTATTGTACTGTTTGTGGTGTTCAATAAAGTATTTTTCATTCATACATTCCTTAAAATGTACCCTAAAGCGGTCGCTTTAGGGTACAATTTAGTGTAGTGTGAATTCTGTGTTATCACTCGCTCTCTCTCTCTCTCACACACTCACTAATCCTAAATCGGGTACAATAGATTGTATCCGATTTAGATTCCCTAAAATTTATAGTGTAATCAGCTCATTAACCAATTAAGAAACGTGGTCAAAATCTTCTAAGACTTTAATTTTTCGTGACCACATGACATGAGGATACGTTCCTTGGTTTTCTATAGAGTAAACGATCACATGTTCAGGTTTTATCAGGTCAAATTATAGTATAATATTTATAGTATATAGTAATACTTGAGTTCAAAGCTACTTTACCACCGTCCAGCTTTTTACCGTGTACCTACTACTGGGCACAGCAAAGCTTATTACTACATGTAGTTAGGTATGTAAACGAAGGTTTTGTGTAAGCTTCAGTGATCGTCCAGGCTCTACAGGTTTTATTAATAATATTGGTATATTAATTATTAAGTAATTAAACGAACGAAATTAATTAAATCAAAAGGCAACCTATTTTATTTGACCCACGACCGTGGATCCTCCGTCTAGACCCTGGTCTCCACCACCACTGGTGGGTCCACGGGATTTGTTTACCCATAGACCGTAGACCCACTCGACGCAAAAGCACTGGCAGTGGGTCTACGGGGGATAGAATATTAAGATTCCGATGGTGGTGACTGATTAGTTTGGGACCAGCCCTCTTAACCAAGTTGAACAATTTTTTATTGTAATTGCTTTAACAAACTAAGGAACTAAAAAAACGTTCAGTTTTTCACGACCACGTATGTTACGATGGGTATTGAAAAATACGATAAGTTCCTTAGTTTTCTATAGTGATATGTATTAACGATTGTCAACTTGGCTAAGGGGGCAGGTGACGTTGTGTTATAATGGCCGACCATTATTTATTATCGGTCGGTTAGTACAAACAAATCTCACCAGGCGGCAGTACGTGTATTAACCAGTGTATTGAGCTGGGCCCTTATTCACTATGACCATACACGTCGGCAAAGAGTATATAACCACTACGTTTTACACGTCGGGTTGAGAAAGCGCGTGCTACAAAAAGTGTTTTTCCCTCGTCACTTCAAAAAATACATTTACAACATGTCTTATGGCATTCAGAATATAAACCCTTACTCCTAGTAAATGCGAAAGTGAGTTTGTTTGTTTGTTACGCTTCCATGCCTTAACGGCTCAACCGATCATCATGAAATTTTGCATACACGTTTTCAGGGGTACAGAGAAGAACATACGGTACTTTTTATCCCGGAATTCCCACGGGATCTCCGAAATTGACGCGGGTCGCGCGCGCGCTAGACGTGAACAATCACTTAATAGTAACGAAAGGATACCCGCCCGTGAATCTACGGGGGTCAGCTAGTTTCTGGTATTTTTGTCATCTGAAACCTTTGGGATTGTAGAATCATATACTTTGTGAAATATTATACCTGTACCGTACCTATGACCACAAACTAGTAATCCTACTAATATTATAAATGTGAAAGTGTGGATGTTTAGATGTTTGGATGTTTGTTATTCAATCACGCAAAAACGGCTGAACGGATTTGGATGAAATTTGGCATCTGTCAGGGGTACAGAGAAGGACATAGGGTACTTTTTATCCCGGAATTCCCGCGGGAACTCCGAAATTACCGCGGGTGAAACCGCCGGGCACAGCTAGTAAATAAATAAATATTGCGTTTTCGGGACACGCGTTATGGGTGAGGAATGTTGTTGGTCATAGTGAATAAGGGTCCTGGTCGTCATCATACGCCGATGGCTTAGGACGGCGCTTGCCGCCCTTATCACTCCCGACACGCCTGAGTGCCCTCCACTGACAGCTGGGATAATTAACTCATGACGAATGTGCTACGTTTACACGGCACTGGCTGGCTAGTGGGCGAGTGGGCCAGTTGGCGAGGATAGTATGTAGCTATATTACAGTAGAATGAAATACAGTAGGTATATAGACATTGTTTAGGTATTTACTATACTTGTGTTTTGAATCGTAACGTGGCAATATTTTTTTTTTTATTTTTATTTTATTTTCGTTTATTCAGGACAACAACAGCTACAAAAACATATAATAGATTTAGATTACAGGATTACACTAAGAGCCAATAATAGTTACCCTTATATGTATAAAGTTTAGAATTTCGCAGTACGTACACAAAACTATAACAATTTAGAAACACAGAACTTAAAAGTAAAAATAAAAGTAACAAAGTAAGGCTTTATGATCGGAAATCGGAACGGAATATATAAGTATATAGGTAAAAAGAAATACACACACATACACACACGAATACAAACATATACATATAATCATACAAATAAACGATAAAATGATAATTATATGAATTGCATTACAATAATGTCACTGATCTTTAGTAGTATCTTGCGAGAAATAAATCTAAATCAATATTAGAAAATAAAAGCATTTAAAAAGAGATAAAGATTGTGAATTTGTAAGTTGGAATTTAGAGGAAAATATATGAAGCTACAGTGTTTCTGACTGACATGGGGTTTTTTTATCCCGGAATTTTCACAGGAACTCTGAAATTAACGCGGGTAAACTATGCATTGTATCTATCTTCTTGTGGTAACGTTGGCAACATTGAATGTTGAACTGATGTTTTAAATGCATAATAATAATTTTGAGAAATCTATAGTGTCATCACGTGAGAAAGCCTTAACTAATGTTAGAAAGTTCGTAAGTTTAAAATTAGGGGATATTTTCCGGAACTACTGAACCGAAATCGATTTTACAGTATCCCATAGTAATAAGACACTTTTCATACGTAAAAAATAAAGAACATACCTAATAATAATAATAAATAAATATCAAAACGGTAAATAATAATTTCGGCCATAATATATTCATAATCTTTCCCAACACGTCTGCCAAAGTAATGTTCGTTCACTTTATGATTAATTATTTTTTATGAAATATCTTTTGATAACCTGAAAACACGCACGACTAAATTAAGATTACCGTTAGTACTCAACATTAGCTCCAGTTACTAAACCTATGTGAACGCGTAAAACCTGAACCGGGTTTTACTATTAATATAAGAGGAAATTTATCTTTGCCTTTTCCTTTTCTTACGTGTTATTACACAACGTATCAACGTGCAACAAAGATGTGATGGATGTATAACGTGGCACGTCACGGATTTATAATAATGCTTGGACATCACCACACAACGCCTCTGCGGCTGCCCTACGGTAAAACACAGTGAATAAATTTTACAGGAGGAGCAAAAAATCTGAAATCGCTTTCTTTAAAATAAACCTTCCATAGTTTAACGATTTTCCTAATTTTAATTTTTCTAAGACTGAAGCTTTTCTGATGATGCAGCTGAATAAAGTTTACAGCAGGAGCATAAAACCGGAAATCGCTTTATTTAAAACAAACCTTCTACATATTATACGTTTTTAATTTTAATTTCTCGAAGACTAAAGCCATTTTGATGGTTGTGAGTATGTAGCAAGGTCCGTTGTGCGTCAAAAGTGGTGAAAAAAAAAAAACTCATTTCGAAAAAATTACAGTTACTTTGTTTTTGCGACTGGTCCCAAACTAAATAGAGCTTGTGCTATAACCACCAGACAACTGATATACTACTGTCCTCTATAAATATAGTTATTAGCTGTTCCTGGCGGATTTACCCGCTTTAACTCCGGGATAAAAAGTACCCCATATCTTTTTCTGTACCCCTGACATCGTGTATACAAAATTTCACGATGATCGGTTAAGCCGTTAAGGGGTGAAAGCGCATCAAACAAATAAACAAACAAACTTACATTCGCATTTTTAGGTATAATGCATGCTGAATATTAAACAATCACACTCAGAGAAAACACAGATCACACATCACAAAAATGCTCACCCCTGACACGGGGACTGAACCCGCGACAAATGGCGTGGCAATCAAGTTCGATAACCACTAAACAACGATGTTGTTAATTTGATGGCCTGATGTAGGCCTATTATTATTAAATTAGTCTAAATAATGGGCATGTTGAATAATTTTTATTTTTTACTCCGTCTTGTAGATTATTAAAAAATATTGGACACGTATTTTTTCTTTTTTTACGTAATCAAAAAATAACGGCGATATATTGAGTTGAAATTTCGCGTGACGTCACTATTCTGACAGTTTGTATGGCGGTTTTAGCGGTTAGTGACGTCACGACCCCCTCTAAACTTTAATGCGCTGTATCTCTGTATATTTTAATTTATTTAAAAAAGCAAAAAATACGTGTCCATTGTTTTTTTATTTTCTAACTGACGGACTAATTACAATTTTGATTTTCAATAGTAGTCAACATCCCTATTAGGGCAATTTATTTCATTACTTATACCATAGAGCTTCCGAAGGCATTCCGAAACCAACGGGCGCAGGGCAGTTGCTACCAACAATTATCAGGATTAAATATTAAGTAGCTGGGCACTAGAGATCGAGTTCAAGCTTCATCTAAATGCGCCAAATAAATTCAATTCTCTTCGTGAATCGCGGATATTTCTCGCGGGATAAGATTAAAAATTGAATGCTATCGCACAAAAAGGACATTCGCGTTAGTGTCGCCGAAGTGACGCATTCAGTTTAGAGATGGATGAATGGACGCTATAAATTAATAAGAATAGACGTTCAGAACGTTGCTAGGGTTGCTAACAATAGTCCGGAATTCGGACATCGAGAGAACTTCGGTTTTATGATGAATAAAACGGCATTTCGCTACTACACTTGTTTTGGAAAAATGGTTTCCGGAAACAAGTTTATCAAAATTGGTGTTGTTTCTTTTGGCACTGATGCTAGTTCAAGTTGAATCAAACTTAGCCAGTATTAGTGCGTTACGAAATATGCTTAACGTATGCTTAACGTAAATTTTTGGGTTTCGTTTAGCTTCAGTACTCGCGCTGATTTACATCGATTCTCGTTTTGTTTTGATTTGGAAAGTCGTATTATCGCGCTATAGGTAATTTCTGAACGAAATACTCATGACGTTATCTAAATTTTAGTAAAATAGACATTTGTAGAGCCCTGTAAACGGGTATCAAAGTATACTCACGTCATGTTTTTGGTAAAATGTTTGTATGGTTGATTGTTGGTTGTTACCAAAGTATCTTCCTTAAACCTAAGCTATTTACTGACGCGAGTCTATGATTCTGCTTTTATATTTATTAGAAATTGATGATGCTGAAATTGAAAGAAACACCGCAGTCCGGATTTAGAAGGATGATATTCCGGATTTGGCACCAATTTTCTCTCACACGGCTGCCAGCCCTACTCGGTAGAGATAACTGGTATTGCGGGAGATATATCTTAGGTAATTGGAGACAGGCGTCGACTGGCGCACCCGAAATTAGGGCGTAATTAAAACGAGCCTTTTGTAAGACGCCCGGAGTAGTCGGAGCAACCGAGCCGAGACGGCGGCGGCAATGGATTAGCAATAAACCCATTGAGCCGCCCTGAAAAGGAGTTCTATTGACGGATTCTCACTATTCTTTTGGCTTTTGTTCTCCAAATTATCACGGTCTTTTATCGTTGGAAGATTACTTAAGAGTCCCCTGCTTTACCTGCTCACGAAATCCCGTAATGTAATTCATAATTCATTTAATCGCAAGAATATGGTACAACTAGATGTCAATTTATATAAAATATTTGACCGCATATGACCGCGTACGAAGACGAACAATGGGCATGTTGACTAATTTTTATGTTTTAGTCCGTCTTATAGATCATTAAAAAATATTGGACACGTTTTTTTTTTTTTACGTAATCTAAAAATAACGGCGATATATTGAGTTGAAATTTCGCGTGACGTCATTATTCTGACAGTTTGTATGGAGGTTTTTGCGGTTAGTGACGTCACGATCCCCTCACCCTAAACTCTATAATGCGCTTTATTTCTGTATATTTTAATTTATTTGAAAAAGCAAAAAATACGTGTCTATTGTTTTTTTATTTTCTAACTGACGGACTAATTAGAATTGTGATTTTCAAAAGTAGTCCACATCCCCATTTCATGTATGAAGAGTGAGAGAGAAAGCGCCATTTCATATGCTGAGTCGGTGTCCGGTTTGAGCGGGCTGGCGACAACAAACAATTAAATAATTTCATCTTATAATTGTTATGTTTATGTAATTGGCTACTTGACAAAATTTTTTTTTTTAATCCGTCGTGTAGATTAGTAAAAAATATTTTTTACACATATTTTTTCTTTTTTTACGTAATCAAAAAATAACGACGATACATTGAGTTGAAATTTCGTGTGACGTCACAACCCGGTGCAGTTTTTATGGGGCTTATACGTCACGAGTCCCCCCCCCTTCCTAAACTTTAATGCGCTTTATCTATGTTTATTTTCATTTATTTGAAAAAGCAAAAAATACGTGTCTATTATTTTTTTATTTTCTAACTAACGGACTAATTAGAATTTAAATTTTCATACCTTGGAGAATACCCAATTACTCTTAAGTTGATGCTTGCTGTGATGCGAAATAATGACAATGTCTGTATCAATGTCTATGTATGTAGTCTAGTAGAATAAAAGACAAACAAAAAACAGTAATACAGATAAATCCAGTTTTTTACTGTGCGCACGTATTAAGTACTTACCTACAAAACTTTAAAATCGTTCATCTTACAAAACTCCGCGTTTTTAAACTAGGCAGGTAGGTAGATACTAATCAAATTCTAACAAAAAAAAAACAATGAAAACTTATTATATTTATTTGATGAGTTTTATGAGTCGGTTAAAATTACCAAGAAACATGAGAAGGGATGATTTGGGAAGCGTTAAAAAGCTTCCGCGGAAAGTTAGATTGGCTTGTAATTTATATTTCGCGTTGATCCTCCCGAAAAGGCGGCAAGTTTTGGCTACGACTTAGGTTGGCAACACAGGCGAACAATAATTCAGGCCGCCATAGTAATGCCACATTTATAACATCCTGCGGTTCCCCCTCGTAAATTTCGGAATTCCCGTGGGAATCCCGGGATAAAAGTACCCTATTCCTTTTCTGTTCCCCTGAAAATGTGTATGCAAAATTTCACGACGATCGGTTGAGCCGGTTGATTGCTTGTTTACATTCGCATTTATAACATTAGTTAGGATAGCAAAAGAAATTCAAACACATTATAAAATTATTTTCGGCTAAAGAATAAGAAGATATTCTGTTCATTGAATGAATGCCTGACACTAAAATCTCACTTCTAAGAGAGTTGACTGGCAGAGAATGCCTACATACATTAAGTTCGCCTTTGTATATTTACATTTGTACAATACATTTCTTTAAATAAATAAATGTGCAGGGCATCCAAGTTTCAGAGATATAAGAAGTTTTGTAAAGTTAGGTAAAAAAATGGCGTCCGCTATTTTAATTGATTTATTGATAAATAATAAATTTTCTACCATTTCATATATCCTAATCTACAATAATATATAAAAATCTATGTCACAAGCAAGTAGAAGTGTGTTTTACTTCACTCAAACTTTTAAAATGCTTTTACTCAAATTAAGCTTTTTCAGATTTACAACTTCAAATGTCTGATAAAAAAAAACTATGCTAGTTTTTGAATATTTTTCAACCCTTACTATCAATTGACTATTCTAGATACCGAATCTAGTCTTAACTCAATACCCCATGGTACTTTTTGCTTGGACGCTCGCAAATAAATTATTTATGTACTTAAGTTAATCCCGAATTTAATTTAAAAATCCCGAATCTCCTAATGATATGTATGATTATTAATGTGAACGTTTTGGATAAAATTGTGTGCACAAAACAAATACATAGAATATTTTCTTAAATATGTACATTTTTCCTAAAATTCTCGAGGGTATGCCATAATTGCAAGAAGCGGTTGAACTTTTTTATATGTAGATCGGTAGCTGCACAAAAACCGTGTGGAAAATCAATTCTAGTGTTTTTCTTGATAATTTCTGATAATCGGTTGAGTGGTTATGCCGTGAAAGCGTACCGAACAAACAAAAAAAAAACTCACATTTGTATTTAGGATAGTGGATTGTTTGCGCGCGTGTATGAATGCGTTCGTGCGTGCTTGCATTAGTGTGTGTGTGTTTATTTGTTTGACTAGGTATATCAGTAAGTAATCTCAGTGTAAATTAAATTCTGAATCCTTAATATCCGCAAAATCAGAATCACGAAGTCTTTTGAGCTATCCTTCAAAACTAAATTTGTACCTACAATTAGTTTTATTAGTAATTTTAGACTTTAGCTGTATTTTGTAGGGTTCTTTGGCAACAACATTCATAGGAAAAGTTTAGAGGCTTCTTGCTAGACCTATATCGTATCTACTTTATCATTATTTGTAACTTAATTTTTAATTTCATTTGTAGTAACTAATGTAAGTATAAATTTATCAGAACTATGGCGTGTCTCAATCTCTCCCTTTTCTATTATTCTCTCTATTTATTGTTAAAAGACATGTAAGTAAATAAAATGTTTGTCTTGTTTTTTGTTGTATTTAGAACGAAAGCACGAAGTTTGTGTTTCTATGTCTAAAACCACAAAAGTTTTATTAATATGTAGGTACTAAGCTTTCGCGTTGCAACATCGAATAGGCAGGTACTCGAGAACTAGACTTCTCGAAACTCGATCGAACTCGAGTTGCGGCCGCATCTCGCCGAGACATCGAAAATTCTCACCGCAACTCCGCGCAAAGTCATCTCTAAAGGAGATACCTAACTTAAATTGTTATTTCGCTGGAGTTAAAGGGAACTCCCTTATTCATCTCTCCTTTTTCACTAGGATGGTAAAAAAAAAGGTGCAGTTGCCGTAATGAGGAGCTCGGTGGGAAATCTTTTAATGTTATATTTTCTCTCCGTTTTCTTGAAAGGAAAGAAATGACTCGACGGTTTCTTTTCTCTTACCAGTGAAATTGTTGTGTAATTTTGTTCGCGTCAACGAGAATTGTGGACGTACTTACAAAAGTGTTGAAAACATTCCTCATTAATTTATGCCGTATAGTGAAGTTTCGGTATACTTTGTGCTGCACAAATTACATCACAAATAGGCATGTTGACTAATTATTTTTTTAATTTGTCTTGTAGATCAATACAAAATGTTGAACACGTATTTTTTTACGCAATCAAAAAATAACGGAGCTACATTGAGTTGAAATTTCGTGTGACGTCACTAACTGGACAGTTTGTATGGCGGTTAGTGACGTCACCAGCCCCCACCCTAAACGTTAATTCACTTTATCTCTGTATATTTTCATAAAAATACGTGTCTATTATTTTTTTTTTATTTTCTAACTGACGGACTAATTAGAATTTTGATTTTCAAAAGTAGTCCACATCCCTATTCACATCACTCCCTTTTCCAATTCCACACACGTACGTACGTTCGTTATACGTTCTATAACCAATTGGCAAATTCTTTTCACCAGTCGATCCCCCACTTTTCACTCGCGTTAAATTCGGAGTTTCCCCGAAAGCGTAGCAAACAAACGAACAACTAAAAGCTCACAATCTCAAAGTCGCCTGCCCAAAGCATTTTTTTCAAGGCAGATATTGAAATTAAAAAAAAACTAAAGATTTTATACTACGTGCGAAATTCAATTCAATTCTATATCAGGAAATAACTGAAAATTCTAAACAAATATGTAGATATACAGAAACGTTTCGAGTTACGTAAAAAATAAAGAGATTTTTATGAAATGCTTGTATTCCAAGAATTTTCGTGGAACGTATTAAACCCGAACAGGCACCTGCCTACGAACGAAGCCATTGTCGTCCCTTTATGACCTTTGCAAATACGATTAGCCTAATGAAAGAACAACTCTTTATCGTTCCAACCTTTTGTTGGATGAAGAATTAAATTATTCTTCGGCTGTGCTATTCCTCGGCCTAAATTAATTTCGCTTGCCAAAGCTTTGAGATCCGTCGCAATTTGTCCGATCCCTTGTACGACTCGACTCGACGGGCTCGAGGGTTAAAAATGTATCAGGGAATCATGAAACCAAACGTTAATCATTTTGGTGTGATGTTTTTTCTTCTCAAGGACTTTCGCATTCAGCCAGTTTCAAGTAAAATTAATATAACTGTTCTATCTGTCGTTGTGTGGTTTAAAATTGCAAACCATGGTGCTATAAAAAGAATCCAAATCCGAAATTATCGCAGGTGAAACCGCGCGGGACAGCTAGTAAAACTATAATCGCGAATTCTATTCTTTTATTTTATATCTTGTCTTCTTTTTATTGTAGACTAGCGGTTTCACCCGCGGTAATTTAGGAGTGTCCACGGGAATTCCGGGATAAAAAGTACCCTATGTCCTTCTCTGTACCCCTGACAACGTGCATGCCAAATTTCATCCAAATCCGTTCAGTCGTTTTTGCGTGATTAACTAACAAACATCCACACTTTCACATTTATAATATTAGTAGGATTATACTTTACTATTTCCCTATACTTATACTACTTGCACGTTATATCCTAGACTCTAGAGAGAGAAAGCATAGGTTTAGTGTAATTTTTTCGGTACATCGATTTACAAGTCACAACGATGGCAAAGAAGTTTTCACTTCAAAATACAAACAATAACGATAAACCATATTTGGACATAGATAAGCAATAGTGTGTTAACCCATACTGGAGAAATTTTGAGTAAATTAAAGTTTTAAAATTATAGCGCCATTTTGTTTCAACATTTTTATGTTCAATATTTAGCTACATATTTAAACAATGTAATAAGGTAAACACATAATTAAAAAACGTTTTCTAACTCTGAATAAATCGTTTTGAATCAATAACTTTGTTTTGTGGGTTAACATGTTATTGCTTATCTGCGTCCATTTGATGTTTCGTTACACATAATATACCCAATTATAAATGTATCATTGATAAATATCTCGTTGCACGTTGTTATGTCTACTCAGCCCTAGCCCTACCTTGACCTACTCGTATGTGATATTAGTCAGAAAGGAGGTCATAAGCTGCGAGCGTTTTAAAGTATCGCTGTCGAGCATATGAATAAGCAAGTGATAATTAATTTAGGAATATATTATATTAGTATAGGTACATAATATTATATTGTATATTACTCCTCACTCACTTACGTATGGCGACGCGTCGCCACATCGCATTATATGTTACATAATAGGGATATGGAATACTTTTGAAAATCAAAATTCTAATTAGTCCGTCAGTTAGAAAATAGAAAAACAATAGACACGTATTTTTTGCTTTTTCAAATAAATTAAAATATACAGAGATAAAGCGTATTAAAGTTTAGGATGAGGGGGTCGTACGTCACTAACCGATAAAACCGCCATACAAACTGTAAGAATAGTGACATCACGCGAAATTTCAACTCAATATAGTATAGCCGTTATTTTTTGATTACGTAAAAAAAGAAAAAATACGTGTCCAATATTTTTTAATAATCTATAAGACGAACTAAAAAATAAAAATTTGTCAACAGCCAGTCTGACACTCCGTCTTAGAATAGGATAGAAAAGAATAGAATACTCTTTATTGTACACTGATATAATGTTACAGTGTGTTTTAAAAAACTGTTTTACTTTTTCATTACTCATACTCGGAAAGTAGGTCTGAAGTTGCCTAAGAAGCGGGTTGAAAGTAACCCTTTTCAGCCCTAGGGAGAATCGCTTTCAACTGACAACTGTCAAATTATTAAAAAAAAACTAGGTCTATTTTCACATTTCTATTGAACCATATTTCAACTTTCTATACAGCCAGCGCGATGTAAAATTGAAATAACGTAAAGTTTAAGTAGGTATTAATTAAAATAAAATTCACTTACTTTTTCTTAAGCTAATTCCTATTTATATTTTTTTATTTTCTTTAATTAATACTTAATAATTAAAGAAAATATTTTTTTTAGGTCGCCACAATGTAAATAAAAAATACTGGCTGAATAGCTAGCCGGCCAAAGAAAAAGAAATAGGTGGGAAAGTGTCAAGCGACTATCCGATCTTCACTCATTTTTTCTTTAGCTAATTCCTATTTTTATTTTGACTTTCCTTGCATTCGTAATGAAAAGCACAGTGTTACCCTCGGGAGAAAGACTTATTTAGTCCCTCGATCTATTGGCTTACTTTCACCCCTAGGATAACAATGTACTATTATTTGGTTATCAGAGGGGCTGTTATTATTTAATTTTTGTTGCTATCATATTTCAGTTTCAATCAGAAAAATATCGTTTTTGTGATTAATTAATCATGTATTGTGTAGACAGCTACAACTTTTCATAGTAGATTAGTAGCCAAGGGCTGTGAGGCAGGCTTACAGCCGAGCTAACTACTCTGCTTTACATCTCGATTGTGAGGTGAGTAGAAAAAAACCGGCATTACAAGAATAAAACATTTTATTATTATTTTTTTCAAGAACGAAATTGAGCTTCGCCGTTCGATATTTAAAATTGATAACTATTATACTCATACGTGGCTGAATAGCGAAGCGACCTCTTTTGTCATTGGGCTGAATGCATGATGTCTATTGCTAGTATGATGGTTAGATGTACGCGAACTTTTTGAAAGAGTGAAAAGTTTTTTTTTAATTACTTACCGCTCTAGGGCTTTTCTAGTTACATTATTACCCTAGAGCGCTAATTAGTCACCTACAATCCCCATTTGGGGGTAATAAGGACCCACTTACCGAATATGAGAGATGTAAAGTATGTTTATTTTGGTTAATTGCTAGATATTTTAGGTGAAAAAACGTGCATATTGTGTAACGAGGCGGCCGTATGCCACTCGTTATGATATCCCGCCTCATTTCTAATATTTATTATTTATTTTTAATCTGTTCTTTTTATATTTAAAAATTTTGACTTTTTGACTTTTGATTAGAACTAGAGCCTTTTTAAAAAATACATAAAGCTCTAATTTATAAAAAATCTTTTATTTTGAGCTAGCCGAGGGCTTTTATTGCCACGAACCTCACAATTGTAATCGTAAAACCCGAAAAATGATAGAAACAAAAGCCATTTATGTGACCACAGGCCGTGTTGTCGATTGTGATGGAAAAATAATAATTAAGTATATATTTAAGAAGTATATTTCATTTTTAGTTGCCTGTTACCACAGTTCTGGGAAGATAAATTATCTGGTGCCCATATACTGACGAGACTCAACAAAGTCGGCACAATGACAATCAAGGGCCAAAAGCCAAACTATTTGTGTTGTGGGTATTTTCCGCTATTATTTTATAAATTTGATGGTAATATTTTGATTTGGTACCCCCTTTTGGACAATACCGTATATATCTTAAAAGCGTTTGCCACATACGAGTAGCTTTATCAATGGCATTCCTATTTCCTACTGACTGTGGCGCCAGAGACGGTTGCTCGGCTAGACATGGCGAAGTGTAAACATCCATACAGACAGACAATTTTAATGGCTCGAAAAGTAGACATTTTCTAACTCATGAAAGATAAAAGTTATTTGTTATTGTAATTTTTTTTTGTTGTGTTTATTATTCCGTCTTTATCATCCGGGAACAGGACCCTTATTCACTACTAGCTGTCCTGCGCGGTTTCACCAGCGATAATTTCGGAGTTCCCGCGGGAATTCCGGATTACAATATAGCCTATGTTACTCAGGGATTATGTAGCTTTCTTATGGTAAAAGAATTTTTGAAATCGGTCCAGTAGTTTTTGAGTTAAATCGTAACAAACAAACAACAAAAAAAAAATCCTTCCTCTTTATAATATTAGTATAAGATGACCATAGCACGTGGCGTTAAGAAAATCAATTTCTAATATTTTTGAACGTTTCGGATTGTGTTTTTGGACGCGCATCAGGAGCAAGGACTGTTGTTGGTCACAGTGAATAAGGGCTCTGCTAGTAGTAGGTAGGTAAATAAAAAACAGTGGTATTGTGAAAGAATAGGTATACCTACATAATATAGTAATAAAATTCGTTTAGAACCTACGCCTAAAGACCACAAGACCTAAGACGCCTAACAGCCGCACTCAGAGTAGATCTTAATGATTACTTAGTTAAGTATAGATTTTTAAAACAAAACTGCCGCAATCAGAGACGTTCAGTAAATTAATGTTAATTGGAATTTAATTAGATGTAACTTAATTAGTTGAATTCCAATTAACATTAATTTATTTAACTTGTCTGATTGCAGCAGTTTTTTTAAAAAAATCTATACTTAACTAAGTAATCATTAAAGTCGACTCTGAGTGCGGCGGTTAGACACTTTAACCACATAAGAAAAACATAATAGGTACGTGTGTGTTAAAAATATATCGGCGAGAAGTCGGGAGCACGGGCAGTGGAGGTGAGCGTTCATGCATTGTAAAGGGGCCCCACTAAACCTACACCTGGGTCGCAAGTCCCAGGCACTGCTCCGTGTTCCCTACGGATACCTGATATGCTGAACAACTTCTATGTTGGTGCGATTAATTGTAATAGTTTCTAGTTCGTTCTAGATGTGTCGCTCAGCTAATGGTCTCGGTCATACCTTTCCCTGCCTTCAGTTACATTGCGTTATGTTATCATCATCAGTTAGTCAGCTATCATTACAATAGCAGATAACTATCTGCTGTTATCTGCTACTATATTCTTCTTCTCCTTCTATAGTCTTCAAATATAAAAGTTATTCGGGTCGAGATAGGTAGGTACGTATATTATTTAAGCTAATATATTTTCGGCTCTCAATACCGTTGTTATATGTATAATAGGTAGGTACCTATAGAGTGCAAGCAGGTGTCGCGCTTTAAAATAAATAATAATTATATGAAAGCAATGAGAAAAACAATTATAACGCTTATCAAAATGCAAATATTGTAGTATTTATTCATCAATATTTGTTAAGTACATAATATAGATATAAAAAAAATCAATTATAATAATATAATCCTATTATAAATGCGAAAGTGAGTTTATTTGTTTGTCTGTTACGCTTTCTCGTCTTAACAGAAAAGGAAAGGATATCTAGGATACTTTTAACCTGGAATTTCTTGATCTTCGCAATTATATCTGGACATGAAAGGCAATCTCAACATGCAATTTTGGTCGGATGTTGAGATCCGACCATATGCTTTTCATGTCGAGATGCATATTATATTATTTATATTTATATATATTACTCACTTTTATATTTTTTTTTTGTAAATACTTGAGATATAAATATATGTGGACATAATAAACATCCGAAATTGAGGTAATACCCACTGAATATGGCAGTCACATTCGCTAATCACTAGACCAACGGGTGGTCTTTGTTATTGTAAACAAGGTAAGTGAAAATGACCTTTAATTAAATCAATTAATAATAAAAATAAACAATTAATTTAATAGTTATTTATAAAAGAGCGAGATAAAATTCTGCAGAGGTGAAAACCTAACCGAATGACCTCAAATTATTCTACCTAGACTGCATCTTTTGACTTCAATGTACTTTTTAACCGACTTCCCAAAAAAGAGGAGGTTCTCAATTCGACGCGTATGTTTTAAGTAATAAGGTATTCAGCGACGGATCCAGCCCTGAAAAGGTTGTGGGCACGGTAACCCAAAAATCGGTCAAGTGCGAGTCGGACTACGTTACTAGCTAACTCGCTTACTATCAATGCTTTGTATTCCTACAATACTTTGGACTACTGTCCAGGTTGCAAATGTAGGATCGATAAAGATTATTTAATTTTACGTATGTATATCTATAATGTACCCAACGTTTGTATCAATATTGTTACTTAATCAACATGCAAAATACTAGTCTATTTGCTCATGAAAACTGAAAAATAACTGCGTGTTTGTCTGCACATAACAGTATCTAAACTACTAAACCGACTATGATTACATTTTTATAGCTTGAAAGCATATATCACATAGGTAATCACACATAGTTCATTGGTATTTTTTATCAATGCATTTGATATAACTTAGCCTATCGACCTCAGTTAGGTTTGGGGGTATGCCCACCGTGTTCATAAGGCTGGATCTGGTGTGCGTTCCGTGGATTCGTACGAATGCACTCGAACGCGCTCGAGCGCGCTCTGTACCCGTTCTGTGGCTTGGTGAAATTTTACTCTGACAGCTGTCAGAGCGTAGTTTCACCCGTTCTGTGGCTCAGAGTGCAGCAACCAAACAACCATCTCCGAAGCAGGTTAATTTTCACTCTGCAGCTATGTATTGTTTAAGAAGTGTCAAAGTTTGCGCCAAAAACCGGATTCGTCGAAAAAGAAATCAATCGGAGTTCTTACGAACAAAAGGGAGGTGTCGTAGTCATAAAAAAATCTTATTTGCAATGTGAGTTGAGAGAAAACAAATGGCACCTGAAATATTTGAGGTTATAAAAACAACTCGATCGTTCTGTGGCTTGGTTGCAACTCAAACGAGTGAAATTTTAACCGAACATCCCACGGAACGCACACCTGCGCCTGAAGTTTTTTATAATAATAATAATAATGATAATTGATAATAGAGAATTTAAAACGATGTTTCCATTCACGAAATATGAGAAGGCACAATCGATATGTTTTTTTTATCTAAAATGATTCACAATAAACCGTTCTATCAACACATCATAAAAAAATTGGTCAAGCGCGATTTGGACCACGCACAGTGAAGAGTTCCGTACTTCCGTAGGGAGGAAGATATAATTTTTTGGTTGAATTCTAATAAATAAGTTTTATTTCTTGAATACCTATCCCAAACATTTCCTTCTTAATTTATTATGTATTG
Organism: Zygaena filipendulae; assembly: GCA_907165275.2. Taxonomy (NCBI): domain Eukaryota; kingdom Metazoa; phylum Arthropoda; class Insecta; order Lepidoptera; family Zygaenidae; genus Zygaena; species Zygaena filipendulae. The sequence goes on along the minus strand of OU015673.1, from coordinate 8,328,837 downwards.
TTACAATATTCCCCGGGCAAAATGACCACAACATATAGACGGACAGACGTGGACTGACGAAATTATAAGCATTCTGATGTTGACCACTGACCTTTAAAAATACTACTAGTTTAAGCTTCAAGTGTTATTCTGAATTTTGAAAATCATACACGAGAAAATATTCCACCAACGTTACGGGACCCCAATACCTACTCTAGAAACATTGTTTACACAACTTTCACAAATCTTATTTCAATTTACGTCATAAAACGTCGTAAACTTAGAATGAGATAAGAAATAAAAGTAATTTTTTTTAGGGACCTACTTGTTATTAAATATTAGGTAATTTTATGACGTTCGATTTCCGTTCATTGGTTTTATTGGCCTATTTTATTTAGACGGGCAAATGATATACCCCGTATAGTAGACTAGCTGACCCCCGCGGTTTCACCCGCGGTAATTTCGGAGTACTCGCGGGAATTTCGGGATAAAAAGTACCCAATGTAGTGACATCCTGAGTGCAGGATCACTTCAGCTTCCTATAAGTGAAAGAATTTTCAAAATCGGTTCAGTAGATCCAGAGATTATAGCCTCACAAACTCCGGAGTTCCCGCGGGAACCCCGGGACAAAAAGTGCCCTATGCCACTCAGGATCACTGCAGCTTTTTAAAAGTGAAAGAATTTTCAAAATGGGTTCAGTAGATCTAGAGATAGTTGTTCCCCCGTGGTTTTACCCACGGGTAATTTGGAGTTCCCGCGGGAATTCCGGAATAAAAAGTACCCTATGACACTGAGGATCACTGCAGCTTCCTATAAGTGAAAGAATTTTCAAAATCGGTTCAGTACATCCAGAGATTACCCCCTACAACGTCACAAACTCACAAACCCACAAACTTCCAAACTTTTGCTAGATACCTATGCAACCGTGTAAAAGTATATTTCCAAAGATTGGACCGCCATTTCATCTTCTTGTGGTTAAATTTTTGAATATCCTATATTAGCGCTACAAATGAAAATAAATTATCTTTATCCGTTAACGAAAACGGTAAAAACCTGTGGTAAAAACAGTAAGTAATCTATACATCTATATACAAATAAAATTGAAGTGTCTGTTTGTAATTCCAAATTAACAGCTTTTCCCAAAATGCATATGAAAGTGTATACGCTACTCACATAAAAAAAAAAACAGTTTTTTTAATTTTTTCCTGTCTGTCTATCTGTCTTGTTGTTCTGGCTAATCTCTGAAACGGCTGGACCGATTTTAAAGAGACTTTCACAGACAGATAGCTGATGTTATAAGGAATAACATAGGCTACTTTTATTTTAGAAAAAAAATTTCCTGCGGGAATTCCGAAACTCACGTGGGTGAAACCGCGGGGCACAGCTAGTAAGTTATAAATATTTTTATTTTTTATTTTATTTTATTTGGGAAAACAAACAATCGTACATTATATACTACAACTCGATATACAGTATAACTATAAGTAAATGTACAATCCACTACGTTTCCACAAGTTACTATCTAATATTAGATACATTTTGGCAAAATTACTTAAAATCAATAAATGCTAACAATACAGCTATATTTTATTATCATAAGTCTAGAGGTAAATAGGTGCTTAAGCAATACAAAATAATTGTCAAGTTTGGGCAAATATGCAATAACAAAAACTCCAGGGTGACTTGAGGGCAAAGACTTGGTCGCGGCGTTTGATCCGTACTCACCAACCACTGAGCTATCATCGCTGTAAAGTTTCATGAAGATCGGTTGAGTAGATAAGGCACAAACGCAGCCACATTCGCTTTTGGACATAGATAAGCAATAGAGTGTTAACCCACACTGGAGAAATTTTGAGTAAATCGTGTTTTAAAATTATATGCGTCATTTTCTGTCAACATTTTTTATGCGCAATATTTAGTTACATATTTAAACAATGTAATAAGGTAAACACATAATGCGAAACGTTCTCTATCTCTCAATAAATCGTTCAGAATCAATAACGTCATTTTGTGGGTTAACATGTTATTGCTTATCTGTGTCCATTTATACTCGTGATAGTAAGAATGTCTATGTCCCCCGTAACAACACCAGTTCCATAGTTCCGCGTGATCATTTCTAGTTATGGTCCATCAATCCGCCCGAAACTGTCGACCGCCCATTTGCAGTATATTCACACCCTCAGAGATTGGGGCTCCCTTTTTATCGTCATACAACCTCGAGAACAGTTATCTGGGTTGCCCACTACGACCGAGCTGCCAGTGTTTCGGGACCTTTATCTGTGTTGTGAAAAAAAAAAGAAACATCGCCTTATCTTTCGGTGGCGCGATATACTTCGGTTATAAGCCGCTGTGTCGCTACTTTGTAGGTTAGGGTTGGCGAAAGTGCCGTGAAATAAGATGTGATATTTATTAAAACAAAAAGATATACTTCGGTTATAAGCTGCTGCAGTGTTTTTAGTTAGGGTTGGCGAAGCTGCTTTAAAATAATATGGGGTTACAGTAAAAAAAAATAAGTTTAGTGTTTACAAGCAAATAGCTCAATCGCGTTGAAATAAGTGGACCAATTTGTATGTCATAAATAATTTGTATATTATACTATTAAATTACAAAAGTTTTTATGAGTGTGATGTTTGTATTTATCACTGCGTATCTAATCTAAAATCTGCAGTTCCTGAGGAAATTCTTAAAACTCATGCAGTTTCACTGCGGGGAACAGCTGTACCTACTAGTTAGTTATGTCACAAAATACAAACACTTTTCCAGTCTCAATCAAGGAAGATATCATTTCTCATTCATAATTAAAAAGAAACACCGGAAACATGTTAACGTAAATTTGTGACAGGAGATATTTAATTATACTTAGCCCAAATTAACCCTGAAGTAATTTTCTTCCCATGCGACTTAAAATGATAAGTTACTACAACAATAGAAATGAAAAAAACATAATGTTAATTCGAAACGTGCGACAGCCCTACGTTTCCATTAAGATAAACGGTCTTGTTTTTTCTATACCACCTCAGTGTATTGTTTTTATTCAAGATATTGAATAACATTGAGTTTCTAGGCTTTTCTTCTGGCTACATAATATTGCGACAAAAGAAAGATATTTTAAGAGGGTTTTTTGCGACACTTTTACTCACGGAATATGTACCTATGTGTACATTTGCTACTATAGATCCTTAAGGCTATATTTTTTACTGAAATGTCAAAATGCCAAGTCACTATATTAAAATTCTTCAGAAAAAGTAGAAAATAAAATATAGCGACAAGCAAAGACATTCTATATGTATACCTAATCATTGGCGACAAGTTTTACTCATACGGCATTGTCGATTTGGCTATAGAACAAGGCATAAAAACGTTGACTGGAAGAGAATTCTTTTTAGAATAAGTTTGTTTTATATACTTACACAGTTTTTTCTTTTCTCTGTACCCTTTTTTTTGTCTAAAAATACCGGTTACTGAAACTTTTGCCAGGATATCATATCCTGGTTTTTATTCAAATGAGAATAAAAGCATTCAAAAAGGTATCTATAGATTTCAGCTTGAAGCTTTCTTACTGGCTCATACTGTCTCAGGCTGTCTATAGAACATGAAATTTGGCAGTCTTCCTTTTACAATGTGGAGTAGAAATGAAAATCTGTAATTGGTGTTTTCTTTAAAAAAAATATTGAAAATGTGTATTTGTTTTACTATAGTGTGAAATTCGGATGAAAACCCGGGCATAGGTAGTATGCTTTCAACTGATTTTTTTTTCAATTCTAGCTTTTAACGTTAACTTTTATTACATAAAGGTCGATTTGCTTTCGTTTTACAATTGAACTTCCAACTATATGAATTGCCTCGAAAAATACATACACAAGAAGAAAAGAAAATTTTCAACGCAATCTAAGGTGGTAAGATAAATGCTAAGTTGTTTGGTTAACAACCAATAATTCAAAAATACGGCCCCTGAGCGGTATTTATCGAAGGTTCTCTCCACATATACCCCCGATAAGACGGTCGAACGGGTTAATGTGGATACGCGAGTATTGACATATGTGGAGCGACCCTTAGGCGCAGTTTTGTATTTTGCGTAAACAAAATTGACCCTTAGGATTACTCTATGTCATAGACTTCATGGAGTGTTCGAACTAAGTTCGAAACGCAAGTAATTTGTTTATGAATAGATTTATTATTAGGTATTATTGTACAAACATGAAATAGCTACTATATTTTATATTTATAATGTTTTAATATTAGCACTGAATGGTGTAACAGCGGGTCAGAGGTTAGGATGGGGCGATGTATCTCGTATCGTCAGCGGGATTGACAACTCTTGGAATATTTTATTAAAACCTCAATGATTTCTTGCGATAATTAACTAGATAGGTAGGTACTAGTGGCAAAGGGTGAAATATTGAGAGAGGGAAGCCGGAAATCTACTTTAATTTCAACTTATTAAACTATTAACTGTTCCCCGCGGTTTCACCTGCGATAAGTTCAGGAGTTCCCGCGGGAATTCCTGTATAAAAAGTCCTTCCCTGTATCCCTGACAACGTTCTCAATTACGGAGAGTGATGTTGCGTCTGAAGGGAAGCCGGTGGGAATCGGCTTCTATGGTACCTTCGCCACTGGTAGGTACCATCTTTTCCTCGCGGTCTCACCATTGGTAATTTCAGAATTACCGCAGGAGTGCCTGGAAAAAAAGTACTCTATGTTCATCTCTACCGTTTCCAAACCCGATACAATGGGCATGTTGACTAATTTTTATTTTTTAGTCCGTCTTGTAGATTAATAATAAATATTGAACACTTATTTTTTTACGTTATCAAAAAATAACATATACATTGAGTTGAAATTTCGCGTGACGTCACTATTCTGACAGTTTGTATGGCGGTTTTAGCGGTTAGTGACGTCACGTCACCCTCACCCTAAACTTTAATGCGCTTTATCTCTGTTTATTTTAATTTATTTGAAAAAGCAAAAAATACGTGTGTATTGTTTTTTTTATTTTCTGACGGACTAATTAGAATTTTGATTTTCAAAAGTAGTCCACATCCCCATTCTTAGGAGGATCCCTCTGGACGAACTGTTTAACAATTGGATTAAGTACCTACCTAATAATACTTGAAGAAAAAAAAAGTATAATATCGTGTTTTAAAACAAAATAAAAAAAAACAGACGAAAATAAAAGTCATTCCTCAAAATGAAATGGAGTTTGTGAAAAAAAAACAAAACAGCCTTTAAAATGAACTGAGTGCTTTCGTTTACGTTTTAATAGATAAATAATAATAATTAAATATAAACGACCAGTTTTGGTTTTTGTTACAACACCACTTCGAAAGTCGCAACCGAAGCTTAGTTCAAAAGCTTATCAACGCTCCCCTTCCTCCCCACAGAGCCCTCATCTCACCGGAACACAACTTCCTCTTAAACTATCCCCAACTCGCCATTCACCGAGTTAATTTCAAACGCAACACAGCTATTCAAGTTCAGGGGTCAAATTCAATTCACAGTCGAAATCCTTAGGGTTGTTTAAACAAGAAAACTTGACGGGTTCTCAGCACAAACGTGTGGAATGAAAGATTTGCTTATTATGTTATAGAATAGATAGTAATAGATATACACACGTATGAATTTGTCACGTTTTGAATGGCTGTTAGGTCTTTATTGTTATTCGATTTGATGTTAGTTGGTGAGCAGTGGCGGCGAGTGTACCTCTCGGATAAACCGTAGGTATGTGTTTATTTTTTAACCGACTTCCAAAAAAGAGGAGGTTCTAGGTTCTAATCTACCCCCTCCATATTTGGCCTTATTTGGCTTGTCACCGAATTCAAACCGATTAGTGGTAGCACAAACCAATAATAATATTACGTGTGTTTTTGTCCTTTGGATTAAATCGGTATTTTGTTATTTTTAGCTTTTTATTTTTAAGATTTTTAGTTGTGTGTTTTTGGAAGTCGGTTTAAATTTTTATTTTTATTTTGTTTATTTCATTTCCAACTCATTCGAAAATATATCGACGGAATTTTGAAACCTTATTTCGTTTTATTTCGTTTGAATTGTAATGACGCCGTTGGAAAATGGTTGAAGGATGTAAACTAAAAAGCTATAAATTAAAATAAAAACAAAACAGTAATACGTAAGTACGTACGTAGGTTTTTCAATTTTTTTTGTCGATGTTCAAACCTAACCTAGAATAACCCACCGTGTCGTCATTATAGGTAATTAAAATGTGTCAAAAGAATATCGTAATTGTGCCTCAAATTGTTTTAACAATATCGGGGATTAAAGCAAGTAAGTCTCAACTAATCACCACAATATGTACATGCTACTTTATATTATAAATGTGAAAGTGTGGATGTTTAGATGTTTGGATGTTTGTTACTCAATCACGCAAAAACGGCTGAGCGGATTTGGATGAAATTTGGCATGCACGTTGTCAGGGGTACAGAGAAAGACATAGGGTACTTTTTATGCCGGAACTCCCGCGGGGACTCCGAAATTACCGCGGGTGAATCCTCGGGGCACATCTAGTATTATATAAAACGAAGTCCTCCGCCGCGTCTGTCTGTCTGTTGGTTCGCGATAAACTCTAAAATTGCAGAACAGATTTTCATGCGGCATTCACCAATAGATAGAGTAATTCATGGGGAAGGTTTAGGTATAAAATTTGTCAATGGTTTTTGTAAATTGTTTGAAATATAAAGATAATTATTGTTGGTCGTCCGTTCTCAGACATATAATATAATTTTTGTTTCGGAATTCCCGCGGGAACTGCGACATTAACGCTGATGGAACCGCGATTGAACAGCTAGTACATTATGTATAAATTAATAAGGTGTCGCTTTCTGACATTATAGCACAAAATAAACGGCGAGAAATTAATTGGATGAGTAATTAAAAAATTAATAAGTCGTGCCTGCGTTTGACGACCCCTGGAGCTTCATTTTTGAAGTGTACGCCGCCTTATCGCCCCAGTCAGTCGCGCTATAATCGCTACGAAGCGTCGAGCCTCAATAATATACGTTTATTAATATTAACTCCATCAATGAATATTAAACTTTAAATACATTTTCACACTTTTATTTTGTATATAGTTTTGTTTTAATTTTTGTATTCACCTGTACTTCAGTGAACAGTGGCGCCGAGTGTACCTGTTGGATAAACAGTATGTGTTCTTTTAATTTCTAACTCATCCGAAAATAAATAGACGGAATTAAAATCTTATTACGTTTGATTTACCGAACTCTCAGATACAATTTCATGACTGGAGTCTGGAAGCAAAGGGGAATTGAAATTTCTACAAACATAATGCGTTGGCAAATAGTTAAAGAATGTAGATATATGAAAACTAAAAAGCCATAAAACAAACCTCCTTTTTCATATTGTTTTGATCGATGTTCAAACCTAACCTACAATAACTTTCCGTGTCGTTTCTAAACAGACGAATTAATTATTTTATAATATATAAAGCTGGATTACCACTCACTCATTGACATAATTGTTCTCCCAGAAGGAGCATCTCTAGGTTGATATAATGTATGGAACATGTAGAGGGGACGTTTCGGTGATTATGGGAAAACCTCGACATCTTCGATTCCTGCTTCTCATCAGGTAGTGAGTCGACTGCCCGCCGAAACTATCCATCGAAAGTGAAAACGTTTCTAACTAAATTTCATTCACACCTTGGGCAAATTTCAATAGTGTAACTTTTTTTTCAAAATGGCGGAAAAAAACATGGCCGCCGAACAAAATTCAAACTCGATTATCTCCGAAACTAAAAGAGTCAGGTAGGGGGTGCTCAAACAAATGTCATAGAGGTCAATGGGGGGCAACCGCCTGGCGTGGTAAAAATCCAAAATGGCGGATTCAAAATGGCGGCCGAAAAAAAAGTTGATCCGATCCGGGTGAGGTTCGGCATCCGGGGGTTTTTGGGGTCGCTGATGCCGAATATCGAATCAGTTTTTCGATTGCGTCATTTTTCAAGATGGCCGCCGAACATTAGTTGTTTGTATGGGGAAATTGTTTCGGCCCTGGCTCGGAAACTATCGGCCGTGGGTATTGAAAATAAATTTGTACAGTTGGTGGTGCACTATCTTCTTCTATCGGGATATAAATAATTCCAAGATGGCGGACGGATTTGAAATGGCTGGCGAAAAAAGTTAAGCATAATTGTTCTCCCAGAAGGAGCATCTCTAGGTCGATATAATGTATTTAAGATGTGGAAAGGAGGTTTCTGTGATTGTGGGAAAACCTTGACATCTTCAATTCCTGCTCCTCATCAGGTAGTGAGTTGACTGCCCGCCGAAACTATCCATCAAAAGTAAAACTGTTACTTACAAAGTTTGATCCACACCTTGGGCAAATTTCACTAGTGAAACTTTTTTTTCAAAATGGCGGAAAAAATCATGGCCGCCGAACAAAATTCAAACTCGATTATCTCCGAAACTAAAAGAGTCAGGTGGGGGGTGCTCGAACAAATAGAGGTCAATGGGGGGCAACCGGGCACAGGGCGACCAAGCCTCGCGAGCTGCTCGCAGCTCGCGCACAGGGCGAATCTAGTTATAATATATAAAGCTGGATTACCACTCACTCATTGACATAATTGTTCTCCCAGAAGGAGCATCTCTAGGTTGATATTAGTATGGAACATGTAGAGGGGACGTTTCGGTGATTATGGGAAAACCTCGACATCTTCAATTCCTGCTTCTCATCAGGTAGTGAGTCGACTGCCCGCCGAAACTATCCATTGAGAGTGAAAACGTTTCTAACTAAATTTCATCCACACCTTAGGCAAATTTCAATAGTGTAACTTTTTTTTCAAAATGGCGGAAAAAGACATGGCCGCCGAACAAAATTCAAACTCGATTATCTCCGAAACTAAAAGAGTCAGGTAGGGGGTGCTCAAACAAATGACATAGAGGTCAATAGGGGGCAACCGCCTGGCGTGGTAAAAATCCAAAATGGCGGATTCAAAATGGCGGCCGAAAAAAAAGTTGATCCGATCCGGGTGAGGTTCGGCATCCGGGGGTTTTTGGGTTCGCTGATGCCGAATATCGAATCAGTTTTTCGATTGCGTCATTTTTCAAGATGGCCGCCGAACATTAGTTGTTTGTATGGGGAAATTGTTTCGGCCCTGGCTCGGAAACGCGAGCTGCTCGCAGCTCGCACACAGGGCGAATCTAGTTATTATATATACATATAAAATGCTTTGTCCTGAATGACTGATGGATCAACGCATAGCGTAAAACATTCATCTTAGAGATCTGAAACTTGGAGGGTGTGTTCTTTGTATGACGTAGGCATCCGATAAGAAAGAAAAAGAAAAGATTTTTGAAAATTCAACCCAAAAAATTCAACAAGGGCATGAAAAGGGGTTGCAAAGTTTGTATGGAACAATTTCACGGGAACTTCGAAATTATCGCGGGTGAAACCGCGCGGGACAGCTAGTCTACCTATATAATTACGAGTATGTCGTGGCCACATCTAAGAATTGAAAGAAATTTGACCGACACATGTCACCGGAGTTCACGAGGCAATCCTGGGATTCAGGCGGGTTACTATTCCCTAATATTTTATACAGCATGGTTGTACAAGGCTGTATGCTACTCGACAAGATATCCTGGCTCCTTTTTATAACCTTTTTTATTTTTAATAGTTGCATTCCACTTTGGCATTCTGTTTTTAAATTCAAAAATACGTATTTTTTATTTCATTTTGCTGAATATCCTCACTCCTGGTTTAGACCAGAGAGAAGGTAATCACTTCAGGCGATACACATCTAAATTATTATTTTTACTACTGCTTATTACTTTTCATTGTGAAATCAAGATGAATCATCTATTTCTATTATACGTACATTCTATTTATTCAAATACAAGCTAGCCGGAGGTCAAGAACCTCTTTATCTTTACCAGACATGGTTCCTGTCTAGTCTTTTCCTAGTTTAACGATAGAAAAGTCTTCGTCCACATTTTGAGATGTAGCTTAGGTGTTGAAAACTCAACCACTCCCCGTCGTAATCATGTAAAAAAAACTGACAAACAGATAAACTCTCACCCTGTATGATGCAGTTAAGATATTCTGTCTCGAGTGTTATCGTAATTGCTCGTACTACATTAAGATAGTAATGCATAAGTTATATAATATGTTTGTGTGATCTGTCTAGACCTATCTGACTATATGTACCTATGTACCTAATATATAATATTTTTAGTGCCCAGTGAACGTATTCTTGTTTGGATTTTAAGCGCCATTAAACTGATAATTACAGTTTAATCTCATTCATAATAATAACATAGGTACTTCGCAATAATTTCCACTGAAAAATAATACAATTGTAGGTAGGCAAGCAACTGTAACAAACATATTGAGTTGGAACATAAATAAGGAATGGGTGTATCCGGGCGACTGAGCGTCGCTCGGTATAATGGAAATTACCCAGCTACAATGCGTTCAAACGGCAGCAGATGGCGTTGAATGACAATACACTGGTTTTTTTTGTGTTCTTACCAGTTTCCTCTCGGTGAGATCTATCTAAATTAATGTGGAAAGTATAACAATTTCTTCATTTAGTTACAAATAAAAATGTCTGACTTAAGTCCTCCACAGTTGGTAGCGTGTCCACACTATTTTAAAATATTATAACAAAATTTCATTGAAAACTAATTATATACGTATAGATAGGGAACTCTATTTACATATTGTATAGACTATATTACACACTTATGGTAATAATGCAGATTAGATAATCCTTCCAACTTTTAGTGCTGGAGAATGGGACGTCGCAGCTGAACAACGGTTCGGAACCAATGGAACCGACCCAAATAGTGACAGAACCGATCCGAGCGGTGACGGATCTGACCCGAGAGGTGACGGAACCGACCCGAACGGTGACGGAACCGACTCGAGTGGTGACAGATCCTCATCAGAACGGCAACTCTAAGGTGCTGAAGCGGCTGGAAACCGTCCCCGATATAAAGCGGGATACCTCAGGCGTCACCAGTCAATACGTTGCTGTTGGGATAGGTGAGTTCCTTTAGCTGGTTTCACCCACTTCAATTTAGTAATTCCGTTAGAATGAATTCCTATACCAATACATCTACAATCTACATAATTGACCCGTGTTTTCCGCATTTTCCCGGGAACGGTTGGTCTCTTAGATAAAATAGTGCAGTGGGATGACATTCAGAGATACTGTAGCTTCCTGTCAGTGAATTTTCAGAATTGTTTCTGTAGTTTTTAAGATTACACCTTTCTTTAAACTTTATTTTTTACTATAAGTACTCAATAGATACTAACTGCAGGGATGTGGGGAGAGTTTTATCAAGGCTGCAGTGATGCACATTTTTTGGTTTATGTGAACAGAATTGTCCCTCAAGTGACGCAGCAGTGTGATGATGCCTTAATAAGGTCAAAGCATTATTAATGTTATGTTATTTCTAGTGAACCTCGGCGCTTTCTGTGCGGGCATGTGCGTGGCGTGGGCTTCGATGGCGCTGCCTTTGCTCACATCTGGACACACCAACGCGAGGGTAAGAAACTTAAATAAGTATAAAAAAAAACCGGCCAAGTGCGAGTTGGACTCACGCACGAAGGGTTCCGTACCATAATCTATAAAAACGACCAAGAAAAATGGAGTAGAATAGAACGTTTGTTGTATGGGTGCCCCATTATATATTAATTTTATTCTGTTTTTTACTACGTTAGTTAGCCATAATAAATCTATGGTTTTTTAGTATTTGTTGTTATAGCGGCAACAGAAATACATCATCTGTGAAAATTTCAACTAACTATCACGGTTCATAAGATACAGCCTGGTGAGAGACAGACAGATAGCTGTTCCCCGCAGTAATTTTGGAGATACCGCGTAAATTCTCAGATAAAAGTTTCCTAATTTAATAACACTTTGTGTACCTCTAACAATGTGTAGAATGGAAAATTTAATGAAGTTTTACCTGCGTTAATTTAGTATTTCTCGCGGGAATTCCGAGATAAAAAGTACCGTATGTCCTTTTCTGTACCTCTGACAAGTTGTATGCAGCATTTCATGATGATCGATTGAGCCGTTAAGGCGTGACAGCACAAAAAACAAAGTCACTTTCGCATTTATAATAATAGCACAGATAATAATAATACTATATACTATAACAGTAAGGACACATCATACTTCCCTAAATATCAATTAAGTATGTACGTCTATTACATTTCCATTTACCGTTTTATGCCAGCGGTACTCACCGGAAGTTTAATAGAATCTGCTCCGGCAATTAGAATCCACGTACACCAAGTTTGCATAGCACTAAAAGCGCTCGCAATACTTGCGAATGCAAATTAACACGAAACCGCGTTATTCCAATGCCAATTTTGAGTTAAAAAGTCCTGTAAGTCACACGGGGAGTTGCGCGAGGCAGCGCGAAGTTCCCCGAAGTTCTCCGAAGTTTCACGAAGTTGCACGAACGAGTGACAGGCGGCGGTACGCGGTGTAACCATAAACGTTATTAATAAACTTTGTTCAAACAGCATGAAATATAACTTAATGCGCAAGGCATAAAGTTGAAATTTACATTGGGATTTTTTTAATGCTATATTTTGCGCAATGCAGGGCGTTATATATCGCGGTGCAGTTATTCTTTATTACTGTAGCTTATTGACTTGTTTGCCGTGTGCCAGGAGAACTGAGTCGTTTGTTGGTAGCATAATATGATTTGGAAGTATTGGCAAACATGCAAAATGACCTATTTGTTTTAACTCGCCAAATTTAGTTGGAAAACTTATGAGAAACGAAAAAAATCAAGCATGTTATGAGAATTGTAGGTACAATAATCACTTTTGCAGAGAAAATTTAAAACGGAACAGTATCCAAAGATTAAATTTTTGCCTAACTTAATATGTGGAATCTTATCATAGTAAGCTATAACCTTCAACTAGGTCTAATGTAGGTATTTAGGCTAAAGCCACATTATAAAGAGTTTCGTTTATTGCTAAGAGCTGAGCTACGCACTGAGTGACTAATCCTAGTGAACATACATATCCCTACTAATATTATAACTGCGAAAGTAACTGTCTGTCTGTCTGTCTGTGAGCTGTTACGGTTTCACGCTTTAATGGCTCAACCGATCATCATGAAATTTTTCGTACACGTTGGCAGGGGTTGGCAGGGGGGACAGAGAAGAACATAGGGGATTTCTTATCTCAGAATTCCCGCAGGAACTCACAACTTATCGCGGGTGAAACCGCGGTAACACCTATTTGTATACTTTTATGTGGGGACAAATAAACTCCTTTTCTTTCTTTCTTTGTTCTTCTTTCTATTGCAGCTGGCCACACTGGCATTGTATGGTATCTAGCTAGTCACCTACTAGTTACTTACTAGCTAGGGGCTGATGAAAACCTATTTCCCTTGGTCACGGCATCACGCGTGAACGGCTGGACCAATTTTGCTAATACTTTTTAATGTGTGTTTTTATTGTAAGTAGAAGACTCTTATAAAAGAAATTCGGAATTCCCGCAGGAACTTCCATTTACAAAAACAAACACAATAAAAAAGAGACTAACGCGGGTGAATCTCTGAAACGGTTGGATCGATTTTGACGGGACTTTCACTGCTAATTAGTTGATGTTACACGGTGGGAAATCAATTAGACCGATGAAATTTCGGTCGCTCACTAGGGCGACTGATACCAAATCGTTATCCTAATGCTATATTGGCGATGCAATATCAGTGAGCAGCAACAGGCTCAGTGACCGACCCCCTGCAGTGTTAGTTATGTGCAACCTTCAGACGAGATTAGTCATCAAAACGGTGCCCAACCGAACAACCTGAGCAGAAATGCTAGTGACCGATCTTCGGTGGGGAACTTTCAGGTCACGAACTTTACAGAAAAAACCCCTATTTTTCTCTCCGTGTCTAAGAAGTAAATTAGGCTACTTTGGAGTCACTGCGGAAGCACAGGTACCAAATAAAAATTAAACGTAAAATTGTTTCAGCCTTTGCAGGTAGAACGAGTCAGTGGATTATCAGAATATGGGGAATCACTGCATCCGAGACTTGTGGTAAGTTATCAAAATAAATTTCATTGCAGTAGGGGTTTCTGAACAAAAGCCAATTTTCGTGGAGCATAACATCACATCGATATTTTAAGGTCCCAGAGGTATAATAGAAGCAATAAATTATTGAATACCTGCTAGCTATCCCCCGTGGTTTTGCCTGCGGAAATCCTGGAGATACAAAGTACCCTAATCGGAATAATATTATGTCCTTTTTTGTACCCCTGACAGCGTGTATGCAAAATTTTATGAGATTTCACCGGCATTTATTTCGAAGTTCCTACGAGAATTTCGTGATAAAAGTACGCTATGTCTTTCTCTGTTCCTCTGAAAACGTGTGTACAAAGTTTCATGATGATCGGCTGAGCCGATAAGGCGTGAAAGCGTAACAGACAGACGGAGAGAGTTACTTTCTCATTTATAATATTAGTAGGGATTGACTACTATTTTTTTTCGGAACAGCTGTCAGACTCAGAAGCTTCTTGGGCTACGTCTCTCCTCTGTCTCGGAGCCCTGGTCGGGTCAGTTCCTGCTGGACTGATCTCGGAGTACTTTGGAAGAAAGAAAACCCTACTCTATTTAGCACTACCTCTCCTCATATCGTGGATTCTTGTGGGCTCAAGGTATTAATGTTCAATAGTTTTTGTGTTTAAATATTTAAGACATAATATTATGTGGCTTTTTTGACTTCAATAAAATTACAATAAATGAGAACAGCATCCCATAACACATCCGCCCTTCACAGTTGGAGGGAAAATGCTGAACAAATTCCACACTGGGATACTGTCTGTTCAGTTCTAATATTATAAACTAGCTGTCTCATGCGATTTCACCCGCGATAATTTCGAAGGCCTTACGGAAATTCCACGATAAACAGCTATACGTGGTGAAAACCACGTGAAAATCTTTTCAGTTGTCTTTGAGTTTATTGCGAGCAGACAGACAGACAGACGCGGCGGAGGACTTGTTTACAATAAAAAAAAAACTGCGTTAAATAATATATTATGTATACTTAGTACTAATGCAATGTGCAGAGAATTTTGAAGAGAAAGAAATTATGCAAAAGGAACGTAAAGTTTGTGTTAGGTATATATTAAACAAGCTGGTTTCCCGCCTTAATTACAGTATTCCCGCTGGAATTACGGGATAAAAAATACCTTATGTCCTTTTATGTACCCCTGACGACGTTTATGCAAAGTTTCATGGTGATCGGTTGAGCCGATAAGGCGTGATAGCGTAACAAATAAACAAACAAACTCACTTTCGCATTTATAATAGTAAAAAGGTTCACTTTTGTATGCGAGCGTATCTTTTTTGGACATTCCCCTATTTCATTTTGCTCCCGTTTGGCTCGCCACAATAACCGCGAAAGTAACATTTCTATTTCTCTGGAGACATGTTAGGAAAAAATGTTTGTCTGATTGAATTATTGTAAGCTCCGGCACACGAATTCCGACATCTGACTTTGTTTTGCAGAAAAAATACATACTGTCATTTAGTTACAAAGTAATATTAGTTAGTCATTCTTTTGCATTATCCTCATTTTTTATTACTTTGTATCTTATTTCCTGACCCCTTCTGTATTACAATGTAGTTCATAATATTTATAAAACATCCTGTAAGTCCAATATGTCCTCTTCTTAGGAATTATGACAACAATCTTTCTGAATTTGATTATTAGTGATCATATTTTGACCTAACAAATATTTGTTCTTTATAACTGTGCACTGTTTTATATGACTGGCATCGTGCATCGGCATGAATAGTGCGCCTACCTATCCAAGGCGTCTGTTGCAATAATGAAAAAAAGAAGAAGATAAATTCTATAAAAAAAAAAATTATATGTATATTATGCGAAAGTGAGTTTGTTTGTTTCATGGTTTAATGGCTTAACCGATCATCTTGAAATCCTGCATACACGTTGTCAGAGGTACAGGGAAGGACAGAGGGTAATTTTTATTTTATTTTATTTTATTTTGGAGGAAAACCTTACGGCTTATCCCGGAATTTCCGCAGGAAATCCCAAATTAAAGCGGGTAAATCCGAGGGGAACAGCTAGTTATGTAATAAAACTTTAAATGAACATAATCTTTATGAATACCGACGAGGAACGCTCACGACAAAATGGCGATTCTGTCATTCGATAAATTTATATTTCCCAAAAAATTTTACTCTAATCTACTAGTAAAATTTCGATTTGTTTTTTTGTTTTGTTCTTAAATCCATTTGGAATTTAAGGTATGATGCCTGTTTTCTGTTTCAAAATCTAAACTAACTATAAGTGGACAGTGTGTTTGGTCCTAATTTGTCTCGACACTTGTCTTGCCTCTCTAGTCCCAACGTCTACGGCCTGTACTTGGGCCGTTTCGTCGGCGGAGTGGCGGTGGGTGCGTTCAGTGTTGCCATCCCGCCCTATGTCGCTGATATCACGGAGAAGGAGTTGCTCGGTGGGCTCGTAAACATCTATCACATGATGTTCTCATGTGGAGTGCTTTTCGGGTATATTATTGGTGAGAATTTTATAAGTTTCAATATTATTATTTTTAAAACCAATATCTATAGCAGCTTTGGAACTATTCGGGAATCCTTTATTAGGAGTAAGTGAGCTGCTGCCGTGAATATATCGGTCCGTTATAGAAACTTTAAATTCTCAAACTTCTCAAGAAACTTTAAATTCCTCTATTCGTTATGATTATCCGAACCAGTCTGTGTAGGATTTGCTTTAATTTTCCTCAAAAGTGTAGAATCAAGTAGTAATGCCAAAATGTTTTTCCAAAGAGTTCGAAAACTTTTTTTTTAGAATGAAATATAGGTTATATAATTATGTATTATTTTCTTCCGCAGGTTTAATTCCAAACGCGACATGGCTTTACGTCGTATGTGCAAGCTGGCCCTTGATATTCTTCATTGCCTTCGTGTTCCTCCCCGAGTCTCCAGCCTACCTCCTCACTCAGGGAAAACACGGCGAGGCCACGGCAGCCTTAAGATACTTCCGAGGAATAGACAACGATATCGACGAAGAGTTGCGATCTATCAAAGAGCACTTGAGGAATTACACCAAAACAAAGATTACATTCAAAGAGCTCTTCACTAACGTTGCTATTCTCAAAGCTATGGTCGTCTCTTTCGGGCTCATGGTCTTCCAGCAACTAAGTGGCATCTATCCTATTCTTTTCTACGCCGAGAGCGTCTTTAGAACTTTTTCCATACCGCTGAATCCGACGAGCGCTACGATCATTCTTGGTTTCTTCTTCGTAACCTCGACTTACTTCTCTACGATGCTGTTAAACAGGATAAGAAGGCGATTTATGTTAATGTTGTCTTTTATGACCATGGCCGTCAGTATCGGTGCATTGGCTGTGTACTATCACTTAAGGGCATCGAATCTGTCTTCAGGGAGCACGTGGGTTGTACTTCTAACATTATGTATCTTCGTCAGCGCCTACGCAGCGGGCGCGGGTCCTATACCTTGGTTGATGTTGAGGGAAATCTTTCCTTCCAACGCCACGAGAAGAGCTACAGCCATCACTGTGGGCTTCCACTGGTTCCTCGCTTTTTGTGTGTCAAAACTGTATCAGAATTTGGTGGAAGTGATCCGGCCAGGATGGACGTTCTCGCACTATGCGATCATGTGCATCATCGGAACTGTTTTTGTGTACTTTTTCGTGCCAGAAACTAAAGGCAGGACCCTAAGGGAGATCCAGAACGACTTCGCGGGTATACCGAGCATAAAGAGGCACAGGCATGTTATAGAAGTGGAAAGTTTCTCGGATATTTGACTACCTTAGTTTAACTACAGCAACATTGCTCTCGGAATAATGCAAAAACGTACCAAATATACGTAAGTGTACTGTGTAACAATCATTTCAAAAAATGCCATAACATGAATGCTTCATTCATTCAAGCTATATAGCTCCGGTAGAAAATTTTTCTGCACTTGTGACGAGCCTCCAGGTTTTAAGGCTTAAGAACAATTAGAATCAAAATCAGTATTTATTCGGTGAAGTCAAAACACAGTTTTTTTTTATATTTTTTACTTTCATTTTTTTTAGTTGAAATGGTAAAAATATCTGTTGCTGTTTTTTTACCTAACGTGCATTTTAAGTTATTTTTAACAATAAATTAAATTATTTATATAACTTCGGAAGTGACTATTAGTTTTTAATATAGATATATTATGTTATATATTTTATTATAGGAAACGACATTTTTACATTTATCATAGGTACCAACATAAAAATTATTACCTATGTTCTTAAATAGGAAATCAAATCGATGTTGCTAAATTACTTGTTAAAATATACGGGGAGTAATAAAAGCAAAAAGATTTGAAGCGTATGCTAATATTTCCATTACAAAAAAAGCCAATTAATTTGACCATTTTTTTTCTCCCATCGCATTTCTTAAGTCTGATAGGTACTCGTATTGAAGCGGAGACATTGTTGAGTCGGTAAATTAAAAGATATTGATATTTATACTGTGTACATATAGAAATATTTATTTTTTTGTTTATTTAAATAATATTATATGAGATATTTTTCGTTTTTGGACTTTTGTTGTTTTATTGAGTTGTTGAAGAATCAGTAACTTACTGAAGTATTGCATCTTCATACGATTGAAACTATTGCAACCTCATACATGTGAAGCTTATTAAAAATAGTGTTATAAAAAATAATATTAAATGCTTTTCTGAAGATTCGCAAAATAAACACCTATTAAAGATAAATCTGTATTAACGACTGACTTCTGACAAGTGGCAATTTTATATATTTTTTCTAACAGACACAAGTAGGTAGAAACTACATCTTTGATACATTGTCCAAACAAATATAATAATTTTACTTTAATAATACTTAATCGATGTGATTGACTTTGACCGTCAACCGTATTTTTTTTATTTATTTATTTCTAGACTAGCTGTGCCCTGCGGTTTCACCCGCATGAAAGGTTTTTATACAACAACTTTTTTTCCCGACATCCGATTTCAATGAAA
The DNA here is from genome assembly GCA_907165275.2 of Zygaena filipendulae. Classification (NCBI taxonomy): domain Eukaryota; kingdom Metazoa; phylum Arthropoda; class Insecta; order Lepidoptera; family Zygaenidae; genus Zygaena; species Zygaena filipendulae. Next base: position 8,309,831 of record OU015673.1, on the reverse strand, counting down.
CAAAGCCTATATGTAGCTCCAGGCAAAGCTTGATCTACCTGTGAAAACCGCACGACAATCGGTTCAGTAGATGCGGAGATTATCGCTAACAGAAAGACAGACAGACAGAAAAGAATTTTAAAAACCTTTTTTTTGGGCTCGGTTATTTTTCTTTTATCACCCCTCTGAATTTTAGGTAAAAATATTCAATGTCCAGAATCGCGGATTCTACTCTTTTATTATAGTATAGATAGATAGACATACATATAAACATGATATTATATGTTACCCACGCTCTTTTGCAGCCAAGTCTACCGACGCGTCGGTGTCGCATCAAATAAAAACATTCTAAAAACAATTTTACCATATCTCAATTCGCTAGCATTTGTGTATTGTTTTCTCCAACAAAAAAAGAAACGAACCTAATATTTCTCCCGAGACGTGCGCGTCACGCGAAATAACTCCCCTCCCTCATTGTTATTATACAAACTAGCAGCTCCACGCGGCTTCATCTGCGTGAGCTTCGGGATTCCCTCGGGAGTTCCTAACATACTTAGCCGCTTTCACGGCTTAATTACTCAACCGATCATCGTGGAATTTTACGTACGCGTTTTTAGGGGTACAAAGAAATATACTTATGGTACTTTTTGTCCCGGAATTCCCGCGGGAATTCCGAAACTAGAGGACGAGAAACCGCTGGGAGCAGTCAGTAATTTAACAAAGTATATAACTAACTTGATGTGCCCGCGCGGGAGTTGCGGAATTCCCGCAGGAACTCCAAAGTAGCCTTCTTATGTATTCTTTATACTATAGGGATGTTGACTACTATTGAAAATCAAAATTCTAATTAGTCCGTCAGTTAGAAAATAAAAAGACAATAGACACGTATTTTTTGCTTTTTTAAATAAATTAAAATATAAAGAGATAAAGCGCATTAAATTTTAGGATGAGGGGGTCGTGACGTCACTAACCGCAAAACCGCCATACAAATTGTCAGAATAGTGACGTCACGCGAAATTTCAACTCAATATATCGCCGTTATTTTTTATATACGTGTCCAATATTTTTTTATAATCTACAAGACGGACTAAAAAATAAAAATTTGTCAACATGCCCATTAGCAGTGAAAGTCCCGTCAATATCGGTCCAACCGTTTGGGAGATTCACCCGCGTGAGTTTGTCATGACAATAACGAACCAAAAAAAAAACAATCATCCAATTCGGTGCAGTCGTTTGGAAGTTTTATGCGCTTAGCAACACATTTGGCGATTCATTTTTATTATATAGACTAGCTGTCCCCCGCGATTTCATCCGCGGTAATTTCGGAGTTCCCGCGGAGGTTGCGGGAAAAAAGTACTCTATGTCCTTCAGTTCCCTAGGGAATTCCGGGATAAAAACTATCCTATCTTTTAAGTTGGACCATATTATAAATGGTTACAAAATTTTATCAAAATCCGTTCAGTAGTTTAGTGATTTATATATATTAGACTAGCTGTCCCCCGCGATTTCATCTGCGGTAATTCCGGAGTTCCCGCGAGAATTCCGGGATTAAAAACTATCCTATCTTTTAAGTTGGACCATATTATAAATGGTTACAAAATTTTATCAAAATCCGTTCAGTAGTTTCGGAGTCCATCGCGGACAAACAACGTGACACGTGATTTATATATATTAGAAAGATATCTTGGATCACGGACAGCGACAAGCTGAGTTTTAGTTTTGAAACGTGTCCGAGTACGATTGACGACAATCCTCAGCCCTTAGGTATTCACTATGACCGTAACACGGCGCGTTAATAACTGCGTTTTTCCTTCGCGCTCAAAAAAGTTTCACTACAAACAAACACATTTACAACATGTCTTTTGGCATAAAGTATACTTAGATATTAAATTCCAATATTTTGATATCTGGAGCGTTCGGGATTGTGTTTTTGGGACGCGCGTTATGAGCAAGGAATTTTGTTGGTCGTAGTGACTAGTGAATGAGGGCCCAGGACCGCCAGTCTCGACAATGTTTTGACAACGTTATCGTATCGATCGTTAACTATGGACCCAAAAATCATGACAACATCACTACAGTAACCAACATTACGTGAATTGCAAGTTTCGAGTCGAGGCTTGCATTTAATGTAATATTGGTAATTTTTTTTTTATGATTTCGATCGACATGATTTTTGGGTCCCTATTTAACGATCGATACGATAACGTTGTCAAAACGTTGTCGAGACTGCCGGCCCAGGGGGCTAAGATGCGCAACACGATAAAATTTTATCGAGCCATTTTATCGATTCTCGTCGACAAAGCCGTACAATATGTCGACGAGAATCGATAAAATGGCTCGATAAAATTTTAGCGTGTTGCGCATCTTTGCCCGGCAGATCTCTTATTTAGTTCATTCTACATTGGCTACGCTACGTAACGCGTAGGCAACGCGGCACAGCAAACAATGAGACTAGTAAGTCAACTCCTAACAAAGCTTCGCGCCGACACGGCCGTACGTGTTCCGAATTGAAATAAGGCGTTTCAGGAATAAGGCTTATAGTATATCTATGTGCAGGTTGTTTGGGGTTAGGATCGATAACACTTTTGGACGGTTCGAGATACGATTTTGAAGTGAAAACTTATTTACCACCGTTGTGTTTTGCTAATTCGATGAAACGAAATAGCGACACTTAAATTTAGCCTGCGAGAGAATGAGATAGAATGCAAGTATGATATAACGGTTTCAGTTCTGCCGTGTGGTTTTTTTATGAAACTTTTATTTTTGACGCGATTTTTTCAATGATACTTGTGTCATTCGTAATAACGTGTACAAAAAAAAGAGTTGTGAACTTGTGTTATACCTACTTAGTAGGTACTTAGTGAGAAAAAAAAACATACGCGTCGAATTGAGAACCTCCTCCTTTTTGGAAAGTCGGTTAAAAATGCAGCTTAAGCCGCACGGTTACTTTCCTGTAGTAGGTATCCCGAGATATTGTAAATTCCTATCAGTAAAAAAAATTAAGAATCAGTTCAATAGTTCCAGAGTTTATGCCTTACACCCGAACTTACAAACAAACATGCGGGCTTTACAGTTTTACTCGTATAATATTGTGTAAAAATTTTAGTGGTTAGGTACTTTATACGACCTTTTATGTGACCTTGTGGAAAGATTCGCTCATGACCTAGTCAGTGGGTGGAGCTGTCAACGTCCTCTGATGGATGTTCCACTCAGGGTGTGGATGTGACAGATTTATGACGGCAAGGGCCGCGAACGCCCCCTTACGCCCCTCAGAGGCCCCACGGCCCCAGCGCCCGGACGTGGAACATTGTCCGGGGCAATCCCCATATAGGTAGGTACGAGCTTAAGCAAAGGTTACGATGAGATGAGTTGTGTCTTTAACAGGGTTAAGCGGTAAGATGCTAGCGAGCTACTAGTATTTAAAACGAAGAAGAAGAAAGAAAGAAAGATTTATTTAAGCAAAATGAGACACAACACAAATGATAAAATAATTAAAGAATAACAAAATATACATAATAATAATAATAATAAACTCTTTATTGAACACCACTTAAAAATAAACAATTACAAAAACAATTTTACTACAAGGTGGAACAATCGGCGGTCTTATCGCTCAGAGCGATCTCTTCCAGACAACCATAGGGTGCATAGGGAAAATTATAATCTAAAAGGAAGGCGGTGTTATAATATATAATAATACTCAGCATAAACACATCAACAATATATATTAAGTACCTACCAATGTATAAGTAAGTATACATATCACATAGCACACAAGTATCACTTATTAAAAATGAAAATTCGCTTTATTTATTAATTTATTCTTTATTGCACAGTGTGTACAAATGGCGAACTTAATGCCTTGCGGCGTTCTCTACCAGTTAACCATTGGGTAGACAGAGAGATATAGAAGATGGGGTGTGCAAACAAAACAATATATAAAATACTTAATACAAGACACTTATAATTAATAACTAAAACATAAAGACGCAATTTACTCACAATAAATACTATAACATATGCATATCCTACACATACAGCGGCGTGACGTCACGCCGTGCTACAGTTTATAGCACGTTATGATGACGTCAAAAGCCCCCACTCCTAAACTTTAATGCGTTTTATAGGTTTTATCTTCATATTTTTTCAATCATTTGAAATAGCAAAAAATATGTCTACTATTTTTTTTATTAACTAACTGACGGACTAAATAGAATTTTGATATTTATACCCCGAAATCTACCGTATTTATGGTTATTTAGCGTAGTTTTGAATACGTGAAATGATCGGGAGTATAAAAATGAATTAATGAAATGAACGAGTTTTTATTTCGTCTGAGATGAACACTTACAGGGAATTTAGATGAACTAAGTCAGACAAAACACTGGTCCGTAATGCCACTAACACTCCATCCACACAAACTGAATTCGCTAGAGATCGTTGTTTGACACCGCAGTTTGGCTAGTTGTAAAGAAAATAGACGAGTCAGCGTTGTGCATTTAAGTTCTTGTTGCAACAAGAGTTCGAAATCACAGCGGATCTGCGCAGAGAAGTTGCTGCACGCTCGCTTTGTGTGGACGTAAGCAGAGAGCCATGGGGGTAAGGCGCGTTTAGGGTTGACACAACAAAGCAGATAGAAGGGGCATCAACTCAGTTAAGTACGAAAACAAATTACAATATATACAATATGCAGGCATTACATGAATTAGGTAATTGTACCAGATTACAGATATGTACTGTCATGTATTGCTCGCCAATACGGCGAATATTATATAATCTTATCTTTATCTATCTAATATATATAAATAACGTGTCACGTTGTTTGTCCGCGATGGACTCCGAAACTACTGAACGGATTTGGATAAAATTTTGTAACTATTTATAATATGGTCCAACTTAAAAGATAAGATAGTTTTTATCCCGGAATTCCTGCGGGAACTCCGGAATTAATGCGGGAAACTGCTTATCACCGTAAACTACAGCACTTTTTTCCCGGAATTACCGCGGGAACTCCGAAATTACCGCGGATGAAATCGCGGGGGACAGCTAGTAGATATATATACACACCCAGACTGGAAAATGGAACCCTGTGTTCATCACACAAAGTCCACCCCCACCGGGAATCGAACCCGGAACCTCTTGATTAGCGGACAGGCATGGTGACCATTGCGCCAATTCGGTCGCAATTGTGCGGTCAAATATCTAATATAAACTGGCATCTTGTTGTACCATATCCTTGCGATTAAATGAATAGAATAGAATTAATGTATTTATATCATGGCAGAATAGAGTATTATTACGAGTAGGTCCTATTTATTGCCACCTCAAAATATAATAACTATTTACATTTGGCAACCCTGAACGGCGCGGCGGTGAACAAACCGCCAGGTAAGTGATGCGCCAGGTAAGTAATGTACCAGGTAAACGTGACGGGTATAGGTGGGTACGCACTGGGTACTCGGGAACGCCCTTCGCGGCTGCGACAAGCGACGAAGCCGCACAGGATGCACTGGACGAACCCGACAAAATTCATCGAACAGAAGTGTTTAAACTTTATCGATGTTGACCGCTGATAATGATTTTAATATAAAAAAAAGTCCCGCAATTCAAAAACCTCTCGGATATTTTCAAAGTCTGCTCTCGTCTCAAGGCTCGCTATAATAACCTTATTTCTCACGACTGAGATATTACGCAGACGAAAGAACAACCGTTTATAAAAGGAACTCAAAGTCGTTACAGTAAAAAAAAAAGAAACGATAAAAATGTAGACGATAGCTGCTGTTCTTTTATTCAATTTCAAATCGCACTTGGTTTCATAAAAAGAGTAATAGAATCAATTTAAATTTCGAATGCTGAATTTGAAGTTTTTGTTTAGGTTTAGGTACACTTTCTTTTTGGGTTTGTGGAGATTCGAGATCTTTACCATTATAAATGCGAATGTGAGTTTGTTTGTAACGCTTTCACACCTTAACGACTTGACCAAACACTATGAAATTTTGCATACACGCTGTCAGTGACAGAGAAGGGTACTTTTTCTCGCGGGAACTCTTATTTGACATCTAGATCAAGAGGAATCAACATATAGAATGCTTGGTCCTGAATGACTGATGGATCATCGCACGGCCTAAACCGCTGGTCGAAGAGACCTGAAATTTGGAGGGTGTGTTCTTTGTATGACGTAGGCATCCGATAAGAAATAATTTTTGAAAATTAAACCCTTAAGGGCATGAAAAGGGGTTGCAAAGTTTGTATGGAACAATTCCGCGGGAACTTCGAAATTATCGCGGGTGAAACCGCGCGGGACAGCTAGTCAACATATAATGGGGATGTGGACTACTTTTGAAAATCAAAATTCTAATTAGGCCGTCAGTTAGAAAATAAAAAAACAATAGACACGTATTTTTTGCTTTTTTAAATAAATTAAAAGCATTAAAGTTTAGGGTGAGGGAGTCGTGACGTCACTAACCGCTAAAACCGCCATACAAACTGTCAGAATAGTGACGTCACGCGAAATTTCAACTCAATATATCGCCGTTATTTTTTGATTACGTAAAAAAAGAAAAAATACGTGTCCAATATTTTTTAATGATCTACAAGACGGACTAAAAAATTAGTCAACATGCCCATTATACGGAAAGATAAGTGTTTTAACAATCTAATAAGTAGCTAATTATTTTCCATCTACCTTTAACCGATAGCCATATTCAGCAAGAACGTCAAGAGATTCAGTGTGCTGTTACTATCAGGTGTTAGCTTAAACGAGGCGCTTATTGAAGGAGCAACTTACACATTTCATCACAATTTACAAGAGTGTAAGTTTAACCTTTCCACTGTAACTTAGGAACCACCAAAACACTTCATGTTAAGTTCTGTCAAAGAGGTGGATGTAAAGTGCTGCTCTATTTACTCTATGGTCGAGTTCTATCTATAGAATATCTTACGACCCGCGTACACAGTGGTGCTAGTTTGGCCAAGTGAAAGCAAACGCCGACAAGTTAACTTCGTCAACGGAAAATGAGCTCTATACATCTATATGCACTTTAAAAGTTAATGAAGCATTTCATGCCAAGTTCTGGGCCCTTATTCTCTATGACCAACAACATTCCTTGCCCATAACGCGCGTCCCAAAAACACAATTCCGACCGCTCCAGATGGCATAATATTAGAAATTAATATTCTGTATACCATAACACACGTGGTAAATGTATTTTTTTAAAGTGAAACTTCTTTGATCGCTAAGGAAAAACAATTTTTGTGGCGTCTTATCTTAACGCGGCGTGTCATTGTCATAGTAAATAGGGGCCTTGATGAGTCAACGCTAACTTTCAAAGTTAAATGAACTCTCAATCGGTGCAAATAGAGCTCAACTTAGAGTAGACGGTGATCAACAAATTTACGCCATCTTGTACCCACTTGTCCTACACTAAATCCAAAAAGAGTATGTTCTAAATCGGCCCCCTCAGCCAAGTTGACATTCTTTACTCGTTAACGCATAGAAAACTAAGGAACGTCAGGTCACGTGGTCACAAAAAACCGATCAATCAAAAGTTCAGTTTTGTGTAACCACGTGACGTAACGATTCATACTTTTCTACGCGTGAAAGATCATATAATTATTATCGACTTGGCCAAGGGGGCCTTTATAAAGTCAACTGTATTGTTAAAAAAAATATGGTTACAAAAAACTTTTGAATAAAATACAAAATAACATTTCGAACCGCCATTACGTCATTAGTGAAAAATGAGTACCTACATATTACATAACCTACGTGCTTTCGGTGTCCATAATTTTGTGGCATTTTGGGATAATGAAGGATCCAACAAATCGGTTTATATTTTATTTTTATAACAATCGCAATGAAAGTACGTTTGGGTTATTATGATATTTCTTTTTTGAGTTATATTTAAAAATACGTCGCGTTGTATTCGTCAAATTGTATAATTTATATACCTGCATATGGTTTGGTAATGGACTGGAGTCATGTCTGAAATATAAGTAGATAGCCTCGTTGGGCAAAGAGTTAGCGAATTTGACTGCTACGCCAAGTATCGTGGGTTCGAGTCTGGGCGTTAAGTTTACTATGTATCATAAGTATGTATTTACAAAAACGTTCTATAAGTTTGGCGTGTTTATATCAGTTGTCTGGTTGGGGCTTCGTAGTACAAACTCTGCTATAAAATAATAATAATAATCCACTTCACAACACACAGATCAACTTGATCCCACACTAAGCTATAAGCTTGTGTCGTGGATACTAAGCAAAAGTTAACATTTGTTTGACTATTTTTTCTTTTTATTCCGTCTTGTAGATCATTAAAAAATATTGGACACGTATTTTTTCTTTTTCTACGTAATCAAAAAATAACGGCGATAAATTGAGTTGAAACGCGAGACGTCACTAACCAGTGCAGTTTGTATGGCGGCTTGTAACGGTAAGTGACGTCACGAGCCCCCACCCTAAACTTTGATGCGCTTTATCTCTGTGTATTTTCATTTATTTGAAAAATAAAAAAAATATGTGTCTAATGATTTTTAATTTTCTAAACGACGGACTAATAAGAATTTTGATTTTCAAAAGTTGTCAACATCCCCGCTTGACTATGACTTATTCTTATTTAAACTCAGGAAGTAAGTCGAGCACGGAACCTTCACTAGACCCCGAGGGGGTCAGATGACGCACGAAGGGGGCGCTACTGCGTTATGTGGTCGTGTAATGTTTAAAGTGGTCTATGAGAAAAAAAAGTATGGGAACCTCTGCTTTAATTCGACACATGAATTTTTTTATCCACGTTTGGATAAAAAAGTTCCAGGTGTTTCAGTGAATATAACTCGTCCTAGACATTGCAAAGGATGAATGCTAGCCGTTCAGACGCAACGTTAAAGAGGCCTTTTAGGACGTAGTTCCAAGCAAATATGTAAATATATAGCACGGAGACAAAGTTTTCAGAACATTATCCAAAAAGGAAAGCTTTAAGCTAGTACATTTATTCATCCCAACAGAATAATATCCTTACTACTTACTACTCAATAATGCAAATGTGAGTTTATTTGTAGAGAAAATTAGTTCAATCGCACATGAAACTGTTACCATAAGAGGCATAAATAGGTAATATAGAGTAGACAATATGGTTTCGCATTTCGCACGAGTACACATTAAAAAGTGATAAAAATAAAAACAAAGCAGTGGTTAATATAAAAAAATAAACTGTATTTACAGTACGTGGGATAATTTCAAAACTTTTGAACAAAAAACGATTTCAAAGTAATACGTACGTTGTACAGAGCTAAAAAAATATAGAGAGGGACCTCATTTACGAAACCGCATCTGTTGCGGTCTGAGTTTTTTCGGCCTGTCGACTGAATAGATGCGATATTATATAAACGGGTAAGATAGGGTGGACACTGACTTTTTTGTAGTACGCAGGGTTGTATTCGTAGCTTAGGTGGTAGGTACAGTTAAAAAGTTAATCTATGTTGTAATTTCGATCACGGATCACGATAGTGAACGAACAAAAAAATGAATAGTAAAAAAAAAATTTCATTACTCATACTCGGAAAGTAGGTCTGAAGTTGCCTGAGAAGCGGGTTGAAAGTAACACTTTTCAGCCCTAGGGAGAATCACTTTCAACTGACAGCTGGATACTGCAGAAACTCAATTTTTTTTTTCATATGTCATAGGGGGCATACTTACTGGCCAGTAGCACACCTAATGGTTGATTTATGTAAAATAAAATTCACTCATTTTTTTCTTTAGCTAATTTCTATTTTTATTTTTACTTTCCTTGCATTCGTAATGAAAAGCACAGTGTTATCCTCGGGAGAAAGACTTATTTAGTCCCTCGATCTATTGGCGCCCTCGCTACGCTCGGGCGCCAAACCCCGTCTCGGGACTAATTAACTTACTTTCACCCCTAGGATAACAATGTACTATTACCGACTTCGAAACACCGAACTAAAACGGGAAAATAAATAAAAAATGCTGGAGTCGGTTATTTTTTTTTAATTATCAAATTACGCTTTTATTTCCTCTTTTATAAATATTAGTACATTTAATACCCCATGTTTGGAAAAGGACAGAGTCGATTTTGATAATACTGTGCAATCCTAACAATATTATATAATAACGGGTCGAAATAGATATATTCCTTTTTATCGAAGTCGCTTAAAAAGGTGTGAGGAGCTTCATTCCTGTCGGAATCCCCATATAGCGCAGGATTTTTAAACTAATTTTGGGGTTATTTTTGTATAAAATCATTTCAAACGTGCGCGCGTCAGATGTAGAAAATTGTCCAACTTCATACTAACGAGCCGCCCGACCCTAATGAAAATGAAATTTTAATGACGGCCTGGAACGAGTTATTTTCGCGTTACAAATTCGAGTCCACAGGTTCCAAAGATTATCTACCTCTACATCTGAACTTAAATAATATACACACCGGCAGAATTAGAGGAACATAAAAAGGCAGAGTATAGAAATAATTACGTATATTAAAACCAATTATTATCAGGCATGAAGTAATAAACTAATATACATCTTTTAACATCGACTTTAAGAAGTTTTTAGTTAAATTTTATTAAAAATAATCAAAATTAAAAAAAAAAAATCTCTAGTTTGTGAGAACACAGACAAATTTTGTTGCAAATAAAAGTTGAATCACGAAGGGGAAACACACGTTATTAATCGTTCATTTATTTAGTGTTAAAATCACAGTAATCTTTAATTTACAACATTATTTGTGTGCCCACAAATTAGAGAAAAAGTGTTTTTTTATTATTATTATTTTAAATAAAATTTAATAATTTAATTACAAACTTTTAAAGCATTAAAAGATGTATAATAATTTATTACTTCACGTCTAATTATTATTTGTTTTAATATATATACGTAATTATTTCTATACTCTGCCTTTTTATGTTCCGCTAATTCTGCCGGTGTGTATATATTAGTGTAGAGTTTTTGGCGGGGATCGAAGATGGCGGTTCCGTCATTCATTTACCTAAAGTTCGTGTCTTATAGTGCTTTATGGGACAATAATTTTCGCAGTGGCGGTTATTTATGTGTACAAGAAGTTATATAAGACGCTTCGAACTGATTTCTCTGGTGGAGAACTTGCTTCTCTCAGCTTGTACAAGAGCTCTTGTACAAGAGCTCCGAGAAAGATTTTGCTAATTTAAATTTCAAAACAGTACAACGACGCTCTAAAAGCTATTATAGTAACAGCAAATAAGTTTATTTTATTTCGAACTGTCCAAATTCTTACTGCCTATCACAAATGTGAAAGTGAGTTTGTTTGTTTGTTTGTGAAGCTGTCACTCCTTAACTACTCAACCGATAATTATGAAATTTTGCATACCCGTAGTCAGGGGTACAGAAAAGCACACATAAGGTACTTTTTATCCCGGAATCACCGCAGAAACTCCGAAAATAACGCGGGTAAAACTGAAATGAAGTTTTGCATACTACACGTTGTCAGGTGTACAGAAGGATATAAGTTTATAGAGTACTCTCATCCTGGTATTTCCCCCACTTCTATGAAATTAACGTCAGTGAAGCCGCGGGAAACAGCTATGCAAAAGCCCAAAAGAAAAACAGAAGAATATCAGTGTAGATGACAATAAACGTAGACACGACATGTACATACAACTAAATGTAGCTATACATAATACTTTCCATCGTAGAATTCGTAGATAAACATATAAATTCCAGATTTCATAAACAACCGTCTGCTGAATAACACAATATGGATATGCTCACAGATAAATGAAATTGACTAGAGATGACATGTAGGCGGGGCAGGCGCGCCACGATTGCAAAGGTAGAACAATTAATGTTCTAATTTGCCCAAAGCTTTTTTCTACTATCCCAAGTACAAGTATATTTTCCACAATATTCCCAAAAACTGTGAATTTTGAAAACAGTGACTAAGTTAAAACGTAGCCAAAAATCGTTTAATACATTTCTTTACCTTAATGAATGTTTAAGTGCGTGACGAATAGTTTTGTGTGCGAAAATCACCCGGCGACACTGGTTTTCACCTGTTTTCATACTAAGCTAAGTTGATGTCCCTTCTATCAGTTATTTTCTGTTCTGTGTATATACTAATGTTATTACGGCGAGCCGCCACGCGGCGCCACCGTCAAGAAATACATTCCAAAATACATAGAATGTATTTCTTTACGCGCACGCATTATGCCACTCTTGGCATAATCGAGACGTAAGCGTATAGTACATTCTGCTATGTATCAGGAATAACGTTTCCTGTCTGTGATGTACGACCTCTTTTGGCACTACACACAGATGAGAGGACTGTCGAGCTTAGCTGTGCAGATTCTGTTCAAAAAAATTTAATCAGTTGAGCATAGAACTTTATCAAATAGCCAAAAGAAAAAAAAAACATTATAACAGAGTGCGCAATTTGATGAATCGCCGATGGACTTTTTTTTAAAGAAACAAATGGCATGAAAAAAAAAGAATACAACCTTAAAAATTAAATTAAATAAAAATTTAAACAAAAATTAACTAAAAAATCGCTTATGCCAAAAGGGTCAAGAACATTGAAAATACCTTTTCAATTCAATATGTGAAGGTCACCCGCGTAAAATCCCTTCTTTAATTAGGATTTGCTCTGTGATACCTACCAGTTTTTTATTTTATTTAAGTAATTATATTTTTATCAGTGACATGTAAGCGCGAATTACTCTGTATCTATGACATATTTTCAGGTAATTCATGTTAAACTTTATACAAACAAGGCCAGACGCCATAATTTGAAAAAAAAAAGCCAAGAATAAAAATCTCTGCAAATACTAGAAGACTGCCAAGGCACTACTACCTCGGCCTCGGCACGTCAAAGTACTACCCCTTGTGTGTTATGTTAATATTAAAAGCGGGTAGTCCGCGCCGCGCGATATTATCAGCCATCGACGCCTCGCACCTACTACGTCACGGGAATAACAGCTCCTCCTGGTGGGAACGGATGGAAACTCTTTGAAATGGTAACACTGAGCTGTGCTTTGCGAGAAAAAAATTGATTTTTAAACAAAAAAAAAATCCACATTCCACTATATCTACCGATGTTTTATAAAATTGAATTAATCACTTTTGCAATCTTTTGTATTTTTTGTTTGTATTTAAAAAAAAAAAAAAAAAAACAACAACAATGGGCATGTTGACTAATTTTTATTTTTTAGTCCGTCTTGTAGATTATTAAAAAATATAGGACACGTATTTTTTCTTTTTTTACGTAATCAAAAAATAACGGCGATATATTGAGTTGAAATTTCGCGTGACGTCACTATTCTGACAGTTTGTATGGCGGTTTTGTGGTTAGTGACGTCACGACCTCCTCATCCTAAACTTTACTGCGCTTTATCTCTGTATATTTTAATTTATTTAAAAAAGCAAAAAATACGTGTCTATTGTTTTTTTTATTTTCTAACTGACGGACTAATTAGAATTTTGATTTTCAATAGTAGTCAACATCCCTATTACCTACCTATACCTACCTACACCGCGTTTTACGAAAAACCTCGAAAATCCGAACAAGAAACATACTATATTGTCAAAGTCACGGCTATCCCTTCATAGTTCTAGTTTATTAGTGACTAGCTGTGCCCCGCGGTTTCACTCGCGGTAATTTCTGAGTTCCCACGGGAATTCCGGGATAAAAAGTACCCGATGTCCTTCTCTGTGCCAAATTTCATCGAAATCGGTTCAGCCGTTTTTGAGTGAGTGAGTAACAAACATCCAAACAACCACACTTTCACATTTAAAATATTAGTAGGAATATACTAGCTGTTCCCCGCGGGTTCACCCGCGTTAATTTCGGAGTTCTCGCGTGAATTCCGGATTACAATATAGCCTATGTTACTCAGGGATAATGTAGCTTTTTGATGGTGAAAGAATTGTGGATATCGGTGCAGTCGTTTTTTAGTTAAATCGTAACAAACAAACAAACAGAAAATCAAATCTTTCCTCTTTATAATATTAGTATAGATAATATATATAAAGATACTTGTTAAATGAGTAGAAAATCTATGTTTTATTTACGAATAATACGCAGAATAATATAGAGGTCGCACTTGAACATTTGGAGTCCTTTTACATTACTTGAAGATCCATTTATTAAATCAATCAATCGCAAATGAATGATACAAAACAATTTAAGCCAAATCTCACCAATTAGAAATTCAAATCAGTGCCGAAGGAGCTTCCAATGGAAAATGTTTTCCATAGATTAATATCGATGTCGCAGTGAACGGAGGCGGCTAGAGATAAAAGCAATATTGAAACGATTTTAAGACGATACTTATGGCGCGTAATCTGAGTTTACGTACCACCCTAGGGTTGTCCTCGTGAAGGATCTAATGCGGTAAGCATACAACACGGATATGAAGTCAAAATAAGTGGAATCCAGTGGAGCAAAGATAGGGCGTTATCTATCTATCTATACTATAGTAAAAGAGTAGAATCCGTGGTTCTGTACATTGAATAGTTTTAACAAAAATTGACAGGGGGCGATAGAAGAAGAGTAATCAACCACAAAAAAAGAGTTTTTAAATTTATTTTCTGTCTGTCCGTCTGTCTGTCTGTTCGCGATAATCTCCGAATCTACTGAACGGATTGTCATGCGATTTTCACAGGTAGATTAAGCTTAACCTGGAGCTAATGCTAGAGCTACATATAGGCTTTGTTTCATTTAAATCGGATGTCAGGAAAAAAGTTGTTATATAAAAACGTTTCACGCGGGTGAAACCGCGGGGAATTGTACTATTTGCGAATTGGACCATTTGCGTATTGAATGATTTGCGAATTGGACTATTTGCGAATTGAACGATTTGCGAATTGGACTATTTGCGAATAGAACCATTTGCGAATTGAACGATTTGCGAATTGGACTATCTGCGAATTGGACTATTTACGAATAGGACCATTTGCGAATTATACAATTTGCGAATTAGACTATTTGCGAATTGGACTATTTGCGAATAGGACCATTTGCGAATTGAACAATTTGCGAATTGGACTATTTGTTTTATTTATTTATTTATATATATTAATTGTTACATGCAAAGATAGCTATAAATAGACATAAGTTACATGTACCCTGGCAGGGTTTTACAATATTATAATGATAGCAGTATTAGGTACACTTTAAAATATGTTACAAATAAAATGAAACAAAAAACGATCCATCAATTACATTATTAATTGGTAGAACTTAAGTTTTATCTGTCATGAAGTCGTCAATCTTGTAGTAACATTTCATAATTAAGAAAGATTTCAGTCGTTTTGCAAAGATTTTGTCATGTGTTGTGTTTTTTATGTCGTCCGGGATTTTATTATAAATCATTATTCCTCTGTAGTATGGACCTTTTTTATATACAGGAATACATTTAATTCAGTGCGCAAACTTTGCCCAATTAAAGTTAAATGAGTTTTATTAAGCACCTATTTTTTATTTTGATAAGTCTTAGTACAAAAAAATAAAGTTATTGTTAATGGAAGATGTTGCCTTTGAAATTGATTTTATGGCTACTCTATTTGCCGCCGCCGCCCCCGGCCCCACCGCGCGCCGCCCGAAGCGCTCGTTCGTTTTTCGTGCACAGGCGTAGGTAGGTATTTACGTGGGTTACAATGTACCTACCTACCGGCTGATCGCTAATTCTATCAGGTTCGAACTAGACTTTTTAAGATTAGACCGTGATCTGAATTTATTAGAAGAGTAATTCCAATTTTTCCTTCATACTTTCATGGGCTTAGGACCATCAAAATGCAGAAAATAAAGAATTAATTAATAATTTAACCAATTAAATTATGACACTTTTAAAAACATAATAAAATTAAAATTATTGATATTAGGTAGGTACCTACTTAATGCTTAGGTAGGTACTTCTGCATTAAGGCGTATTTAAAAAATTGGAATCAACTACGTATTTACAATAATGTTCAATCAAAAATAAGCTAGGTATTCACTAAAATTGTTAATTAAAAATGATTGCTTACCCTACATGTCACTAATCACTGTATTTTAATAATTGTTCAAAATGAAGTCCTCCTCTTTCTAAGCATAATCGTGGACGTTTAACAATTTATTTAAACGTTTTTATTTAGTTTATTAACAATGTTTATTAAAACGCACTTGGTGATGCGTCTCTCGCACCAAATGGGGATTATTAAACGACCACCAATGTTCATTTGTACATTGTACAGTCCCACACGTGTGAACAATGCCTCATCCGTCCACAAGATGTTCACTTCGCGGTGATTTAGAAGCCACTCGCATAAGGCTCGACGTGGTGCTGGGTCTATGTCATGGAGCTGCTGTACGGGCTGAAAGTGGTATGGATGTAGTCCGGCTGTATTTAGCAGCTTCCATACCGCGTACTGGCTCACACCAAAGCGACGTGCCGCATCGTTTGTACTGGCCCTTGAGCGTGATGTGCGGTCCTAAACTGACCGTGATCAAGCAGCCTTTGAGTGGCTGCTAAAATTGTCCTTTCATTAGGGACCGCGGGGTTTACGATACCATGGGCTCGCATTCGAGGTATGCTCTCCATTACATAATTCTGCGAGCACGTCGTAAACTTTCACCACTTAACAGATACACCCGGACCATCTCATAAAACTCGCGGTTACTAAAGTCCGACATCGTGACCTAGGTACGACTACGAGTAGTACGACACACACGCGGCGCAGGGGTTGCGCGGGAAAGCGATTGGACGCGACGTCACGATAGCGCATGCGCAAGCAGACTGTCGGGCCGGCAGTGTCGGCTTATCGGGCGAGCCGCGGGCGCCTGCCCCGCGCGCCCCGCCCGTTTCGCCCGCCCCGCCCGTGTCTGGGCATCAGTTGTCGCCCGAGAGGTTCACCCCCGCTGCAACCTCACCGCGTACGGCTCACGGGTCACGGCGCGTGCATCCACAGCTGATATTATTACGATAAGATAGTATCCATGTTTTACGGATTTAAAGTGGGATAAAAATAAAAAAAAAAAATTTTAACTAATAGTGGAAATGTGTTCTATTACTGATACTGAACCACCACAATTTTTTTGCGCACTCCTTAAAATTTAAGCCTGTATATCTAGTTTTGATTCTGGAATTAGAAGCTTTTTATTGCGTCGGGGATTTCTGTTAAAGTCGAATAAATTTATATTTTGCCTAACAAATGTAGCAACTTCAAGGATGTATATGGATGTATATGGATGGATGATTTGCGAATAGGACCATTTGCGAATTGAACAATTTGCGAATTTGACTATTTGCGAATAGGACCATTTGCGAATTGAACAATTTGCGAATTGGACTATTTGCGAATAGGACCATTTGCGAATTGAACAATTTGCGAATTGGACTATCTGCGAATTGGACTATTTACGAATAGGACTATCTGCGAATTGGACTATTTACGAATAGGACCATTTGCGAATTGAACAATTTGCGAATTGGACTATTTGCGAATAGGACCATTTGCGAATTGTACTATTTGCGAATCGGACCATTTGCGAATTGGACCATTTGCGAATTGTACTATTTGCGAATTGGACCATTTGCGAATTGAACGAAATGCGAAAGTGAGTTTGTTTGTTACGCTTTCATTCCATAACAGTTGAACCGATCATCATGAAATTTTGCATACACATCCTCAGAGGCACAGAAAAGGACATAGGTCACTTTTAAACCTGGCATTCCCGCGGAATCTCCGAACCGCGAGGAACAGCCAGTTCTTTTACAAGACAAAAATATTAAATGTATATCATAATATCAACTAGAAATGAGTTTTTTTTTATTGTATGTAGGTAAGCCGCCTTAAATGTAGTGGCAAACAAAAGTGATTGCATTTTATATCGAATTCAAATATAGTCTAATCTCATTTAATTAAATTTTTCAAAGTTTATGGATTTTATAACAACAAAACCATGGTAGAGCCTTAACAAACAATGCCTACATCAACATTGTTGACCCAATTTTAAAGAGAATAAAAGGATTTTTATTAAACACACGCGTGTTTTAAAAATTACCAGAACTTTAGAATCTTATGTTGTACGTGTTCAGGGATACTGTAGCTTTTGTTTCACTGAAGGACTGTTTAGAATCAGTTCGGTAGTTCGAGAGGTTTGCAAACAACCGAACAACAAAACGAAAAAAAATTACAATACAATACAAAACCTATTACTTAGATAATTCAGTTTCAGTTCGATTTTGGTACCAAATAAATCTCTATTCTATTCAATTTTATACTTTATCGTACCAAAGATTTTTTTAAATTAATTTCATGGCAAAAAAGCGGCCTTATGCTAGATGCGGCGTAATTATTGTTATAATATTAGTAACATTATTAATTATTTTATTTATATAATTAAATTTTCATCGAAGACCAAGGGCCCAACAAACCCAATGGGGCAGTCCGCTCAGCTGCAATCATCTTCAGGATGCTACTGATTCGTAGGCACTGCAGCAGAGGGGCGGCGTTTTTGCGCATGATGGTGTGAAATCCGTCTGTCCGTTTCTCCGCAAACATCTCCGAAGCATAGCGCCACGGCAATCCCAGCAGCATCCTGAAGGCGTTGTTATTATAGATGGGTAATCAACCTGAATTAAACCCGATAAAAGCCCGCCATTTTCAGGTTAAAACCCGAGTTTATATATAGTTGTTATATTGCAGTAATGATATTATAAGTTGGTATATTTACCAAAATTCTACCGGCAACCCTACCGAAGCGTGCTTCCGCGATTCGCTTTTCATCACCGCCGAGCCCACTGGAGCGAAAGTCATAAATCACAGCTTAAAAACATCAACTTTCCAAGGTGCAAACTTTTGTTTATATTTGTTATTCCACTGCGATTCCAAAATAAAGGTGTCGGTAAGAAAACAACCTATCATGACGCTTTCCTCTTTCAGCATAGGCATTTAAAATTAGAGGAAAAATACTTTATACTTTTTTGTATAACGAAATCGAATAAAATTGTAGAAAATTCTGCATTATTTATCGAAGGTTCTTTAGCAGTATAAAAAAAGATTTTCCGAGGATTCTGAAAATACATACAGACAGACTGAAAGACGGATTAAAAAAATAATATTGTTTTTGATTGTAGTGTGCAATCTATATCTATTCTAATAACATAATAAAGAGGTACGTTTGTGAGTTTGTAACGTTATACCAGGTACCAGGTAATCTCTGGATCTACTGAACCTATTTTGAAAATTATTTCACGTATAGGAAGCTACGGGATTCCTGAGTGACAAAGGGTACCTACTTTTTATCCCAAAATTTCCACGGGAACTCCGAAATTACCGTGGGTAAAACCGCGGGGGTCAGCTAGTCTATACTTAATATTATAAAGAGCAAAAGTTTGTGAGTTTGTGGGTTTGTGAGTTTGTGACGTTGTAAGGGGTTATCTCTGGATCTACTGAACCGATTTTGAAAATTCTTTCACTTATAGGAAACTACAGTGATCCTGAGTGACATAGGGTACCTACTTTTTATCCCGGAATTCCCGCGAGTACTCCGAAATTACCGAGGGTGAAACCGCGGGGGTCAGCTAGTATAATATATTGTGTAAAAAAAAGCAAAATGTATAATATGTATGTAAGGTGTATGAATGTGAAATCAAAAAAAATGTAATTTAATTTAAATTTTATTAATTTCAGAGGGCATAAGAATGAGACGAATGAACGAGCGAGGTAGCGAGAGCGAGTAGGAAGTGTCAGGTGTGAAGTTGTGAAATAAAGAGATGTCATGGCGATAGTCGTTTGAATAGTTCAACCTTAATTACATGTATTAAGTTTGAATTATGGGAGAACATGTAAATATTGAAATTAAAAAATATAATAATACTAACCGCCGCACTCAGAGTCGACTTTAATGATTACTTAGTTAAGTATAGATTTTCAAAACAAAACTGCCGCAATCAGAGAAGATCAGTAAATTAATGTTAGTTGGCATTTAATGAGATGTAACTTAATTAGTTAAATGGCAATTAACATTAATTTATTAAACTTGTCTGATTGCGGCAGTTTTGTTTTAAAAATCTATACTTAACTAAGTAATCATTAAAGTCGACTCTGAGTGCGGCGGTAAGAAAGCTGAATTTCGTAACGAGTGGCATAAAGCTGCCGCGCCGATTCGTTACAATTACTTACCTAAGTATGTATATATTAGGTTAAAATACATTAAAAATACATATTACTTACATCACACGTACCTACCTACAGTGGGAAAGATAACATTATCCCACTTTCATCTGAAGGCTCTCGAGCAATCTCCAAACAAAAACGGAAGGCTCTTTGTCGTATCGAACGTGGGGCGTTATTTTACCTAAAGCTTGGCGCAGACTGTACTTCAATACCTACTTACCTTTATAAAGAGAAATTTAATACTGTCCCTTAGTGAGCTCATTACTTGAGAACGGCTGCTAGATAGGTTTAGTTTTTTATTTTCCTAATCCAATTAAGGTTGTTAGTGAAAGGTAAATCAAATAGCACGGCAATGAAAGAGTTCGGGGCAAACTGAAATAATATTACTTATTCACAACACAGATCTACTCGATCCCACACTAAGCTATAAGCTTGTGTCGTGGAAACCAAGCAAACGTGTTATATACCACATATTTATTACATATAATATAATTTTATAGATATAAACACGAGACTGGATTTCGTTATGTGGTTATACGTACTTTATTTTCTTACTAGCCGATCCCCCACGGTTTTGTAGTCGCGTAAATTTCGGAGTTCCAGTGGGAATTCCGAGATAAAAGCCCTCTATCTCACACAGGAACACTGTATCTTTGTATCCTATGGATGAGAGTTAAAATCTGTGTAGTTTTTGAATTGATCCATTACAAATTCATCTGTCGCCTTTGAAGACCTCCTCGCGTTCTTCAACCTCACACTTGTATATTTGAATAAACACTATACTTATATGAGCTTTAAACATTCAATCGTTCTTTAATCATTATTCAATAGAAATCATTTTGTCTTCATATTTTATTACGACCAAATAAAAGAAAGAAAGAATAATTTATTCAAGCTATAGCTAAGTATTGGCATGGACCAAATTGGTATTAACCACCACATTTCAGTCGAAATAAACGTGCCTTCCTAGATAGTAAAAGCAGCCCATTGATACCATACAAATGAACTGATTCAAGTACCTACTTTCCCACAAGTAAAGATGGCCGGCTTGTACACGTGTGCACGTGGTTTGTGCGTGTGCGTATCGTAAGGTAAAAAGTTGACAGCGAGCTGACAGTTTCTGTCACCTGTCAGTGAATAATTGTCAAATGTAGATTCTACATGTGACAAACCTGACAAACTTTTCTCGGTCAATTTCGCGGGGTATGAGGAGGCATGCAATCGGTGGGAGAAGGAGACCATGGTAGATATATTACAATGAGTTGTTGAGTGTGCGTTCACCCTAGAGTCGAACATGGCGCCTCCATTTCTCGGCGGCACGACCACGTGCACGGATCGCAAAACAATCCACGACGCGACGTAAACATCATAAATTACATTAACAACAAGTAAACAAGGTGAATATTTGTTTTGGGGAAAACTAGCTGATCTCCCTTGATTTCCCCCGCATTTTTCCGCAATTCCCGCAGGATTTCTTTATTAAGAGACATAGAGTAGAGCGAAAGAGTATTCGTAATAGTCTTGGAATCACCTCCGCTACATCTGTGTTCACGACAAACTTAAAATTTACTGAACGGATTTTAATGCGGTTTTCACATTAGATAGAGAGATTCACGAGAAAGGTTTAAGTATATAATCCGTCAAAGGTTTTGTGTAAATTGGTTAAAATATAACGATAATTGTTGGTAGTGTCGGAAAAGTGCATAAACTTTTTCATACTATACGTTGTCAGGTACATAAAGTACCTTTTGTCCTGGAATTTATGCAGGAACTCTGAAATTAACGCGGGTGAAACCGCGGGGAGCAGTTAGTAGGAGATGGAGTACTCTTATCCTGATATACCATGATTATATTACTCAATATTGTTTTTTTTTATGTCATAGCGGGCAAACGGGCAAGTGGTACACCTGATGGTAAGTGATTACCGCCGCCCATGGACATCTGCGACACCAGAAGGCTTGCAGGTGCGTTGCCGACCTGGAATGGGGATAGGAACTGGCTTTCAAGTGAGGCTGCCGGAACACACCGTTAGGTGCTTGGCGACAGATTTGCAACTTGAAGGTGGTAGCTAGCCAGCCGGGCACTAGAGAGCGCCCTACCACCATGCTATGGTCTCCTCACGATGTTTTCCTTCACCGACAGCTCAAGCTCATTGTTAGGGTTTGAACCTACGCCTTACGGCGTTTGATCCGAACGCACTAACCACTGAGCTATCATCGCTGTAAAATTGTATCCTTGTTTTATCCTATTATCCATTGTATCCTATTCCAAGACCTAAATTACTCATAACTCTAGGTACAACAAATAGCTGATCCCCTGCGGTTTCACCCGCATTTCAGTGTTCCCGCGGAAATTCCAATATAAAGTATCTAACGTTGTGACTCATACATACTGTAGCATTTTGTCAGTGAAAGAATTTTTAGAATCGGTTGAGGCGTTTTTGAGTTTAACCATTACAAACAGACATAGTAATGTCATGTTTTCTATTAGTCTTTCCTTATTTCAGGGAATTCTAGCATGATGTCATGGCAACACTGTTATTTAGTCGGTACCCTCATTCCCATTTGATAAATTAAAGTAGTGTACGCCCACAATTGTTGGTGGGGTTGTGGGTATAAATACTAGTGTCAGCACAGAAGAGCTTCATTCTAGTTACTCTGCTCGACTTAAGTGGTCGTAATAAGTGTTCTATTTCTATTGTATATATAGTATATGTGCGGTTGTAATAGCTATAATAGTGACAATAAAAGTATAGTTAACTAGAGGACCTCTTTTCTTTACAGTAAGTACAAAAAATCAAGTATATTTTTCCTTTGTTATTAGTGTAGACAAAATAAAGTTACTGTCGGCTAAAAAAAAAATATACTAGACGTTAAAACAGGTAAACACAGTGGCTTGTTTAATAAACCAAATAAAAAAAAATCTTTTCCTTAATATGATTAATTTGCGTGGAAATAGATGTTTTCACGTTTTACCCGCTTGAAAAAAGTTGCATCGAAATCAGCTGTTACAAATTTTGATTGTGTGTCAACACTGATGGAAAAGCGATACCGACCGACTCTTATTAGTCTAGTGTAGTTTTAGAGATAACTCCTATAATACATACATATATATAAACGAATAAGTATACCTTTTCTCAGTATAGTTTAATATTGGGTAGTATCTATAGACAGTTTAGGTCAACATCAGTGAATAAACTAGTTAAGTGTGTTTGCACATTACAAATATTAGGAAAATAAATAACAACGCGTCAAAGAAAAAAAAATCGATAATTTTGAGATTTGTCTATTTATCTGTTTGACGCTAGTTTATACGCGTATCGCGATAAACCTATTTGAATTTAACTTACCTACTCCTATGTAGCAGCAGTATCTCCTAAACTGACGTGGAAATAACATTTTACCCCAGTACGACAGGGAGTTCCCGAAGGAATCCCAGGCCCATGTTGCCTGACAACAAAACAATAAATAAATAAATAAATAAAACACATGCAGTGAAACCTCGTGAGCTTATAAATTAATTAAAGCATACACTTATTTTATTCTACTCAACCCACACAGTCTCCATTCAAATATGAAATTGAAAATAACTTTGGTGTCTACTTGAGTATTTGTACGGGTTAGGTGAGCTCAACAGGATTTGCTGAAATCAGCTGAAAAAAGAGGCTCAGCCTGTTTCACGTACCGGTAGAGACTATAATCCTTTACACACAAAACAGTAGCTAGAGAAAACAGGAAAAAGGGGGTGGATCTGTTACGTTTTGGTAATAGGGAATCCTTCTGACCTTCAATTCGCTCTTGACGTGATAGTTAATAGTTACACACGGCACACACAAACACAGTGGAAACAAAGTGGAATTTCGAGTGTGGTGCAAACAGCTTATCCACGGACACACCAAATGTTTTTATGCTTGAATTCCGAACGGAATCTTAAATGAAACCAACGCTCGATGTGTAATATCTTTATGCAATCAGTTTACTTAAGTTTTTTTGGTCCGTCATGTGGTTTAATATAACAACTATTGGACACGTATTTTTCCGCTTTTACTTACATTAGTGAAAAAATAACGGCAACATTTCGCGTGACGTCACGCCTTGGTCACTTTCGATGACACCATGAGCCCCCACTCCTAAACTTTAATCCATTTTTTCTAAGTATTTTTTCATTAATTTAAAAAAGCGAAATATACTCTTAAATAAATACAACGTGTTAATGAATTAACTGAAAACCTGATAAACCCCATTTTAAAAATACATAATAATATGATTAAAGTATATTTTATGTCGAAAAAAATTATTCTTTAAAAGTTATTCAATATTAGTTTATCTACGAAATTCCAAGCGCTGCGGGCGGCGTACGCGCCTAATATTGTATTATAAATAATTTAGACATTGGCTAATAAAAATGAAAAAATATAACCTATATTAAAATATAGTGCCATCGACTCGCTAGTTGATTCTGAGCAAACTATTTTCTAGTTTTCAATTAATTCATTAACACGTTGTATATCTTTTTTTTTATTCTTATCTAACTGACGCACTAAATAGAGTTTTGCTTTTCATACCCCGGCATCATGGAAATATCCAAGATAGCTCGTCGCTCTGCAGCCAGAGCAATAGGGATTATATGCACAAGTGAAGAAGATAAAGTGTCTTGCAAGAGGACTGATAGGAAAGCGTTGAAAGCGTGCCGGGTGTGCCTTAGAGCCCCGCGCCAGGCGCGTCCTTCTGTGTGTAAAAGCTTAAAGTAGGACATGGTCTAAGAGGTATGCGTGAATAATTTCATATCAATGGAGGTGGTATCTATAATTATTAAATAGTTCTCTCTTTAATACATTACAAAGACATACATATAATGATTTATTTGTGTCTACAGCATTTGAAGTTTTCGTAATTAATACTATACTATTATAAATGTAAAAGCTAAAAAAAAACAAAATACGGATTTAATCCAAAAGTCAAAAATTATTGGTTTGCCGCTGGTGTCTGCTGCCCACAGCAGAAGCTCACAAAGAGCTGGTGGCGGGAGTCGACTTAGCCCATCTACCCCCTCCATATTTGGCTTGTCACCGACTTCATACCGATCAGTGGTAGCACAAACCAATAATAATATTACGTGTGTTTTTGTCTTTTGGATTTTTTTTTTTTTAATTTATTTAAAGACAATACATCATATTTCCTGAATGCTACTTTCTGCCAAACTGCAAAAACAGTTTATCGGCAGGCACATTCTCGCTTATTACTATTTAAATATACTTTAGGACAAACAGACACATCAAGTAAAAATTAAACACTGGAAGATGAATTTTGCAAGATCCACTACTTTAAAGAGAAAAAGATATATTGAGTACCTATTAAGTACCTACACTTGGACACAGATAAGCAACAGTGCGTTAACCCACATTGAAAATTTTTTGAGTAAATCGTGTTTCAAAACTATAACACCATTTTGTTTCACCATTTTTTTATGTTCAACAATTTGTTGGTATTTAAACATCGTAATAAGGTAAAAAAATAATAATAATTAAAAAACTGTCTATTACTCTCCACAAAGCGTTCGGTATCAATACCTTCACTTTGTGGGTGAACACGTCATCGCCCATCTGCGACCAACATACAGTAATGAAGAAAAAATGTATGCTGACAAAAGCATGTAAACTTTGTCAGCCGCAGCAACAAGATTCAGTGACTGCCAAAAATGATCGTGCTACGGACATAAAGAGAGATAATGCTTACGAAGTAAATTTTTTAAACTATTTTTTGACGTTGCAGTCATTGTCAGGTTCCGAGGCAGTTCATTCGTGAATGTTGGCACAGTCCACTTTCTCGTCCTTTTGCCATAATAATTTTTTACTTTAGGAACATGTAACTTACTCTTCTTTGATAGTCGGGTGGGGTAGCTATGGACTTTAAGTTCTTTATACTCATAATTTTCGTACTGACTCAACAAAATAGTGAGTCTTAATTTTTTATCAATTGGCAAAATTCTACATATTTTAAATAATTTATCATATTCTTTATTTAGTTTAGTTTTAATTTTTTCATTTTGTAAAAGTTTTAATAATCTTATCTGTAGTTCTCTAATTTTATTTATACTTGTTTTAAAGGCAAGTCCATAACCACTCAAACCATATCCAATGACAGCATCCGCCAACGCATAATACAATGTGTACATAATCTTCTTACTTACTATATATTTCAAATTATGTAGCTTTCCCAGCACTGAGCGTAGTTTATTACAAACGTTTTCTATATGTATATCCCAACTAAATCTATTATCTATAGTTAAACCAAGATACTTATATGAAGTAACCTGTTCCAATACACTACAGTGACAATGCATTCTGTTATTATTGTGGAGACATTCGTAGGTGTGGCCCTTGATATTCATTGTTATTTTTTTGTTATTGCTGTAAGGAGATAATATTGACATACACTTTGTTTTATCAATATTCAGAATTATTCCGTTGTCGTGCGCCCAGCGAGTGACATCGTCGAAGTCATCCTGCATTACATCCTGAATGATTTGTGGATCTCGGTGGCTATACATTAAACATG
The DNA here is from genome assembly GCA_907165275.2 of Zygaena filipendulae. Taxonomy (NCBI): domain Eukaryota; kingdom Metazoa; phylum Arthropoda; class Insecta; order Lepidoptera; family Zygaenidae; genus Zygaena; species Zygaena filipendulae. The sequence continues at coordinate 8,283,155 of OU015673.1, read as the reverse complement.
TGTCATCCGCATACATATACACATTACATTTCTTAATTACATTACACATACTGTTTACGTGCATGATGTATCCAATCGGTCCATAGACAGATCCAGTTGGAACTCCATATTTTACTTTACCCTCTACACTTTCCGTACCTTTTATTGAATCTTTTATTGATCGTTTTTCTAAGTAACTTCGAAACCAATTATTTAAAGGGCCTCGGATACCACAATCATTCATTGCCTGCAGCAAGCCGTCGTGGTCAAGAGTGTCAAAAGCCTTTTTAAAATCAATATATATAACTGTTACTATGTTTTGATTGTCCAACGCATTATTGATGCTGTCAGTGAGATTGTCAATTGCTGTTGATGTGCTTCTATTAGGTCTAAATCCGTATTGTATGTCTGTCAGTAAGTCATTTGTTTCAAGAAAATTTACTATTTGTTTTACTATAATCTTTTCTACTACTTTATTAATCGTATTTAAAATTGCTATTGGTCTATAATTTGAATAATCTGAATAATTTGAATAATTTGAATAATTTGAATAATTTGAATAATTTGAATAATTTGAATAATATAAATTTGAATAAATCTGTATTTTGTTATTTTTAGCTTTTTATTTTTAGTTTTTTTGTTTCGTGTTTTTGGAAGTCGGTTTTAATTTTTTTGTTAAAAATTTGTTTTTTTTTCGCTTTTATGTGAGTCGGTTTGTAATTTATCTAAGTTAAAGTAGCCTAATGTCAACTTTTTTCTAGTACATCACCATCAGTTCCACTTCACCTTCACTTCACATACATTGTGACGATTATAAATTGTTTAGAAACCATAACATTAAAGTTAACGAATCGAAATCGTCTGTATTTTACTTTTTTATGCCTCACTTAGTTAGGGGTATAGACAAGGAGAAGAATTCCCGCGGGAACTAATTTATATTTTAAAAGATTACCTCCTTACAAATAAACATACCCTTTGCTTTTTATTCGCGTAATTATGCCGTATCCAAACTGACAATGTTCGACACTCCATTGCCTTGATGTATGCCAGTCCACGAAAATCCGCAACAAATACCGGGATACATACATATGTATTCAGGTTTTAGCTTTAAAACGCATATGTTACTTACTATATATGTAAGACCGTATGTGTTTTGTGAATCCGTACCTATCTGTGTGACAGGCTGAATACCTACGTTTGCATAGCAATATTTACATCTATAAATATGAATAAAATTGAATTTCAATTAGATTCAAGTGGACCTGTGAGTTGTGAAGTGGATTATTATTATTATTATAGTTTCATTTAATAATAATAATAAAATTGTTTATTGCCATCAAAAAGGTGTACAAAAAAATAATAATTAAACTTAGCCAATTATTATAGGCAAAAGGAAGTGATTCAGCGTGAGCTGCTCGTGGCCTATAGGTCCCGAGCAGCGCTGGTTTTCAATCACTCCCCTCTGGAGTACAGAGGGCTCATGCAATTCAGAACTTATTTGTTGAAATGCCAACATTAACTATGAGGATTAAAATTATTATTAGATATAGATTATAAATTAAAATAAACTACAGCAACAAAGAAATAAACAAAATAATTTTGAAATTTAAAAAGAAAAGACTATGTGTGCGTGCGTGTTTGCAAATGTGTGGTAAGGTGGTATACCTCCACCCGTATAATTGCATCACTTTGCGTACATATTATTTTAACGATTTCAATTTATAAAAACTCATATTTTATGTAGCGCTGATTTGGCAAGAATCCTAGAACAGAATTGCTGATAAAATATGTGGGTAATATTTTTCGTATGCCAATATTTGTTGTCTCGCTCGCACATTTCTCATCCTTCTTGATATATGGTATGGGCTGTCGGGCAGCCGGCCAAGTGTGACGCCGCATACCATGAATACAAGGCTTTAGGGGTGGCCGCGAGAGCTACCAACTTGTGCACCATTGAGATGATTTAATACGAACAAAAATATTAGAGTTGGAACTTGGACTAGGTAGGTATGCGTGTAATATATAAAAACACAGAACAGAAAATATTTTGAATTTTTTATTTTGAACCCCAATGGTATCCAAGTAGTGAAATCATTGAAAAAAAAGGTTGGAGTAGAATATGAAATAATAAATCCTATTAATATTATAAACGCGAAAGTTTGTAAGAATGTATGGATGGATGGATGGATGTTTGTTACTCTTTCACGCAAAAACTACTGAATGGATTTAAATGAAACTTTACAATAATATAGCTTATACATCAGATTAACACATAGGGTACTTTTTATCTCTGAATTCCCGCGGGAACTCTGAAATTAACGCGAGTGAAACCGCGGGGCACAACTATAGTAATAATAATAGTTTTCTTTTTGGGATGAGAGACATTGACTTAATCCTTAACTAATATTATAAATGCGAAAGTGAGTTTGTTTGTTTATTTGTTATGCTTTCACGGCTAAACGGCTCTACCGATCGTAACGAAATTTTGCATACACGTTGTTAGGGAAAGGACATAGGCTACTTTTCACCCCGGAATTTCCACAGGAATTCCGAAATTAACGCGGAAGAAACTATATTAAATTTTGCATACTATACTAACAGGTTTTAAGGGAAGCTACAGAAAAAAATATAGGGTAAAGCACTTTTATCTCGGAATACCCGCGGGATCTCCGAAACTAACGCGGGTGAAACCGGGGGGAACAGCTGGTATAATAATAATTTAGAAAGAATGGATGAAAGTACATTATCTAAATTAGGTTGGTATATATGTACATGTAGATTTTATCTTTATAAGTAGATTTTATAAGCGATTTCATCCGCGGTGATTTCGGAGTTCCCGCGGAGGTTGCGGGAAAAAGTACTCTATGTCCTTCAGTTCCCGAGGGGACTCCGGGATAAAAACTATCCTATCTTTTAAGTTGGACCATTTTATGAATGGTTACAAAATTTTATCGAAATCCTTTCAGTAGTTTCGGAGTCCATCGCGGACAAACAACGTGATACGTGATTTATATATATTAAGATGTGTGTCCCGATTAAGCGGTAATGTAATTACACAAGCTCAACAAAAGCTCAATTTTATTTCACAATAAAATTTTTCCAATTATTTTACAATCGAGAAAACCAAAATTTTAATGTTTCAAAATTCTTCATACCTATATATTCCAAGTGCAGATTTTCGTGAGCCGTGTACCTACTGATATGTGATTTTGGCAAGAACAACCGAACATGGAGTTAGGAAAGTCCTTGCCGTCACCGCCGCCCTGGCGCCCGCGCCCTCCCACGCAATGGGAGACGAAGACGCGCCTTACTAATGCGCTTATCACACTTTACAATTTAAGAGCACCAATTTAGGGTCCGTGAGTGAGGGAGAGAGAGCGAGTAATCACACTACACTAAATTGTACCCTAAAACGACTACTCTATGTTACATTTTAATGTAGTGTGATCACTCGCTCTCTCTCTCACTCACCGACCCTAAATTGGAACCAATTTAGGGACCAATTGGACAAAGATAAGCAATAGTGTGTTAACCCACACTGGAGAAATTTTGAGTAAATCGTGTTTTAAAATTATAGCGTAATTTTCTGTCAACATATTTTATGTTCAATATTTACAATATTTAGTTACATACTTAAACAATGTAATAAAGTAAACACATAGTTAAAAAACGTTCCCTAATTCTCAATAAATCGTTCTGAATAGGTAACTTAATTTTGTGGGTTAACATGTTATTGCTTATCTGCGTCCATTTAGGGTACAATTTAGTGTAGTGTGATTACTCGCTCTCTCACTCACCGACCCCAAATTGTATCCGATCTAGAGTACTAAATTGGTGTCCTGAAATTGCAAGGTGTATAAGCGCTTAAGTACATAGTCACCTGAGCCATGGAAACCTCTGTTGAAATTTGAACAGTAGTTACTCATAACCGCAGTTTGTAGATGATTTACCCATTATGTAGAGAAGTAGAAGAGTCTTCTTGTCAGGTATAGTGAGGGGAGAGTTTAGAGACCTCCAGTACTCCAATAGGTTGTAGGAATTCTTCAGTAAAAGTTCGGGTTCGCTTGATGAATAGTTATATTTGGACACAGATAAGCAATAACATGTTAACCCACAAAATTAAATTATTGATTCAGAACGATTTATTGAGAGTTTAGGAACGTTTTTTAATTATGTGTTTACCTTACTACATTGCTTAAATATGTAACTAAATATTGAACATAAAAAATGTTGACACAAAATGGCACTTCTACTTTTAAAACACGATTTACTCAAAATTTCTCCAGTGTGGGTTAACACACTATTGCTTATCTATGTCCATTTTTGTTATAACAATTAATAAGAGAAATAACTGGACTTAGATAAGCAATAGTGTGTTAACCCACATTGGAGAAATTTTGAATAAATCGTGTTTTAAAATCATATCGTGATTTTGTTTCAGCATTTTTTTATGTTCAAATGTTTTTTGGTATTTAAACAATGTAATAAGGTAAACACAATTAAAAAACGCTCCATAACTCCTCCGCTCCATAGCTCAATAAAGCGTTTTGAATCAATAACTTAATATTGTGGGTTAACATGTTATTGCTTATCTGCGTCCAAATATTAATGCAGTGAGCTTATGACTTGGGTAGTTAGGTACCTTTTACAGGTGTTGCAACTATACCTTTTGCCTCTCTATTTAATTTTCCAATCCATTTCTCTCTTTTACTTTGCTAACTTTTTTTAAACTTTTACTTTTTACTTTGCTATTTAAAGTGAACATTAATAATAATATTGGAGACGTGTAGACTGTCTGTCTGCCGTTCGCACTTCATACAATATCAAGGTTAAGAAGTGTATAGATAACTTTCTTGATTCTTGGAATAGTGTGACCTGGCGAAGGGTGACGAAGGAAGGTTCTGAGGATCACTGAACTTGGATTAAATAAATAATCTAAAACTGAATTATGATAGATACCTAATCCTGAGGGATTTAAGTGGTGCGTGATGTCTAGTTTGTTTGTGGTTTCGCTGCTTGCAGGTACAAACTAAAGATAAATTATAATCTTTAATCTAGCCCGCTGTTCATCAGTGTAAATTTCTCACACTTTATCCCGACGTAAAAACAACCTTATTCTCGAAGCAATAAAGTTTTTCATCCATGCTCATTGCTCATTCTTATATTAACTGTTGCCTACGGTTTCACCAGCGTTAATTTCGGAGTTCCTGCGGGAATTCTGAGATTTAAAGTACCTACCCTATAGGCTATATCCTTCAACTCCCTCTCACACAAGGTAGTAATTACCACAGACCAAATAAATTAGAGAGGACATATTGTATAGGCGGAGCACGCGCGCTACCGTTGCAAAAGAAGTTAGAGCAAAAGCTCTAACTTTCCCAAAACTTCTTTTCCTACCATGCTAAGTATATTTACCACAATATTTCCAAAACTGTGAATTTCGAAAACAGTGACTACGTAAAAACATAACTGTAGCCGAGTGGAGCTATGAGGACTGATTTAAAAGGCTTTATAAAAATATTATCAAAATTTTAATACGGAAATATAATAGGTTGACAAGGGGCTTATATCGAAACATAACTTAAAAATAATGACTTTCTCTATATAAATAAATTAAAACAATGTAAAATTATAAATAGCCAGTAATGGTTGGCAACAATAACCATAAAGCGTTCAATACATTTCTTTATGTAATTGAATGTTTTAATGCGTGATGAATAGTTTTGTGTACGAAAATCACACGGCGACACTGGTTTTCATCTGTTTTCATACTAAACTAAGTTGATGTCCTTTCTATCTGTTATTTTTTGTTCTGTGGTAACTACGCTATCAATAGCTGCCACTTAAAATAATCTCTAAACCTCGAAAACTATAATACCTAATATGCCTTTAAAGTTGAAATTTAGGAGAAAGCTCTCTTCCTACTAAATTCATAAGGAATAGATGTCAGCTAAAAAAGGATTTTTTTAGTTTACCTTTATCTCCGAACTATGAGTTCCCGTGGTAACCCTGTAACTCACGCGGATAAAACCGCGTGCCCCAGCTAGTTAATACTAAATCGTGACAAAAACACTTAAACAACCAGACTTTATTCCACTGAAGTGCGCCATAAATTGCGGCAGAGTGCCTGCTTTTCAGACATTTCGCTGAATGACAAATTACAAATAATAATTGAACTCGCTCGGCTGGGAATATCTTTTTAACGCGACACACATATTGTTTTTGACACCACTTTATTAGATTGTATTTATGGTGTGTATGGAAAAAAAAAATCCATGTGAAGCTGTGGATGTGGACTTCTAAAGATTTATTCGCGCCTCACCGTCGTACCGGCTAGCCTATAGAGGCGGTAGCGGCTGTCGCTGCTGGATATGTCTGACAATATTAACCTGAAAGTGAAACTCTCTTCCCTACGCTACGACAACACTAGGAAGTGCTCTACCACCATGCTATGGTTTCCACACGATGTTTTCCTTCATCGACAACTCGAGCTCATTGTTGGGATTTGAACTTATGCTTCGCGACGTGTGATCCGAACGCACCAACCACTGAGCTATGGCGCATCGCCGGCCGTTGCCGCGGCACGCTCGCTGCGCTCGCTCGGCTCGCGCGACTTGGTCAGCAGTACAAACCTAACCTAACTCGGTAGCTATATCTACTACAGGTGTTATTCTTCCAGAGAGCGCTGTGTATGCCTACTATCTCGGCGACTTTGCAATGTCATGTCACGACAAACTTATCTAAGTTTAGAGAAATGAATATTGTGATTTCTGTTATCTTTTTCTTTGATCTGTTCATGAATTTGGTCAATTCTTAGATATAGTCACTACATATACAGGGTGTTACAGAATGGTGTAGTCATATCTGATGATCGTGTTCACGTAATCGTCTGTAGTGATTTGACACTAGTTACTGAACCGGTATCATAAAATAAACTTTCCTAAAATTTGCTAGGTTTGCTGTTATTAACTTGTTTCTGCACCCCAACGGTGATAAATTGCATCGAATGATCTTGTACTCCTTACCTGTGACCAGTTCATGACCTACTCAGTAATGTGACATGTTTATTTTGTTACGGAAGTGGTTGATAAAAGTATTTTTTATTATGTTAATGAAATTTTGAAGTGAGGTTTTTGAGATAAGTACCACGGTCAAATTATTGTACAAGATTGCCAGATCACAATTTTCGATACCTCCGTCTCACCTCTCCGTAACACCTTGTATACTAACTTAATGATATTGTTAATGTACTAACTATGTTTCTTCTTCTTGGTCGGTGTCACTCTTGACAGAGCGGTCGTGGTCATCACTTTAGGTGTTGGTGGCAAGCTTCACAACACGCCGCCACTCCTCCCTAATGGCCGCCTTCCTCGTGCATTCGTGTACTGATGATGAGCCGTTTACTGCCGCTTTTATTTGGTCAGTCCACCTCATAGGCGATCTTCCTCGTGGCCTGGTACCCTCAACCCTTCCTTGGACCACAAGTCGCTCAATAGCCACCTCTCTATGTTTAGCCATTTCCTATTACCAGTCAAATTCTGCCACCTCTAAATACCAGTATAACCTCTATTCACTTTATAGCCTGTGAATCATAATCAAAAAAGTCAGTCAGTCAATTAATTATTATCTACTCAAGATTCACCCACGTGTCACGATCTCTCTAGATGGAGCAGTGATTACTGGCAAACGGGATTTCGTGTCACGGACCTGGCGCCATTTGTCACACTTATCTCTCTCTCTGCCTGCTCCCCGCCGGACGGGGCGCGATGGCGGCCCGACACGCGGCGGGCGTATGCCTCTTACCTGCATGACAAACCTGTAACTTTGCGCGTTACATAAGCGATTATGAGACGCGTCCATAGATAAGTCAAAGTGGATAAAGCATGTTGCAACTATGTATACTAGTCTGCTCCGCAGTTGCACCCACGATAATTTTGGAGTTCTTGCAGAAATTCCGGAAAAGTACCCTATGTGCTTTGTTGCACCCCTGACAACGATGTATGCAAAATTTCATATTGTTCGGTAGAGCTGTTAAGGCTTGAAAGCGTAACAGACAGACAGACGGACGGACAGACAGAGCCACTTTCGCATTTATAATATTAAGTAAGGATTTATTTGCACTCACCATAGAGTTTTTAGTTTCAACTTCTTAAAAAGAAAATCTCTTACCACGTGCTCGTATATAAACTCAAATTCTTCTTCTAATATTAGTAAAAAGTAAAATTTATTTATTTATATATGTTTGTTTACTTCTTATTGTAATTAAGATTTTAAATAAAGCAGCGCAGAAGGTCGAAATATGCTATGTAATAGGGTATTAATAATAATAGAGACATAATAGAGACTATAAAAACTGCAGTAGGTATATTTATGAAAAAATATTTGCAAATACATAAAAATAAACGTTAAGCATTAACCATAATTTTATTCCATTGGTAACATATAAAAAACTTCTAGTTAAGTAATGCATTGACACTGAGAATTCTGACAACTGAGCATAGCTAGTTTTTCTCTTCCTTTTTTCTAAGAAAAAAAAATAACAAAAAAAAAAAATTATTCCATTCGTAACATATAAGAAACTTCTAGTTAAATAAATAGTTTTTCTAGTGACGTTTTTTTTTTGGCTTTTGAAGGCGCCAGCCATGTAATGTAATTTGTGCAATTAGAGCTTGATTGTGGCACGCTTAAAGATACAACTTGCGTAGTCTATTCTACATGATTAGTCTATGAACGTGACGTAATACCGTCGTTTTGATAACCTTATTTGACTGTTTCCACATAATATTTTATGTGGGGATAAAAGACGTGCAAAAAGAGTACGAGGGGTACATATATTTTTGTCAGGATCACATCTAATATTCCACAGTGACACTGTGTTTTTATGTCCATATCTTATCATCCAAACAACGTAAGCTTATTGTATTTATATTATCCTTGTTATCTTTAACTGATAGGTACATCCCATTTAAAAAATAAATAATAATAGGTATGATTAAAATGTAAACGATGTCGAGATTATTAATAGCACCTGGATGACGGAGCCAAAAAGTATATTCAAAATTCAAAAATTCAAAAGCTATTTATTACTTAGGATTGGTATAAAGAATTTATTTATTTAGTTACAATTACTTGTAATCGTCAGCAGGTTCTTAGAACTATAAATTACAGTCAGTTCGGAATACGTCCTCTGCTGAGAAGAACTGACAAGAAACTCAGCAGCGCTGTCTTTTAATGATCACACTTATAAACTAGGAGAACAAAAAATAGTAATTGGATAGAGCAATTCATTCCCAAACGTCTGTATCATTTAAATAGTCTACTACACTATAATATGCTTTATCGCATAATCTGTGTTTAATAAGTGTCTTGAATTTATTAATTGACAAATTAGTTACATCGTTTTGGAGTTTGTTGTAAAAGCGTATACATTGTCCTTTAAATGACTTAGAAATTTTATGGAGCCTAGTCTTAGGCTTATAATAATTATACCAGACGGAGCTTTGCTGGGTGTTTTTTTTTGGTATATCTTTGTACGGAAACATCGCCAATTTTATTTGCTCTGTGGGTAAAAATAAAACCTCGCTCGTAACGCCATCTGTTGTTAAGTAGAAAAATAGCACTCATTTCTCATTATCTAAAAACATGGATAAAACGACGTTTTCTAAAAATGAAACCTAGCTAGATCGATTAATCGCCCCCGAAACCCCCTGCATACAAAATTTCATGAAAATCGTTGCAGCCGTTTCCCAGATTCGGAATACAAAAAATGTATAAATGGGACACAAGAATTGCTCGTTTAAAGATAGTAGATTTTAAAACTTATTCAACGTTGGTTTTAGAGGTGACGTATCTACGAAGTTTCAAGCGCTACGTCCGCAACTACTTGTCACCTGTCAATGACTGATTCGATTTTTTTTCTACGGGTGGCGTACGCGCCAAATATTGTATTAAAAATCATTTAGACACACTTATAACAATGAAAAAATATTCATATTTCCTATATGAAAATATGGTACGATCGGTTCGGAGTTCGATTCTGAGCAAACTACTTTATAGTTGTGTAGTTTAATCTCGATATAACGAGTTCCTGAGGGTTTTCCGAAATTAACAGGAGAGAAACCGCGGTGGGACCAGCCCCCTTAGCCAAGATATCAATCTATAATCGTTAGTTTTCTATGCGTTAACGATTATAGCATGTCAACTTCGTTAAGGGAGCAGCTATACTCTGTACACCATTTATATTAGTATACACAGACACCATCTTGCCACGAGTTTTCTTGAGATGGTCATTAAAAATCCCGTTATCATATCCACTCGCTCTACTTACTATAAAACGGGAAAAACGAGCTTAAATTATTTATGAATATTAATTGAAATCTCAATGACACCTTTTAAGACGCGTTAATTATTTTAATTAAATAAACAAAATGAATTGCTCTTACTTTTTAGCTTTTAGACTGTATTATATGAGTAAGTGCTGTTTTTTAAAGCCCTCGAGGACGTCTAGCTTATAACGGGGCTTGTAAACCAAATTTTAGTTTTTAGTTAGTTTACTTTTTTTGCCAGCTGAGTAGCACGGTCTCGACTCACTGCAGACTATGGAGCAAGAAATGCAATCCTGACTAACTGGGATTTTCAAAGTGACATTCGAGAATACTGAGCTTCAGACTATCAGACCTCCGGTCTCGGGAGGGAGTCTTGGTGACCCCTACGCCACAAGTCACGAACTACAATGAAGCGACGAGTACTGGCTATATGGAAGCCCTGAATCGCGCTAACGAAGTTTTCACATTGCGCTGCATATACTTATATACGACTTCCGACGATTTGCAGTCGGAGCCGCGGAGCTTCCCCTTTGGTGGCGATCGAGCCATGCCATCCATCCTGCTCCCGCTACATTTATGCGTAAATGGTAACAGGCAGTAAGAGTTACTCTCAAAATGATATTAACGATAGACTACACCTACAGTACAAAGATGAAAAAAAAAATGTTTCGAACTTTTCGGAGTCAGTTATTCTGTAAAACAATTTGTTTTTATTGCGAACGCGCGCCGCTCGGATCGCGATTTTGAAATTAAAAAGTCCCGAGGGAACGCTTCGCTGTAAAATGGGCCCCCGTAAAGAAATTTGTGTGCAAAAATATATATTAAGTAGCGAAAAACAGATTGAGCATGACCCGAAAAAAAAAATTATAAAAAAAAAAAGATGATACAAGATAATCTCGAATCCGACACCCCGCAAGAACAAAATTTACTTAATACTGTAAAGTGTAAAGTGTAAACGATTAAAGTCAAAGGCAATAACATTTTTTGTATTGTTCAATTAAAAGGTGTCGGATTGGAGACAGAAATAAGTCATTGTTTCAATATCTTTTTTACAGTTTATTTTTTCCGTAGTCGTGTTATTTGAATTTTAAAACTTTTTTTATTCTACACATTTTAGTGACTTTAGCAAGATTAAGATAATTCGATTGACGTTACTATCATCAAAATCGGTCAAGGCATTTGGTCTCTAGAGTGCCATAAAAAACAAAAAAGAAATATAGGCTAATAAAGCTCCTTTGCGTCACGCAGTCGGTTAAAAACGGTGAGCCACGCGGTATCTGATTTCCGTTCTTTAATCTGAGCACGCGGGTGGAAAAAATAAAAGAAACACGTTATACCCTTAAACTGGCGTATAAAAAGCGAGAACACGCGGGCTCCGTCCCAAACTACAGTTAACTACTGTTGTAACGAGGCAAGTTGGGCTACTGTTCCTCGATCCACTAGGGGCCGTTTTTAAAGGCCATACGTAGCGGAATTAAGCCTTCGCAAGGGATTTTATTCGTACTTTTACGGACACATTTTATTTAGAAAAAAAAATTTCAGACTATATTGCAATAGATATGCGGGAATTTCAAAGCTTTTGTGTGCAGACAAAATCTAGTTTTAATCATAGGTACGTAGTGCCTTTGTGACATAGAATGTTAACGATATACTACATATATTGTATTGGTTTTTTACGTGCAGCAACGAATGATTAAATAAACAAAATCCAACAACGAACTCTCGTCGCGGACACATCGACACCCTTGCGGTTCGGTGCCCCCTTTTAGGGTAATCCCTCGGTAATAGAGGCACTTTACTATTCATTGGAAAGAACGAAAGCCGCACGCACGCACGTTACCTAGTGGGGAGCTCTCACAAAACAGAAGCACACCGCTCGCTGCCGGGGCTTGAGTGTCGATGGGTTGCTATGAATTATTGAACACGGCGTTGAGTTGGGACGGCTGGATTGTACTTGCTGAACGTGCACTTACCATCGCCCGTGGCTCCGCTCGCTTGGGAGTTCAGACAGACTAGATTGTACTGGCGTACTTGTACCCGTGGCTCCGCTCGCTTCGTTTTTGTCATAGTAATAGTTAACACGCGTTTTAATTATGATGTCGATGCCAAATAAAGTATATGGCTATGTCTATATTAAATTTTTTGGTGATCTATTTAAAACTAGCTGTACCGCCGAATTCCCACAGGAACTCCCACCTTTCTTTAATACAGATCATCTGACAATTACGAACACAACAAAAAAGGATTAAGTATTTAAATCGGTCCAGCCATTTTAGAGTTTTTGCCAGACTAAAGAACGGCAATTGATTTTTTATATGTACTCATAGGATATAAATATTTAGTTGCTTAAAAAACTAATTTCAATTCAAGTCTTTTAAGATATTCATAATAAAAATGACTATTGGTATTAATTTAACTGATGGTAATATTGATTTCAAATTAGCATGGCAACAAGCACTTTTTACCACACATTTTTTTACTTCAGCATTATTATTAAAATAGAAAATTGTGACTGTTGTAAACAGAAACAAATAGCTAGATAACATTATGTTCTTAGGAAGTGAGTGTTAAATGTAGTTACCCTTTTTATACAATCTTCAACGTACAGACAATCTCCCAGTTGAAATTTTATTGCAATAGATAATAATGTTCACTGAATAAGAATTTCTCAAAATCATTGTGATGAGGTGTTCCATTACCAGTATTGAAGATCATTTGATTTTCTGCACATAAATGTCTAAATGACTTTGTATTTGTGAAAGAATGCTAGCGAGGATGTAAGAAAGAAGGTGTAAGATGATGAGAGATAAGGATATTTAAGATCAACGCATAAGTAGATGTTTCTGCGGTTTCACCCCGGAATTCCTGCGGGAACTCGGAGCTTAACGCTAACCTCTGAGTTCCCGCAGGAATTCCGAATAAAAACTACCCTATTTCCTTTTTTGTAACTTTGACTGCAGTGTGTAAGCAAAATTTCCAATGATCGTTCGAGTAGTTAAAGCGTGATAAGATAACAGACAGACAGACAGAGTTACTTTTGAAATTATTATATTAGTACCTATTGAAATTTTATTTAAGTATTTATTGTTTATTCTAATGTTTATTTATTTTACCAAAATACACTATAACTATTTATTAAATCTTTTTTTAGAAAAATAACATCTTTCTTTATCACGTTTTCTTTGCTATAAACTAATAAGTTTTCTCTATAGTTATTATCCTACTAATAAATTCTACTAATAATAATGTGAAAGTGTGGATGTTTGGATGTTTGTTACTTAATCACACAAAAACGACTGAACGGATTTGGATGAAATTTGGCATGAACGTTGTCAGGGGTACAGAGAAGGACATAGGGTACTTTTCAACCCGGAATTCCCGCGGAAACTCCGAAATTACCGCGGGTGAAAACTCAGGGCACAGCTAGTATATAATATCTTAAATGGCAAAGGAAACAATTTATATGAAGATTGGGAAATTTATGAGAAAATATACTATAATACTTACATAGATCGTAAACATACGATATTCTTTAGACCAGAAATATGGGAAGTTTATTTTAGACTTTCACTAGCATACCTAGGTAGCAGTCAATTTGTGTGATTGCACAGCAGTTGGGGGTTATCTTGGAAATTGCTCGCCGTTCCCACGACTGGCGGGCTGGTGGTAGCGACAGCAGGGAAAGCTCGAGCGACATAATATTATAATGGGCATGTTGACTAATTTTTATTTTTTAGTCCGTCTTGTAGATTATTAAAAAATATTGGATTCGTATTTTTTCTTTTTTACGTAATCAAAAAATAACGGCGATATATTGAGTTGAAATTTCGCGTGACGTCACTATTCTGACAGTTTGTATGGCGGTTTTGCGGTTAGTGACGTCACGACCTCCTCATCCTAAACTTTAATGCGCTTTATCTCGGTATATTTTAATTTATTTAAAAAAGCAAAAAATACGTGTCTATTGTTTTTTTATTTTCTAACTGACGGACTAATTAGAATTTTGATTTTCAATAGTAGTCAACATCCCTATTTTATTCACAATAATCATATTAAAAATAAACTGAAAGATATAAAATGACTACCTGTTCTTTGTGGTTTCGGAGATCCCGCGGGAATTCCGGGGTACAAAGTACCCTATGTCCTCTTCTGTACCACTGACAACGTGCATGCAAAATCCCATGACGATCGATTGAGCCGTCAAAGGCGGGAAAGCTTAACAAACAAACAAACTCACTTTCAGTAAAGGGTATACAAACTTAAACGAAAAAGGTTGGGTTGAAGAAAAGTTGATGTTGAAGAAAGTCAACCGAAATTTCATATCATGATAATTTTAAAGTCTTATTGTTATTTCACTTGAGTAGTTAAGGCGGAAAAGCATAACTAACAAACAAACTCACATTCGCATTTGCAAGGAATTCAGTTGCAGAAGTTGTTACTAATATTCTAATACTGCAGTCTGCGATGACTATTGTTGCCGACTGTACCTGTCGGTATCTGCTTTTGCCAATACGCCGTAGTTGACGTAAAGCAACTACCCTCGTATTGATTGAAGCTCATCATGTAGCGGTTGTTTCAGCGTCTTATTCGAAACAGCTGGTCCATCATATTTTTAGGTCCAATTTTGCAGTTCACTAACAAGTTCCAATTCAATTCAATTCAATTCAAGTAGCAACGCTATCGATATTGTTTATCTAGATTAATATTATAAAAAGAGGCAAAGTTTGTTTATTTGTAGTTTGTGACGTTGCACGTTGTCGGGGTTAATCTCTGGATCTACTGAACCGATTTTGAAAATTCTTTCACTTATAGGAAGCTGCGGTAGTCCTTAGTGACATAGGGTACTTATTATTCCGAAATTCCCACTGGAACTCCAAAATTACCGCTGGTGAAACCGCGGGGGACAGCTAGTCATGAAAAAAATAAATGGGTTTAGAGGAATGTGAACCTTATGCTACCAATGTACTTACAAGTTATTGTAACGCACATAGGTAATATGTATATCGCAGTCATTTGGTTGACTCGGTTACTTGATTGTATGACTACACTGAATGGGGATGTGGACTGACTGAATGACGACACTGAATGGGGATGTCGACTACTTTTGAAAATCAAAATTCTAATTAGTCCGTCAGTTAGAAAATAAAAAACAATAGACACGTATTTTTTGCTTTATCAGATAAATTAAAATATACAGAGATAAAGCGCATTAAAGTTTAGGGTGAGGGGCCCGTGACGTCACTAACCGCTAAAACCGCCATACAAACTGTCAGAATAGTGACGTCACGCGAAATTTCAACTCAATATATCGCCGTTATTTTTTGATTATGTAAAAAAAGAAAAAATACGTGTCCAATATTTTTTAATAATCTACAAGACGGATTAAAATATAAAAATTAGTCAACATGCCTATTGAATGAACTTTTTGACTTTTGTTGGTTAGCTTAGGTTTGTACTGGTGATCAAGTCGCCAAAGAAAAAAACGAACAAAAAATGTTTTATATGCGTGCACTACCTATCCTATCGTCCTTTAGTCATTCAATTAAATGTCATCATTCTATGAACGTGCTAGTCATACAATCAAATAGCTGATTCAACCAGATGACTGCGACATGTATATTTTTTTTTTATTTATTATATGGCCATGGAAGCTAGTCCTTCAGCCGGCGACATGTTTATGTCAAGTGATGCCATAGCATAGTATCTCTAAGTAGTTTGTGTGCCATAGCGATTAAATTATTTCTTTAGTTTTACCACACAAGTGATAAAATATGTTATTATTTCTTGTTTAGTTATATTTCGTTTTTCCTTGTTTTGTTTTTATTTTTTTCTTTATTTCGTTATTATTTATTTTGTTATTCTTTAATTGTTTTCATTTGTGTTGTTCTGTATGTGTTCATTTGTGTTGTGTTTCTCCTCTTGCTTAAATAAATCTTTATCTTATCTTATCTAGCTAAGCTTATGGTTTATGCCTGAGACTTTTGGCGGGATTTCTAGCAGAGTGGACGTCAGTTTTATTTCTTTGTTTTGCAAATTAGTTTATCGTGATTAATATTGTGTGAATGTGGTGGATTTTGCATAATAGTGATCCATTAGTGATGAATAGTGTGCGGAAAGAGTGAAATAAGATGAAATAGGGCGTTCATCGGGAGCTTGTCGTTTTACTATACAACTTCCCACAGAGCGTCCTATTAAGGTTCAACTGTAAAGATTTGCTTCCAAAAGTTCCGGCAAAGCATCGAAATGCATCTCACCAATGCATTTCGATGTAAATAACTTCAGAAGAAGAGAATACTAATGAATTAGCTATATGGACTAAGATTCCTTCTGCCTTCCCCGAGAGGGGTAAACTTCACCAAAAAAAAAAAAAGGTTTATGCCTGAAATTGAAAGCTGTCACCGGTGTCAGAAAACTGCACTACATACAATACAACATACAGCCAAACACTCAACTATGTACATACAGCTTACAGTTTCTAACAAAATAAATAATTAACAAAAAAATTAAAACCGACTTCCAAAAACACAAATCTAAAAAAGCTAAAAATAAAAAGCTAAAATAACAAAATACCGATTTAATCCAAAAGACAAAAACACACGTAATATTATTATTGGTTTGTGCTACCACTGATCGGTTTGAATTCGGTGACAAGCCCGCTGGTGGCAAACACCAGTTGAGTTGTTCTGCTCACGAAGAGCTGGTGGCAGGAGTCGACTTAGCCCGTCTACCCTCTCCATATTTGGCTTGTCACCGACTTCACACCGATCAGTGGTAGCACAAACCAATAATAATATTACGTGTGTTTTTGTCTTTTGGATTAAATCGGTATTTTGTTATTTTAGCTTTTTATTTTTAGCTTTTTTAGATTTGTGTTTTTGGAAGTCGGTTTTAATTTTTTTGTTAAAAATTTGTTTATTTCTTGCTTTTTAGTGAGTCGGTTTGTAATTTATCTAAGTTACAATAGCCTACTGTCAACTGCTCATAACCTTTTACAAAATATTGCTTTTCCCGATGCAGGGACGTTAATTTTTAAGGAGTTCTGCTGGTACACCATCATCAGTTCCACTTCACCATATACATTATGACGAACATAAATTGTTTAGAAACCACATTAAAGTTAATGAATCGGAACCTGTGAAATCCCTATTATTTAGTAGTTTCTATGACCAACTGCGGTCTTCATCATCAGTTCCACTTCTTCAAATTTTACTTTCCAAAAGCAAATAAACGATTTACTATCAAAAATACCCAAAGCGCTATGGGTGTGCCTATAAATTTTGAAGAGTTCCCTCGATTTCTCCAAGATCCCACCATCAGATCCTGACTTGGTGACAATGTGACCAATTCGGAAGTATCTCCTTTCAAACAAAAAAATAATTTTCCAAATCACTCTAACTAGGACCCCCTGAAATACGTATTATTGTTGAGTAGTTCCGATGACCATCTGTGGTCTTCATCATCAGTTCCACTTCTTCAAATTTAGCTTTTCGAAAGCAAATGAACAATTTACTATAAAAAATACCCAAATCGCTATAGGTGTGCCTATAATTTTTGAAGAGTTCCCTCGATTTCTCCAAGATCCCATCATCAGATCCCGACTTGGTGGCAATGGGACCTAATTGGGAGTATACCCTTTCAAACAAAAAAAGAATTTTTGAAATCGGTCCAACCGTCTTCGAGTAATCGGTGAACATACATAAAAAAAAAAAAAAAAAAAAAAAAAAAAAAAAAAAAAAAAAAAAAAAAAAAAACATACATACAATCGAACATAGAACCTCCTCCTTTTTGGAAGTCGGTTAATAAAAAATGATTCACTATGACCATAAAACGCCACAAAAAAATCATTTACAACGTGTGTTATGGTATACAGAATATTAATTTATAATATTTTGGCATTTGGAGCGGTCGGAATTTGGTTCCTAATCCACGATCTACAGATAAATTATCATCACTGAGCAATGTAGACTCAAGGTGGCGTTTTAAAATAACGTTACAAAATATTTTTTTTTTTTCTAAAAATCTTATTTTTTTAAAGATCTCCAAAAAGATCTCCAAAACAATATTTTATAAAAAAAAATTCATTCGCATTTCTTATATTTGCTTTTGGGAGACGTTTTCTACATGAACCTACCATGTCTTCATAAAACTCCATAGATATATTAAGAAGTAGAATTGCCAGAATATATTGTAGCCTACTTTTATTATCGAAACAACTCGCAGGCTCTACAGCAATAGGGAACGAGATTTCCAACATCGTTATGGATAGTTTTCGAAATGTTAGCAAAAGGGGAAACTTTTGATGGTTCACTTTGGCTCTTTGTAGCATTTGTTGAATAACTTCCAACTTTACAACAAAGGGTGAGAGTTGAAAGTGTATTGTTGGCCGGAAGTTGGAGTGCCTCGGCAGTAAATTGGCTAGCTTAACAAGTCAATGAGAGAATTGTATCGGGCAACCAAAGAAATTAGTAAGGTGGTGTCTTGTAAATGACCCTGAGTAAGTGGGACTTCTACAAATTAGCTATTGCAATTGCTATCGGAAACTAGCTTTTGATACTTTTCTAGCTGTGCCCCGCGGTGAGTTTTGGGATTCTCGCAGGAACCCCAAAGTAGCCTATTTACTTTTTAAACCTTCCATGTATTTTCACAAATATTTCAAGATCAAAATTAGCCAAATCGGTCCAGCCATTCTTGAGTTTTAGCGAGGCAAACGAACGCCAATTCATTTATTGTAAGGAGAAGAATAAAAAAGTTTGTAGTTCCTGCGGGAATTCCGAAACTCACGCGGGTGAATCTCCGAAACGATTGGACCGATTTCGACGGAACTTTCACTGCTAATTAGGTGATGTTATAAGGAGTAAATTAGACTATTTTAAAGTTTCTACGGGGATTCCAAAACTCACGCGGGTCTTGGAATCCGTGGGGCACAGCTAGTTTTTATATATAAAGATCTGTACCTAGATATTCTATCATAGAAAGCGGTAAAGTTTGTTTTTTTCTTAAAATGCAGAAGACACTAAACCTTAAAGTCTTTCACGGTATAAAATCTTAATAGTTTTAAATCCAAATGCAAGTTTGTTACGCTTTCACGCCTCAACGGCTCAACCGATCATCATACAATTTTGCATACACGTTGTCAGAGGTACAGAACAGGACATATGCAGGGTACTTTTTGATCCGGAATAGGAATGTTGACGACTTTTGAAAATCAAAATTCTAATTAGTCTGTCAGTTAGAAAATTAATAATCATTAGACACGTATTTTTTAAAGCGCATTTAAGTTTAGGATGGGGGCTCGTGACGTCACTAACCGCTATAAGCCGCTATACAAACTGGCACTGGTTAGTGACGTCACGCGAAATTTCAACTCAATGTATCGCCGTTATTTTTTGTTACGTAAAAAAAGAATACGTGTCCAATATTTTTTATTAATCTACAAGACGGACTAAAAAAAAAATAGTCAAATAGCCTATTTCCGTGGGAACTCTGAAATCAATGCGGGTGACGCCGGAAATAGCTAGTAGTTCATATTTCTATCTATAGACCTATGTTTGTAGATGTCACAATTTTTTAATATTACTGAGAGAATTCGTATAGATGGAAATGCGGGAAAATATCAAGAACAACTACCTACCTACAAAATTTACTACCCGTTATAAGATACGTTACATATTGTGATGTCAATGGATGTCGAAATTCATAACTGAGTTACAGTCAGTGTATAAGAAAAGTAACCATACGTTGCAAGGTATTTGTTGCGACCCCAATATAACAAACTTCCATCTTGTTTGTGTCCGCTAACTCAATATTAGTTACACTGGCTCTATGTTTCACCTGACTGAATTATGTGACACGACTGTACGGTAGCATAACTTTCCAATGAGTACAATATTTATACAACAGATAAGAAACTATTAAAAATACGCTGAAAATACTATACAAATATTTTAAAGAGGATAGATTTTAGAATAGAATAGAATAGAATAGAAATATATTTATTTACACACACACCACGACATAAAACAACAAAATATGTAACAATAACAAAAAAAAAATAGAATATTAAACAAAAAAAACCTTCTAAACAATAAAAAAAAAAGAATTCTATAAAATTTAAAAGAATAGTTAAATAAGAATTTGATTTTTTTTTCGATCGAAATTATCGCGGAAGAAATCACTAGGAACAGCTTGTTATTTTATACTGTGATCAGGCTTCACTAAAATGTCGAATATCGTTATCTAAAAGCAGAAACTTGTAATGAATTAGATAGAGTATTTCCGCTTCTGACAAGTTTATCCTCTTTGGCCAAGCGTAACTTCCGTTCGTAAATTTATCGGCAGCTTTCGTTACGTTTACGTTTCCCAATCAATTTCGGGACGAAGTTATTTTTTTTTCGGTGCTCTTATTGGTTCCTATTGCTATTGTGACGAAGATTGTCAATATTGTGTGGCGGAGAGGTTCTTGTGTATCTAACGAATCGATATACGACTTGATACAAGCTCGTAATATTTATCACTATTTCTTTTTCAGAGTGATGGTAAGTTCGCCATACCGTTACCACAAAGTACCACAAAGTAAAAACGTATTCAAGTGGCGTTTAATACATTTTGTAATGAATGTTTTTCGGCGTAAAGAATATAGTTCTGAGTGCGAAAAGGAGTTGATTGGAAGGTTGACCGGTAGAGAATGCAACTGTGGCATTAAGTCCGCCTTTTGTACCATGATGTGCATAAAGTTTAAATGAATAAATAGTGTAAAACCACGAATCTATTACAAGTAGGGAGCGCGTATCTGCACTACAGATATAAGGTTACAGGACAAGGTTAAAACTTTATACATTTTTTTTTATTTTAACAGATCTTGGACTCGTTTTTATTTTTATTTGCTTTTTTACGTAGATAGTAATAGTTTATGTGTTCTGTGATTGTTAGCAATTGATCTAACATGTTAATGTTATTTATTAAGGCGGTACGGCACGGTATCCTACTAATATTATAAACGCGAAAGTTTGTAAGAATGTATGGATGGATGGATGGGTGGATGTTTGTTACTCTTTCACGCAAAAACTACTGAATGGATTTAAATGAAACTTTACAATAATCCTACTAATATTATAAACGCGAAAGTTTGTAAGAATGTATGGATGGACGGACGGATGGATGGATGGATGTTTGTTACTCTTTCACGCAAAAACTACTGGATGGATTTAAATGAAACTTTACAATAATATAGCTTATACATCAGATTAACACATAGGGCACTTTTTATACCGGAATTCCCGCGGGAACTCTGAAATTAACGCGGGTGGCTACATTTGTCAAATACGCGGTTTTATCCCCGATTTGCACTGTCCCCGACGATTCGTTTTCATACCAAGCTGAGTTAGATCTATCTATCTGTGGTTACGAGTGAGCACCTAAATAAAGAGTCCTGCGGCGGTTCCGAGGGAATGCGTTTACCGAAAACACCGTTGGAGACCTCAGCGTCCCCACAGCTCACTTTGCGGAGGGCTGAGTGTGATTCACAAACTGGTAACGCGGCCGACCGCTGCCGTGGAAGCCAGTTTACTTCTTTGGTGCAAGTGATAAACGTAAGACTCCTTAAAAAAGTCTTTTAAATGAATTATTTACTATAAAAAACACCGAAATCGCTATAGGTGTGCCTATAATTTTTGTAGAGTTCCCTCGATTTCTCCAAGATACCATCATCGGATCCTGATTTGGTGGCAATGGGACCAACTTGGGAGTAAACAAAAAAAATATTTCCAAATGGGTCTAACCGTCTTCGAGTAATCGTTGGACATAAATACAAAAAAAAAACCTACATACAGCCGAATGCATAACCTCCTCCTTTTTGGAAGTCGGTTAAAAACATAACATTAAGTTGAACAAAAAGTTTAGCGTGCGGGACGTTGGCGATTACACACTAGTGCTTTTCACTTTACCAAAGAAGAAAAAGACTGTCATATACGTCATATTATGCCACACTTCTTTTTCAGCTGTTGTCAGGGCTCATATATCGTCATTTCGGGATAGATTGCGCAGCTCTGACAACAGTATACCTACTGCATGCTGTCTGTGGTTATAGTCCAGTATTTAAGTACTGGCTCTCTGCTCTTCGTAACGCAAACCACAAGTAGAACCAACTATTTGGTGCCTTACTAGGTTTTTTTTATGACCTGTTTATTTAGTTATTAAACTGTTTTAATAACTAAATAAACAGGTTGCCTTATTTTTTTATTGGTTTTTTTTATGCCTGAATAAAGAATTATTTTATTATTATTATTTATTTCACTCGTCAGACATTTAGTTTCAACTTCTTAAGAAGAAAAACTCTTTGTACTTACTCGTATATGAACCCAAATTCGTACTCAAACTTACGATATGAAGCTGAAAATAAAGCTTAAAAATCTGTTCTAGTAAAACGAAAAAAGCTGTAGATTCTTCATTAAATGAAATATATTTTTCGGGGATAGTTTTTGCGTCTATGACAGTGTATGTTCTCTAGGGGTTTAGTAGGTATACGAGTAAGTAAACTTTTTTGTAACATTAAATATTATTAGATCTAACAAAAGTGTTTTGATAATTTGTGTGGCTGGATAAAAAAAAAAATCAGCATTTGGCCAAATATAAGAAAAAAATATCTTTGATTTCATTAGCTGGATTTCACATACTTGCGATGCTGTGGCCCGGGGCGTCGTCTCGGGGCCACGGGCGATCGTATGTTTTCAGGAGGAGAGAGGTACGGCGGTCCCTATCCGGAATGAAACGCTCGGTTTACGGTGCTAGCGGGTGGATACCCGTTTATTTCCGCTACTATCTATGAATACGCTATCAATAACACAACACAGGCTTGCACTTAACGACTACTCTTATATTACTACACAGTACACAGGCCCTACGGGGTTCGCGGTCGCTACGGTCGGACGGGCGGTCGGGAATCGGGGCAGGAAGGCGGTAGCGGAAGGGGCTGTGTGCTTGAGGTCGGTCGGTGAGTAGGCGTGGGTGAGTGGGTGTCTGTCTGGGTTCGCCCCGGGGCGGCGGGCAGGTGCAGCGTAGGGTGCCGAGGCCCCCTGGCGCAAACTGTCCGTCACCGTCGGAGCTGGTGCGAGTAGCTGAACACCCCTCGGGGCGCGTGTGGGTGAGTGGTATCCCCCCCGGGGCGGCGGCCGGGTGCAGCGTAGGGTGCCGAGGCCCCCTGGCGCAAACCGTCCGTCGCCGTCGGGGCGTGTGTAGGTGAGATAATTCCCGCGGGGCGGCGGCCGGGTGCAGCGTAGGGTGCCGAGGCCCCCTGGCGCAAACCGTCCGTCACCGTCGGGGCGTGTGTGGGTGTTGTTTCGGACGGGTCTGTGGGGTCTGGACGGAAGGAAGTCGGGAGTTCGCCACACTAGTGAGTCTGCTAAGCGTGGGGCGTCGCCAGACGGCGCGTGAGCGGCGTCTGGGTAGGCCGACAGACTGCGGGCACACTAGCGAGCGAGGATAGGTGTCGGACGAGGTATGTGCGGAGGCGGAAGCGGATGGTCACTGTACCGCTGAGTTCAGGCGCCGCTGTACACGTACGCTCTGTGGAGAAGCGCAGGGCGCACGTGCATGCAGCGCGGGAACCCGTCGGCAAGTGACGGCGTCACGCCGGCCGGTCCGGCTTATGTAGTCGCGGTAGCGGGGGGCAGGGCAGCGTGGCGGCGTGCTCGTTGTCGATGTGTGCGTCGCCGCAGCCTGCGCGCCGCGGTAGGTTGCTATGCGCTCGGTGCCGGTGTGTGCGCCTGCGGCGGGGGACGAGGGATTCGTCACGCGGCGAGTGCGTGCCTGCTTCCTTACACTCCCCCCCTCCGGATGAAGATTTTTGCGTGCCAAAAATCGCCGTCACGGGCGTCGCCTGGAACCAAAAGGGCCCAGGGGTGGTGTTCCGAGGGCCTGTGTAAAAGTTTTGCTAAGTCTAGTTACATATAACCGGTTTTATTGTTCAACTGGGACTATACTTTACATATTGTTTTACATCATGTACTGTAACTTATGTGCTTGTATTCTAATCCTAGGTTAGGTATCCTGACTCCGTTCGGACCCCGCGGTACCTGTGGACTTATTCTGTTAACTACTACACTATGCTATTGTTTGCTCTCCGCTTAATCTAGATGGCGCCGGGGTTAGCCGACTAAAGACCTATTTTGTCATTGATCAATGTCTTGCGAAAATATATCTTCCGGTACTTGGAATATTATTTTTAGTTTTTCTGGATTATTACTATGTTGCAATGGTTTTTACTTTATACGGGAGTTTTACTTTACTGCGGTTCGGTCCGGTCATGTACATATATATTCTCGCAATGACTACCTACTACTGGCAACTTAATTTTATTTCTCCATGTTAACTTAGCTGTAAGTTAAGTAAAATAAATAAACGAAAAAAAAAATATAAAAAAAATAAAACTAAAATAAAACTGACGGGTCGGAGATTATTCTCCTAGGTATTTCCTTACCTACACTTTCTCTGTATCCTACTTGATATTAAAGCCTCAGAGTAAGTAAATATACTAGTATAACTAATAGTGTATTTCACCTAATGCCCTATGTTATTACTCATGGTAAAATAAACTAACATAACTTAATGTCTGCGTAAACGAAAAAAAAACTTAATTTTACGGGATTCCTGCTCCTTTCCCTGCGGACTAACTGAGAAGAAACTTTGAATAAAAGCCTTAATATAGGTACGTATAATAATTTTTTTTCTTAATGATTACAACTAAATACAAAATACAAAACTACTATGCTAAATTACTGGTTTTTCTTTTTTTTTTCCTCCGCTCTGCTCCGCCTCTCTTTCCTTTTTCTCGTATCGTTATTTCCTCCCCGTTTCCCTCTCTTTGTCCTGGTCTTTTTTTTTGGTTCCTCCTCTCTCATCTCCGTTCGTATCTCCTCCAGCATCGCTAGGTATGTTGGTTCGTCTATTTCGCCGGTCACCCAATTTATAATGTCGTCCTCTTCTGGTGCTGGCGCCTCCGGGTGTGGATGCGCTACCTTCGCCAGTCCGCCGTTCCCGAGTATAATTATTTCGGCTGGTCGTCCCTCGAAACATCTCCCGGTTGTTGGGGGTAGGGACGGTCGGGTTTGTTTCCGCGTCGTCGGCTCCATTTATTCTCACAAGTTTTATTTAGTCTAAAGTTTTACGTAATGCACTCGATTTGCAATCGTGAGTGTTCTGCGTGACGTTTACCCGTTTCACTCCTTAATATAGGGTTGATATTTTTCTTGGGAGGTAGCATTTTTTCCCAACTACCTACTTCTTCTGATATTCGTACCTTTCCTGGCGCGTCGGTTGTTGCTAGGGCTGTGCTCACACCGGACTTAAATAATATTTCTTATGACTGGTATTGGTTTTGTTTATTTTTTTTTATTTTTTTTTTTTTGGCAGGGCGATTGATTTTCATTCTTGGTTGTATGGTTTTATGTCTTTTACGTGTGCCGTTATGCGTCTTGCTTTGTTCTGTGGATCTTGGAGTTTGAATATAACTGGTGATATTTCCTGTACTACTTTGTATGGTCCTACGAATTTCGGTGCGAACTTAGCTGTGAATCCTCTATTTGCGTCGGATAGTGGGAAATCTCTTTTTAATACCCAGTCCGCTTGCTGGGGTCTCCACTGCCTCCTCTTATCGTCATAATATTTTTTTTGTTCGATCGACGCTGTGTTTTGATTTTTCTTTACCAGGTCGTAGATATCTTGTAGTTTACTTTTTCCTTGTATTTGCGGGGTTGGGAATTTGTTTCTATCTCCTGGTAATCTGGGTTCTCTGCCGTATAATAGAAATGCAGGGGAGTACTTTGTGGACGCTTGTTTTGCTGTGTTTATGTGCATGGGTCCCGGTGTTTTTGTCTGCGCTGGTTTGTGTTTTTGGCACACTGTGCATTTTCTTACATATACTGCTATATCTCTATACATTCCCGGCCAGTAGTATCGCTGTGCTATTCTGCTTAGTGTTTTGTTCGTTCCTAGGTGACCTGCGTTTGGTACGTCGTGATATTCCCTGCATATCGGTTCTTTATCTTTGTCTGGCACGCATAGTTTCCACTGCGATGTCGGTTCTAGTTTTGCCCCGTATGCGGCGTTTTCAATTTTTTTGTACAGTTTTCCCTCTCTGATGCAGTAATCAATCAAGTAGATCTGTGTGTTGTGAAGTGGATTATTATTATTATTATTATTATTATTATAATCTGTCGTGTTTCCGGATTGTTGTATCACGCATTCGAGTTTGTTGGCATACCAGTCCTTTTTCTCCGTGTTCGCTGTGCAGAGTGGATTTCTTGACAGTTCGTCGGCTAGTTGGTTTTGTTTTCCGCTTCTGTATATGATTTCGAAGTCGTATTGTTGTAATTCCAGTGCCCATCTTGCTAGTCTTCCTGTTGGATCTTTTATGTTATTTAACCATTTTAAGGCTTGGTGATCTGTGATTATCTTGAAGTGATAACCTTCTAGGAATGGTCTCATTTTTCGCACTCCCCATACGACTGCTAAGCATTCTTTTTCGGATGTCGTGTACTTTGTCTCTGCGGGGGTTAACGACCTACTCGCGTACATCACTGGCGTTTGTATCCCGTTATGTTCTTGGCTTAATATTGCTCCCAGGCCGACGTTGCTCGCATCTGTTTGTAGAGTAAATGGTATGTTAAAGTCTGCTCTTCTTAAGATGGGGTCTTGTGTTATTTTATTTTTTATCTCTTGGAATGCTTTTTCTTGTTTTTCGCTCCAGGTGAATTTGTTGTCCTTTTTGAGTAATTTAATTATCGGTGCCGTTATACTTGAGTAATTTTCTATAAACTTCCTGTACCAAGACGTCATCCCGATCAATCTGCGTACTTCTCTTATATTTGTTGGTGCTTTTAGTTCTTTGATTGCCTTTACCTTTCCTTCGTTCATTTTTATTCCTTCCCTTGTGACTATGTGTCCTAAGTATTCGATTTCCGGCTTGCAAAATTCGCACTTATTTTTGTTTATCTGAAGTCCCGCCTCTCGTATTCTTCTGAACACTTCTTTTAGGTGTTCCATGTGTTCCATAAATGTGGTACTACATATAATTACGTCATCTAAATAGGAATAGGCGTTTGGTTGCAATTCTGGTGTTATAACCATATCTAGTAGTCTCTGGAACGTTGCGCCGCTGGAGTGTAGACCGAATGGCATTCTTTTAAATTGGTATAGGCCTCGCCCCGGCACTGTGAAGGCTGTTATGTGTTTGCTCTCTTCTGATAAAAATACGTTCCAGTAGCCGTTTTTTAGATCTATTTTTGAAAAGTATTTAGCTTTGCTTAGCTTCTCCAGGGTGTCGTCTATTTGTGGTAATGGGTATGCGTCTTTCTCTGTGATTTCGTTTATCTTTCTGAAATCTATACAGAACCTATACTCCCCATTATCTTTTCTTACTAGTACGACCGGTGAGCTATACTGGCTGTCTGATTTCTCTATCACGCCCTCTTTTAGCATTTTGTCAACTTGTTCGTTTATTATTCCTTGGAGTTTTGGGTTTCTCGGATAATACTTTTGTTTTATGGGTTCCGTATGTTTTAGTTTTATTTTGTGTTGTATCCACGTATTTCCTTTCGGACTTTTGTCGCACTTCTCGAACTCTGTTTTTAGTGTTTCGTCTAGGATTTTTTTTTCGGTGCTGTTCGGTCTTCCTGTATTTGAAACGTTAGTTTCCTTAACTGTTCGGTCGTGGTTTTCTTCTGACGTTTTATCTGTTATTTTTTTCCATTCGAGATGTAGTCCGAGCCTTCGTAGTATATCCATCCCCAATATTATGTGCGATGCGGTCGGTAATACGTTAACTTCATGTTTGAGTGATGCGCCGCCGACTTTAATTTCTATTGGTACTGTTTCGCTTAGCTTTATTTCGGTTCCGTCTGCTAATATCACTCTTTTGGTTTTTCGATTGTTGTCTATTTTGTGTTCTGTCAGGTTATCGGTGACTTTTTGGTTTATATATGTGCTGTTTGATCCGGTATCTACGAGTGCTTTATACTGTTTTCCTTCGATGATTATATCGATGAACTCTCTGTTGTCTTTGTCTATGTTTTTTCCTCCTATGGTCATTGTCTGTTGTTCTTTCCTGGGGTTCTTGCAACATTTTGTGCTTAGTGTCCCTAATTTGCCACACACACTGCAAAACAACGTTTTATTTCCCCTACATTCACTCATTGAGTGCCCTTTTTTTCCGCAACTCCAACAGCAAGTTTTCGGGTCGTAGTTCCTCATGAACTTTTCTTCTCTGGCGGAATTTCCTGGTCTCGTCGCCGTCCTATTTATGTAGTTTTTGGGTTTATTCTGTTCGCTATTGCTATACGGTTTATATTTTTCTCCTTTGGTTTTTTCTATCGTGATTTTTTCGTACTCGTTTGTGAGCGTTATGAGCTCTTTTATGTTTGTGAATTCACTCCTCTTCACATATAACTTGTATTCTGGATTCATGTTTTCGTATATTCTTTCTAACTTTTCCTTTTCTGGTATACCTCCGTGTCTTCTCATTAATGTTTGCATGTGATTGAGGTAATCGGTAAATTTCTGGTTATCAAATTGTCTGTTTGATATAATTTTTGTCATTAGATTTGTCGTATAATTACTCGGGAAAAAGAAAAGTTTAAACGCTTCCTCGAAGTCTTTCCATGTATCCCAATCGTTATTATTTCGGTACCATGCTAACGCTTTTCCGGTGAAAATTTGTGGTAGTAGTTTTAATAAATGTTCTGGACTTACATTGTTTGCGTCTAAAAACTCGTTTACTCGCTCCAGGAATTCCACGGCGTTATCTCTTGTATCAAACTTTATGTTCCATTGTGTTACTAATTTGGCGGTTTCCCTGATTGGTTTTTCCGGTTTTGACATTTTTGGTTTTTCCGGTTCTACTGGTTCGTCGCTCTCGTTTCCTGCGTCCTCGGATTTGGGTTCTTCTTCTTCCCTTATGTGTTTCACTAGGTTTCTCCTTAGTTCTTCCGCTGTAAGGTCTTCTACTGGCAGGTTACGTTTTATGGATTCTTCGATTAGTTCGGTTTTCTTCTTATTGTACACCCACGAGAACATCTGTTTTTGCCGGTTTCCCGGTTTCTTACGGTTTACCGGTTTCCGGTTTTCTGCTTTCCTGGTTTCTTACAAATGTGGCCTTATTTTTTTTATTTATTTTTTTGTCACTAAATCGGTTGCTAATGTGATATGTGGTGCTCGGTCGGCGTAATGCGGCGATTACGGCGGGGGTTACCTTCGTTTCTTGCGGGTGTTTTGGTCGGCGTCGCGTCGGCGCGATGCGGTGCTCGGCCGTCGCAACGGCGATTACGACGACGACGGGCTTGCCTTGTTCTCCTTCTGCGGGTGATTTTCGCTGGGGGCCGGTACGATGCGGTGCTCAGCCGTTCGCGGAGGCGGCGGCTCTGGCGGGGTTGCTCTCGTCTCCTTCCGTAGGTTAATTTCTTTGTGCGCCGATGCGATGCGGTGCTCAGCCGTTCGCAAAGGCGGCGACTCTAGCGGGTGTTTGCCGTCCTCTCCTTCCGTGGGTTGATTTCGTTGGGCGCCAATGCGATGCTGTGGCCCGGGGCGTCGTCTCGGGGCCACGGGCGATCGTATGTTTTCAGGAGGAGAGAGGTACGGCGGTCCCTATCCGGAATGAAACGCTCGGTTTACGGTGCTAGCGGGTGGATACCCGTTTATTTCCGCTACTATCTATGAATACGCTATCAATAACACAACACAGGCTTGCACTTAACGACTACTCTTATATTACTACACAGTACACAGGCCCTACGGGGTTCGCGGTCGCTACGGTCGGACGGGCGGTCGGGAATCGGGGCAGGAAGGCGGTAGCGGAAGGGGCTGTGTGCTTGAGGTCGGTCGGTGAGTAGGCGTGGGTGAGTGGGTGTCTGTCTGGGTTCGCCCCGGGGCGGCGGGCAGGTGCAGCGTAGGGTGCCGAGGCCCCCTGGCGCAAACTGTCCGTCACCGTCGGAGCTGGTGCGAGTAGCTGAACACCCCTCGGGGCGCGTGTGGGTGAGTGGTATCCCCCCCGGGGCGGCGGCCGGGTGCAGCGTAGGGTGCCGAGGCCCCCTGGCGCAAACCGTCCGTCGCCGTCGGGGCGTGTGTAGGTGAGATAATTCCCGCGGGGCGGCGGCCGGGTGCAGCGTAGGGTGCCGAGGCCCCCTGGCGCAAACCGTCCGTCACCGTCGGGGCGTGTGTGGGTGTTGTTTCGGACGGGTCTGTGGGGTCTGGACGGAAGGAAGTCGGGAGTTCGCCACACTAGTGAGTCTGCTAAGCGTGGGGCGTCGCCAGACGGCGCGTGAGCGGCGTCTGGGTAGGCCGACAGACTGCGGGCACACTAGCGAGCGAGGATAGGTGTCGGACGAGGTATGTGCGGAGGCGGAAGCGGATGGTCACTGTACCGCTGAGTTCAGGCGCCGCTGTACACGTACGCTCTGTGGAGAAGCGCAGGGCGCACGTGCATGCAGCGCGGGAACCCGTCGGCAAGTGACGGCGTCACGCCGGCCGGTCCGGCTTATGTAGTCGCGGTAGCGGGGGGCAGGGCAGCGTGGCGGCGTGCTCGTTGTCGATGTGTGCGTCGCCGCAGCCCGCGCGCCGCGGTAGGTTGCTATGCGCTCGGTGCCGGTGTGTGCGCCTGCGGCGGGGGACGAGGGATTCGTCACGCGGCGAGTGCGTGCCTGCTTCCTTACATACTTATATTTTTTGCATCTGGATTCTGGACAAAATGTATACTTGCTATAGATCCTAGATTAAAAGTTAAGATAAGTTTTAAATGATAAATTTTCTTTTTGACTACCTTTTCATGAAGAGCGTATTACCTACAGCAAAGTTTGGTCTTTATAATAAACTTATGTACTTATAACGAAACTCATTTCCTAACAGGAGTTTTTAGAGGCTGTTGTATTTAGCGCTTGAGCTGGTAACCAAACCTCTAGTGCTTGTAACCGTAACCCTGGTGCTTGTAACCAAAACTCTTATACTTATAATTATAACCATAGAGCTTGTAACCAAAACCCTAGTGCTTGTAACTAGGACCACTCCGGAGGACTGAATAGAATCCGTTTTATATAATTTGATTTGACCCTCGCAGGAACGTGACGGGGTTGGGAAACGGCGAAAGGTGTGAAATTGTTTCACTATTTCACACGTACATATGTTATTATATTTATATGTTTTATATTATATATAAAAAAAAACTGTAATAAATCGAATAGGACGAATCGTGTCGACTTTACTGGGCCCTTATTCACTATAACCAACAACGCTCCTTGCCCATAACGAGCGTCGCAAAAACAATTTCAAACTTTTCAAATACCAAATTATGGGAAACTAACATTTTGTGCCATAACGCCCGTTGTAAATGTACTTTTTTTGTAGTGAAACTTCGAGCACGAGGGGAGAAAATTTTTGCGGCGTGTTATCTTGCCAGTTGCGACGTGTTATGGTCATAGTGAATAAGGACTTTGTTTTTATGTGTACGTGACACGACTGCCGACGACTCGTCCGTCGTCTGGTGATGGGTATGAATTGCGGGACTGCGTATTTTTTTTGAATTATGATGATCAACAACGGCTTTTTAAGTGAAAGTTCTTTTGGGCGTGACGACAGTAAAAATTCAAGATTGAATTTTGTATGTAACTTTTATAAATGGAACGATTGTGATGCAGAGGTTTGCAAACGTACTTTGTTCTTAAATTAAAAACAAATGTTTAAAAAAATACTAAAACCGACTTCCAAAAACATAATATGCGTTATACCTAGTAAAAAGTTTAAAATAAAAAAAAACTACTGATTTGATCCAAAAGACAAACAAAAAAAGAATTCAAATCGGCCCAACAGTTTCAAATAATCGGTGGACATACATAAAACAACCTCGTCCTTTTTGGGAGTTGGAACTGGTGTTTTTACTAGCTTTTTCTTAATCAAGTAGAATTTGTTAATTTTTTTGACGAGTTTGTATGCGTGTCGCATAACAAGTGACATCAGTGTAGCACTGAGTGTGTAATGTACCCACTGTTGGGAGTTGGGACACAAAGCCTAGGATGTGTGGGCGACGGTGCCTTAAAGTGTAATGAATATATGTTTTTATTCGTCCATAGATATAGATAAAAAGATTTCTTTTAAAGGTACGAGTATGGGATACCAGTTACCACCCTTATTACGAAGTGAGTGTTAGAAATGATACTCGATTAAACATTAAGCAACTGTTTTATTTACTGTATCACAAAGTAAATGCGCGAGTGCGTGCACTCGCGTCAATTCCACAAACGATAATAATGCCGATCTCACTCACCGTTGACGGCTTCCACCGCAAATACGCGTCACATGACGTTTTATGTCACCTGTCACTGTCAGTGCCAACGGTATCAAAATGGCGAACGCTAACAGTCGGCCATTCTGAAACTTGTCTGACCCCAGACAACCATCAACAGTGTTTGAGAAAAATAAAAAAAAGGAAGTGATGTGACCAGCACTCCTCTAGACTTTATACTAAATATGAATCGCTAACATGAGTTTTCCAAAGCTCTGAAACAATATACGATTAAAAGAAACTGCACTGATATATTGTAATGATTGCATTATTATAATAATTTACTATATTTTATCTATCATTATAATATATCAGTGAAGTTTCTTTTAACCTTAGATTGTTTCAGAGTTTATATTCTGAGTTTACTAAATCATAAGCGACTATGTGTGAATCCTTCAGCCAGAACGATTCAATAAGTCGCCAACACTTAACGATTTTCTTATAATATCATCAAGTTACCACAAACTAGAACGCTCCTGTCGGTTTTTAAAACAAAGAACATTTCTTAATTTTAATGGGCATGATGACTAAATTTTTATTTACAGTCCGTCTTGTAATGTAATAAAAAATATTGGATAAGTATTTTTCCCTTTTTTGCGTATTCAAAAAATAATGGCAAAACATTGAGTTGAAATTTCGTGTAACGACACACCTAGATACACTTTATACTTAGTAATGACGTCGTGACCTCCCACTCCTAAACTTTAATGCGTTTTGTCTAACTCGAAAAAGCAAACTATCTAACTGACGGACTAAATAGAATTTTCATTGTTTATACCTTGTCATCATGCACATTCTAAAGAATATAATGAAAGAATGGAAAATGTTTGAAAAACGAAAAAAAAAAATTACAGTAGTGTTGTTCTAAACAGAAGAATGTGCAGTCAGAGCAGACGAAGGCTTTAAGAAAGTAATTCTTTGCAGCAGGAAGTACTTCTAATGATTCCTGCCCATAAAACCAACTTTTATGATTATTCCTTCTCTGTACAAGCAGTCCGTTTGTGGAATTCGCTACCTGTAGACTGTAGAGGTGCGAATGGCCAAATCATTACCTATCTTCAAGGGCCTGGTGAAGACTTTCTACCTCACTCATGGATCGTAACTTGCTGTAGATTAACATTTATAGTACGCACCTGTGTTTTATCACATTTATAAAGTTAGTATAATTATATTGTACGTATATATTTTTCTGTATGTATATTTTATATCTATGCGCGTATCTTTGTATATCTTTTTTATGTATTTTTATTATATCTTTTTTATGTATTTTTATTTATGTTCTATGTGTATATTTTGTATTATTATTTTGTATTATCTTATGATTCCTGTTCTACCTATATTATACCAAATCAATATATAAATTCTCTGTATTTGACCTATCCACCCAAAGGTTGTCTGGAAGAGATCGCTAGTAAAGCGATAAGACCGCCTTTTGTATGCCCTTAAGTTTCTGTAAACACACTGTAAAATTATTTTGGTGTACAATAAAGTGTATTCTATTCTATTCTATTCTACTTAAAGTGAACAGACGGGCACTTGTTAGCTTGCGTACTTTGTCGTGATTACGTGGTAAATATGGAGGTTAATGTCTCGATGTTGAGAACAGAGGAATGACGTCGTTGGGTAGAAGTGACGCGCGGGCTTCTCGGTGAGGTTAGGGTATTCGACAGTTGTGGAATTTTTAATTATTCTTTGTACTATTCTGATAAATCCTTACTTCTTATTTACTGCGAGTGCCAATTACAAAATTTCCTCGAGAATTCTTTTATTTATTTATTTAACCATTAATTCATATATTTGTATAAAAATTAATCCCTATTTCCGATCACGCGTCAACGGCAACGGCTGGACCGATCACCATTAAATTTTGCGTACACGTTGTCAGGGGTACAGAGAAGGACACAGGGTACTTTTTATCCTGGTATTCCCGGGGGTTTAACTGCGGGGGACAGCTAGTATATGAATAAAAGTACGTGGACTTGAAAAAACTGTGAACTGCTAGCTCTTCTCAGCAGTTTCACCCGCGTCCTACCCCACAAAAAGTGCCGTAATATGTACTTTTCTGTGCCTTTGACAACGTGTACTTATGTAAAATTTATGATGATCAATTAGGGTATGAAAACGTTACAAACAAACCAACTTACATTTTTAATGTTAGCATAATTATTGTTGTTTGAAACTGTTTACCATACGTTCTTCGTCAAATCAAGCATCACTGCGAATGCTTGGGTAGAATACTTGAACGCACTTCCCATTCCGATACTGAACACCATAGCCTCGTTACTTTTTAGGTACTAGGTATAATGTTATCACCGAAGCTCCCCGAAGCTCCGGCGCGAGGCGTCTTCCAGGAGGCTCGTAAGTTCAGTATCGGTTATGGGGTTATATTGAATTTTTAGCACCAGAAATCTACATCTTTAAGCATTGATATACTAAATATCTCAGATTATGTAGAATGAAGAACGCAAAAAGGTCGTACAAAATAACATGTAGGTACCTACCCAGATTTTTTTTAGTTGGTATTATGGATTACAATTAATAATTAGGATGTCATTACCATTTATAAGTTAAATAAAAAAAAGATATATTTATATAGTAATAAGAGATCAGCCGCGGGTTCACTCGCGTTAATTTCGGAGCTCCCGTAGGAATTTCCATATTAAAAGTACCCAGTGTAATACTGTAGCTTTCTGTAAGTGAACAATTTTTTGAAATCGCTCCAGTATTGTTTGAGTTTATTCGTTACAAACATACAAAAATACAAATCTTTCCTAGTTATAATATTAGCGTAGATTGAGGGTCGCGAATACAGTACTGGGTTATTGTTTAAAATGTTAAAATGGTCGTGGTTAGCGATAAATCACAAACGTAAACGTTTTAAAGCGCGTTATTAAGAACAATAAATCCGAAGCAAACGCTGCAGGTAAAGGTTTTGTAATATAATTCCGGTCGCGACTCGCCCACAATACGGAGTGCTCTCAATAAACCCCTAACAGCCGCGTTCGCCTCCGATATTTCGGCGCACAGAGCTATGAAGGTTTAGACAGGGAAATTTATTCTTTTGAAAATATGCCTAAAAAAACTGTCAAGACTTAAAGTAAATGCGAGTTACACATTCAATTAAGAAAAAAAGAAAGAAAGAAAAGGCATTTACTTGGAAACAGAGACACAACACAATTACTATTATTTTATACAAACATGATTTAACAAAAAAAAAATATATATAAATGACAATATTATGAGAACAAAGACAGCTAGAGGTGTTTGCGTGGTGCGTCCCCATGACCAAAATGGTCACTGCCTCAGCATGTTGCTCTGAGTGCGGGCACTCCTAGCGCTGATTATACATATATCGTGCCTCAACTAGTAGGTACTTTATACTAAAATTACAAAGATCAGCCGATAGAAGTCCACTGCTAAAAGAACTCTTGCAAATAAAACAATTTTGTCTAGGGTCTGCGTTCCTAGACCACAGATTGGTAAATCCTAACTAATAATATAGGTATAACAAATGCAATTGTCATTTTGTTCATTTGGTTTTTTACAAGTAATTAAGGCGAAAAGCGTAACAAACAAACCCACCTTAGAATTTAATATAAGGAACTAGCCGGTGCCCGCCGTTTCACCCGCGTAAGTTTTGGAATTCCCGCAGGAACTCTTTATCAGAAATCTTTGTGGACGCAGGCAAAACTATCTGCCAAAGTTTCATCACAATTGGACCAATGGTTTAGGAACGCATAGAGGACAAACATACAAACATTTTTATTTTTATTTATATTTATAAGGAATATGATTGATCTCTAATATGTACGATAATAGAGACCTCTTTTAATTAGAAGTCTTTTAAAAATAAAACTCAGGAACAATTTTCGTGCAGTTTATACACACGACCCATTCAGGATGACACGTCGTAACACCTTCTTATGTTTATGGTTTCGATGCTGAATTGAACTTGTTGCAATAGAGAAAAGTTTGCAACCACCCGGTGCCTCCAATGGGAGATTCCTCCGTTTCCTAGCCTCGATATACATATATTATGTATCTTTTGAATTTTTGCTGTGTTTAAGTATCCTTACAGTCATGAATACGGAAGTGAGTATATTTGTTTGTTTTTATTTTAGTCTTTCCCGCCGCAAAGGGTCAACCGATCATCATGAAGTTTTGTATACGCGTTGTAATGGGTACCTACAGCGAAGGAAATAGTACACTATAATATGGATGTTGACAACTTTTGAAAATATAAATTCTAATTAGTCCGTCAATTAGAAAATAAAAATCATTCGACACGTATTTTTTATTTTCCAAATAAATGAAAATACACAGAGATAAAGCGCATTAAAGTTTAGGGTGGGGGCTCGTGACGTCACTTACCGCTACAAGCCGCCATAGTCCATACAAACTGCACTAGTTAGTGACGTCACGCGAAATTTCAACACAATGTATCGCTGTTATTTTTTGATTACGTAAAAAAAGAAAAAATACGTGTCCAATATTTTTTATTAATCTACAAGACTGACTAAAAAAAAGACAAATAGCCTATTGCCTATTGCCACATAATGTTTTTAAAATTAAATATATAAAAAAAAACGTACACACATAAATACCTAATGAAACAATAAGCCTACCTAATGATACAATATCTTACTAAAAACACCCAGTTACAAAATACTTCTGTTCTGATCTATTCTATTATTATATACTACTCAAAACAAAATAGGGCCCAACTCGATTTATTCACAAAAAATGATTATATTTAAGTTTCAAGTTAATTATGGGTAAGTTTAAGTGTTCAATCACAAACTTGGGATGTTTTTGAGTCCTTAACGTTTTTTTGAACAACATTTTCTAATCAGTACACTCAAGTGGGTAGAAAAAAACAAATGAAGCAAAATTACTCCATGCACAACTTCTTATACACTTGTGTTACGACTGTCGTTCCGAGCCCTTTTTGTTTTGTTTTTTGTTTTGTTCAGTTCGGTTATTAGAATTGATTGTAATGCCACGTACTCGGCACCATATGGACATGGAAACTGCTTCAAGAGCAGTCATACTGCTGCAAGAGGAAGAGTCTCAGCGATCGGTAGCTTTACGACGTGGTGTGTCAAGGCGGGCTAACCGAAATGTGTGGGAACGGTACCAGGAGACAGGTAGTGTGGCTAGAAGACGTGGATCAGGAAGAACTCGCGCCACAACTGTTCAAGAGGACCGATACATTCGTTTATCTGCACGTCGAGAGCGTACCGTTACCGCCCGTACTTTACAAAGGCGACTACGGGAAGCTACCGGTACGCGCGTTAGCGAACAAACTATCCGCAACAGACTCCACGAAGACGGACAACGACCCAGAATGCGACTTATTCGCATTTAACTGTCAAGGGCTCATCGTGCAGCTCGTCTAAGGTTCGCACGCATGCATTTGGACTGGACTATGGACAACTGGAGGTCTATACTTTTTACAGATGAGTGTGAGGTGAATTTTTTTAGTGACAATAGACGTGTACGTGTGTGGAGGAGGGAAGGCGAACGTTTTACGGAACCCTGTATCCACGAGACAGATCGGTGGGGAGGGCCCAGTGTTATGGTATGGGGCGGAATAAGTTTAATGGGCAAAACAGAGCTGGAAATTCTTGATGAGGGTACCGTAACTGCTGCCAGATACGTCGAACGTGTGATCCGACCTCACGTTATCCCATTTGCACAGAGAGTGACCAATAATTTCATCCTCATGCAGGATAACGCTCGCGCACACACGGCCCGCCTGACTCAGAGAACTCTATCTGATGCCAATATCTCAGTTTTGCCATGGCCTGCGATGAGCCCCGATCTCAAACCGATTGAACATTTGTGGGACCAATTGAAAAGAAATCTTAAAGACAATTACAGTGAAATAAACAATCAACAGGAGCTCATAACCGCCTTAAAAATCTGCTGGGAGCGAATACCACAGGAAAACGTTACCCATTTGATTGAGAGCGTTCCTAACAGGCTCAGAAAGTGCGTACGTAGCAGAGGAGGACCCGATTGTTACTAAAAACATCCCTGTGTAATTCTTCATATCACTTTAAGTGACAAAAATCGAAATTGTTAGATCAACTTTTTAAGGGTAAATTTCGATTTTTCTGTTTTTGTGGGTAATTTTTAAGAAAACAAAGATTTTTTAATCATTTGCCTTATTTAGACAATTAATGAAGCCTAAAATTCAACGTATTTATGCGCAAAAAATACTTAAAACTATCCAGTTTAATTTTACAGAACAAAATCAAGGTGGGCCCTATTTTGTTTTGAGTAGTATATTATAGGTGTCTTATTTAAGATTAAGAGTCATGTTTGTTTCTAGTTTATGTTTATAAATAAAAATAAAAAATGTGAGTAATCAGGTCGGTTTACTCGTTTAAATATCAAATTTATACGATGATAAATTATGTTATCTTTTTATAGAGACTCAAAGGTCAATTAACGCAGAGGGGCTCTCGTTTTCATTCGAGTAACAAAACCCACTCCTTTGTTTTCTAATACCAAAAGCCAATTATAGGATCATGAAAATATTATGTATTAGCCGTGCTCTATGGTTTCTCCCGCGTAAGTTTTAAAATCACTGCAGGAATTTTTCAAAACCACTACAATAAAAACTACTTCAAAATACATAATGAAATGATATGAAAATGGCACAGTTAAAAAAAATAATTGACTCTGAAACTACCACGGTTTCACCCGCGGTAATTTTAGAGTTCCCACGGGATTTCCAGGATAAAAGTATCCTATGTCCTTCTCTGTACCCCTTACAACGTTTACGCCAAATTTCATCCAAATCCGTTCAGCCGTTTTTGCGTGATTGAGTAACAAACGTCCAAACATTCGAACATCCAAACATTCACACTTTCACATTCATAATATTAGTAGGATTATTATATAATTATATGTAAGCATATAGATAGATGACAGTCATATTTTAACCGACTTCCAAAAAGGAGGAGGTTCTATGTTCGGCTGTATGTATGTTTCTTTTTTTTGTATACAGTATTGCTCCACAGATTGTACTCAAATTACTTTACCATTAGGTACCTTAAAATAAATCGTATCATGTCAATAGAGTCGAAAATATCGAGCAAATAAACCTAATTTTGCTCTTATCATTTAAAAAAGTTTATCCCGAGTTTGAGCTTTGATGAGAGTTAAGTAAATTTGTTCGGGGATTTTTGTGGATTTAGTAAAATAGGTTACCTTTACAGGTAATTAATTTACTATTTGCTGAATAAACTTTGCTCTCGTATTTCAGCTTTAGGTCTTCTTTCCTTAATTGACTTTAGAAAATCTATGAGTAAATCAATATCCTGTATTATATGTGCGAACTAGCTGTCCCACGCGGTTTTACCCGCGATAATTTCGAAGCTCCCGCGGAATTGTTCCATACAAACTTGGCAATCCCTTTTCATCCCTTTGGGGGGTGAATTTTCAAAAATCCTTTCTTATCGGATGCCTACGTCATACAAAGAACACACCCTCCAAGTTTCAGGTCTTTAGGATCAGCGGTTTAGACTGTGCGTTGACGGATCAGTCACGTTCACGTTGACGGTTCAAGACAAAGCATTTTATATGTATAGATATGAGTTCGTTGGTTTGTTTGTTTGTTATGTTTTTATCTGTTAATTGCTCAACTGATCACCATGAAATTTTGGTACAGAAAAGTACATAGAGTACTTTTATATTATATCATATATGATAATATTATAAAAGCGGAAGTTCACTGATTCACTAACTTAACAGGAAATCTCGAAAACTACTCGACCTAAAAGCCGTTGCAAGTACTCTTCAAGACGTCCCGTTATAACTTGCCTGCGAGCGATTATTTCCAATGTTAGTCGGCTGCTACAGTCATATACTATCATACATACTTATTGTAATAGTCGTATTAGAGCAAAGAGACGTGTGTAATCGCGATGCGAGCACAATAGTTGTACGCAGTAGCTTGCGGCAATTGTATGCATTAATATAAGTGGTATAACGCGGTGTGGAGTCGTCAACGGTGTGTTTGATCGTGCCAGTGGACTTGAAAGAGACGACAGCTCAACGACCAATTATTCTGATATTCTGTTATTTATTTATTCAATAGAACGACCAAAAAAGCTTATACTGTAATATTGGCAATGACATCATGTTGGATGTTATGATAAAAGAAAAATTATGGCGCTGCCTCAATTAAACGTCGCCACAGCATGCACAAAACAAAGAAGCGATAATGTACACAAAATAAAATACAAATTTACTTATTTTTCAAACTTAAAATAAGAATCCCTTACAGTTGTCTATTTCAACATATCAAGGATTTTTTTTTATAAGTAATTTATGTAAATTTTCAGAATTTTTTTAATTTGTATATTCTAACATTTGATAAAGATTACATTTGACAATATGTCCATAATGTTTGAGCATACCATATCACTTGATATCGGGTGAGTTGTGGCCAAACGTTAGGCTGGTTCACCATAAAAAAGTAGGTATAATAAATTTCAACCACGTTACACATTTTTCATCTTAGAAGTGTAAGTACCAGACACCCTGAAATTCGTGTTTCCTTTTTTAAAAAAAGAAGAGATCACTGACTTCCAAAACGCCTACTTCAAATCTGTCGTTGCTTATACAAAATATTTCACGTCCTTTCTCAACCTTTTAATTAAATCTTCAAAGTGTAAATCTTCATTAATTTATATATAATGAATAATTTATATAATGAATAATAATATATTGAATAATTATATTGTGTATAATGAATAATGATATTACCAAATGTATTTGTATCAAAATTATGATTGCAACTGCTTAATTAATAAGCAAGTACACACATATTTTATAAATAACAATATGATAGTGTACCTACTTATATAACGTAATGTAACCTAAGACAAGTTGACGTGTAAAAGTATTATATTTTACCAAATTGAATAAATAAATAAAAATAAATAAAATGTAACAATCAAGCGAACTCAACGCAAGCATCAAGTGCAAC
Organism: Zygaena filipendulae; assembly: GCA_907165275.2. Lineage (NCBI taxonomy): Eukaryota > Metazoa > Arthropoda > Insecta > Lepidoptera > Zygaenidae > Zygaena > Zygaena filipendulae. Next base: position 8,241,529 of record OU015673.1, on the reverse strand, counting down.
TAAATGTAAACAAGTGTAACATTAAAGCGAACTAAATGCATGTAAATGTAATCAAGCGATCTCAACGCTCCTCCAGTTACAATAGTGCCTATATATTTGAGCGTCTTGATCGCAGATAGTGCCTTGGAAGTAATGTGAGTTAATTTACTTTATTAAGTATATTTACTATCATACTTGGGCGATTTATATGCCACTGACTATTTGACTCTATACCTCGTCACGGTATCTCTCTCCACATCTCCACAATATACCTACTAATATCAACATATAAAACATCAAAGTTCTCTACCGCGTCAGTCTGTCTGTTCGCAATAAAAACGAAAACTATTGACCGGATTTTTATGCGGTCATCACCAATAGATAACGTAATTCATGAGGAAGGTTCAACTATATAATTTGTCAAGGTTTTTGTAAATTGATTTTTACGCTTTGACAGCTAAACTCAACCAATAATGACGTAAGTTTGCATACACCAAAAGGATATAGGGCACTTTTATCTTGGAATTTCCTGTGGTTTACACAAGCGGCCGACACTATACATTATTTTACATCCTTCTGAGGAAATATGGAATTATATTGGTTTAGCAATTAGCATATCATCTCATGTGTTAATATAATTTGGCAAAACCACCAAGATTCAATTCTTCTAATGCAAAAAGTGAAATCGCAACATAACAACAAACAAAACAATCAAAAATTTACAATACACAACAAAATCCACTTTTTAAATTTTACATTTTGACGGAACCAAAATCAAATCTCGCCAGCCTTCTCTTGCTGCCTCCCCGAAGGGCCTCTGCCCTCGCCATCGAGTTGGAAAACTTTTTCCAATTGATGGATCGACGTGGCGCTAGCGGCGAGACTCTCTGGGACATGTTCTCCAGAACAATGAGGACTAGGACATGGTCCGAGCCCATATCCTCAGGTAGGGCCTCTATAAAGAGCCGGCAGAGGAGCCCACGATGGACCATGCGGTCGATGACGTCGGGTGTATGAGTCGCCTGGACCGGATAATGCGTAAGAGTTTCCGGCCCTAAATCTCGCTAAAATCTTCTAGCAGTGTTAAACACACGCGTTATTATGTCTATGGATGTCAGACCCTATAGTATCTTATAATCGTACATGTTTGATGTCAACTTATTTTCCGACTTAAGAGATGATGGCGTGTAGTGAATGTGTTAATGACCTAAGAAATATACATAAAAGTGTTTAGATTGAGGCTGGTTATGCACTGGTAACAACAGTACAGTACAGGTAACAACAGCAAACGTAAACATTTTTGTCAAACTTTGAATTTTGAACTTTATTACCATTGGAATAAGATTCAACGACTCACGCACTGAGCAAATAATCACTACGTTGTAAGAGTCGGCACTTTTACACTAATCGCTGAACCGATCTATGAAAGCATTTTTCGCCAACCTTACCAATGCAATGTATGGCGCGGTCATAGGGATTTGGTTAAGTATTCCAAAGTTGGTAAGGAAGCTCGCGCATAGATCCATAGTAACTTTTGCTTCAAGGGAGAGTGTTTACGTACATTTGCTGCAGACTTTAGGTAGGTACACTCCTAGCCGAGCGTGTCGCGTCACCAACGAGTCTCCATTCCCGGATCCTTCCGGAACATTTAACCCTCCCCTTCGATATTTATGGGCGAACTTACAAATGGGCGTCCCATAAAAATACATTTTATCACTCCAAGCAAAACTAACTGCATTAAGTTTTATTGGGTTTTATTTATCGGGACCTTTAGTTGTGTTAGTTCTAGCTTTATTCAGTTTACAGACAGACGGAAAGAGACCCAGAAAATCAAAATAGACTATGTACTTATGTATAATGCTAACGCTGTCTCCAAAGGTGATAAGCTATGTTGGTAGACAATTTACAATTGAGTATTTCTTTACTTGCAACATGCTGATCCCCGCGGTTTCACCCGCGGTAATTGCAAAGTTCCCGTGGGAATTTCGGGTCACAATATAGCCTATGACAGTCATAAATAACGTGGCTTTCTATTGGTAAAATAAATTTCAAAATCAGTTCAGTAGATCCAGAGATTACCCCCGTATAACCTCACAAATTTTACTTCTTTATAAATTTAGTAAGATAAGAAGAGCCCAAATATAATATAGGATATCCATAGATAATAATTTCAAACGGTGCCTATACTTATAAATATCCGCATTATACATACAAATATCCACTTAACTTTTTACTTAAACGGCTTGAAGTTCTAAAAAACCTTTCTAAGAAGCTTACCTATATTGAAAAAAGGTTTTCACCTAGACCCAGCGTTTGAGATTGAGCCATCACGTTTTATCATTTCTATGGGCAATGACCTAAATCTTAAGAACAATAAAATGTTTGTTTGTAATGGATAAATTCAAAAATTACTAAAGCTATTTAAAAAATTCTTTCACTTTTAACAAGCTATAGGGTACTTTTTATCAAGGAATTTTCACGAAAACTCCGAAATTAACGCGAGTAAAACCATAGGGGATCATCTAGTAGGTAATAGATAAAGTATTTCTCAAGAAAACTTTACTTTTGGGAAATAATTTAGGCTAAACTCGGCAGTTTGATGCACTTTCAGCTAATGTTCCTATTATTATTCACATGCTGGCTGAAATATCTTCCTGTGTCCTGTCGATCTGTTCAATATCCTTCAACTCCTCAAGGTAAGTATTCCAGCCATTTAAAATAGTTTTCGGTGCTTCGTCATCCCAGTCAACCCCCGCTAACCACAGCATCTGAATCATCATTTTACATATTATGACGATAGGTGCAATATCCAGCCAAGCGGGTCAAATAATTTAGCTATATCTGATATAATACTTCTTCTAGTTTCAGGTGTGCCAATAAATTAATAAATAAATACTCGTCACAGTAAATCCATGCAGCCTCTGTTGAGAATGTATCGCATAACCTCTGGATTAGGAAGCAGCAATGAGAGCACTTAGGCCTCTTTCATTAACGCTGTACAATAAGAAGAATTTTAATTGGCGTAAATTTCTGAGTTCCCGCAGGAATCCTGATATGAAAAGTACCTACTCGGTGTTCTTTTCTGCGCCATTGACAACGTGTATGAAAAGTTTCATGGAAGCGTAACAAACAAAATTAATATTGAAAAGTTAAATATGTATTGTACTCTCAAAGGAAATTCTCCTTGCTCCTTGATATACCTCACTGAATAACTGTTAAATTCCAAAGCCTTCGACGCTACCTCACGGCCGCTACGGAATCGCGATAAATCTTATCGCGTAACGAAAAGAAAGGAAAGCACTTACAAGAATGTAAGTGGCGAATATTTCCACTACATTTTGTATCGGGAGTCGGCTAATGGTGGAAAAGCTCGATTCAACTAAGAGGATAAAAAATATTACGTCGCCCACGGAGAAAGTAACATATCAATCAGAGGGGCCATGTAGGAAGTGCAGGAGCGCCATGGTTGCAAAGGAAGTAAGAGAAATGCTCTAACTTAGCCAAAACCCATGCTGGCATCTTGAGTATATTTTTCACAATATTCTCAAAGTTGTGAATTTAGAAATCAGTGACTGAGCTAAAACGTAAACAAATGACGTTTAGTATATCGGCGAGAGGGTAGTTTCTTTAAATTAACTGTTGCTTCCCGCTGTCGAATAGCGGTTGTAGTAAGTACGTTCCCCCGCTCCACTCCATTGCCCGACTCTTCATTGTTAGAACTTGTTATAAAATGCGGGTATGCGTAAGCGACGGTTCATTGTTACTTTGTGTTCGGTTCAGTGCAGTTATAGTGTCGTATCAGTGTCGTATCAATCTAGAGTGGCTATAGTGATTACGTGTGCTGTGTCATCTAATTGTTTCCAGAGGTTTGCTTAAGTCGGGAGCACGGGCAGTGGAGGTGAGCGTTGATGCATTGGAAAGGGTACCCATTAAATTAATTAAAACACATTTCATGTACTTAATTTGTGGAGACGAATGATATTATTATTAAACCTGCACCTGGGTCGCAAGTCCCAGGCACTGCTCCGTGTTCCCTACGGATATCTGGTATGCTGTACAACTTCTATGTTGGTGCAATTAATTGTAATAGTTTCTAGTTGGTTCTAGATGTGTCGCTCAGCTAATAGTCTCGGTCATACCTTTCCCTGCCTTCAGTTATATTGTGTTATGTTATCATCATCAGTTAGTCAGCTATCATTACAACAGCAGATAACTATCTGCTGTTATCTGCTACTATATGTTCTTCTTTCTATAATCTACAAGTACATTTCGCTATGTAAATAAATGCATAGTGCTTGATGAATAGTTTTGTGTACGAAACTAACCTAGCGACACTGGTTTTCATTTGTTTTCATATTATACTGCGTTGATGGCCCGTCTACCTGCCGCCTTACTCTTGACGCTATCGATTCTGTGATGTCGGCCTACATATGTTGCTTATAGTATGTGATGACCAGTGGACGAAGGACTCGCACTTTGCTCTTTAAAGTGACCCGACGTCAACTATTTTTAAACATATCAAATGTCATTTTCAAGTACTCTCGGCGTACAACATTAAACTCAAAGTTCAAAAGAGTTACGTAGAGTTTGTGCATATATCGTATACTAGATGTGCCCCGCGGTTTCAACCGCGTTAATTTCAGAGTTCCCGCGGGAATTCCGGAATAAAGTACCCTATGTGTTAATTTGATGTACCTAGAAGCTTTATTATTGTAAAGTTTCATTTAAATCCATTCAGTAGTTTTTGCGTGAGAGAGTAACAAACATCCATACATTCTTACAAACTTTCGCGTTTATAATATTAGTAGGATATACACGTTGCTTGGTTTCCACGACACAAGCTTGAAGCTTAGTGTGGGATCAAGTATATCTGTGTGTTGTGAAGTGTTATTATAAAAGAAAAAACAAGTGATTATAACAACGCTTTTGTAGTGGCTAGAATAGAACTTACAACTATGAATATACTTTAGTTATTTTCATCCAATTTGCCATCAAATAGATCCCCCATCCAGATTAGGGTTTGATTGCGTTCACAAGACTAGGTCAAACGGGGTCGGGTTGTGGTCAAGCGAGAAATATTTTATTGTTTCTCAATCAAAAACCCCATAATCGTCGCCGGCGAAGGAAACAATAAAGAACGGGGCGAGAAAGGAAACGAAAGTAAAAAAAAAAAAAATGTTTTGTATGAATGGGCTTGTCAACTAAATTGTGGATTTTAGTCCGTCTTGTAGATTAGTAAAAAATATTGGACACGTAAGTGTTTTTAATTTTTTTTTAATATTTGATATATATTCAATCGGAATGTCGCGTGAGGTCACGCCGTGCTACAGTTTATAGCACGTTATGACGTCAAGAGTTTCCACTCCTCAAATTCAATGCGTTTTCTCTTAGTATTTTTTCAATAATTTGAAAAAGCAAAAAATACAGGTCTATTATTTTTATTATCTATTTGACGGACTAAATAGAATTTTGATTTTCATACCCTGGAAACCACAATATTTAAAAAAAAGTTAGGTTAGGATGGGGATGTTGACTACTTTTGAAAATCAAAATTCTAATTAGTCCGTCAGTTAGAAAATAAAAAAAAAATAGACACGTATTTTTTGCTTTTTCAAATAAATTAAAATATACAGAGATAAAGCGCATTAAAGTTTAGGGTGAGGACGTCGTGCCATCACTAATCGCTAAAATACAAACATACAAACATACATACAAGCTGTCAGAATAGTGACGTCACGCGAAATTTCAACTCAATGTATCGCCGTTATTTTTTGATTACGTAAAAAAAATACGTGTCCAATATTTTTTATTAATCTACAAGACGGACTAAAGAAAAAAAAATCAGTCAACATGCCCATTATCCCTTAAATATGTAAATTCTGATCTAGTGGAACTGTGGGAGTAAGTCTAGTATAATCTTATAGCTAATATTCAAATAGGTAGGTATTAATTTGGAAATGTTAACGAAATTGTTGGTTTTGCCCCTTGCTTAGTCTGCAGTAGCCAGTAACGCCCCTCGTTAGTATTCGAGCTGTTGTATCTGTTCAGAATAATATCACAACATCCGTTGCGTCTATCTATCTGTCTGATCGCGATAAACTCACAGCTACTAAACGGATTTTCATGCGGTTTTCATCAATAGAAAGAGTGATTCATGAGGAAGGTTTAAGCACATAATTTGTCAAGGTTTTGTGCGAATTGGTTGAAATATAACGATAATAATTGTTAGAAGTTACGGAAAAAGTGTCTACTCCGTTACGCTCTCCCGCCTTAACTACTCAACCGATCGTCATGAAATTTTGTATAACACGGTTTCAGGGGTACAGAGAAGGATATAGGATACTTACCCTGGAATTCCCGTAGGATCTCCGAAATTAACGCGGGTAAAACCGCTAGTCTACTCATATCAATTAGTTTATGTCGACGCTCCGAATAGCTTAGTGTGGCTTTGAATGAATCATTGAAAAGCCAAGTTCATTATTATGGATGTATCGAACGAGCTTACTTATGTATACTTATATTAAGTACGATCTTTATCCCATTGAAGTCAGTTAATAACTAATTTATGACAGATTTCTTAGCTTGATTACTTATTCCTAAGGGCGGCGCCACAGTCTCGGCGGTGGCGGCGGCAAAAACAAATGGTAGACAACATACCAAGATGGCCACAGCTCGCGCCGCTGATAGCTGTGGCCTTCTTCGTATATTGTCTACCATTTCTTTTCGCCGCCGCCTCCGAGACTGGCCAAGGGGTAACAGCAGGCAAGAGTAACAAGTCGGCACTCTTAGACATTCTGAACGAGCAGACGTATACAATTTTTTTTTATATGTATGTATATGTATCAGAGTAGTAACAGTTGACGTGGAGGTAGAAGATTGAAAGGTTGGATAAGAATTTATGGGAGATGTCATAGCTCTTCAATCTGCGCAACTTGTTTTTATGGTTCAATATTTCATCAGTTGACGTTATTGTATTCTCTAAGTTGTATTTCATGTGTCCTCGCCGATATATGTATATTCAGAGAATTCCAGTTCAAAAAGTACCGTAGTGAATATAAACAGTATATAAACCTCATATCACGGTCGCTACTGATGTTAAAAACTATAAATAATGGGCATGTTGACTAATTTTTATTTTATTTTTTCTTCTTCTCTTTCTTATAGATAGACGGTGATGCCAGTTTCACAACTTAGGGGCTTTAACAAATCCTGTATGAGTGGGTAAGTAACTTAAATATGCTTCTGGTATATTTATGAAATTATTCTTATTACAATTATGGCAGTTTTCGTAGCGGTAGAAACATAGTTCCCAAGAGATGCCAGTGTTTATGCAGGTAAAGTCGCAGTAAATATATCTATGTAAATAATTACTTACGACGTCTCCTTTGGGAGGACGTTCAATTAGGAAGAAGTCGGAAAATTGTATTTATACCTGTGACGTCACAACGAAGAGGTCAGGAGGCACAAGTTAGACTCACGAAAAAAGACAGCTCTATGTATTTTATATAGTCTGTCCCTTTCTATATCTTGAAGTACCGTTGCGGGAGTTCGTGCTGGGTATATCCCTGTTCGCTTATTTTCTTTAGGGAAATTTAAAATTTGTAAGGAAAAAGCATTTTTTTCCTTGCATCAAAATTATATTGGATTTTTATTATTACAAATATTAATTATTGTAGTAGGTATCTATATATAGAGATTCCGGTTTTGATCCGGGTTAGAGTTCCACTGTCCAGTTTGGGCGTGTCTTTATATTATCTATGCTATAATATATACAACGTGTTAATGAATTTATCAAAAACCTGATACATCCCATTTAAAAAAATTAACAATAATAATATGACTGAAATAGAAATTATGTCGAAAAAATTTATCTAAAAGTTATTCAACATTAGTTTGGAGGTGACCTATGTACGAAGTTTCAAGCGCTACGCCCGCGCCTACGTGTCAATGACCGATTCGTTTTCTTTGCTACGGGCGGCGGCGTAAGCGTCAAATATTGTATTATAAATAATTTAGACATGGGCTAGTAAAAATGAAAAAATATAGGGTAAAACCAAGGTAGTTGCCCTGGGGGTATAGTTGCCCCGATCGTAATTACTCTAATTTCGCAGATGAATCGCGTGCTATTTTATTAATCTATCAAAAGACTTTTCAACTACTATTAAGTGGACCGCGTCTCATGTCTCTGTGCGATTGCACGGGAGCGCAAGGTGCGATCAAAGATTTTTCCGGATAGATGCCTTGTTTCCCGGCGGGTCGTCTATCCTAAATGTAATTTATATGGACTAGGTAACTATCCCATATATGGGATAGATGTCACAAAAAGTAGAGGTCCGTAGAAATCGCTAATACTCTGGAAATTTCAAAGATAATGTCTTTTACATTTAATAAATTTGTAGATAAAGAACCAAAGTACTTGCCAGTTTAAAAAATAAAATGTACTGGGAGATATGAAATGATTTCTAAAAGTGTGGCAACTATCCGGGTTTTACCCTATCCTATATTAAAACATGGTACGATCGATTCGGAAGTCGATTCTAAACAAACTACTTTCTAGTTTTCAGTCAATTCATTAACGCGTTGTATATAGTAATATTTATACGTATTGCTTGGTTTCCACGATCCAAGCTAATTTAAATAGATTAGATTATTATATTACTAGCTGTGCCCCGAGGTTTCACCCACGTAAATTTCGGAATTCCTGCAGGAACTCCCGATTTTAATTAATACAAACCTTCCCTGAACTTCCACAAATATTTCAAGATCAAAATTAGCCAAATAGGTCTGGTCTAGCCATTCTCGAATTTTAGCGAGACGAACGAACAGCAATTAATTTTTTTTTATAAAGATTTGCTTTTAATTCCGTCTAACGCAACTACATCCGGGTAGAGCTGAAGGCAATAGCTAGTGATATTTAAAATTGTGTAACCAAGGCGTGCGATTCCTCTGTATACTCGAGTGCAGATCATATTACACCAGTTTTGGCTTCTTAGATGCTAATTATTTTGCTGAATCGAACATCTTTGACATCAGACGGCGCGGCGCCGAGGCGAGTAGGGTGACCTTGCTTTGGGCCAATCAGCGGACTGAAAATTATTTTAGCTTATACCTTTATATTATGCTGCTGCTTAATATAATTACATGTTTTTTTAATCGGCTGGTATTATTATTGAATCGTATAAGCACTTATTGAGGAATACTTATTATAATAATACGTTAACTTCGGAGTTCCCGCGGAGATTCCAGGACAAAAAGTACCCTAGATCCTTTTCTGTACCCCTGACAACGTGTATGCTAAATTTCAAGATGATCGGTTGAGCCGTTAAGGCGTGAAAGCGTAACAAACAGACAAATAAACTCACTTTCTCATTTATAATGTGTGTGGTTGCAGTATAAAACTTGTTTCTTGTTTCAAATTCAACGGCTCAACCGATCATCATAAAATTTTGCCTACACGTTATTAGGGGCATAGAAAAGGAAATAGGGTACTTTTCATTTCAGAATTCCCGCGGGAACTCCAAAATTTACACGGGTGAAACGGGGTAGCTGACTAAATCTGAAGTGAAGAACTTGACTACCGAACTTCCGGAACATTATTCCGGATCATTATTATTGAACTTGAACGTAGTCCAATTGGCTCAACTCAAGCATGGCCACCCTACCCCGCCCACGCCCAGTCACTGCTACGCTGACGGGCATTGATTCATTAATTGAACTACCCACGCTCGATCCTTTTTCCACGGATCGGCCTCTCCATTACATATACCTACATTTTACAAGAAGTTGATAGGTATTGTCGCATTTATCGTGATTGTTATTCAAGAGAAACTGCTCTTAAATGGGGATGTGGACTACTTTTGAAAATTAAAATTCTAATTAGTCCGTCAGTTAGAAAATAAAAAAAACAATAGACACGTATTTTTTGCTTTTTCAAATAAATTAAAATATACAGAGATAAAGCGCATTAAAGTTTAGGGTGAGGGGGTCGTGACGTCACTAACCGCTAAAACCGCCATACAAACTGTCAGAATAGTGACGTCACGCGAAATTTCAACTCAATATACCGCCGTTATTTTTTGATTACGTAAAAAAAGAAAAAATACGTGTCCAATATTTTTTAATAATCTACAAGACGGACTAAAAAATAAAAAATAGTCAACACGCCCATTGTGTATTTGGACAGTGTTAAATATACGTACATAAATATTTCAGTCAACCACTAAACGTTTTGTTCAGCAGTAAAAAAAGACGAGATGTAATACGTTCCGCAACTAAACCTTAAGGCCTTTTGCATATTATAAGAAGTTTTCTTGTGTCTTATAAGAAATGTCTTATAAGACATCCAGTTGCTTTGGTTGTTATATGGGACCGTACATATTACAAGAAATGTCGGCTAAATTTTTGTCGGGTGCATGTAAGACACAAGAAAATTCCTCATAATGTGCAAAAGGCCTAAGGCTCCCGAGCTGTACCGATGCCGACCGACAGTGAGTGAAAACCTTCAGGTTTAAGGATCCTTTCATAGTGAACGAGAACGAAGAAAAAATACATAACAACTAGCTGTCCCTCGCGATTTCATCCGCGGTAATTTCGGAGTTCCCGCGGAGGTTGCGAGAAAAAAGTTCTTGTTGTTTTAGTTGTCTGTTCCCCGCATTAGTGCTGGAGTTCATCAGTTCCTTTCAGTTTGGCGCTTTGATTTGTATGCACGTACTTTCCAATTGATCAAACCATAGACTAGATGTCATTGATTCGGTCATTGACAATGTTAACTTTGCTCAAGAATTGTAATGATCCGTAAATCGTAATCATTTGTATTCCATAGTCCATAGCAATTGTGTTAGGAGAATGACTTTAAACAAGAATAATAAATACCCAACAAGAAAAACAAAACGAATCGTTAAACGAATACCACAATATTACTTCCATGACACTGGCTGCACGTTTAATCGTCGTTGCCTGCCGTTTATAGAGAAACTGGTATGAAAAAAAAAAAACAAAACAAAAACCACTCACCTCCTTTCAATCGGCCGCGAAGGTTTTCATTGACAAGCTTTCGAGTTTCCATTGCGCATGTGTGCTGAATAACTATCTTTAAAGTATTACAGTCAGTCTGTGTGTAATCGTTAGTGAAAACGCACGCTCCCCTCGGGAGAAATACATTATAAAGAGACGCGCTCGAATTAACTTTCGTAAGTGGGATGAAATTTATTTAAATTCGTCGGTGAAAAGTAATTTGAAATGTCGTGACATGTCGTCTGTTGACTTCTAGTGATCTAAAAGCTCTCATTTGATACAATATTTTTTCAGCTGACTTTCCTTACTTGTGTTTTCCGGGTTTTGAAGTTCAAATTGTTTTGAAAGTTCAAATTTGATTATTCTTTCTTTCGGGATTTTTGTGAAGTGCTGTGGAGTGCATCACAAGGATTTGGGAAAGGTACCTAACCATACTTATATTTGTAATAGTTATATAATAAACTAGCTGTCCCTCACAGTTTCGCGGTAATTTCGGGAGTTCCCGCGGGAATTCCAGGATAAACTACACATATAAATCTTCCTCATGAATCACTCTATCTATTGGTGAAAATCGCATGAAAATCCGTTCAGTAGTTTTTGAGTTTATCGCGAACAGACAGACAGACAGACTATATTTATGGATGAGCAAATCTGTTTATTGGTAACCCTTTCATCGCCATCCCCGTAATATCACGGTCTACAAAAAACGTGCTCCTAGGGAAATAAATGTAATATTACGTTACTAACTAACCACTGCACTGAATTTTATGTGTATTAGATTAAATTATAGACATTCAGCATTCCCAACACAAGGAGAAATCATGTATGAAGCTTGTAGTCTGGAGGTAATGGCCATGTTTTTGTAGCCTTAACATATTAACATATAAACTTGTCGGAGAAAGGGATACGTAAAAGCTAAAAGTCACCGACTTAGTGGCTAAAGAAGAAATCTCGAAAATTAAGTAAAAAACAAATTAAAATTTGAGGCCTATGAAGCTGAAATTTGGCAAGATTGCACGGTGTTCCCGCGGAACCTCCCAAATAGGCTAAGGACTAATTTTTATTTTTTAGTCCGTCTTGTAGATTATTAAAAAATATTGGACACTTATTTTTTCTTTTTTCACGTAATCAAAAAATAACGGCGATATATTGAGTTGAAATTTCGCGTGACGTCACTATTCGGACAGTTTGTATAGCGGTTTTAGCGGTTAGTGACGTCACGACCCCTCACCCTAAACTTTAATGTGCCTAAACCTAAACGTTTATCTCTGTAATATTTTAATTTATTTAAAAAAGCAAAAAATACGTGTCTATTGTTTTTTTTATTTTCTAACTGACGGACTAATTAGAATTTTGATTTTCAAAAGTAGTCCACGTCCTTACTGACGTGGGTGAAAAAATATAAATGCTAAATCCACAATTTCCCACCGTCGCATGCGTTTACCGGCGCGCGTCTCTCATTTCCTAATTACACGATTGCATTTTGCGTTTCCACTCTCCACAGTGCGCAGCGGAATTAATACCGTTCTCAATCAAGAATCTATAAAGCTATGTATAAAACTGAAATACCTCTCACTGATTTACCATTTATCATTTATATACTGATTGATGTCGAAATTTCGATAACTTTTTTGACTTGTATGGGTGGGTGAGTTAAGTAATTTATAGGGGTAAGTAGGCGTCAGCTAAGAAAGGATTTTCATAAAAAAAAAAACAATTTAAAAAAACATGAAAAATCTTGACCTAAAATGGCGCATAGTAAATATTTTTTTGGAACTCTATAATTAAATAGTGCAACATTATATTAGGATTTTGGTGGGATGCACTTACTATGTACTGGTGAACTAGTTCGGGAACTCTTTGTACCGGTATCCTATCAGTTAACGGTATCTTATCAGTTAATCTAGAACTTATTCTATCAGTATGCTAGATTTAGAGTGAGTTACAAACATTCAATCATCAAAAGGTTTTCTGTTATATTTATAAGTAAGAAGTAGGTTAAAAAAATATTTTCATTAAAAACGATTGCGAATCAATAAAAATCTGGTTAAAATTTGAACAATTCATCTAATTTTTCAAACCTAAATTATTCTATAAATGTATCAATCATACAAGGATCTAGAGAACAAAAAAGTGTATCGTGAAACTTCTGCATCTGCTTACAGAAATATGGTAAGAGACTCAGAAGAATGTAAGAGAGGTATAAGCCGAGAAAATAACTCAATCTATCAAACTTTACGTCAATCAATCTGTCAGATTGTGGACAGGCGTAAATTAGATGTCAATATTGGTTCGGTAACCAACAGCAGCGGAGTTCCCTGCCGCAGGAACTCGAAAGTTTTATTTCGATGGGAATGCGTCAACTAATTTATGGATCGAGTTAGATGCCAATTCAGCGCTATTTTACTAGAACGAAGGATAACTTTTTCACGAACTGACGAGGCGTATTATCCTGACATGATTTCTAATTCAACACGCAAATCTGATACTTCTTTTAGATTTTGTGTAATATTATGCCATTGTTTTTTTGCCACGGCGGCGCGGCGTCTGGATTGAGTCACTCTCCCATATCTATATTATAATATTATAAAGAGCATAAGTTTGTGAGTTTGTGACGTTGTAGGGGGTAATCTCTAGATTTATAGAATCGATTTTGAAAATTCTTTCACTTATAGGAAGCTACAGTGATCCTGAGTGTCATAGGAAACTTTTTATTCCGGATTTTTTTTTTATTAAACTACTTTGAGCAAGAGGGAAAACAATTCTTGTGGAGCGTTATCTGAACGCGGCATGTTATGGTTATAGTGAATAAGGGCTGGCCTTCGTAGATAACGGCTTTATACTATAACATCCCGTTATCAGCCCAAAGCTAATTGTTAAATAAAAATTTTTTTGGTGACTATTCATCATTATTGAATTATAAAATTTTATGTCCTGAATGACTAACTTACGGATCTTAGAGATCTGAAACTTGGAGGTGTGGTCTTTGTATGACGTAAGCATCCGATGAGAAAGGATTTTTGTAAAGAAAGAAAGAAAGAAAGAAAGAAAGAAAGAAAATAAATTTATTTGTCAACCAACACATAATATACAACTGCAATAAAAAACAATACAAAAATGTTGACAAAATGGTCCCGGCTCAGCATAATGCTATCTCACACACTTAACAGTGTGAGGCAGCGCTGGTTTTCAGCCGGAACCACGGTAAAAAATAAATAAAATTAAAATTAAAAAATAAAGGGGTTGCAAAGTCGCTGGGTTAACGTAGGTGTGCACTAAGAAAGGATTTTTGAAAATTCAACCCCTAAGGGGGTGAAAAAGGGTTGCAAAGTTTGCATGGAACAACGTGTTATGTTATAATTTTGGAGTAACTTAGGCTAGGTTAGAAAAATATAGTTCCTGCGGGAATTCCAAAACTCACGCGGGTGAAACCACGGGGCACAGCTAGTGGCTTTTTATAAATTATAATAGCATTTCATTCACACCTGAAACAAAATCCTAAAAAAAAAAACACTTCTGTATTCAATACCCGTTGGCGTTAAAAAAATCATTCCAGACAGGTTTTTTTTTTCCACACAAATTAACACCCCTGTATATCACTGAGATCGTAAAAGTGTCACGAATACGAATAATGAGTGTTTTAATATACACCGTGTTTTTTTGGAATTCAACTGAGTGAATGTTTTTATGTACAATTAATTTGCAGGTGAATCTGCATTTAATGGATTTTTTGTGTGCCCTGTTTATTTTTTTATTTCTTAGCAGCAGCACCTTTTTCACCGTTGCATCCGCGTTAATTTCTCTGCGGGGATTCCGGAATAAGAAGTACCTACTCTATATTTTGTAAATGGGCATGTTGACTCATTTTTATTTTTTAGTCCGTCTTGTAGATTATTAAAAAATATTGGACACGTATTTTTTCTTTTTTTACGTAATCAAAAAATAACGGCAATATATTGAGTTGAAATTTCGCGTGACATCACTATTCTGACAGTTTGTATGGCGGTTTTGCGGTTAGTGACGTCACGACCTTCTCATCCTAAACTTTAATGCGCTTTATCTCTGTATATTTTAATTTATTTAAAAAAGCAAAAAATACGTGTCGATTGTTTTTTTATTTTCTAACTGACGGACTAATTAGAATTTTGATTTTCAAAAGTAGTCCACATCCCTATTACGCGGGACTTGAGCGCGATGTTTTTTACTACGTTTTTTGCCTGACGTTTCGGCCGAGTTGCATCACGCCGTGGTCGCAGGCAAAACATCGCGTTCAAGTCCCGCGTAATTTACAAAATATAATGTGCTCAAAACACGAAAATCTAAAATTTTTACCTACTCTATGTCAGTTTCTGTACCCCTGATACCATACATGCAAAATATGTGACGTCTCACTCACTTTAACTTCAGATTTCCCGCGAGAATTCCGAAATAAAAGTACACTAACCGCCGCACTCAGAGTCGACTTTAATTATTACTTAGTTAAGTATAGATTTTTAAAACCAAACTTCCGCAATCAGGCTAGTTCAATAAATTAATGTTAATTGGCATTTAACTAATTAAGTTACATCTCATTAAATGCCAATTAACATTAATTTACTGAACTTCTGATTGCGCCAGTTTTGTTTTAAAAATCTATACTGAACTAAGTAATCATTAAAGTCGACTCTGAGTGCGGCCGTATGTCCTTTTCTATACCTCCAACAACGCGTATACAAAATTTCACGATGTTCGGTTGAGTAGTTATGACGTAAAAGTAACAAATTAACACATGTTTGTGTAAGTAATATTATATTTATGAACTAGCTGTTCCCCACGGTTTCACCAGCGTCATTTCAGAGATCCTGCGGGAATTCCGGGATAAAAAGTAGCCTTTACTCCTTATAACATCAGCTATCTGCCAGTAAAAGTTTCGTTGAAATCAGTCCAGGGGTTTTAGAGATTACCCGGAACAAACAGACAGACAGACAGAAAAATTGCAAAAATTGTTTTTTTTTCGATGTTAGTATTTAGTGAAAAACTGTTAATTTGAAATTACAAACAGACACTTAAATTATGTTTATACATACGTCTAGATAGCGCCCGTCTGGTTTGTATAGCTATTTGCTACTATAGTTTTCTAGATTGTATAGATAAATACCAAAATAAAAAAGCCCTGTCATTCGTCATCCACTATCAATCCATCCTTCCTCACCTAAAAATGGTAGCTCCGAAATCAACTCCATTTATAATTCACACAGAAAAAGGTTATCGCCCATCATTTGTTTGGGCAATTACTGTGGATCGATGGATAATAACGATTCATAAAAGCATCGGTCGGTGACGCAAATATTTGTGGGGTTCCGTCATATATCTAGATTCTAGATAATAGGCTAGTTTCCTGGGTAAAAAAATCAAAATTCTATTCAGTCCGTCAGTTAGATAATAAAAAAATAAAAGACACGTACTTTTTGCTTTTTTAAAATAATGGAAATATGCATAGATAAAGCGCATTAAAGTTTAGGGTGGGGGACTCGTGACTTCACAGCTCGCTATAACGTGCGAACAAACTGTAGCGAGGCGTGACGTCATGTGAAATTTTGACTTGATATATCTCCGTTATTTTTTGGTTACATAAAAAAAAAAAAATACGTGTCCAATATTTTTTAATAATCTACAAAACGAACTAAAAAAAAAAATTAGGAAACTAGCCTATTGTGTCGTTAAAATACATCACGCACTAAAACGTTCATTAACGTAAATAAATATATTAAGGCTTAATGGTTATGTTTTTGCTTACCGCCGCACTCAGAGTCGACTTTAATGATTACTTAGTTAAGTATAGAATTTTAAAACGAAACTGCCGCAATCAGACAAGTTTAATAAATTAATGTTAATTGGCATTTTACTAATTAAGTTACATCTAATTAAATGCCAATTAACGTTAATTTACTGAACGTCTCTGATTGCGCCAGTTTTGTTTTACTTAACTAAGTAATCATTAAAGTCGACTCTGAGTGCGGCGGTTAGTCATTGTTTTTAAAATTCGCACTTTTGGGAATATTGTGGTAAATGTAAAATATCAGAAGGTTTTTAGTTTCTGCAATGTACCTTAATCAATTAGGTATGTGATTGGTAATAAAAGATTATTATTATTATTAAATTTCTAAAAAGAAACCCTCGCAATTTTATCATGTACTAGCTGTCCCGCGCGGTTTCACCCGCAGTAATTTCGGAGTTCTCGCAGGAATTCCCGAAAGCCTATGTTACTCAGGGATGTAATGTAGCTTTCTAATGATGAAAGAATTTTAGAAATCGGTCTAGTAGTTTTTGAGTTAAATCGTAACAAACAAACAAACAAAAAATCAAATATTTCCTCTTTGTAATATTAGTATAGATTCTTTGATACCTTATTGTCTATGAATCTAAATGTGTAAACAACTTGCTTTCAAACAAAAAAAGAATTTTCCCAATCGGTCCAACCATCTTAATCGGTGAAATGCAGAACCTCTTCCTTTTTAGAAGTCGGTTAAAAAAAACTTGTACAGTATTAAATTTTGGGTAGTTGGTAACCAACAATCATTTGCTTATACAACTTTATAAGACTTTTACACTATCCAAACCAAAACAAAACCTAAACAGAACTAAGACCAAACATAAATAGTTATAACCAAAACAAGAATTGAATTTATCGGCGATAAGTCGGGAGCACGGGCAGTGGAGGTGAGCGTTCATGCATTGTAAAGGGGCCCCATTAAACCTACACCTGGGTCGCAAGTCCCAGGCACTGCTCCGTGTTCCCTACGGATATCTGGTATGCTGTACAACTTCTATGTTGGTGCAATTAATTGTAATAGTTTCTAGTTCGTTCTAGATGTGTCGCTCAGCTAATAGTCTCGGTCATGCCTTTGCCTGCCTTCAGTTACAGTTACATGTTATCGTCATCAGTTAGTCAGCTATCATTACAACAGCAGATCTGCTGTTATCTGCTATTATATTCCTTCTATATTCTACAAGTTAAACAAAATAAAAATAAAAAGCAAAACAAAATGAAAACCGTTCAAAATAGTTACCTACAAGTCTGTATCGAGAATTCTACCACTGGTTAATAAACGTATTTAACCCTTTCTCCGACAAGTTTTTGTAGCTTCAATATGTTAAGGCTACAAAACATGGCCATTATCTCCAGACTAGAAGCTTTATGTATGATTTCTCCTAGTGTTGGGAATGCTGATTATCTATAATTTAATCTAATAAATGGACGCAGATAAGCAATAACATGTTAACCCACAAAATTAAGTTATTGATTCAGAACGATTTATTGAGAGTTAGGGAACGTTTTTTAACTATGTGTTTACCTTATTACATTGCTTAAATATGTAACTAAATATTGAACATAAAAAATGTTGACGCAAATGGCGCTGCTACTTTTAAAACACGATTTACTCTAAATTTCTCCAGTGTGGGTTAACACACTATTGCTTATCTATGTCCAAATATAAAAGTCAGTGCTGTGGTTTTTTAGTAACGTAATATTTATTACATTTCTTTCCCCAGGACCACGTTTTTTGTAGACCGTGATATTACGGGGATGGCGGTGAAAGGGTTGCCTACGTAAAATCTTATCATACTTTGACTCGTTGGCCGTGATGGTACATTGCCATCCCATAGCGTCTTATGGTTGCCATCTGGCCGCTGTTAATAATTGGACGCAGATAAGCAATAACATGTTAACCCACAAAACGAAGTTATTGATTCAGAACGATTTATTGAGAGTTAGAGAACGTTTTTTAATTATGTGTTTACCTTATTACATTGTTTAAATATGTAACTCAATATTGAACATAAAAATGTTAAAACAAAATGGTGCTATAATTTTAAAACTTTAATTTACTCAAAATTTCTCCAGTGTGGGTTAACACATTATTGCTTATCTATGTCCAATTGATAACAATCGCAACCCTTACTTTAATCACCTACAACTGTTTATTGCTTCTGGGATGTATGGCGCAAGTTACAAGAGACAAATAGAGTGTAAGAAATTGTCTGACCTCCATGGTATGAACCACAGAACAGAAAATAACAGATAGAAGGGACACCAACTTAGTTTAGTATGAAAACAGATGGATACCAGTGTCGCCGGGTGATTGTCGCACACAAAACCACTCATCACGCACTAAAACATTCACTAACGTAAAGAAATCTATTAAACGCTTTATGGTTATGTTTTTACTTAGTCACATTGTTTTCAAAATTCGCAGTTTTGGGAATATTGTGGTAAATATACTTGGGGTGGCAGCAAAAGAAGAACCTTTGTAACGGTAGCGCGCCTGCCCTCATGCCCTCTCTAGTTAATTTATTTGCTCTGCGATATAAACCCTGTTGTTTGAAATCAGATGTCGCTGTTGTAATTATAATTTTGTTTGGTAGGTACCAATACAAAAAAAGAAAAAAAAGAAAAAATATATATATAAAATATTGTATACCAATGGGGATACAAAAAAAAATCGTCCCAAAAAAAATCATTAAAAAGAAAATATCATATTGATCACAGAGAGCATTCTTTTGTAAGTTGTACCTATAGATGTAATGTACCTATACATATATTATGTGGTTTCTATTGATAAAATTCCTAATAATCAATTCCCTATATTAATTTTATATACAACGTGTTAATGAATTAACCAAAAACCTGATACACCCCATTTAAGAAAATAAACAATAATATGATAAAAATCAAATTTTTTTAGAAAAAATTTATAGTTTAAAAGTTATTCAACCTTAGTTTGGAGGTGACCGATCTATGAAATTTCAAGTGCTACGCCCGCACCTACGCGTCAAATGACCGATTCGATTTTTGCTACGGGCGGCGTACGCGCCAATTATTGTAATAAATAATTTAGACATGGACTCGTAAAAATGAAAAAATATAACCTATATTATAACATGGTGCGATCGATTTGTAAGTCGATTCTGAACAAACTACTTTCTAGTTTCCAGTTAATTCATTAACACGTTCTATATTTATTTTTCATCCACAGCCAATCGCACATTTAGAAAGTTATAAGATTTGGGGCACTGCTTAAATTGAACATTGTCTAATCATTGCACCCGTATTAACTTATAACTTGTACCAATTCCCAAGGCCATTAGGAGTTAAGTTATAGTGTGGGCTGTCTAAATATATATATACATAATAATAGAACAGTGTAGTTATTTATGGACGTAGATAAGCAATAACATGTTAACCCACAAAATTAAGTTACCTATTCAGAACGATTTATTGAGAGTTAGGGAACGTTTTTTAATTATGTGTTCACCTTATTACATTGTTTAAGTATGTAACTAAATATTGAACATAAAAAATGTTGACAGAAGATGGCTCTATAATTTTAAAACACGATTTACTCAAAATATCTCCAGTGTGGGTTAACACACTATCGCTTATCTATGTCCTTATGTGACGTCTTTAATGTGTGTTTACCGAAGATAATATGTTTTATATTATTAGTTAAACAACCTATGCTACATCATACAATGATAATAATAATATACTAGCTGTGCCCCGCGGTTTCACCCGCGGTGATTTCGGAATTTCCGCGGGAATTCCGGGATTAAAAGTAAAGTACCCTTTGTGTTAATCTGATGTATAAGCTATAATATTGTAGAGTTTCATTTAAAATCCATTCAGTAGTTTTTGCGTGAAAGAGTAACAAACATCCATCCATCCATACAAACTTTCGCGTTTGGTAGTAGGATAAAACCCAGCATTTTACAGTATTTTATCGGGTTTTAAACCCAAGCACCGAGTTCATTGTCCATCTATGTGCCGCCTATATGTACCTTTTATGTAACTTTTGATGCTTCAATTGATCAGGCCCCTTATTCTCTATGACCAACAACATTCCATGCCCATAACGTGCCACTTAAAAACACAATTCCGACCGCTCCAGATGACGAAATATTAGAAATTAATATTCTGTTTAACATAACATACGTTGTAAATGTATTTTTTTAAAGTGAAAATTCTTTGATCGCGAGGGAAAAACAGTTTTTGCGGCGTCTTATCTTAACGCGGCGTGTTATGGTCGTAGACTCATAGTGAATAGTTAGATCTTTTAAACTGCGCAAATTTCAATGCGGTTTTCATCGATAGATAGAATTGTTCAAGAACAAACAATTATCTATTGTTATGTAGCTGCAAAGAAACCTGGTTGGCTTATTATTGGTATGATAAAAATATGGTGATACTTTATTAACCCTAGAAAGATAATCATATTTTGTTGTACGTAGAAGATAATCATGCGTAAAATTGACTCATAAGTTTTAAGTAGTTGTAATGTGATTTTTTATTTATTGATTTAAATAAACTTTACCAGTATTATTTTTTACACTCTGATAAAATGATAAATACTATAATTAATATAATTATATATATTTATTATATAAAAACAAGGCCGAACCATAAAACGTCTTCAAAAATCAACAAAAATTTGGAATATTTTTTCTTTTATCATAAATAACATTTTTTTCTAATAATCAGTCATTTTAAGTTATTAACTCAGTAATAAAGACATTATATATATCATAATATGATAGGAACATACAGTAATATTCAGATAAGTCAGATACAACTTTCATCCATATCCAGGTATATTATGTTGTCGGCAAATAGATTTTTTGCATTTTCACGATGCATTTGCTTTCTGTAGTATTTTTCCTCACTGCTGTCATCATCGGGATGCCAATCAAAGCACGAATTCATTCATTCTTGTCACGAAATGTAGCAAAGATCATAGATTTCCGTTCCAACGATATCTCGGTATTTGTCCATCTTACAATTTTGATAGATATTATTTCATCAGTAAAAAAAATTGAATCTTGAGAGGATCATATAGATGACAGATCTAACAATATTCAGTGCTGATACTCTGCTACGTCTTGTGACCTTCAAAGTCGACCAGCAATCCTTGCCTCTAGCAGTCTGCTTTGGCAAGTTTAGTATTCGATGAGAAGCAGAGGAAGAAGCCAGTTGTTGAATCATTTCTTCGTGTAAGGGTTCGTTTCTGCTGGACGTCGCCTTGTCTTCTCTCTCCTTAGTCATAAAACCTTCTTCGAAGTCACTCTGCACGTCGTCTTCACTCTCATGTCCTCACAGACGGCCTCGTCATCACGCTCTAAAAAAACGCTCAGGATTCGATCTTTTCCCAAAATTCTACTGTCCATTATCGCATTATTTTATCAGGATATTACGAAAATATACAAATAATACATAAAATAAAGTAACAAGTATCATCAGATAAAAAAACAGCATGAATGTCTATTTAGGTAAAAATCTCAAAAATCACTTAAAAGATAATCATGCGTCATTTTGACTCACGTGGTAGTTATATTTCCAAATTGATGATACTTACCTCGGTGAGATATGCGCCTCACGAAAGGTCTAAACAACGTGAGAGATGTCCTAAAAGCACAGCAGCAGATTCGCAAAATTAAAAACGAGAGAGCAATATTTCGAACGCATATGCGTCAATTTTACGCAGATTATCTTTCCAGGGTTAAAAATATGGGTTACTTTATTCAGCTCAAGGTCACTGATGACGTTTGCACTTGAAATGGCAATAAAAATATCCACTTCAAACCATAGTGCATATCTCAGTCTGTGCAAATAATTTTGTGTTTGTTCTTAGTGGATAACCTCCGGAATCACTGTATTGATTCTAAAAACACTTTAATGAAATAGCCAACAGAGGACTATGAAATTGAATGACTAAATGTAACGGTGATTTCGGAGTTACCGCGGGAATTCCGGGTCACAATATAGCCTATGACACTCACAAATAACGTGGCTTTCTATTGGTAATTTTTTTTTCAAAAAACGGTTCAGTAAATCCAGAGATTACCCCCTACAACAAACATATGTATATGTAGAATAGAATAGAATAGAAAAAAGTTTATTTGATACCATAAAGATAAAACAAGTACAAGCGTGAGTCTTAAAACGAGTGTAGTATATACTTATATATTGTTTATATGTTTATGTTGAGTATTATTATATATTATAACACCGCCTTCCTTCTAGACTATCATTTTCCCTATGCACCCCATGGTTGTCTGGAAGAGATCGCTCTGAGCGATAAGACCGCCGATTGTTACACTTTGTAGTAAAATTGTTTTTGTAATTGTTTATTTTAAGTGGTGTTCAATAAAGAGTTTATTTTTATTATTATTATTAAACTTTACCTCTTTATAATAATAGTAAAGAAAAAAAAAACTAGCGCACTTCAGTGCCTCCGTAATTGGGATAGCGTGCACTATCTAGACGATTCTAGACAGTAATACAAATGGGGACACTTTGAATGACTACAGCCTGCAAAGTACTAGGCAAACAAAGCCTAGAAGCCTAGGTTGTGGGCAGAGGTCCCACTAGGTCACGTGAACTATTTATACCTGAACTATTTATACCTCTATATTAGATATTTGCCGTACCACGGTAAAAGCTCTTGAATTGTTTTCGAAACGTTACAAGAGTTGAAAATTATTTTATAACATTTCTTTTTTTTAAAGATTATTAAAACCTTATTCCCAATACAAACTGGATAGACAGACAGAAGGACAACGAAGTGATTATATTATTATATAAAGTTTCTTTTTTCCTATTGAGGTACGGAACCCTTATATATGTATATAAATACGAATTCTAATTTTTTATGAATCTGTTGTGCCTGTTTTAGAACACGCTTCAGTCGTATCTAACTTAATGTATTGAAATATACGTAGAACCTTCTTGATATCCAAGTCGATATTGTAGGAAACACTAGCTGTTTGCCGCGGTTCCACTCGAATTAATTTTGGGGTTACAGGGGAATTCCGAGATAAAAATACCCTGTATGAATGTAGGTATATGCAAAATTTTATGATAATAATGGGGATGTGGACTACTTTTAAAAATCAAAATTCTAATTAGTCCGTCAGTTAGAAAATAAAAAATGGATAGACACGTATTTTTGCTTTTTCAAATAAATTAAAATATACAGAGATAAAGCGCAATAAAGTTTAGGGTGAGGGGGTCGTGACGTGACAGAATAGTGACGTCACGCGAAATTTCAACTCATATATCGCCGTTATTTTTTGATTACGTAAAAAAAGAAAAAATACGTGTCCAATATTTTTTCATAATCTACAAGACGAACTAAAAAATAAAAATTAGTCAACATGCCCATTAATCGGTTGAGTAATTAATGCGTGAGTAGGTAAAAGACAGAGTTACTTCTGCATTTATAATATTTAAGATTCATTTTGGTAAAAGACATTATAGTGTTTCCGAGAGAAATTCAAAGCTCGCGAGAGGGATATAAATGGCAACTTTTGCCGTCATTGAAGAAAAATACCATAACCATACTTATTCGATGCTAAAATGATGTTACAATGGGTAAGGCTCAGGTCACCTAGATCGCTCACAGCCTGATTGTATCGTGAAGTAACAAACCGACTGTAAAAGCCACTGTTTCAACCTGAAGTTATCAGTTGGGACTTGCAAACTATTCGCAACGATCTTAGATCGTCTATCAGGGGACTGGGGAGCTTTGAGCAATTTAAATTGATGTGTCTTCTAACAAATTAAAGAAGATAAGATAAAACTTTTGTAAAAAAACAATCCGTAAACTACGCAACATCAACGCTGAAGTAGGTACGTTAAGTATATGGCGGTCAGAACTCAGAAGTACACGCATCTCGTGTTGAACTCTGATAAAACTCTCGGCTTAGTTTCGGTACTTCTACGATCGGTCTTCTCGTATGTAAATGTTTAAAATTGTTCTTTTAAGTTTTCTTCTTTTACTTATGGTTAGCATTTTTCCTTATTTTTAAACTCTTATTTTTATAGTGTTTTTGATACAACTCTTCTTTCTCCAGTTTACTTGACCCTCAACTAAATTTTAGAGCCGTTCTTAACACAGCTTCATATTGAGAATGAGATGGATCTTTTACTGGTGTATCACACTTGCGAGTCTGAGCAACCATTCTGGTCATTAAGTTATTATAAACTTATAAAATACCATTATTCTTATTTATGTAGCTGGTCTTGTAGGCAAATAATTAGTGGAAATTTTTAGGTTTTTTTTTTTGTATCTACACGCATGATTTTTACGTTTTTTTTGCAATAAATGGTTTTTTATTTATTTATTTAATTAATTTTCGCTACCCGAAGAAAGTTGGATAGCACGACAATGGGGATGTTGACTACTTTTGAAAATCAAAATTATAATTAGTCCGTCAGTTAGAAAATAAACAAAAAACAGACACGTATTTATTGCTTTTTCAAATAAATTAAAATATATAGAGATAAAGCTCATTAAAGTTAAGGGTGAGGGGTCGTGACGTCACTAACTGCTTTAACCTCCATACAAACTGTCCGGATAGTGACGTCTCGCGAAATTCCAACTCAATGTATCGCCTTTATTTTTTTAATAACATAAAAAAAGAAAAAATACGTGTCCAATATTTTTTCATAATTTACAAGACGGACTAAAAAATAAAAATTAGTCAACATGCCCATTGCGATGGTAACCGAGACAAAAAAAAATCCAAATTTCATCCCAAAGACTTAGAAAGCGATTAAAATAAAGAAAGCAATGGATGTCTATCAGTGGATATGATAATTGATGTAATTGCCCGGGCGAGGTGACCTCGGGCGACATCAAGCGAAAGGAAAATTCCAATCAGACATTTGCCCATTGCGAAAACGAGATCTTTTGCGAGAATTCAAATCGAATCACTTTAATATTTGCGTGTATTGTGTATTGAAAACACACCAATTCATTGTTATTGTACGTACTCGGCTCCTTTATGGGGCCCATTGTGCGTTTTGTTTACGACCAATAAATACTTGGAGCCGGGAATCGAAGCGACGACAATGGCCCGGGGCAATTCGGAGATTATTGGCCGATCTTTTAGCGGACTCCTTTTTTTTGGATGCCTCAGGGCGGGTTGACGTTGTTTCAGGGGAATGCGTTACGATAATCCTCATTTATAAAACTGATATTTGAAGTGACGCTGTATATTATTACTACCTTTAAGATATTCGGAAGATAATAAGTCTGGTGATAGATATACTTACCTCCCAGTAAGTACCTTTGTATGCTACTGTTTCTCTGCCGGAGAGAATAGGGATGTGGACTACTTTTGAAAATCAAAATTCTAATTAGTCCGTCAGTTAGAAAATAAAAAAACAATAGACACGTATTTATTGCTTTTTTAAATAAATTAAAATATACAGAGATAAAGCGCATTAAAGTTTAGGGTGAGGGGCTCGTGACGTCACTAACCTCTAAAACCGCCATACAAACTGTCAGAATAGTGACGTCACGCGAAATTTCAACTCAATATATCGCCGTTTTTTTTTGATTACGTAAAAAAAGAAAAAATACGTCTCCAATATTTTTTAATAATCTACAAGACGGACTAAAAAATAAAAATTAGTCAACATGCCCATTGAACTGGATTTTACACAAGCCTAGCTGAGAGTCTAACTTGAAATGTCTCATTCATTGTGATCGGTTCACGGAAAGAGGAGTAATTCCGTGCGTGACAACAGACCTAGATAATGCTGAGCTGATGACCCTTTCGGCAGAGTATGCGAGAGATATGATATGCGCACAAATTTAGAATAGGCACTGTTCATGTTCGTTTCTTTTTCTTGTGTGTTGTGCTGAAATAAATGTATTTTCTTCTTCTTCTTCTTCTAATTGTGCAAAAATGGTTGTTAAATAGTGAAGCATAATTACGGGTTTAATCCGTTAAGGCGGTAACTGCAAGGGGTAATCCCGCTTTTACTATCATTGACGGAGTGGAGGATATTCCGGTACCGTTGAAAGTGAGCGTAAAAAATCCTTACTATAATAAATGTGAGTTTATCGGTTTGTTACGCTTTCCCCTTAACTACTTAACCGATCATCATGAAATGTTTCATACATGGTGTCAGGAATACTCAAAAGGATATCCTAGGCTACTTTTCATTCCGAAATTCCCGCGGGAACTCCGAAATTGACGTGGGCGAAACCTCAGGGAACCGCTAATCTAGACATAAATAAAATTTAAGTGTCTGTTTGTAATTCCAAATTAACAGCTTTTCACTAAATGCATACGAAAGTATTATATATACGGTAATAACATCAAAAATCAATTTTTAATTTTTTTTTTCTATCTTTCTGTCTGTCTGATTTTTATCCCAGAATTCCCGCGGGATCTCCGATATTAACGCGGGTGAAACAGCGGGGAACAGCTAGTCAACCATAATTATGTTATATTTTTTTTTTTACAAAATTAGGTATTCAACAGATCAATCACCTACACCGGTAGCGAGTGACGTTGCAGAGATACGCTTTTACCCTCAGAAGAATAATTGAGCTTTTACCCATTCGTCCGTCCCACATCATGGAGTACTTAGTGACAGTTCTTTAATATCGGTACGACCAATCGGCTAAAATGAAGCGTCAGCTGTGCTTTAGGTTCGATGGAAAAATGAAAATGGCCGACGGAGAGACGCCATTTTTTATTGATTGTTTTAATTGCTGAACGTTTGTTTATATATTACATAATCTTATCTTAATCTAATATATATAAATCACGTGTCACGTTGTTTGTCCGCGATGGACTCCGAAACTACTGAACGGATTTTGATAAAATTTTGCAACCGTTTATAATATGGTCCAACTTAAAAGATAGGTTAGTTTTTATCCCAGAATTCCCTCGAGAACTGAAGGACATTGAGTACTTTTTTCCCGCAACCTCCGCGGGAACTCCGAAATTACCGCGGATGAAATCGCGGGGGACAGCTAGTACTATTTATAAAATTTGCACATTATCAAAATCGGAATTGTAGTCAAATACTTATTATGTAATCTCAAACACAACTATGTATGTGTATAGAAATAATAATTGTTGGTTATAAATATTTTATTGTTAATGGGCATGTGGACTAATTTTTATTTTTTAGTCCGTCTTGTAGATTATTAAAAAATATTGGACACGTATTTTTTCTTTTTTTACGTAATCAAAAAATAACGGCGACGTGACGTCACTATTCTGACAGTTTGTATGGCGGTTTTGCGGTTAGTGACGTCACGATCCCCTCACCCTAAACTTTAATGCGCTTTATCTCTGTATATTTTAATTTATTTGAAAAAGCAATAAATACGTGTCTATTGTTTTTTTATTTTCTAACTGACGGACTAATTAGAATTTTGATTTTCAAAAGTAGTCCACATCCCTATTGATATCGATCATTATTTTACATGGTTTTTGTTCATAATTTACGTATTTGGGATATTTTCTTTTGTTATTCTCTCTATTGTGTGAATAAAATACAACAACTAGCTACCTATGTAACTGTTATATTTTGATATTTGCTATAACTTGGCGACATATTGTAATGATTCTTATTTTTATAGTGAGGGAAATAAATGAATAATTATGGGAAGACAATTTATGTCTAGTAGACTAGCTGTTACCTACAATTTCATCCACTTTAATTTGGAGCCCCCGCGGGAACTCCGTGAAGTTCGTTCTAAGCGGACGTCTCATATAATATAAACTATCTTCTTGCCAAATTTTTACTTCATTGGTCAAGTAGTTTTTGATATTTCGAATTTAATCAGTGAGCCAGTGACCTCTCGCTTTTATACATGTGGCAAAATTAGCTGCAAATAGTTATAGGGTTGAAAATATACACCATTATAAATATGTTCATAAGTTTAAAAAAAAAAATCATTCAAAAAGAAAACCTGTCAAGGCACTCGCCGCTCAATCGCTTTACACACATTTAGCCATTTAGCCATGAGCCATTTTATGGATTCTCGTCGACAAAGCCATACAATATGTCGACGAGAATCGATAAAATGGCTCGATAAAATTTTATCGTGTTGCGCACCTTAGCCCCGTTGGACACGATTCACGAAACAGATGTGAAGATCAATTCAATGACGAATCGTGAAAAAACGCTATTCCGTATGCAATGTGAACGTCCGTCCGTCATGAGGTAATCGTGTTTTTTGACGAATCGTCAATGACGTATCTCGTGTGAACGCGCCCTTAGATTCGGGAACAGCAGATTCTTAACAGAGGCGTGCCAAAATATGTGAAATAAAAATAAATTGCGAGTTAAACAGTGCAAATTTGCCGCTCATTTTAATACCGAAGGCTTATGTTAATATTGTACGAAATATTCCGAGTGACGGCGACGGGAGACGTTCGCTAATTCCTTTGATTAATACGACGCTTGTCGCTGGCATTTGTACTGTAAATAGGAATTTATATCGACACTACAGCTATTTCTTCGTAGCTTTGTCTGCCTCCCTCTGCTGATGAAATTTGTAAGTTTTTAGTCCAAAAAAATCCTATTAATATTATAAACGTGAAAGTTTGTATGTATGGATGGATGGATGGATGTTTTTTACTCTTTCACGCAAAAACTACTGGATGGATTTAAATGAAACTTTATACAATAATATAGCTTATACATCAGATTAACACATAGGGTACTTTTTATCCCGGAATTCCCGCGGGAACTCTGAAATTAACGCGGGTGAAACCGCGGGGCACAACTAGTGTTATATATTAGGTATTATGTAGCTGTAAAAGTATCACCCGTGTGTCATATTTCTTCAAAATTTATTTTAAACGTGTATTTTCGTCTTCAATCCTCTTAGGGGATGTATTACAAAAATTATTAAAAAAAATTGTATAATCCACTTCACAACACACAGATCTATTTGATCCCACACTAAGCTATAAGCTTGTGTCATGGAAACCAAGCAAACGTGGTATATACTACACATATTATTACATATATATCATACTATAGATATATAAATACACACCCAGACTAGAAAATGAAACCCTGTGTCCATCACACAAAGTCCACCCCCACCGGGAATCGAACCCGGAACCTATTGATTAGCGAGCAGGCATGGTGACGTACTGCGCCAATCCGGTCGTGATTTTTCACTATCTAGATGTACGTTTAAATACATAGGGCAAGTATCATAATAAATAGTACGTGCAGGATCTCCTATTTCACACTCGGCTGGGTTTTATGGCGATACGTCGTCGCTCGTGATAAATCTCAACGGCTAGGTGATGCGAGCGGGGCCTGGGGGCGGCGCGAGTCATAAGCATCGAGCCCAGAAGCCGGATAAGCGGAATAAACGCTAATGCTTATCCGCTTAATCTAGACAAAGCGACTTTATTGTGAAATACTTACTAGAAATAATAGAAAAAAAAACTATGTTAACACAATACAACGGTTTTGGTACGCAAAATAAAAGATACCTATATACAAATACATATATGTAATACAAGCTGTTCCCTGCGGTTTCACCCGCGTTAATTTTGCATTTTCCGCGGGGAATTCCCATTAAAAGTACTACCCTACGTCCTGACAACACATATGCAAAATTTCATGACAATCGGTTGAGTATACTTAGGTGTGAAAGCATAATAAACAAACAAACTCCCGTTTGTATTTATTCTAGGATAAAAAGAGCCGTATGTCCTTTTCTATACCCCCTGATAACCTGTATCGAAAAAGATGATCAGTTAAGTAGTTGAGGCGTGAAAGCGTAACAAACAAACAAGTAAACTCACATTCATACTTATGATGGTAAGGATTATGTAATGAATAACTTTAAAGAAATTTGCGTCAATAAAATCCTTTTCATCTTTTCTTATTTCTATCTGACTTAGAGATCTCTCAAAAGAAAATTGGAGTTTAACAGTTATACACAAACAAAGAAACAAATATAAAAGTAATAACATTAAGGCCCGTATTCCAGAAGGTGACTCAGATCACGTTTCACTTGCGATTAGATTTAAGCTCAGATCATAACTCGAGCGTACATCTTATTATAGAATGCGTTTTAAGTTCTAATCACTTGAAACTTGTCTTGAGTAGAGATTCTGAACTCTGATTGGTTCTAATCATTTAAAACTAGTCTTGAGTAGAGATTTTGAATTC
Organism: Zygaena filipendulae; assembly: GCA_907165275.2. Taxonomy (NCBI): domain Eukaryota; kingdom Metazoa; phylum Arthropoda; class Insecta; order Lepidoptera; family Zygaenidae; genus Zygaena; species Zygaena filipendulae. Next base: position 8,210,547 of record OU015673.1, on the reverse strand, counting down.
TGATTGGTTGAGTGGTCTTGACATGACAGACGTAAACAAAGATCAAATCTTTGCTTGAGTATAGATTAGTACTCAAGCGTCGTCCTGTCGTAAGGAAATAACTCAGCTGATTGTTGATTGATGAATCTCGTTTCAAGTAAGGTTCTAAAATTAAAGCTTTACTTAAAATTAGTTTTAAAACTAGATTCATGACTTGAGTAACCTTCTGGAATATGGACCTAAAACAAAAATCGTTCCGATTCGCCTATAACTTTCGCCACACGCCACGTCTCATGTTGGACATTTTATATCAATTTATTAACAGAGTATGGTTTTACTTACTAAGGGCACATTTTGTGATCCTTAGTTATGGGCTCACCCGAGAATAAGTTGGAACAAGTTTTGTACAGACTATATTAGACGAATAAGCAATCTGTTTATCAAAATTTATATTTAATAATAATAAATACATAAAAAACGTTTGTGCTTCGCGGATTGTGTTCATAATATCTTGAATATCTGACATGTTTTAAAACAAAGTCCTTCACCGCGTTATGGCCGGTTTACACTTCCGTAAGTAGTAAGGAAGTAAGTAAAAAACCACGTGTGGACGCCGCCGGCCGGCTACTTGTAAGTGATTAAGTAGCAACTTGCCGCAGGATAGAAACAACTTATATTTGTAGCGAGTACTCAGTACACCCGCCCGCTTCGTCTCCCGCTCCCCGCCAACTTATTACTTACTTATTGATTTACTACTAGATATATCAATGCTTACTACTTGCCGCCGTGTGTACGGCGGCCGGCAAGTAAGTAGGGTGAAGAAATGTATTGTTGATCTTACATACTTATTTATGGATGCTCACGATTTGGACGTTGCTGTCTACTTTTCAATTGAGTAAGTAAGTTGGTAAGCTCAACTTACTTACTTACTATTTATGGAAGTGTAAACCGGCCACAAACGATTACTGTTCGCGATAAACTCAAAGCTGCTGAACAGATCTTCAAAATCCAGTTTGGATTGATGAGAACGCTAACTTTATTTAATTAAAACAACTGTTGATTTTGTTAAAACGTTCGCGTCGGGACAGGGCGGTGTTTCGGGGGATGGACGCAAACAGCTGGCTCGATATAAATCTCTTAATGTTCTTTCAAAGATATTTAATGACTAGCTGTGTCCCTCGGTAATTTCGGAGTTCCCGTGGCGATTCCGGGATAAAAAGTATCCTACCTTCTCTGTACCCTTGACAACGTGCATGCCAAATTTCATCCAAATCCGTTCAGCCGTTTTTGCGTGATTTTAATAATAATCCACTTCACAACACACAGATCTACTTGATCCCACACTAAGCTATAAGCTTGTGTCGTGGAAATCAAGCAAACGTGGTATATACTACACATATTATTACATATATATTATACTATAGATATATATACACACCCAGACTGGAAAATGGAACCCTGTGTTCATCACACAAAGTCCACCCCCACCGGGAATCGAACCCGGAACCTCTTGATTAGCGGGCAGGCATGGTGACCATTGCGCCAATCGGGTCGTCAAATGTGATTGAGTCAAAGGTGATTGAGTAACAAACATCGAAACATCCACACTTTCACATTTAAAATATTAGTAAAATTACTTAAACGGTTCGATATTTGATTTAAAATTACGACTAAACGAAAGAAGAACAAAAAAAAAATAAACGAGAAGTTAAAAAATGTGTTACTATCTTCAACTTAGATAGGTAACCGGATTGGCGTAGTAGGTCACAATGCCTGCCCGCTAATCAAGAGGTTCCGGGTTCGATTCCCGGTGGGGGTGAACTTTGTGTGATGGACACATGCAAGGTTTTATTATCCAGCTAGGGCGTGTTTATATATCTTTACTATTATATATACGTAGTATATACCACGTTTGCTTGGTTTTGACGACACATCTGACAGCTTAGTGTGGGATCAAGTAATTCTGTTGTGAGGTGTTATTTTAATTAACAACTAGCTGTGCCCCGCGGGTTCACCCACGTGAGATTCGGATTTCCGCAGAAACTTCAAAGAAGTCCAATTTACTCCTTATAACATCAGCTAATTGGCAGGGAAAGTTCAGTCAGAATTGGTTCAACCGTTTCAGAGATTCACCGGCGTGAGTGTCCAAATTCCCGCAGGATCTCTTTATATCAGGAACCTTTGCGGGCTCGGGCAGAACATGAAAATTTGTTTTCAAATTGACAACTGTCATCAAAAAGAGTTTCTCCCGTGCCCAAAGAACTTTCGCATGAACGATGACCAAAATTTAGGGTCGGCCGGCTTTTAAGACTGGAACTGTGATCCTGAACGTATCTTCAATATAGATAATTATTTTTTAATTGTATGTCGGGAGTCGGGAGCATAAATAAAAATACATAGGTCTATAATCACTTTTGAGTAAACAATATATGCTACTTATTAAGTAGTAGTATAAGTAAACTCTACAAATCCGGGCTCCGATGTAATTTCCATCTTGCAACTTTACACCGCGATCAAGCTGAGTCGGCGAGGGGGCCACGAGTGTTTACAATGTAAACAGAAGCAACCCGGCTCCGTGGCGAATCTGTTAATACTTGTATTGCGGCTTAAACTAAACCCGTCATCATAAAGATGTCGGAATAGCGGCAAAGGGTAACTTGAAAAAACAGTGATACAATAGGGATGTTGACAACTTTTGAAAATCAAAATTCTAATTAGTCTGTCATTTAGAAAATTAAAAATCATTAGACACGTATTTTTTTATTTTTCAAATAAATGAAAATATACAGAGATAAAGCGCATCAATGTTTAGGGTGGGGGCCTCGTGACGTCACTTACCGCCATAAGCCGCCATACAAACTGCGTTAGTTAGTGACGTCACGCGAAATTTCAACTCAATGTATCGCCGTTATTTTTTGATTACGTAAAAAAAGAAAAAATACGTGTCCAATATTTTTTATTAATATACAAGACGGACTAAAAAAAAATTAGTCAAATTATTTTATGTGGTGCGGTCGAAGTAAAACTTCGATTGATTTGAATACTGAGGATTTATTGCATTTAAACTAAAATTAAATTTGATTCATTGAGTTCCCGCGGGAATTCCGGGATAAAAAGTACCCTTTGTAGCGTAAAAAGGAGTTTTAAAACACAAATAAAATCATAATTTGCTTATAGTAGAATTACTCAGTTGATTTTTTTGTATGTGTCATATTTACTCTTGGCCGACTTACTTTTACTGATCAATGTTGAGAAATTTTGTTAATTTAATCAGGCGACAATGTTTAAAATATTATTCAAATAAGTTTTATCGTTTGATCCTATTGTATTCTTCATATTTACACTACCGCGTGTTATAAAACGTGTTCTTGACAGTGGGTAGGTAAATCGCTCCCGCTCATCGCTTCGCTTATTACTGTAGGCGCGTCCCAGCATTTCAGCGCGTGGTTAACTTGAAGCCACATTCCTTACAAAATTGCACCTAGAATTAAAACTCTCGCTTTTGACTAAATGTTATCTTGCGGTTCCCTTCGTTTCAAACTTAGTATCAAAGAGATAGAATTTCCGAAAAACCACTTCTTGGAGCGTGCTCGCTATACAACGTGTTAACGAATTACCTAAAAACCTGATACACCCCATTTAAAAAAATAAACAATAATGTGATTAAAATATATTTTATGTCGAAAAAATGTATACTTTAAAAGTTATTCAACATTAGTTTGATAGTGACATATCTACGAAATACCAAGCGCTACGGCCGCGCCTACCGGTTCGAATTTTTTTGCTGCGGGCGGCGTACGCGCCAAATATTGTATTATGAATAATTTAGACATGGGCTAGTAAAAATAAAACATAGTGTTATCGATTCGCTAGTTGATTTTGAGCAAACTACTTTCTAGTTTTCAATGGATTCAATAACACGTTGTATAAAAAGAAGAATCATTAATAGTATAAATGTGAATGTGAGTTTTTTGGTTTGTTTGTATACCTACCTAACGGCAAAACATTGAGTCGAAATGTCGAGGAACGTGGCGTTTTGCTACAGTTTGTATGACGTTATGCAATCACGAGTCGCTAAATTTGATGCGCTACCTACCTACCTACTAGCTGTGCCCCGCGGTTTCACCCGCGTGAGTTTTGGGATCGGGAACCTTTGCGGACGCAGGCAGAACAACCCGCCAAAGTTTCATCACAATCGGACCAATCGTTTCGAAACGCATAGAGGACAGACATGCAACAGCATATGCTGAGACGGTGTCCATTTTGGCATCACGGAAACTACGATTTATTTTAAATTTGATGCATGTATTAATTTTAAGAAATTTTGTGATGCCAAATAAAGTTATGTCTATGTCTATGTCTATGTCAAACATTAATTTTTATTTATAAAGATCTATCTACCAGTGGCGAAGATACCATAAAACCCGATTCCCACCGGCTTCCCTTCAAAAGTTTGGAACGTAACCACTCTCTCTACCGTAATTGAGAAATGGCATAATCAGTAATTTTATTTTAAAAGTACGTAAAGCTTGGTAATTCAAACCGATCAGTGGTAGCACAGACCAATAATAATATTATTTCTATTTTTGTCTTTTGGATTAAATCGGTATTTATTTAATTTTAGCTTTTTAATAATAATAATAATAAATAAATCTTAATAATTTTAGTAATCTTAATAATTTTTAGTTTTGTGTTTTTGGAAATTGGTTTTAATTTTTTTCTACTTAACAACAGATGCCGCTACGAGCGAAGCTCGTTCGCCCAGATATTTATTCTTAATTTGAAAAATAAAATAAACGTCTCTATTCCCTTCACAGATATACAACAAAATATACAAGACACTTAAGCCATATATTTGATTCTGGAAGTAAATAAATAAAAAATATTAACTGACATACTCTAGGTTAAAGAATTTTGATTTACATACCGCGGTACATGCTGTTTTATATAGGTATAAATTGTATACTAAGGCATGTGAATAAAATAATAACTCAAGTTATAATATTTTATGTATACGACTGCGGTGAGAACGTTCAGCTAGGCCGCAGCCAACCGCAGACAAATACCTACTTGCCAATGTTTCGAACTGCGTGTACTTTGATCAACTATTGAGAATGTTTTGCTTCAGAACTACATATAAAGGTCACTATAGACTTCATCTTTTTATGTTTTATTTATTTACTAGCGGTCCCCCGCGGTTTCACCGGTGTAATTTCGGAGTTCACGCGGGAATTACGGGACAAAAAGTACCCTATGTCCTTCTCTGTACCCCTGACAATGTGTATGCAAAACGTTGTGATGATCGGTTGAGCCGAAGCGTAACAGACAGACAGAAAGACAGACAGACACAGTTACTTTCGCATTTATAATACTCATTAGTAGAGATTTATTTACAAGCTGTCCCCCGCGGTGTAATTTCAGAGTTCCCGTGGGAATTCCAGGATTAACTATTCTACGTATAAAGATAAACGTTCCTCTTGAATCACTGTGTAATGTATATATTGGTGAAAATCGCATGAAAATCCGTTCAGTAGTGTTTGAGTTTATCGAATGGATATAAGCCCGATAAAAGCCTCCGTTGCCGGGTTTTAACCCAACCACCCGGGCGGTAGCCCGTCTAGTATAGTCCCCACACATCGCACAGTCGCGCACATAACGGTGTTGCTTCAGCATGCAATAAGCAAACACCGCCCGCATGCAAATCTAGTAATCTCTTTAGCAGTATAGCGTGCTAAGTATATGCTATTTTGTGTGAACAAATAACGTGCATACTGCTTCTACAGAGGGCGGTGTTTCGGATGAAATTTCGTAAAGGAGAATGGGCGCTTCCTTCCCCAGTGTTATAACACTTCATGACATGTCATTTTAAAGAGCTTTAAAAGTTGCAAACATTTTTCTCTAAAACAGCAAAGCTGGATTTTATCTCGTCCTCACTGAGAAGTTATCGGGCATAGATTTTTTTTTTTTAATTTTTCGTCAAGATACGCAATGGGCATGATGACAAGGTATAAAAATCAAAATTCTATTTAGTCCGTCACCCGTCAGTTAGTATATAAATAATAGACAAGTATTTTTTGGTTAATCGAATTTTTGAAAAAAAAAAAAACGTAGACAAAACGCATTAAAGTTTAGGAATGGGGTGTCGCAACGTCGTAACTAAGTTGAAAGTGTACCTAGATGTGATGTCACACGGAGTTTTAACTCAGTGTATCGCCGTTATTTTTTGATTACGTAAAGTAAGGAAAAATATGTGTCCAATATTTTTTATTTATCAACAAGACGGACTAAAAATTACAAATTTAGTTGTCATGCCCATTGATTAAAAGCGTCATTTGTTATTTTCTGTAACTTCTGCGTGTTATAAAGATTTGATTTAGAGTAGATATATTCCGTAAACACTGAGAGCACTGTAAGGTATGACGTCACTGCAGTATACTGCAAAGCCGTTCCTATAAAGTTAGCGATACTGAGCAATGTTGATTACTGTTTAAAAAGGAACGCAGTCCAATATACTGTCATTTCAACCGATCGACGTAGTTGACCAATCATTGTTCCGATGTTGATCGTGTGATTAAACCACTGATATGAGAGCTCCTTACCTCGAAAGCGCCAGTGCTCACAGTACAAAAATGGCGACGATTATGACGTCATACCGCCTACTGCGGATACTGTGGCAGTATTAGTACTGAAAGTTATTCGGAACTAATTTCAGGGCACTGGGAGCACTGGGCCAGTGCTATCAGTGCATTTCGGAACATAATATCCTTAGTTTTTTTAAACTAACATGATTATTGTATAACTGGTGGTCGATTTCATCCCAAACCTTGTAAAAGTTCATACCCTGGTATTATATGATAACCTTAAAAGAAGTCATCCATATAAAGGTTAAGACGGAGTTCGTAAACTATCTGTTATATCGATGCCAAATGTCCTTAAATGAAATTTGAACGCGTGTAGGTAGGTATGTTAATAGGCATGTTGACTAATTTTTAATTTTTAGTCCGTCTTGTAGATTATTAAAAAATATTGGACACGTATTTTTTCTTTTTTTACATAATCAAAAAATAACGGCGATATATTGAGTTGAAATTTCGCGTGATTTGAAAAAGCAAAAAATACGTGTCTATTGTTTTTTTATTTTCTAACTGACGGACTAATTAGAATTTTGATTTTCAAAAGTAGTCCACATCCCCATTCTAATATAAAAAATGCGAATTTAAATTTGTTTGTTTGTTTGTCATGCTTTCACACCTAAGTAACTCAACCGATTGTCTTGAAATTTTGCATATTATATGTTATACGTAGGGTAGTATTTTTAATGCGAATTCCTTGCGGAAATTCCGAAATTAACGCGGGCAAAACCTCGAGGGACAGCTAGTATTCGCAAACATCACCCAACTACTAGATCCCTAAATTGAGTGCCCTATATCAATTAACTAATCTAAGTTTACTGATACTCGGTTATAGCCTATATCTTTTGCAAACTCACACTGTTCCAACAACATTTAAATTATCGTTCTAAGTCGGGCGGTTTACTTACTAGCTGTTCGCTGCGGTTTCACTCGCGTTAATTTTGGAGTTTCCGGAGGAATTCTCGGACAGAAAGTACCCTATGTCACATTCTGTACCCTTGACAACGCGTATGCAAAATTTTATTATAATCGGTTCAGTAGTTGAGCCCTGAAAGCATAATAAACAAACTTATATTTGCATTTAGAATATACTAGCACTTCTGTAATCTTTCTAAATATGGAAGAGTTCCAGAGGGAACAAAGTTAAAGAATAAATACTAAAGGAATTTAATGTCATTTTAGTACCTAATTAGGTATTGAACTGTACGTACCTACATCTATTATATTATCGGCAGTGGATTCTGCAAACTCGATCCAACAGGTGTTCTTAGAACAAATTGCAAGACTTAAGCTGTTCCAATTTACTTCGGATCGCGACCGAAGTCAGAAGCGAGCCCCAATTTTTCTGCTTACACAATTTCAGCACGAAAAGTTTTATTACCTACTTTACTTATAATATCAGTTTGTTCTTATTATCATATTTTTATACCACAACTTTTTTTACTTTAGAAGATTGACTAAAATAATTTGATCCAGAAAGTAGGTATTTCTGTACAATTTACCTATCTTACCGCCGCACTCAGAGTCGACTTTAATGGTTACTTAGTTAAGTATAGATTTTTAAAACAAAACTGCCGCAATCAGAGACGTTCAGTAAATAAATGTTAATTGGCATTTAATGAGATGTAACTTAATCAATGAAATGCCAATTAACATTAATTTATTAAACTTGTCTGATTGCGGCAGTTTTGTTTTAAAAATCTATACTTAACTAAGTAATCATTAAAGTCGACTCTGAGTGCGGCGGTTAATCTTTTTTCTTTCTCTATATAGTTTTATTTATGTGTGCTTCGCGGTATCTCCCGCGTGAGTTTCGGAATCCGCGCAGGAACTCCAAAGTAGCCTAATTTACTCCTTATAACATCAGCTAATTAGAAGTGAAAGTCCCGTCAAAATCAGTCCAACCTTCTGAACTACGCAACGGATAATGATGCGATTCTCACGAGGTTTCATATTTTTACAGTTTCTTTTAAAAGGATTAATTATATTTTTAAACGCATGAATGCATCTGTTAAAAATATTTTAAACAGACTAGAACTTAAGGTATGTTTTGTCGCGGAGTTCCTGCGGGAACCCAGAAATTAACAGGTGAAACCGAGGGGAACAGCTAGTGATGGATTGGAATTAAAGTTTCATGAGACATTACCGACACTAATATTTACCTACCCTCTCAACTGCTCAACTCACCGCTCAATGAAGGGCCTCCGAAGACTCAGAAATGTGTCGGACCGTTCCCAAAGATCAACCGTGAGTAAGCCGCTAATCAGTGTCAAATGTTAATTAACTAATTTGATTTAATTATAATTCTACTAATTCTAAAGCAAGAAAGAAATTGATCATTCTACTTATAATAATAATAGGCTATATGGACATAGATAAGCAATAGTGTGTTAACCCACACTGGAGAAATTTTGAGTAAATCGTGTTTTAAAAGTGTTTTAAAAGCGCCCTTTGTGTCAACATTTTTTATGTTGAATATTTAGTTACATACTTAAGCAATGTAATATAGTAAACACATAATTAAAACAACGTTCCCTAACTCTCAATAAATCATTCTGAATCAATAACTTAATTTTGTGGGTTAACATGTTATTGCTTATCTGCATCCATATGACTAAATTTTTTTTTCTTAATTCTATTTAATCCGTCAGGTAGATAATAAAAAAATAATAGACGCGTCGTATATTTTGCTTTTTCAAATTAATGAAAATATACTTGGATAAAGCGAATTAATGTTTGGGAGTGGGGTTCGAAACGTCATAATATGCAGGTAAAAACTGTACCATGCTTGTGACGTCACGCGACATTTCGACTCAAAGTATCTCTGTTATTTATTGTTTAGCTAAAAAAAGAAAAAATAAGTGTCTAATATTTTTTATGAATCTTATCTTAAAAATAAAAATATTAAAATAGCCTATACTTTGATATTGTAGGTACAACACAGCGCTACCTGATTTAAAATTAAGCAAAGTATGGAGTATTGGTTCACTAGTCTACTCATAGCTTCCTTTTTTGTTGTCAATACATCTATTACATATTATAAAGAGAAAAGACTCGACTCTTTGTATGTATGTTTGTTTGTAATGGATAAACTCAAAAACTACTAAGCCGATTTTAAAAACTCTTTCTCTCATAGGAAGAGACAGTGTTCCTGAGCGAAATATGGTAGGTACTTTTATGCTGGAATTCCCACGGGATCTCCGAAAATTAACGCGGGCGAGGCCGCGGGTAGCAGCTACTTGAAAACTCATGTTGAGGCTACCGTTTTATTTGATTCAAGACTTGCGTTCACCCTTCAATTGTCGCGGTGTCTGTCTGTATGTACGGGCGGGCGCTGCCAACATTGGCATTCAGCATAGGTAAGCTACGGCACGAAGAATGTCTTTTTTATACCTCCTATAGACGTTACGTGAGCCAACTGCCAAAGCTCAGATCCCCCGTTTTACAACTCTCTAGTAAGCATTCAATTCTATTCCCGCCGAAACGCCGACAGCCTATTCCGAAAACATACGCATACGCATCGATTGAAAAATTCGATCGACCTTTAAAAAAAATAGGTTATATGTAGGTACTCATAGAGATATGAAGCTATTCTCGCGTTAATTTCGGAGTTTCCGCTGGAATTCCTGGATAAAAAGCTCCCTATGTCCTTTCCTGTACCCCTGAAAACGTATATGAACAATGTCATGCGGTTTCACTCGCTTCAATAATATTAGCGTTACCATGAGAATTCCATGATAAAAAGTAGCTACCTACCTACATTATGTCTTTTTCTGTACAGTAAAAATGACTATTTATTGGTTCAGTAGTTTAGGCGTGAAAAGATAACAGATACAGAAATTTATTTTCGCATTTATAGTACAACTAGTTGTGCCCCGCGATTTCACCCGCATTAATATCAGAGTTCCCGCGGGAATTCCGGGATAAAAAGTACCCTATATGTTAATCTGATGTATAAGCTATATTATTGTAAAGTTTCATTAATAATAATAATAATAATAATAATAATAATAATAATAACTTTATTTCTAACAAGTATGGTACCTATTCTAACAGCATAGTACTATGATGACACATTTATATTTATTATTATGTATAATGCGTAAGTCAACAGATGGTTACAAAAAAAAAAATTTAAGGTACACAGAAAAAATCTACCCACCCTCCGTACTAGTTAAAAAACTGTATTACGGCAAGGTGCACAAATCGTCCTCTGTATGACCAGCTTAGATTGACATCTTCTTGACCCTACAACGCACTGAGCGCAGGTTTTATTAAAGTGGTGCAAAGCAGAACGTAACCGCATCGATAGTACAAGCAAAACTTAGACATAATTCATAGAGAGAAAGAAGAATAACACAGTCAATAAAACCAGCCTAATGTAACTAAACAATTATAGATAAATAAACTTAAATACATCACAATAATAGCATATTACTTTAAATCTTGTAAATAAAATTAAAACTATTTAACATACATATACATATATATAAGCATTATAAAATAAAATAACATATGGATTAATTTATTTATTTAGTTGAAAAGAAAAAAAAAAAAGAAAATAAATATATATATATTATGTACTTAAAATAATGTATAATGTAAAAAATAAAAGAAAAAAAATAATAATAAAGTAAACTTTAAAGAGGTAGAATACATGAGATTTCTAGTAAAAGTTATTTTACATGACAATACATACACTACATATACATATAATCCATGATAATACAATACAGATATAGGTACTTTAGAGCGTGTTGATAGTAATATAATTATTAGTTTTATAAAATGATAATAACTTAATAAATATACAATAAAAATAAGTACATAGTGAATGGTCCTGCAAATAATATAAAACCACGGCAAATAAAATTTAACATATTATCTTGAGCAAATGTTCAGTGGTATCGTAACTTAATTCACTTAAGTATTTATACAACAATTTCTTACATTTGTATCTAGTTTCATTCTTTAAAGACAAAGCTCTACCTATAAGATTGTACAGGTATGGTCCTAAGAAATATGAAAAGTCATGTGCAAATATAGTATTACAGGATGGTAGATTATAAACCTGATGAACTCTCCTACTAGATCTATCGGGGGGGGATTGGAACTGAATGCTGCCTCAGAACCACTGAACTTATAAATAATTGTCTAATTGTTAGGACAGAGAAATCCTTATATAGGTCCTGACTCCTGGGTTGGGTAGCCACTTTTATTATTAATCGCTGAGCTATCTCTAGCCTTAAAAGATGAGTCTTTTTTGCTCCACCCCAAACGATAATCCCGTAAGTCAAGATGGACTGACATAAAGTACTGTATACGGTTTTAATAGTTTTTGGGTCTCTTAAATGTCTAATTCTTTTAAAAATACATATTAACTTACGGACACGTGCCCTTAAAGTACTTATTTGTAGTTTCCAATTTAGGTTTTGGTCGATAATAACACCGAGATATCTGATGTGATTTGTTTGAGTGAAAGTTTTGTTGCAATTACATGTCGTAATATCAGGACCCTCACACACATGAGCAATTATGGTAAAATTTGGTTCAGGTTGTGTATTATCCCTTATACTAAAAGTAATATATTTAGTCTTACTTAAATTCAATGTCAACAGATTTTTGTCTAACCAAGATAGTATATGCCTCATACCCTCTTCAGCAACTAGTTTGGCTTCACCCCATGTTGGACTTTTAAAAACTATTACAGTGTCATCTGCAAACGTTATAATTTTAGCATGCCTCAGTTTGCCTCGACAAAGATCGTCAATATAGACCAAAAATAACGTCGGCCCAAGGACTGAACCTTGAGGAACCCCAAATAAAACAGGCATCTTTGAACTACACAAATCACTAATCTTAACTGATTGAGATCTTTCAGTTAAATAGTCCTCAAAAAGTTTTAGAGGAACACCTCTAACACCAAGAGACTCTAATTTTCTAAGTAATATAGGCACAGAGACAGTATCGAATGCCTTTGCAAGATCAAGGAATATGCCAATGCATTTTTGCTTTAAGTCTAGGTTTTCAGCTATATGTGTAACAAAATTTTCTAATGCATCAACTGTAGATTTCTTTTCTCTGAAGCCATATTGATTTTTCGATAGTAAATTATTGCTTTCCAGATATTTTACAAGCCTACAATTTATTAGTTTTTCTAAGATTTTTGAGAGTGTAGGAAGGAGAGAGATAGGTCTATAATTACTTACATCATTTTTGTCCCCTGATTTGTATATAGGTATAACTATTGATTCTTTAAATAATTTAGGAAATACTCCGTTTAATAAACTTAAGTTACATAGATGAGTTATAGGTTGTATGAGAACATTGGACAATTTTTTAAGAAACACTGAGGATATACCATCCCAGCCTGTAGAAGTAGTACTTTTTAAGGAAAATATATTTTTTTTTACTTCATATTCATCGGTTGGTAGAAGCAAAAAAGAATTTTAAGGGTTCAAACCATTAAATTTAGATGCTAGGTCGCGCTCCGTATTTAGGGTCTTCTGCATAATATTTTTGGCCAAATTACATCCGATATTAGAGAAATACTCGTTTACATAGTCTACAGATTTTTGAGGCGTTGATTGTAGTTTTAACAAAGTAGTTGAAATATTAGGAGCTGAATTTAAGTTGCAAACCCTCTTTATAACACCCCACGTTTTTTTAATATCATGTTTTGAGTTTATCAACTCCGATTTTTCATATTCATATTTTAATTTATGCAGCAAATTATTACAAAAGTTTCTATATCTTTTATATGCGGTTTCCAGAGTAGAATCATTTGGAGTTAACTTATTTTTCTGGTGCAGTTTATCTCTAAATCTCATGCATCTAATTAGCCCAGGAGTTATCCACGGTTTTACATTTAGTTTTCTATTGGATATAGTATACGTGGTTGTGCTTTCTTGTATGACATTGGTAACCATAGATAAGAAACCACGCGCCGCTTCATTGGTATCATTATTAGATAACACATTATCCCACTGAGCAGACGCACATAAATTCAAAGCAAGGTTATAGTCTATTTTGGCCACAACGCGTTTAGATAGTCTATCTATTGGATGTATAATTGTCGAGAAAATTGAGACACATACTTATTAATAATAATATAAGAGATAAGTAAGGCTGGTTTACCTGTATGTAGTAACTAAGTATATCTAGACTAAAGTTGTACGATAGTAGTTTGAAAAGCAGTACAAAAGTAATGTAAAAATAATAACAGAAACAAATGTTATAACTTATTAGTCGCAATAGTCATTCCTTGGATTCATCATTGAGAAGGGTCTCCAGTTGCTCGATTTTATTAACTATGATTGGAGGCTGACCATCATCTTTCCGAACCAGGACTCTTCCACGCGAGATCCAGCAGTAACGATATGTACCTTTTTTGACAAGTTCACGGGCTGATGACAGTAGCTTTTTAGTTCTAGACGTCAGTGAATCAGACACATAGACGGGTAATTTTTCGCCTTGAATCTCCAGATGTTTGCTATTTAACTTCTCCGCATTGTTCATTTTATTAAAAGATTTCACCGAATTGAGGAATTTATTCTTTTGCTTTGTGTCCCTAAATTCTACTACAATTGGGGCGTTATTCTTTCCTTTTCTATAGATTTGATTAATAGCATCGGGAATAAATGTTAGGCCCAGATTCTTATATAATATTGCTACGATAGCTTCAAGATTCTCATCCGGAGTAATAGCAACATTTCTTATGTCAACCATATTTTTTAACTGGTTTCTTTGAATAATCTGCAATTGTTCTTCCAATTCATCTATTTTTACTAAAGCATTAGAATGTTTTATTTCAAGTGACTCAATTCGAGTGTTTAATTCCAAGTAATTGGAATTATTTATTTCAAGCAACTTTTCAATCCGTGCGTTTGATTCCAATAATTGGGAATTTTGCTTCTTCATCTCAGCAACTTCTGTATTCAGTAGTGATTTAAAAGATTCAAGAAGTTCATTTTTTAGATCAGAAAATTCGGTCGTTGTTGGATTTCGCCTTTTCCTTGGATTAGCAATTTTATGAAATTCATCTTTTTCTAAAGATATTAAATCTGGTTGAGATGAACACTTACTTGCGTCGGTAGACAGCAAGCTCATAATTATCTGTTTATTTTGCTTGTACTATGTCTTTTTACTTGCTGTACGGCCTACGTCACAGCGATGCAGCGTCGTATGTACACGCCGCGCGCCGCGAGTGAAGAGATAATTTTATTAAAGTAGCTGTCTTTATCACTCACGGGTGTCGATCTCGGTGATGAAAGGATGTCAGTGAAGTAGTACCACGCAAATATAAAACTTATTCACCGCACTATGAGTGCAAAATCGCAAGAAACTATTTAATATTTATTATAAGTAAAGTGACGACACGTCTGCACTGCACGAGAGCCAGAGATAATGAAATCTTGTGAAATTGAAATCTATCCAGTAGTTTTTGCGTGAAAGAGTAACAAACATCCATCCATCCATCCATACATTCTTACAAACTTTCGCGTTTATAATATTAGTAGGAAGTAGAATGTCTCCCAGAGTTTTTTTCTTTAATTTCGAACGGAATTTTGAATTAAACTAACGCTCTTTATATACTAAACATTAATGTAAAAGTGACTGTCTGTCTTTAAGTCTGTTACTTTTCCATTCCTCGATAGCTTAATCGATCATCATGAAATTTTCCATAAATATCGTCAGAGATATTAAAAAAGACAAAGGGTAGGTACATTTTATCCCAGAATACTGGTGAAAACTTCGAAATTAACGAGGGTGAAACTGCGGCGAATGGCTAGTGTGATTATAATTTTAAATCGGTTCTTTGTGGTGGTTGACAAATAAATTTATTTTCTTTCTTTCTTTCTTTCTTAGTTTGTAATAGTCTTGATGAGAACGGAACAGTTTTCAGAATAAGGCCGCAGCGGGCTCCTTGATTTCTATAGATTTCGCGACCGTAAATGTTGGATTCTGTGGTATATTGAAATGAACGCAGCCCACTGAACGCTTCGATAGTGCAGGACCTATCCCGCTCTCTGGTGTCTAAAAAGAGAACTACGTGACATGACACGTTCTGTATTCTGTAGTGATTCTGTACTTCTTGTGAATAAATGCCTATTAATTAATTAGAGTGTTATTTCCAAGATACAACAATTGGCGACGAGTGTGTAAACCCAGTGTGTTGTGTTGAAGTGTTAAAACTTAAAGGTCGAGCAAAATACTTATCAAAAAAATAAAATAAAGGAAAGATCAATCTTACCTATTCCAAGTGACGCCATATTAACAGCGCCATGCTATCAATCTAACCAAGCGACGCCATACATGAAGTTGGCCGATGAACTAAATTTTTACCGGCAAACAAACGAAAGTAGTGTTATACCTACATGTCGACGTCTTCTTCGGAGGCTGAAGACTCTGAATTATCCTTCGATACAATTCCAAAAGAAGAGACGGATCATGATTTAATAGCGTTAGTAAGAACTGGAAAACGATCTCTCATCTACAAGTGTTCGAAGCAACAGCTACAACAAGTGTTGGAGGAAGAAGGCATCGATTACTTGCCAAACGCAACCGTTGATGAGTTGCGAAAGAAATTGAGCGAATTCTATAAGGATAAACGGGTGGTTGAACCAATCGCTGCGGCACCGATCACTCGCAAAATGTCATTATGTGGAGACATAAAACAGTTTGATGGAGAACGATGGGAGGTTTTTCGGCAGCAGATGGAATGCTTCGTCATTGTGAACGACATACCTGAAGAAAAGAAAGTACCGCTACTAATAACTAAATTAACTGTAAAAGTATTGGAAACATTAACATTTATATGTGCACCAAAAAACCCAAGCTCCCTGACATTCGAAGACTTGTGTGGTAAATTACAGCAGAAATATGACCAACCCCGATCAACAGCAATAGAAAGGGCTGAGTTCAGGAAGAGAAATCAAAAACCCAATGAAAACATTCAAGAATATGTTTTGGAGCTCCGAAAACTGGCAGCGAAGTGCCAATTTAAAGATCCTGATGACCAAATAAAAGAAAAACTGATGGACGGGGTAACCTCAAAATTAATTAAGTATGAGCTCATGAAGTCTGAGACAGAGGTATCACTGGATAAATGTATAGAAATTAGTAGAACAGTTGAAGCAGCAATGTCACATGTCAACGGGCCACCCGAGGAAAAAATTGAAAATGTTTTCTATCAGAAAAGAAAATCCCCACAAACCGTGAAGCCATGGCCTGTAGCACCCTCAACCTGGTATAGAATACATGCAGATTTCTTAGGTCCTTTTTATAATAAAATGTATCTTGTCATTGTAGACAGTTACTCAAAATGGCCAGAAGCTTATGAAATGTCAAACATTACTAGTAATCGTACCCTAGACACGTTCAAACAAGTATTTACCCGATTTGGCTACCCAGTACACCTGGTCACCGACAATGGTCGCACCTTTACTAGCCAAGAATTTTCAGACTTCTGCAAGTTGAATCAGATCAGACATACCTTCACCCCTCCCTACCATCCTGCAACCAATGGGGCCGCAGAAAGATTTGTGGAAACCTTTAAATCAGCTGTAATTAAGATAAAGGAGAGTGGGCATAGTTTAGTTTCTGCTGTTAATTTATTCTTGTTTGATTATAGAAGCTCACCCCAGCGAACCACTGGTGTATCACCAGCCCGCTTAATGTTGGGAAGGGAGATCAGGAATAGATTTACTTTATTGCGACCACCCCCCGCTGCAGATATTGTACATGAGAAGGCAGCGAAATGGCACCAGGGTAATAGAGACACTAAATTTGAAGTAGGACAAACAGTAATGGTCAGAGACTACAGGAACGGAGCCAAGCCATGGACTCAGGGTTTGATTATAAGAGAGAGTATAGCCGGCGTTAGTTACATTATTGATGTAGACGGCCTAAGATGGAAACGCCACATTAATCAAATGTTGTCATGCTCGCAATGCTTAGAAGATTAAGTTAGTATAAGAGGTTGGTAGTAAGCATAAACATAAACAAACATGTTGGTATGTAACTTAATATAATTTTAGTCTATACAGGTTAAGTTGCACTGTAATAGGTTGGGTGTAGTTGACACAAAAAATGATTGGATAGTTCCTGCATTATATCTCGCTCAAATATGTGGGGGAGAGTGTGGTATATTGAAATGAACGCAGCCCACTGAACGCTTCGATAGTGCAGGACCTATCCCGCTCTCTGGTGTCTAAAAAGAGAACTACGTGACATGACACGTTCTGTATTCTGTAGTGATTCTGTACTTCTTGTGAATAAATGCCTATTAATTAATTAGAGTGTTATTTCCAAGACACAACAGATTCCTTTGACAACCCCAGCGACTTTGGTTATATTGTTGTACCTGCGCTATATACTTTTTTAAAACGCAATTTTACCGACCTTTTTTGTGATGAAAAACATCACCGCAGGCTTCGGGCTATTTGATAAAATAATGTACAATGCGTTGAAGTTAACAAAATAAATTATTCTTTGTTTGCAGGCGATTTGTTTAATATGCTTGAATTTGTATGATTTTATTTCACACTAAAAGTTCCCGCGATTTCACCCTCGTTAACTTCGGAGTTCCCGCTGGAATTCCGGAGCAAAAGTACCTACTCTATGTCCTTTTCTGTATACTCCTGACAATGTGTATGCAAAATTTCATGACGATTGATTGAGCCGTTAAGATGTGAAAGAGTAACAGATTGACAGACAGACAGTATTACGTATTAAGTAGGGGAAAAGGGACTAGTTGTTCCCTGCGGTTTTACTCGCAGAAATTTTGGATGTCCCGCGGAAATTCCGGTACAAAAAGTATACCTTTTCCTCTACTGTACCCTCGAAAACGTGTGTGCAAAATTTCATGATGATCGGTTGAGTCGTTAAGGCGTGAAAAGCAGACCGACACGAGTTACTTTCGCTTTTATAATACCTACATATTAGTATGGATGAAGCAACTACAAAGATTGAGTTATACAAATTTAAAAAGCCGAGTCGATTTCAAGTGGCTAATGTTGAGTCGTTGAATGCAGTGGCCTGGCGATTGGCCCAGCATTCTTGGCAGGGCGCTATTGCTCGGTCTCTCAGCTCGGAACTGATCGATACATTTCAATTGCATAACGACAGAACAATATCAAATTGATACAGAAGGACGGGACAAATTAATCAACGGAATTAAAATATGATGAAAATAATTTAAGTAATAGCGTTAATTTCGGAGTTCCCGCGGGAACTCGGCATAAAAAGTATCCTATGTCGTACACTGTACCCCTGGTAACGTGTATACAAAATTTCATAATAAACCATCCGTTCAATAGTTAAGGCGTGAAAGGGTAACAAACGTACATTTTTTAATAAAAGTGTCACAAATGGCAATTTTTTTGTGAATTATCAACAATTTTTTTTTTAACTTAATATTCTCCCATAAGTTTAGTTTAAAATTAAATATCTTAAATGGTTTTAATACTTCTTTTTTTTTTTCAATATGGCAACAGACACCTCGGACAAAATTTTATAAGGCTTGAAGGCCTATAATTCAGTCAGTGTCAGTTAGAAAGCACAGTGGAGAGTTGAAGAATGATTTATGATTTTAGGCCTGAATATGATCAGTAGGTACACTTGTTTTAAGTCATAATCCCGGGAGAAAGGTTCTGTAAGGGTCTTAGAGCGTGACATATTATCTGTCAAAATATGACATTGATTAATTATAATAAGAGAATCACATAAAGCCTCTCTTACGAGGATTATGACCGGACGCGATGATATATTCAACATCTGCGCATGTTATTACCAGTTTAGTTGGACGGACGTCGTAATTTAGTGCGTGTCCGAACACACCCTAACCATAAAGGAAGTATTCTGTCAAATACGAATTTCACCGTTTTTTTCGTCTTCTAGAAAGAAAAAAATTTCATTTAAAATTAAGAAGTGAAAATTAAAGGCGAGTATGCCTTGATTTTTTTTTTAATTTAATCTTATATACGGGTGTCCCGTAAATCGACGTCAAGCCCGAACCAGGTGATAGGCTTAGTCGTAACAGCTGTTAATAGAAAAATATAAAAATCTTTGCTATGCCTATTTAAAAAAAAGGACAGTCATTAAAAACTGACGAAAGCAATAATTTTGAAAACTCCACCGGCAAAAACTTAAATTTTAAGCAGTTAAATTTTCAGAAACACTATTCAGGATTACACAATAAGAAGACAATTGAAAAAAGTTAAGTTTTGTACCAACAAGAGTTAAAGAACCATCGCAGGGTGTAAATTTTTATAATTTTTGTAGTTTTTAAAGATTTTTTTTTACGTTTTTCTATTAATTTATGACTTAGCCTATCACCCGGTTCTGGCTTGACGTCGATTTACGGGTCATCCTGTATAAAAATCAATGTTTGTTTGTTTGTCCTGTACCTATGCGTTTCTTAACTGGTGGTCCAATTGTGATGAAACATTGGCGAGTTGTTCTGCCTGCGCAAAGGTTCCTGAATCCTGATATAAAGAATTCCTGCGGGAGTACCGAAAATCACGTGGGTTATCCGATTTTGTTACAACGCAATTTGTTTTACATCATCGATTAGAACGCCCGTAAACGTTATCTCACCGCGAGTTCACTGCGTGACATTCGGCGCTGCTCTCCCAGAATACCGCCGCAGGCTGTTGCCAGATTACAGGCCGTTAGAAATATCCGAACGGCCCGACCTAACACGCGAGCGGTTACGGCGAATAAATAAAATTGATTTAATGTTTATCGGTGTTTCAAGTCTGAGGTCAAATCACTACTGTTATTGCATACTCCGGATTGCCCCTAAAGCTGGGTTCACACTACATAATGCGTCATGATCTACTTAGACCTTAGACTAACGGACTTAATTTCTATTTACTCTTCTTTTTCTTCTTTAATAATGGCGTCTATAATAATTATAATTTTCCAACGACGATGTTTCTCGTAGATAATAAAAATCTTTTCATTACTCATACTCGGAAAGTAGGTCTGAAGTTGCCTGAGAAGCGGGTTGAAAGTAACCCTTTTCAGCCCTAGGGAGAATCGCTTTCAACTGACAACTGTCAAATTATTAAAAAAAAACTAGGTCTATTTTCACATTTCTATTGAACCATGTTTCAACTTTCTATACAGCCAGCGCGATGTAAAATTGAAATAACGTAAAGTTTAAGTAGGTATTAATTAAAATCAAATTCACTCACTTTTTCTTAAGCTAATTCCTATTTTATTTTTTTTATTTTCTTTAATTAATACTTAATAATTAAAGAAAATATTTTTTTTAGGTCGCCACAATGTAAATAAAAAATACTGGCTGAATAGCTAGCCGGCCAAAGAAAAAGAAATAGGTGGGCAAGTGTCAAGCGACTATCCGATCTTCACTCATTTTTTCTTTAGCTAATTCCTATTTTTATTTTGACTTTCCTTGCATTCGTAATGAAAAGCACAGTGTTACCCTCGGGAGAAAGACTTATTTAGTCCCGAGACGGGGTTTGGCGCCCGAGCGTAGCGAGTTACTTTCACCACTAGGATAACAATGTACTATTTCATCCACTAGCGAAACGCCAATGACAATGTTAGATTGTTCCCCAAGAAAACATGGCTCTCTTGAAAGCCAGTTTCCTGCTCAGGGTTCAAAATAGATGCGAAAAGTGACTCAAATAACGAAGAAAAACGCGACACGCGTGTTTTCGGTAAGGCTTTCACTCGTCAACAACCTTTATTTACTCTACATTTTAGACTGATTGACTGACATAACGCACAGCCTAAATTATGCCTAAAAAAAAAAAAAAAAAAAATATACGAGTAGGTACTAAAATATTTTATGGCGAAATGATAATTTATATTACTACTGTTCCCTGCGGTTTCACACACGATAATTTTGGAGTTCCCGCAGGAATTCCGGGATAAAAAGCAATCTTTGTCCTTCTCTGTACTACTGCAGACGTGTATGCAAAATTTCATGGTGATCGGTCGAGCCGTTAAGGAGTGAAAGCGTAACAAACAACCCCATACTAATACTCGTACTTAGGTTCGGATTATTGATACCTACAAGTCGTCATTTGCACATAAATGCAAGAAATCACTACATAAATGTAGTATAAAACAAAATCGCTTCCCGCTATCTGTCTGTCCCTATGTATGCTCAGATCTTTAAAACTACGCAACGGATTTTAACGCGGTTTTTTTTAATAGACAAAGTGATTCAAGAGGAAGGTTTAAACGTATTGTTTGTACTGAAATTCCCGCGGGAACTCCGAAATTACCGTGGAAACCACGGAGACAGCTAGTAATAAAAATATTATAGTACATAATTTTCTCTCGAATAAAAAACGCAACCACATTTTGTCATTACTAGGCTTAAAAATGAGGGACAAATGCGAGAGAAATAGTTTTTTTAAGTCGGATAAAAGACGATTCACTGTTTAGAGTATTACCTACTTATCCCGAAAGTACTTTTCATCCCCGAATTCCTGCAGGTAACCGCAGGAAAACCGAGCAAAACCTAGTCACCAATAAGTAATGTGAGTCTTGTGAGTATATAGGTAGCTATATGTCACTGATACCGAATCGCGCCTCAAATAAACCGAGATTAGCAAATAAACGCTCAGGCGTATGTAAACCGGTATCACATTGGGGGGTGGGCCAAGTTGTGAGAATACAGCGATGGAATTAAAAATGTAAACGAACAATTTTATATAAAAAATTTACGTTTTTAAAACCTTTAACTGTTTATGCTGCCTACACTAGAGTTATATAGGGTATAGTGGAACCCCTCACGAGAACTAAATCATAACTATACAACAGATTCCGTTTTTATGAGGCATACAGGAGTTACCAACGCTACCCGCCATTATAAAATTGTATCTTCTGAGAAAAGAAATCGAAAATAGAATTTGTAAAATAGAGTAAATACCTACTAATTTCAGTATCGCAACATGATATTTTATAGCGAAAAGATGTCTTCTATTATTATTTAGTGTAAATTTAATTTGTATCTATTTCTTTTCCATTTAAATAGATAAAATTAATAGAAAAAAAGGTTAATTAAAAAACGCCAAAACGGCCGTTCCTAGCAATATTTAAATCAACCATCAAATATTTTGCACCTATAGCGGTCGTGTTTTACTTACACTTAAAGTGTTTTTATTTCTTCTTTAGTAATTAGCACCGCTGAAAAAAGAGAATTATGATCTTTTAGAGAATTTTGGGACTCCATCAAGAACTTATGCTATGCGTATGCTATGTCACTGAGGGATACTCTAGCATCTTCTATTTCCCTATCAGTGAAACAATTTTTAGAATCGGTTCAGCAGTTCTAGAGATCATCCCCTACATCCAAACTTACAAAGTCTTTCTCTTCATAATATACTGTTAATCATTAGAACGTCACTTTTTTATATTATTTAACACATTTATAGAGAAGATGTTTAAGTATATTTCCAAAACCACTCACATGGATTTCCTGATATCATATACGATTTCAAGGATCAAGGATAAAAATTAACAAAGATATCAGTGAAATCAAAAAAGTACGATACGTTCATAAATTACGATATTATAATTTTTTCCTCTTCTTTTGTTACCCCCATCCTTGCGTGACAACGGGCTGCCAGCTGAAAACCAGCGCTAGGTGTACCACCCGCGGCACCTAGCTAATGCTGAGTTGGTGACCCTTTCGGCAGAGCATGCAAGAGATATATATTGTGTACAAATTTAGATTAGGCATTGCTTGTGTATGTTTCTTTTTCTTGTGTGTTGTGATGAAATAAATGTATTTTCTTCTTCTTCTTCTTCTTCAAATCCCTATTCCGCCCCGCTGTAATCTTCGCTCGACTACCCGCTATTATCCGGTTACTTGTTAACCCAAAAACTTCG
Organism: Zygaena filipendulae; assembly: GCA_907165275.2. Lineage (NCBI taxonomy): Eukaryota > Metazoa > Arthropoda > Insecta > Lepidoptera > Zygaenidae > Zygaena > Zygaena filipendulae. The sequence continues at coordinate 8,187,061 of OU015673.1, read as the reverse complement.
TTAACTAATTACCGTCCCCTAGACCGATGTTAAACCTTTGTTTGGCTTTCTAATTACTTCACGAAACTCTACATTCGGTGGGACAATGCTCCGGGACAGTCCCATGTATTCAAAGGGACACCGCCGATTATTCCTCTGAGCAGTGGTCGGTCAATTATAAGAGATATTTACTTACTAACCAAACTAAGTTCGTTAAGAGAATTAAAGTGGATGGTAGAGTTCCGTGGGATAAAGTCTTCCGGCCTTTGACAGCAACGTTGGTGTAGTGGGAGGTAAATCTGACCGCTATGCCAGAGGTCGCGGGTTCGAACCCCGCATCAGGTAAACGTGTATTGTGATATACGTATACATACTATGTATTATTAGTTTTGGTTTTTAGTATAGTGACATATTATAAAACAAAGTCCACCACCGTGTTTGACTGTCTGTTCGCGATAAACTCAAAAATTACCGCGGGTGAAACCGCGGGGTACAGCTGGTATAACGATAATTTTTGGAAAGTCGTAGAAGTACCTACTTTATTAAGCTCTCATGCCTAAACTATACTCAACCGATCATCATGAAATTTTGCATAGGCGCTGTCAGGGACATAAAGTACTTTTATCCCAAAATTCCCGCGGGAACTCCGTAATTATCGCTGGTGAAACCGCTGAGAACAGCTAGTTTATAATCCTTACTAATATGTATTATATGTAAATGCGAAAGGGAGTTAGTTTGTTACGCTTTCACGCCTCAACGGCTCAACCGATCATCAAAAAATTTTGCATACATATTGTCAGGGATTTAGAAAAGGATGTAGGGTACTTTTTATTACGGAATTCCCGCGAAAACACCCAAATTAATGCTGCTGAAATCTCGGGAAATATATAGTTCTAGGTATCAGATAAAGACGTTAATTGTTTTCGCACATTTGACTTAAGTTCTGTTTCTCATCGCGCTAATAAGATTATGTTATTAGGGTATCAGGTACATAATGTCATCTATCGAAAGATTTATTATGTGTTCAACATTAATCCCCACAGATTAACTGGCAGAATACCGCCACCGAAACATATCGTCAGACAGTCGGAGCAACTCGCTCGACGAGCACAAATACGCATTCTCGATTTCTCGATTGAAACGGAATCAGATTCAGTTCAGTTTTAATCTCCATTCATAATGGAAGCGCCCACCAAACGATTCATCCAAGTGACGGTATACAGGGTGGGAAGAAAGCGATACTAATACGAGATTATGAATGGTCGTTGACCGGTGGAGGTCGTAGCGAGTGGACGCTTGTCGCGTTATTTGACATTTTCACCACCGTTCCGCAGCCATTTTGTTTTCCAAGAAACAAACTGGTTTTCGAGGGAGAACCGTGTTTTATCTTGGGGAACAATCTAATATTGTCATTGGCGTTTCGCCATAACTACTTTAATTACTATATATAGATACTTTGATATTGAAGAAGAAGAAGAAGAAGAAGAGATTATTAGGTTGGGGACTGAAAATCAGCGGATTCGCTGAGTCCCATCTCCTTTTGCCGCACCAAATATTATATCATACTATTCTGTAACTTTTACTGTAATTGTGTGCTGGTAAATAAAAATTTCTTTTATTTATTTATTTATTTATTTATTATGAATGGAAAAGTAACTTCTTACCTTTTTACGTTTTAACTAATACTCAACCGATCAACGTGAAATTTTGCATACACGTTGCTAGAAGTACAGAAAAGAACATAGGATACTTTTTATTCTGGAATTCCCGCGGGAACTCCTAAATAACGCAGTTGAGACTGCAGTAGATTTTGCATTCTATACCTTGTCAGTGGTACAGAAAAGAATATAGAATAGTTTTATCCCGGAATTCCCGCGGGATCTTCTAGAGAATGCCACTGTGGCACCCTTACCTTTTGTACCCTGTTGTGCAATAAACTTAAATAAATGAATCTTGCCAAATGCCTTCTTCACCCATTTAATGAAGGCGAGTGAAAGCGCGAATAAGCTATCAGCTACCTAGTTCTTTATAATTTGTTGAGTATATCTAAATCTTATTTTAATTATAATATGTATGATATAAACGAATACATACGTAAACGTTACCTTAGAAAAAAAAGCCCTCAATATTTGAGGCCCTGTATCTCCAGCTCCAGTGCTATCCCATCCTGTATATTAAAAGAGACGTGCAGACGTGCAATTGATTCGTCGCACAGTTATCGATGGATAGAGCATAGAGCGCTCGCCTCGATTGATCCTCGGCTATTATCTCTATTAATCGAGGGATGCGGATGTCTGTGTTTTGTCTATGAGTTGATTATTATTAATTGCTCCTACTAAGTTTAGCATGGAGTTAATTTGATATAGAGTGATTCCCTTTGTCGGAATTATTCAACCTCTATTGCCAATTTGTCAATCTGCGACCGTTGACACTATAGACAACTGAGAGACGTATCACGAGTGAAAGCCGTACCGAAAACACGCGTGTCACGTTTGTCTTCGTTATTTCAGTCACTTTTCAGCACCTATTTTGGACCCTCAGCAGGAAACTGGTTTTCAAGAGAGCCATGTTTTAACTTGAGGACCAATCTAACATTGTCATTGGCGTTTCGCCATAATTGTAGAAGTAGGTAAAGAGATTTTTGTTAATAAGAAGCATTGTCATTGGCAAATTATTGTTATAGACGCCATTCTTAAAGAAGAAGAAGAAGAGACGACGAGACGTCACGTGGTCACGTAGGTAAACTTGTTCAATCAAAAGTAAAATTTTTCATGACCACGAGTTCATCCCGAACGCACTTTGAAAAGACTCATATGAAATCACTGCCATACATCGATATGCCTACTAGCTGTGCCCCGCGATTTCCCCCGCATGAGTTCCGAAATTCCCGCAGGAACTCCAAAGTAGCCTAATTTACTCCTTATAAGGTCAGCTAATTAGCTGTAAAGTCCAGCCAAAACCGGTCTAACCGTTACGGAGATTCACCCGCGTGAGTTTCGGAATTCCCGCAGGAACTCCAAACTTGTTTTATTCTTCTTCTCCTCCCAATAACAAACACCACAAAAAAAGAATTAGCGAAATTGATCCAGCCATTCATGCGTGATGTTGTGACCAAGAGAAATAGGGATTCATTTTTATATAATATCTAGACAAAATACTAAATTGAAGTGTATGTTTGTAATCTCAAATTAACAGCTTTTCACTAAATACACGCGAAAGTATATACGGTACTTACATCAAAAAATAAATTTTGTTCCGGCTAATCTCTAAAACATCTGGACCGATTTTAACGGGATTTTCACTGGCATCTGCACTGGCAACTGATGTTATAAGGAGTAACTTAAGCTACTTTTATTTCGGAAAAAAACAGATCCTGCGGGAATTCCGAAACTCACACGGTTTAAACCGCAAGGCACAGCTAAAGTCAAAGCATTAAACTGTAAACTTGTTTTAATATAAAAATAAAAACTTGTTTTAAATAAATTTTTGGAAGCTTTTCAAGCTTAGCTTTAGCCCCGAAGTAATTAACATATCTTGAAGTGATTAACAAACTTTATGTACCTAGAACCTACTTATTTTCCTTAGTTTTCCCAGTTTGGTAAACGTGAAGTTTTGGCGAAGGGAAATGTTGTGTGTAATATGTATTGATGAGCCTCCAGCCGTCGAGCCTTCAGTCCCGGGGGGAATACTGAAAAAAAAAAAGTTCGTGAGTCGGAAGCGGCGTTCGAAGTTCGCAACTTTCGGAGGTTAACAAAAGTTTTCTCTCTTGTAACTTTGTAATCGAGTTTTGCTTACGTTTATCAAGATTTGTATAGGTTGTGTAGAGTTTAAAGAGGATGGTTTCGATCTTCTCTACTCTACGCATAAATACTTGTGAGCTTCGAAAGCTTTTGAAATAGCCGCGTGTAGAGATAGATATCTTCGAATGTCGAGATTTCGTTCTGGTAATAAACTTTGGGATTCTATCTTAGCGATACGTAAAAAAATTAATATTTTGTACATGGAATATTGTTGTATTTCTTTAAAATATTGCCATTTTTTTAATTTATATTTTACAATTACATAGTTGTTTTATAACCAAGTACATAAAACTGGGTAAATACTACGAGTATTTATTCAATTCATTTGGCAGCATTTTAACGACAAAACACGAAAGAAATTTTGAGATAAAAACGTAAGATTAAAGTGGTTTTAACCTTTCCGCCGCCTGGAGGCTTAAGGAGTCCTGTAGGTATAATTAACTTTATTTCATTATACCTACATTCGGGCTCGGTTCCAACACAAGAAAGGTTGAGGGCCCTTATTCACTATGACCAACAACATGTCCAAAAAACGCATTTCCAAACGTTCTAGATGCCAAAATATTAGAAATTATTATTTTGTATGCCCTAAGAAACGTAAATGTATTTTTTTGGAGTTAAACTTCTTTGATAACGAGGGAAAGAAAATTTTTGTGGCGTGTTATCTTAACGTGGCGTGTTATGGCCATACTGAATAAGGGCCCAGATGAGATGTGAGTTGCGACTACAGACTTAAGAACTGTAGATGACGCAAACTTTCTTTGTGAAACGAGTGCGGAAAAACAATCACGTCTATTATTATCACACGCGCTAGGAGTGAATTTTTTGTGTTATAAAACTACTTGTTAACAAGCAAATGACGGAAAACTAACAAAAAATCTTAAAAACTTTATAATTTAACGTAACGTATTGAGAACACAACAGACCAGATAGAACAGATAATAATTTATAAATTATTTTCAAGTAAAAACAGCGCCAAAAAACATGGATTTAGAAGAAGTTTCTCTTTGAATATTGTTTTGTTACTTAGTACTTGATAAATTTTCATATTAAAACTTTAAAAGATATTTTTTTGGTGACCCACATATAATTATGTCCCTTTGCATAAAATACCCATGAAGGCTATGCAATATATCAAATAGTAGAGTTAAAAACCAAATCCGGCTTAATCCAAACATCTTCCTCACAAAAAATGTAGGTTTTGTTAAGGCTTAGGGTGCTTTCACAAGAATCAGATGGCCGGTACAAAATGAGATTGGAAATCTTAGATTTGTTGGTTACAATGGGCTTGTTGACAATTTTTTTTTTTAGTCGTAGAAAAAATATTGGACACGTATTTTTTCTTTTTTTACCTAATCAGAAAATAACGGCAATACATTGAGTTGAAATTTCGTGTGACGTCACAACCCGGCTTATACGGAATAATGACGTCTCGAGTCCCCCACCCTAAACTTTAATGCGCTTTATCTCTGTATATTTTTAACCGACTTCCAAAAAGGAGGAGGTTGTGCATTCGATTGTATGTATGTTTTCATTTATTTGAAAAAACAAAAAAAAAACGTGTCTATTGTTTTTTTATTTTCTGAAGGAAGGACTTATAAGAATTTTGATTTTCAAAAGTCGTCAACATTCCTATTTTGGATTTTTAAGAAAATATTATTTCAACTAGGCGTTCCCCATGGATTCCGCCGCGGCAATTACGGAGTTTCCGCAGGAATTCCAGGATTCAAAGTACATACCCTTTATCGTTTTCTGTCTGTGACAATGTCTATGGAAAAATAAAGCAATGTTAAAGCTTCGTTAATTTCGGAGTTCCCGCGGGAATTCCGTGATAAAAAGTACCCTATACGTTCTCTTTGACAATGTGTATGCAAAATTTTATGATTATCGGTTGAGCCGATAAGGCGTGAAAGTGTAACAGATAGACAGAAAGACAAACAGACAGTTATTTTCGCATTTATAATCTTAGTATGGATTTAAAACTTTAGCTAATAATCAGTTGTTCGGATTAAATGTAAAATAAAATAGTTATTTTTTTCCTTTAGTTTGATGTTTATTATTACTATTTTTACTATTTTCTTTATAAATAAAAATGAATGTTTGTATGTCTGTCCTATATGTGTTTCGAAACCATTGGTTCGATTGTGATGAAACTTTGGCGGGTTGTTTCGCCTGCGTCCGCAAAGGTTTGATCCCAAAACTCCCGCGGGTGAAACCGCGGGACACAGCTAGTTTTCAACAAATACTTACTGTGGAATCAAGTAGATCTGTGTGTTGTGAAGTGGATTATTACACTCAAGTCCCAAACTGTTGGTGCCGCTCGTCGTACTGGAAAACTGTTTCCATAGACAAGCACCTTATATATAGAATAGATGGTGGATTTCCCTATACACTGTCAGTATCCCATGTCACGTAACCTTAACTGAATGACACAACCGAGGGTCCGACCTCGGAGGGAAAGTGGAAAGAAATAATGCGAAAGAGAATTCAAGACAACCCACCCAGCTTAGTAGTGTAAAAGTTTTGTCACGATAGACTAGTTGACTAACTTCAGTTTTTAGTCCTTCATCTAGATAAAAAAAAAATATTGGATACGTATTTTTTTTTCTTCTTTTTTGACCACTGAGCAAATAATCACTACGTTTTAAGAGTAGGCACTTCCATACTAATCGCTGATCCGATCTATGAAAGCATTTTGTGCCAACCATACCAATGTATGACGCGATCATAGAAATTTGGTTAAGTATTCCAATGTTGGTAAAAAAGTTCGCGCATAAATCCATGGTAACTTTTGGCGCAAGGGAGTGTCGCTGGCTTGTTTTTGAAGTAATCTAAAAGTAACGGCGATACATTGAGTCGAAATGTCGCGTGACGTCACGATCCGGTACAGTTCATACGTCACGAGCCCCCACTTCTAAACTTCAATGCACTTTTTCAAGCTGATAGGTAGTTTTTTTTTTTTCAATTCGAAAAACCAAAATATACGCGTCTAATATTTTTTATCATCTAACTGCCAGATCGAATAGATTTTACTGTACCTACATACCCCGAAAACATGGCCGTTGAATTTTAAAGTCAAACGGCCGCACTCGAAGTCGTTTTAAAGATTACTATTAAGTAAAAATTATTACGTAAGATTTTAAAAACAAAATTACCGCACTCACAGGCGTTCATTAAGTTAAAGTTATTTGGCATTTAAATAATTAAGTTAAATTTAGTCTACTTAATAAAATTAGATACCTAATCATTAAAACTACTCTGAGTACGGCCGAAAGTCAAGTAAATTCAACGTTGACGCAAAAATATGACTCTTGGTAATCACAAACATTACCTATAGTTCTGATTCTTTAAAACGCCCACTTATCGTACTTTTTTTTCTCTTCTTTTTGGACTCAACACTGAGTGTTATTTTATCTTTTACCTGAAATTTATACTGTTACAAATTCATAGAGTAAAAAGTTCACCTCCACCAGAGACACTCCATATAAATGAACTGATTCAAGTACTTCCCACAAGTAAAGATGGCCGGCTCGTACGTACACGTGTTGCGCGTGTGTGCGTATCGTAAGGTTGATAGCGAGCTGAAAGTAACTGAAAATTGTCACATTTAGATTCTACATGCGTCAATAATTTTTCACTGAAACTACCAGCATGACAACACATGAAATTGGCGGGAAGCAGAGAGTGTCGCTTCTTTATATAGTAACATTCTGGATTCTTTGCCTATAGACTCGTCAGAATATAAATATAAAATGTATTATGCTTCTTGTCTAACATACCTACTTCGATAATCTTGCTCCTCCATTAACTTTAGTACTCGATAAAGAATTTATCTCTCATCGTAAATCAAAGAACGATAGATTGATGGCATTTTATTAAAAAAAAATATAGTATCGTTCAATATAATATTAAGAAGGAATCGCTGCTCAATTTATTAGGATAAGTTCCGAACTCCGAAGATAGCTGATTGTCGTTTTGTTTAAATTGTCGTATCTTTTAATACGGCACGTACAAAAAATGTACGTTTACACGGCACGACTAAATGTTGTATACGACTTTTTTGGTAATCGACGACTGAAATGTCAAGATCATTGGAACAGCTATACGACAGTTATCCAACGACAAAATAACACTTTGGCTCAAACTGACGACAAATTAATAAATGGGAGCCGTTCCAAGTTGTTAATTGGGTCGGAGACTAAAAGTTAAGATGACAACAGCGGCAAAATTATCCTTACATATTATAAAAAAGGTCCTTCACCGCGTCTGTCTGTCTGTCTGTCTCTCTGTTCGCGGCAAACTCAAAAAATACTGAATGGATTTTCATATGGTTTTCACTAAGAAATAGAGTGATCCCAGAGGAAGGAAAGGAATAATTTATCTTGGGGTTCCCGCGGGAACTCCGAAAAAACCGCGGGGACAGCTATAGTAAAAAATAAAACGTAGTGGTTATATTCTCTTGTCTTTGATAAGAGCATTTTAAGGCGACCGTCGCTCAAGGATAAGTGTATGTTCCGTTATATACTGATAGCACTGGCCCAGTGCTCGCAGTGACGAGAAATTCGTTCCGATATAACTTTCAGTATACTGCCGCAGTATCCGCAGTAGGCGGTATGACGTCATAATCGTCGCCATTTTTGTATTGTGAGCACTGGCGCATTCGAGGCAAGGTGTTCTCAGTGGTTTGATCACGTGATCTACCTCGGACCAATGATGGTCAACCGCGTATAGGTCGGTTGACATGAGTGGTTGACAGCGCGACATGACAATGACATTTTTATTTTATTTTATTTTCTTTATTTGGATTACCAACGATCATACAATAACAAAAAATATTAAACTTTAAGACAATAACTTAAGGCTAATTGTACAATCTATTACAGGTAAACACAGCATGCTTATAGTAGGTATAGTCTTAATTTTAAGGATTAATTTTGGACTTAATATTAGGACTAAAAATTTTAATACTTAATTTGAAATTTGAATAATCAGGACAAACTAGAACCCAGTCTTGAAGAGACGTTAACTATTAAATTTTTGATAAAGAAACTTGCGATATTTAAAAAAAGACATAGAGAAAATATCAACCTCGTCACAGCTGCAATCATTATATAATCTGGACAGCCTTGCAATCGGAGAGTTTTGACCCAACACAGTAGTACGGAAAGGGGGAACCAGGGGTTTAATAGGATACCGAGGAAGTCCACGAGGAACATGGATGACGGCAGAGCTTATCTAAACTAAAATGACGCGCCCCGCTACCTCAATAGCAGTTTTAGATGAGCGGGATCATGTATCAGATAATATATATTTACATCTCTCATATTCGGTAAGTTACCTCCAAATGGGGCTTGTAGGTGACCAATTGGCGCTCTAGGGTAATAATATAACTAGAAAAGCCCTAGGGTGGTAAGTAATAAAAAAACTCTTCACTCTTCCAAAAAGTTCGCGTACATCTAACCATCATACTGGCAATAGACATCATGCATTCAGCCCAATGACAAAAGAGGTCGATATTTTTTTTTTTTTATGTAGCCTTAAAGACACGTGTAATGTAAAAATTCGTATGAAGCTGAGGTATGAAGTGTGCCAGAGCACAGATAATCTATTCAAATATGTCACGGTATCGATATCTATGCTTTGTTGATACAATTTCGATATTGTAACCTTTTCCTCCAGTGAGTTCATGTATTACCTCAACCGTTATAACACACAATATTGTTGGTCTAGTGAATAGGCACGTTGCCGGCTTATGAAAATTAAAATTGTATTTGGACCGTTAGTTCGTAAAAAAAAAAAACATAGATACGCGTCGAATTGAGAACCTCGTCCCTTTTGGGATGTCGATTAAAAAAAAAAACTGGACACGCACCTATAATTTGCTTTTTCAAACGAATGATTGTGTATGTATGTATATATATATATTATATATATATATATATATATTATGTATATGTATGTGCATATGTGTATTTATATGTATGTGTGTATGTATTTAGTATATTATGTATGTATCTGTTTTTATTTAATTTATTTACTGTATATATGGTAATATTATTTATATTAACTTTATATATATATATATATATTTTCCGGTTCTGTGTAATGCCACTAAACTATCCCCTAGCCAAAAGGTTGACTGGTAGAGAATGCCTTAGGCATTAAGTCCGCCTTTTGTACATAAATGTGCAATAAAGTTCTTTAAAAAAAAATGATCATACACTTATGTAGATAAAGCGCATTAAAGTTTAGGAGTGGGAGCTCGTGACGTCATTAACCAGTATAAGCCCCGTGTACCGGATAGTGACGTCACGCGCCATTTCAACTCAATGTGTCGCCTTTATTTTCTGATTACGTGAAAAAAGGAAAAAATACCAGTTCAATATTTTTTATTAATCTACACGTCAGACTGAAATTCAAATCAAGTCAACTAGCTTATAGCATCTTTGGTAATGTCTCTACAGAATGGAGACGTATTGAAGCCCTTGAAAATACATGTCTACACTTATAAGTATGTATGTAATACAAGAGAAAAGATTTGGTTTTATGTACTTACCTATGTTTTTTTTAATAGATAGGTAAAATCAAAAACTATTTTGAAGCTGTCCCTGAGTGACTGACATAGGGTACTTCACATCGTCACCGCAACAAAATAAAAAAAAGTTATTAATCACAGTGAAAACCGACGTGCTTTTACGAGGGTGAATGACATTTGCATTTTATTTGTTGGCATATCAACGGCGGTACAAAGCATGGCGGATATTTTTTGTTATTTGATACAAGAATCATATATCGATAATTCTTCCTTCAATATGCCACTCGTTTATGATTACACCCTGTATAATGTAAAACGCATAACGCAAAATCCACTTGTCAGTAATTGAGGTCTTTTAAGATTTACCGACACTTAAGTTAACGAACGTTTCAACGATATCGCTAAATACCAAAAAAATTTGACAACTTTTGAAAATCAAAATTCTAATTAGTCCGTCAGTTACAAAATTAAAAATTATTAGACACGTATTTTTTTATTTTTCAAATAAATGAAAATACACAGAGATAAAGAGCATTAAAGTTTAGGGTGGGAGCTCGTGACGTCACTTACCGCTACAAGCCACCATACAAACTGCACTGGTTAGTGACGTCTCGCAAAATTTCAACTCAATGTATCGCCGTTATTTTTTGATTGCGTAAAAAAGAAAAAATACGTGTCCAATATTTTTTATTAATCTACAAGACGGACTAAGAAAAAAAATAGTCAAATAGCCTATTAACAATTATAATAACGCAGTGCTCGCCGAATGGCAGCGTCTGTGTGTCCCATCTCATTTCGTATTCCATCCACATTGCCTCCGCTGCGAGAAAATCACAGACGATGTCGGGTGGAAATTCTTAAGTTAATTACTACAGTCATCTCTAAGTATAGACAGCTGGTCCTTAAATCCAGGCAACGCCAGCGTACTAAATACGTCATCACTTTTGCAATCTTAGGAAAACCGACCAGATTTAAAATTTTCTCACTTCTACTAATTCAAATGAGATATATAACTCTAATGGGATCTCTAAATTAAAATACGGTTTCACTCGCGTTAGTTTCGGAGTTCCCGTGGAAATACCGCGATAAAAATTACAGGAACACTCAAGCTTTCTATAAGTGTAAGAATTTTAAGTAGTTTTCGAGTTAATCCATTACAAATAAACGTACAAAAAATTTTCTTATTAATTACATTTTCTTTTTATAAATTAGAATCGATCGGCTTCGAGTAGCTACTTGAATGGGCATGTTGACTAATTTTTTTTTTTAGTCCGTCTTGTAGATTATTAAAAAATATTGGACACGTATTTTTTCTTTTTACGTAATCAAAAAATAACGGCGATACATTGAGTTGAAATTTCGCGTGACGTCACTATTCTGACAGTTTGTATGGCGGTTTTTGCGGTTAGTGACGTCACAACCCCCTCACCCTAAACTTTAACGCGCTTTATCTCTGTATATTTTAATTTATTTGAAAAAGCAAAAAATACGTGTCTATTGTTTTTTTATTTTCTAACTGACGGACTAATTAGAATTTTGATTTGTAAAAGTAGCCAACATCCCTATTTCGGGATTCCCTTGTGATATCCTGGATAGAAGGTAGCTGATAGAGCCTAATACCTATATAGAGTAAATATGTAGGTATTATAAATAATATTTCGTATGGTGTATGTATGTACTATTATTGACTTGTATCTAATATTTTATATATAGTATTTTCGTATATTATAATATTGTATCAGTCTATATTTATTTATGTAGTTTATCCTAAATTCAAATTTCTAAATACATTTTATTTCCTCTGAGACTGTAGACATCAAAATTTCTCTAAATGTATTAATTATTTGTGAAACTTTTTTGTTGTAATTTTCCTGAATAAATAAATCCTACTAATATTATAAATGTGAAAGTGTGGATGTTTGTTACTCCAGCAAAAACGGCTGAACGGATTCGGATGAAATTTGGCATGCACGTTGTCAGGAGTACAGAAAAGGACACAGGGTACTTTTAATCCCGGAATTTCCGCGGGATCTCCGAAATTTTTGCAGGTGAAACCGCGAGAAACAGCTAGTAAATAAATAAATAAATATTAATTTAGAGTATAAGCAATATCCACTGTGTAAATTTCATGAAAATCCGACTATGAGAAAGTTGGTATGCGCTCGCGACAACACTGCGGCCGAAGTCGCGGACCTAGCTTACTTAGAGATAAAATCGAATTGATCTATTTATAAAAAACATTCTTTAGCAGCTTCTACAAAACCGGATCGTAATTAAGTATTTATTACTAAGCTTCATGTACATGTCTTGTGTTATATTATTGATGGGTTGTATGGAGGATGGCCTGGCCAATCGATACAGTCAAGATAGCCAGGTGCTGACCGCATTATAAATTATACATCTACCATCACAGATTTACATAGAACAGACACCAGTGTGGAAGAATACTAACTGCCACACTCTGAGTCGTTTTAATGATTACTTAATTTTAAGTAAAGATAAAAAAAACCGCTTCGCTCACAGCTGAGTCAGAGTCTGTAATTAAGTAATCATTAAAGTAATCGTTAATTTCGGAGTTCCTGCGAGAATTCCGAGGTAAAAAGTACCCTATGTCCTTCTGTGTACTCCTAACAATGTGCATAAAAAATTTCATGACGATCGGTTGAGCCGTTAAGGCGTGAAAGCGTAACAGACAGACAGAGTTACTTTCGCATTTATTATTAGTAGGGATTTCAGAATTAGGTAGAAAATTTATTTAGGTACGAGTAAGTAAAAGTAAATCTCAATGGGTTTAAAATAATCGACCGTCTTCCTAAAAGTAGGTAGTCTCATGATTTTCAAAGTTGTCAACTTCCCTATTTAGTTAATTATGTATGCTTCGTATATAATGTCAAGTGAGGTTTACCTATGTAAATACAGTAACCAAAGAATTTGTTCCAATGACATACTAAAATGAACGAAAATTTCACCATTATTAGATTCATAAATATGTCTTAGGGGGGGCATTTAAGTATTGCGTAAGCACTAGAGGGGGGTGGGAAGTCTTGGCTTTACTTATTTTTGATGACAGGGTGATATGTGATGGCGTCAGAAATTTATATACGTATTCCTACTAATATTATAAACGCGAAAGTTTGTAAGTATGTATGTATGTATGGATGGATGGATGGATGGATGTTTGTTACTCTTTCACGCAAAAACTACTAGATGTATTTAATTCAAGTCAGTGCGCGACCGTGTTCACCTACGGTCACGAGCGAGCGCAATTATCAATGCGCTACGGTTGTTTGCAATACTATGTCGTCTTCAAAAAGATTAAAATGTGCCAACTGCAATATAGTAATATGTGAAGTGTTAGCATTTATTCAAAATAAGTTGGACGTTATGGACGAGGAAAGTCTCGTGAGAATATGTGAAAGTGCTTTCAGTATTGAAGAAATTGAAACTGCGAAATCATTGCTTTTTGATTCAGTGAAAAAAATTGTTACTACAAGAAAACGTAAGGGTAAAAATCAACGTAACTTGGATGACATTATCGCATTATTTAAGGGAACTGATCCCGAGATTATACCGATTTTTGTGGCTAAGGATTTGGAGAAGTTGCCTCCTGTAACGTTTGACCACGTAGATGTTACACCCTTACTCAAAAAGATCCTTCTTCTTCAAGCATCTGTCGAGGATATCCAGCTGAATTATGTTACCAAAAAGGAACTAAATAACTATGGGCCTCATTATAGTCAATCTTCGTCATTTATTGAAGAACGAAATTTAAATGTCAATAATAGACGTGGAGGGTATTTACAAAACAGATGTAGAATTGATAGCGGACCGATGGCAATATCTATATACAACTCAAATAATGAGAAAGAACACTGTCCGTCCCTTTCAAATGAAATATTGAATGAGTCTGTGAATACACTCACTCAAAGACCGAACTACAATGATCCGGTTGGGAATAGTGTTGAGAGTGTTGAGAACTCGCTGATTAAAGAATGTGCGAATGACAAGGAAAAGACGTCGATCGACAACTCTCCGCAACGTAGTTGTGTAAACATGGTGAGTCCGGACAACCGGTCTCTGAGTAAAAAAAATGCAAACTGTCAGGATAGCGACGTTTTGATACCTAAATATAACAATAGCTCTAAGAAAATATCCGCTACTTTTACAGATGTGATGAAAAATAATAGTAATGAATTTAAAGGTGAAATTAGAGACGACAACTGGATTTTAGTACAAAAAAAGAGGCTGAGAAATAGATTTACTACAAAGAAAGGCAATGCGGTCGCAGATTTGGAAGGTAATCAAAAGTTTAAAGCAGCAGAAACCAAAATTCCATTATTTATTTCAAATGTGCACAGAGATGTATCCGAACAGGATATAATTGATTACATTGACAAAAAAACAGGCGAAAGAGTCTCTCTAACTAAGATAAAAATGAAAAAACAGAGGGACTATAATGCATATAAAGTCTATATTACTAATTATAAATTAGATATATATTTGGACGATAAGTTATGGCCGTCTGGGGTGACATTCAGGCGATTTATTAATTTTAGAGACAGAAGAAGTACCAAAGAAGACTCTGATGATGTTCTTAACAACTCAATTAATGGACAATAACAAGTTACATGACAATAGATTAATTAGTTACAACTGTAGGTCTATAAAAAGATCAATTGAAGACGTCAAAACGTTGTGTGAATCGGCCGACGTAGTGGCGCTGCAAGAGACGTGGCTGTTGCCCTACGAGTTGCCACTGCTCAGCACCATCCACGAAGACTTCAGTTCCACGGGCACATCAGCTGTAGATATCTCAGCCGGAGTGCTTGCTGGGAGACCTTATGGTGGTGTGGCGTTATTATGGAGAAAAAGTGCGTTTGAATCAGTGTCCGTTATAAGCTGTGATAACGTCCGTACCGCTGCCATAAAAATAACTGTAAGTAATAGATCAATTGTGGTAATCAGTGTCTATATGCCTACCAATTGCAATGAAAATATTCCTGTGTTTACCGAGTGTCTTAGTACTATACAATCTATTATTGAAACGGAGAAACAGAAAGACGTGGAGGCATTTTACATATTAGGAGACTTCAATGCTCACCCCCACGAATTATTTTATAATGAGTTACTTAACTTTTGTAGTGATCATATGTGGTACTGTGCGGATGTAGATATATTGGGCCTTCAATCCCATACCTATACCTTCTGTAGCGATATACATGGCTGTAGGAGGTGGTTGGACCACTGCGTCGTCACTCAATCTGCACGGGCAACGATTAAGAATGTGTGGGTGCATCATGACGTGTATTGGTCCGACCACTTCCCGCTTATAATTGAATGTGATCTGTTTAAACTGACGGAAAGAGTAGCGTTGGGTGTCGAAGAAGATAACAATAACTATATGACACGTATTATCTGGAAAAATAGACAGAAAAATCAGATAGATAAATATCATGAGATATGTCATTCAAAACTACGGGCTATTGATTTTCCGTCGGAGTTACGACTGTGCGCTGATTACTCTTGTTGTGATCCGGATCACTACCGAATATTAGATAAATTATATGATGAAATTGTCAAAATATTATCAGAGGCAGCGATACAAACCCATGTTGAAAAAAATAGTTGCAATAAGCGAGGCTATGTAACCGGTTGGAACAGGTACGTCGCGGACGCTCACAGGGAAGCAAGACTTAAATTTCGAACTTGGAAATTAGCTGGTAAACCTAAGGGAGGTAGTTTGTTTTGTGAAATGTCTGAAACTCGTAAAATATTCAAATCAAAATTAAAATGGTGTCAAAATAGACAAGAACAGTTAAAAATGGATTTACTTGCGTCAAATCAATCAAGTAAAGATTTTAAAAATTTTTGGAAAAATATTAATAAATTGAATGTCAAAGCAAGCCTTCCTGTGAGCGTCGACGGCGTTCAGGGTCATGAAGCGATTGCAAATTTATTTAAAGATCACTTTATGGTACGCTCACCCTTTACACTATCGCCTAGTACTATGCTTGATGGTGGGGCCGTTAGGGCGGAGCGACGTGTGTTTTACTCTGCTAAAAATGTTGCCAAAGCCATACAAAACATGCAGAGGGGTAAGTCGCCCGGCCGTGACGGTCTCAGTATTGAGCATTTTAAATATGCGGGGGTACATTTGCCGCGGGTACTTGCTATGCTGTTTAATTTGTGTATGTGTCACGCTTACTTACCGGAGCAACTCATGCGTACTATTGTTGTACCTATAGTTAAAAATAAGACGAGTGACTCATCCGACAAAACTAATTATCGTCCCATCTCACTAGCAACAACAACAGCTAAAGTGCTTGACAGTATGTTGAATGGCAGTCTCGGTCAATATGTGGAATTACAAGACGCCCAGTTCGGGTTTAAGACAGGATTATCCACGGAGACCGCCATTCTAAGTTTGAAGCATGCTGTTAAGTACTATACGGACAGAAGAACGCCGGTATACGCGTGCTTCCTCGACCTATCAAAAGCTTTTGATCGCGTTATGTATAATAAGCTATGGGAAAAATTAGGTTGTGCGGGTGTGCCGATAGAATGTATCTCTCTCCTCAGGTACTGGTACTCTAATCAAAAAAACCAGGTGAGATGGGCCTGCAAGATGTCGGAGGAGTACAAACTGGAGTGTGGTGTGAGGCAGGGGGGGTTGAGCTCCCCCCTTCTGTTTAACCTGTACGTGGATGAACTTGTAAAGCGGCTCAGCAGCACTCATGTCGGCTGCTATATAGATGGAACATGCTTCAATAATATCAGTTATGCTGACGACATGGTGCTGCTGAGTCCTTCGATCAGCGGGTTGAGGAAACTCTTGTTTATTTGTGAACAATATGCGCAGGAGCACGGACTGGTATACAACTCTAACAAGAGTGAAATTCTCATATTTGAATCAGGCAAACGTAAGCCCACACATGTGCCTCCTGTACTTCTTAACGGTGTAGTCCTAAGGATAGTGGACACATTCAAATACCTAGGACACATTGTTACAAGTGACCTCAGGGATGACAAAGACATTGAGAGGGAGCGCAGGGCGTTGGCGGTGAGAGGCAATATGCTCGCTCGCAGGTTCGCTCGATGTACCAAAGAAGTAAAGGTAACGCTTTTCAAGGCATATTGCCAGTCCTTTTACACGAGTAGCCTGTGGGTGAAATATGCGCGTCAAGCCTTTAGCGCCCTGCGCGTACAGTATAACAACGCTTTCAGGATGCTGATGGGGCTGCCGCGGCGCTGTAGTGCCTCGGGCATGTTTGCAGAAGCACATACCGATGGCTTTCCTGCAATTATTCGCAAAAAAACAGCGTCCTTAATGCAGCGCCTGCGGAGTAGCAACAACAGCATCCTGAAAGCAGCGGCAACGAGGTATGATAGTCCCATCCTAAACCATTGGGTGCGAGTTGTGAGGGGTGCAGCCTAAAAAAAAAAAAAAAAAAAAAAAAAAAAAAAAAAAAAAAAAAAATAGAAATAATAATAAAAATATTTTGTAATTATAATTTATAATAACTAACAGTACTAATATAGTAATTAAGTCAAAATAATTTTTACTAATCTGATACTAATAATCTATGGATTTTCATATCTGAAATAAAATTATATTATTATTATTATTATTATTAAATGAATCTTTACAATAATATAGCTTATACATCGATTAACACATAGGGTAATTTTTATCCCGGAATTCCCGCGGGAACTTTGAAATTAACGTGGGTGAAACCTCGGGGCACAACTAGTGGAGGCGCCTGGAGTCGACTAACTTAAAATGAAAGATTTAGTGGACTGTATTTTTGAAAAGCGGTAATTTAAGCTAATCGTCAAATTGTCTCGCAAAACTAAGGGGTGTGGGTGGATAGGACTAGTGCACCAACCTGCGTTCTTTGTTTGAAGTCCAAGCCGGCGCCGGCGTCACAATCACACTTCACACCACTAATATAACGTTCACGAGATTCTCCAGGTTACTTCACACTTTAGCGCGGTTCGCGAAGGAGCAGGATCACCATTAAGTGTGTATAATCCTATGTCCGAATTATTTAATAAGCGGCAGCGGAGCTAAATCACGTCACGCAAGCATGGCGTCTACGCAACTACTAGTTTCTTCACCCATACATAGGGGGTGCGTCAGTGGCACACTAGCGGGATTAGGTATTGGAAGGCGAGACATTATAAAATTTTATTTAAACTATAGATGGCGCCAACAACTAGTGAAAAATAACCTCTATTTCCCTTGGTCACGTCATCACGCGTGAAAGGCTGGAGCAATTTCGCTAATTCTTCTTTTGTTGTAAGGAGAAGCGTCCAATGATAGAAGTTTGGAGTTTCTGCGGGAATTCTGAAACTCACGTGGGGGGCCCAGTTAGTATTTATATTTTTACCGTTTCAGATTTCATAAACAAATAAAGAAACCATCAGAACAGATTGAAAAGTACATGTACCATGTGTTTTCCACCACATTTATTCCAACAAAACCAAAAGATTTCCAATGTGAAATACTTTGCACCAACAGATATTATGGTTAGGCCGCATACGCACACACGCCTACACCTACCTGACCTACCTCTATAAGTAATCTATGGAATCTGTATCCCTTATTCCATCCACGACACCAAAGAGTATATAACCACTACGTTTTACGACACGCTCAGTTCAAACTGTTCCCTTGACCCGAGAGCACGTGCTCACCACCGCACCGCGCCCACGTATCAAACAAAATCCCTCGCAACCCCATACTTCTGATACTCCTCACCATATCGCACACATTTTATTTATATTCTTATATATTATGCCTTCCTTATTTTTTCTTATCTATTTATTTTACAACTTTTCTTTTATTTCCTTTCCTTTTTTATCCCGTCTTGATTCTATCGAACCATTATTTTTATGTTTGTCAACCTCCTTTCTATTTATCTCTTCTCCCGCCAATGTTTTCTTCAATTCCATTCGATTTTTCAAAGGTTGACTGGAAGAAATCCCCTCGCGGGATAAGTCCGCCTTTGAGCATAAATTACCTATTTGTTTTGATTCTATCAACTTGTAAAAACTTTGTTTATGCTCAATAAAGTATACAAACAAACAAACAAACATTTCTGGTCCTTCGAGCCGGATCGCCCTCATGTTACATCTTTTCATTGTTGTTTTTCTGGCAATAAACATTTTTCATTTCATTTTCGTTTTATTTCCGTATTAGATAGGTGGATATCTAGAAAATAATATTTTTCAAAGCGTACAGGCCAACCTGGAAAAATAAACGATTCATCCCCACCAGATAACAAAAAATCCGGGCGTCATATTATCTGAGTTCCGATAGAAATCCGTGCAATCTCACTTAGCATGAATTTTTATTTGATTTTCGATCATTTATTCAAATAAAACTAAAATGTAGGTATATCTAAACATTTTTAAGTGCTATTCTTATTTTTTTTTTACCACAACAGGTTTTTTAACGTGTGTTGTATGACTGTAACAGTTCGGAGGACAAAAAGATTATGTCACTTGCTTTGATGGATGTTTCTAAAAGTGTTAGGTTACCTACCTACCTACTTTTTCGTTTCATCGAATTTTCAAATCAATACGCTGCTAAAGAAGTTTTCAGTTCAAAAATCTCCGGTGCCGTTCGTGCTCGGTACGTTCCCCATCGCGTCGCGTCGGTTACATGTTGAATCACTCTCGAAATTCGAACGCCGTGACGTAGCATCCGCCCGAGCTCCGTATACAGGGGAGCGAGAGGGCGCCCTCTCAATTTACAAGTCGCCTGATATCCTCGATAAGCCCCGACTGATGACTTCGTAAAGATTTTGTTAAACGCCGCCAAAAGATAGCGGGCCGCGACTCGATTGTTTTCTTTTTTTTCAAGCTTCGAAGCTTCGATTTATAAACTGCCTGTGTTTTTTTTTGTAGGTTCTAAATTAAGCTTTTCTCCCGAATTTCTTATCCGCTGATGATTTTGTAATGTGTCTACAGATATCATGTTGACCTAGTTGATAGATCGCCAGCCAGCCCAGCGACACTTCCTTGAAGCAAAAGTTACCATAGATCTATGCGCGATCTTCCTTACCAACTTTGGAATACACCAAATCCCTATGACCGCGTCATACATTGCATTGGTAAGGTTGGCACAAGATGCTTTCATAGATCGGTTCAGCAATAAGTATGAAAGTGCCGACTCAAACGTAGTGATTATTGGCTCAGTGTTGCCAGGCAACAAGCACCAGCAGTTTCCTGCGGTTTTACCCCCGTTAATTTAGGAGATCCCGTGGGATAAGAATTTCCTTTCCTGTATCCCGTATGTAAAATTAAATGCAGATTCACTCGCGTTAACTTCGGAAATCTTGCGGGAATCCCGGGATAAAAAGTACCCTATGTCCTTTTCCTTACCTTTGACAATCTACTAGATTTTAGAAAATTTATGATTGAAATTTTATCTGTAGTTTAAAAACGTAAATTTTTCATTTCCGTGCCACGTCTTTTTAAAATACCACGTCAGTAGGTACCTACATCTAGGTATAACATTATAAGGACCTATAAGTTTCATTTTACTTATACTGCACCAATGTACTGAAGCGCAATTCTTGGTTTCCCTCAAAAAGTTCGTATTAAGATTTGATCAATGTAATAAATGTAATAAACTTAATGATGTCACAGAACTATAAAGTGACAATATTTTATCGATATCGATGGAACACTCCAATTTTGGCAATTTACCGCGGCGCCATGGCGGCGGCCGGCGGGTGCTCTCATAAATAAACGTTTGTTTGTGAATTCACGTTCCAAGTTTAATTGCTTTTTGGAAAATCTTACTTAACCAACTTCCACCTGTGGAGGAGTGATAGATAGAATTTGCGGTTCTAATTTGATTAAGTTACACCGGCGTGGTTCTTGGTGGGAAATTAAGTTGAGCTGCCAAGGGAACGAATTTATTTCTGGGAAAAGTGATTACATTAATTTAATATTATGGCACTTTTAGCGAGGGCTTACTTAGGTAAAGATGATAAATATTATTTAATGAAAAATTGTCAACGCTTACCCGGTATGAGTATAATACACCCTTTATGAGTAGGAAATTAATAAATAGGTATTGTATTGAAATGATATCTCAAGAACACTCTGGAAATACCATTAACAAAAATGAAGAACCTAAAATAATTGAGTTATTTAACAAAATATTTTATACTAGCTGACCCCCGCGGCAATTTCGGAGTTCCCGCAAGAATTCCGGAATAAAAAGTATCCTATGACACTCAGGATCACTGCAGCTTCCTATAAGTGAAAGAATTTTCAAAATCGGTTCAGAAGATCCAGAGACTACCCCCTACAACGTCACAAACTCACAAACTCACAATCTCACAAACCCACAAACTCCCAAACTTATGCTCTTTATAATATTAGTATAGAATAGTATAGATTTGGGAACCTTTGGTGGGGAAACAGTAGGTACCTACATTGTGGACTTTTGAGGGACTTACGCAAATAATATTATGGATGTTATATAATATGTTATATTAAATTTTGAGAACAGATGGCGCTGCGCGTTAATGTCCAAGCAAGCATTATTATTTAGATATTTAGATAAGTGAATGTGTGATTGTCGCATGGTCCTATTATGTAACGTTCCACGAACTACTACCGACAAACTACTATACAGTTTGGCAGACCTTTGTAACATGCCATGTATTTATACTTTGGTTAATAAATAAAAAATAAAAAAAATCTTTGGCGAATAATATTATGATTATATCCAAAGATGTAGGTTTTATCATATTAAAGCTTAAATTATTTTTTAATACAGTTGCTCAAAAAGTGGCGTATTGCAGGGACGTTTAGCGTTCGGGATGTGGGCTATTACATACTCGAGCTTTTTGTTTACCTTTCCCGAACTCGTGCGTTCTCTTTGCCAACTGTCAAAAATGGCGACACGACTTTGACACACTTTTTGCATTGCGAAACGTAGGTTTCGCATTACTAATACGACTAGCGCCATCTCTTGATCACAGTTGGAACTTAGTTGAGTTTGTTGTGTTTTTGATATTTTATTAAATTGCTTAATTTTTTCGTAACTGTATTAAAAATAGTTGTTCAGTACACGTGCGGAACCGTCATTGCAACTAGTTCCGACTGTCAACCCTCACCTTCGGCTGCGCCTCGGCTCGGGTAGACATTTGTCGGAACTCTTTGCAATGACAGGCTTTCCGCACTTATAATGAAATATACTATTAACTGGCTGACGATAAACTTTGTTGTGGATCGAATAACTTCACTATATCACATATAATATAATACTATACTATATAACGATCCTATTTGAAAGAGAATCCAATAGCTGATAAGAAATGATGTTACTAATATTGTGATGTTGAAAGTTGAAATAAAAGGAAATTATTATTATTATTATTATTATTATTATTATTATTATTATTATTATTATTATTATTATTATTATTACCATAGCTCGTGTAGTAACTAATTAACTATGATCCGATCATTAATTAGTGGCAACATATAAGTCAACAGAATAATCATAACGCATAATAAAAATAAGTTATGTAAACATTTTCGCTTTACAATCGAAATAAATGACGCGCGTCTCAGTGAACGAGCAATTAACAGTACATTCGGATTGGTTTTTTCTTTTTAATTAACTCCGCTGTTATTGGAAGCGACGCTCGGTTGCATACAGCCTACAGGTCAAGAGATAAGCGCGAGTCGGGTGTGTTGGGATGAGTAATCGATACGTGGACGTGCTAATGTCGACGTTTGGCACATCACTAAACTTTTACTGGATTTTTTCAAACGTTTTTGAACGTTCGAAATCAAGTTTTTTTTTTAATTATTGAATTTACAGAGAGAGACAAAGAGAAAAAGAGAAAGATAGGATTTAAAGAAAGAACATTGGTTCTTATCGGTTTTCTTTCTCTAATTTGTTTTTATCAATATTATTTTATCATTATTATTACCTATCTATATTATGGAGAACATCTGAAATAAATCCATTCTTATTCTTATTCTTATCTCCGAGTTGGTTAAATTTCTTTTTTTTTTATTGTTACGTACTAATCGTAAGATTATCTAATAATGATAATGAACCAGCTTGTTTATTTCACTAGATATATTTTAGGATGACGCTCAGGCTGGATAGAGTTATAAAATTGGGATTGGGATATCAAAATCCGTTCAGTAGTTTCGGAGTCCATCGCGGACAAACAACGTGACACGTGATTTATATATATTAGAATTAGAGGAGCACAGAGGGAGTAAAGCAGTGTCTTACGTTATATTGGATCCTGAGCGTAACGAGGGACTCGAGAGTTAATCCCCGAGCATATCGAAGGAATTTAAAAATTTAACTCCTGAGCGAAGCGAGAAAGTTATGTAGAGTCCTGAGTGAAGCGAGGGGCTTAAGCTGCCCGTGACGAAGACAGGCTTTATTCTCGAGGTGCATGATAGGTATTCTATTTTTCACACCACATGCTCGACAATGCCGAATTATATGTCATGTAAACCTTACCGAAAGCAAGACATTATATCTCTTGGCTTTAGCCGGGTTATAATGTTCTATTGAATTTCATTATAACCCGCTGGTCAATAATGTGATTTTCACTTTCATAATTCTTATTGCTATGTCCATAACGTCTCATTTCGCTAAACAGAATGTGTTCTCAGCGGGCGCGGCCAACTCGATTTTCGAAGACCGAAGCCGTGGCCCACTAGATTCGCAGTGAGACGAACTTCATTTGTTTGTCAAATCGAGTAGGCCACGCCAGCTGAAAGAAGTGGCTATATAGGATCTACTAAGCCTGGTTTTTTATTGTCTCGCATTATGTGAGAAAAGTAGAGTATACACCACAGGGATAAAACTGTTTTTTTCTTGGGCGCTTGAATCCCTCACTGCACTCAGGACTCAATCTTAATTCCCTCCCTTTGGTCGGGAATTAACTTATAACACCCTCGCTGCGCTCGGGAGTTAAATTTGGAGTCCTTCGTTATGTTCAGGATTCAATGTAGCGCCCGTGACATAAAACAGTGCTTTATCCCCTTGGTGTATAATCTACTATTTCATACCTACTGCGAGATATATACCCTCTATACACGGGCATTATAAAAAAGGTTTATTCGAAAATCGAACTGGCCACCACAGGCAGATCACATAAAAATAAAAAAACGCTAAGAGTTTTAGGAGTTTTCCTACAAATTTTAACGTTCCAAACTCAAGTCACTTTACTCCCTTGGGAGTTCAATACAACATTACCTCCCTCTCTTAGGTTGGGATGTAATTCCTTGCTTTACCTCGAGATTGCATGATATGTAATTGGACATTGTCGAGCAGGTGGTATGAAAATATATGTATATTACGCTTCAGGAAGCCTTGAAACTGCCTAGCGGTAGCCGGCTGTGACGTAATCGTACAATAATGTAAGCGATTAAAAATAGAAAACGGGCGCTGATGATAAAATCGATGTTGTTTTACATAAAACGGATCTCCATTGGAATTTACATCGCTTCTTCACGCAGCAAACTGCGCTGTTGATAAGGCAAATTACTTTCAGAGACGACACGGTTCCTGTTCCTACCAGCTACAGTGATATCTTTATAGTATTGAGGCAGAAAAAAATTATACAACAACTAGCTCGCCCCGCGGTTTCACCCACGTATATTTACAGTTCCCGCGGGAATACCGGGATATAAATTATACCCTATTACTAGCTGTCCCCCGCGATTTCATCCGTGGTAATTTCGGGGTTCCCGCGGGATTCCGGGAAAAAAGTGCTCTATGTCCTTCTTTGTACCCTTGACAGTAGTTTACGGTGATTCCCCGCATTAATTCCGGAGTTCCCGCGAGAATTCCGGGACAAAAACTATCCTATCTTTTAAGTTGGGCCAAATTTCATCATGATCAATTCAGTAGTTTAGGAGAGTAGGTATATATTGTATGTTCTGGACCACTTCGTTCTTTCGCAATGAGCGAGCACGTGCTCGCTCGCGAAATCACTCCGATGGTCCAGACCATACAATATATACCAATCAAAATGATTCACTTGTCGGATCGATCATGCAAAAACAATTATCGCTCGCAAAATCATTCCAGTGGTCCAGGCCCTGGACCACACAATCAAAAAGATTCATTTGTCGGATCGATCATTTGTCAGATCAATTACAAAAGATTTATCTGTGGAATGATAATACAGCGAAATCCATACCATGAAACGATTAGACGTCTGGTAGTTCTCATGTTTTGACTTAAAAATAAATGTAACTAACGAAATAGCACACTACTGACTTGACACGTGCATCATGAAGTTTGTTAAACAGTCACAATCGTTAAATATTGATAATGTTTTTGTCGAAGTAAAAAATACCATGTCACGTCATGGAAGTCTTCTACCTAGCACTGTACGATGCATCATTTGTGGACCGTCGAGCTGTGGGAAAACAAATTTGATGATTGGACTACTTTTGCACGAAAACGGGTTACATTATCGAAATGTGTATGTTTATTCTAAAACATTACAACAACCAAAATATGTGTTTTTAGAAAAGGTTTTGGAACGAGTTCCAAATGTTTTATTTGAAAAGTATCGTGATAAAGATGAAGTTTTAAGTCTACAAGATGCTAAACCCTACTCCGTGATTGTATTTGACGACGTTGCATGTGAAAATCAAAATAACATACGAGATTACTTTGCAATGGGCAGACACAAATATATTGATTGTTTTTATCTCAACCAAACATATAGTAAAATCCCTAAACAGTTAGTGAGAGATAACGCGAATTTAATTATACTTTTTAAACAAGATGAAACCAATATGAAACATGTTTATGATGAGCACGTTAATACAGACATGACGTGGCGTCAATTTCGCGAAATGTGTTTAAAGATTTGGATCAATCCTTACAATTATTTGGTTATAAACAAGGATTGTACTAAAAATAATGGTTGCTATAGAAACAAATTAGACACTTTTGTGGTGTTCGACTAACAAAGAACATAAATAATACCTTTAAATAGAGGAACGCATGTTTTAAACTTCATTCGTT
The DNA here is from genome assembly GCA_907165275.2 of Zygaena filipendulae. NCBI lineage: Eukaryota > Metazoa > Arthropoda > Insecta > Lepidoptera > Zygaenidae > Zygaena > Zygaena filipendulae. The sequence goes on along the minus strand of OU015673.1, from coordinate 8,160,702 downwards.
ATCGGATGCTAAATCATTAACGACTCGTCCGGTTATAATGGAAAAATCATTAAAAAGACGAATTGTTGATGCTGCAGAAGCAGTTAAGAAAAAGGTGCGAAAAATGAGAAATGTCGAAATTGAAAATAAACGTGCATTGGAAACCGTGTTCAAGCCGGTCACAGAACCTCTTGCTCAATTTACGAAAGCTAATGAAAAAGCAACAAAACAAAAGCTGATTGAAAAATCTGAAGGCAACACCAACCATAACACCGGTACTGTTAAAGACACCAAGGATGAGAGCAGTGATAATTATTATACAGATAATTCAGAATCTGATTTAGACACAGACCCCTCAGTTTCATCCGTTATTGATACAACTCTCGATGATAAAAATACCTCGTCATGGTCTGTGTCTTCAGAGGCGTTAGATGATGTTGTATTTGGTGTTAGATCAGAAAAAGGAAAACTTATGTTAGGTTCATCTCCTATAACGATCGGTGATCGATTTATATCTGTAGCTGGACATAAGTACGCTACCACTCCTGGCTTAAAACAATTGTTGCTTAAAAAAGATATCGATTTAAAATTAATTACGGATAGCGACATGAAAAATTACAAAACTATGTTAATGAACACAAACGCTCACCGTCGAGATTACGATTCAAAAAAACCCATCAAAAGTAATAAAGGACAAAAATACGTACAAATCATTAGACCTCTGTTTAATATAAAACAAACGAAAGGAGAAGGCTTACCGTCAATGAAAAAAATACGAAACGATGTCGACTTAGTATACTGGGACGATCCTAATGAATTGGTGGAACGATTAAAACTATTGATAGCATCACGAGAAGCTGGTAACACCGGAGTTGACAATGAAATCATTTCCATCATAGAAGAATTGCGTGAAAGTGGACTAATTAATGCCTAAATAAAATAAATATGTGCATTACTAACGATTAGTTTCATTTTATATTTAGCCTCCCTAAGTAGCAGGTCATACCTTAAAATATGAGTATAGACAAATTTGGTCATCATATTCATAAAAGAATACGTTTGTCAGATTTTACATTTAATGACAAGGTGTTAATGAAATCTGAAAATGGTGATTATGATCTAAAAACAGCTAGACTAAGAGGCATCAAATTTCCTATAGAAGCATACGATGCGGTTAATAAAGAGTATGTCGATCAATTACATGATATGATTATAAAAGAATTCAATAACCTTGTTGAAAATATGCGTTCACAAATTATAATTGACATTACAAATACCGTTACATCTACTTTAAAAGCATACAATGCTTTGTTGAGATCTCATAATGGAGATTATGATTTACAAACAGCTAGACTGAGAGGCATCAAACATCCAGTAGAAGCAGATGATGCTGTTAACAAGGAGTATGTAGACCAACTAAACACCAAGATGTTTAAAGAATTCAATGGCCTTATTGACAGCTTACGTTCTCAAATTGATGAGTCTACTTTAAAAGCAACGTCTTTAGGGTTAGTAAATCAGTTGGAAGAGAAACTTAACAAGAACGGGGTGGACAACGAGATTCAAAGTGCATTACAAAATGACAAAACAGGAAGTAGTCAATGAAATCCACAAAGCCGCTCGAAAAAACTTTACAAGACGTCCTGTTTTTCTTAAGGGAATCGATGATTTGTGGCAAGCCGATTTGATAGATATGCAATCTCTTCGAAAATATAACAACAACAATAAATATATCCTTATAGTAATAGATTGCTTTACAAAGTATGCCTGGGCTGAACCATTGAAATCAAAGAAAAAACTTGATGTAACTCAAGCTTTTAAACATATTTTAATCCGAAGCCAAAGAAGGCCGTACAATTTGCAAACCGATATGGGGAACGAGTTCTACAACGATTCGTTTCAAAAGCTTATGAAGACGAATAAAATTACCCATTATTCGACGTTTTCTATAAAAAAAGCTTCAATTGTTGAACGTCTTATCAAAACTATAAAGCAAAGACTGTTCAAACACTTTAGTCTGATTGGGAGTTATAAATGGTCTGACAAAACTTTGAATAATATTATGCAGTCTTATAACACCACAAAACATCGCACCACTGGTTTTAAGCCTGCAGAAATTAATAAAACTATAGAACCAGACGTAAAAAGAAATATTAATAAATTACACTCTTTTCCATCTGTACCACAAAAATCTAAATTTAAGGCTGGGGATTGCGTTCGTATTAGTAAATACAAAAATTGTTTTGAAAAGGGATATACTCCTAATTGGTCTACAGAATTATTTACTGTAAAGAAAGTAAATAATACCATTCCACAAACGTACCACATTGAAGATCAACGTAAGCAGCCTATTTTAGGAAGTTTTTATGAACAAGAACTGCAGAAGACTAACTATCCTAATGTGTATTTAATAGAAAAAGTGTTGAAAAAGAAAGGGAGTAAGATATTCGTTAAATGGTTAGGGTTACCTCCTGATGAAAACAGCTGGATTGATAAATCTACATTGTTAAGTTAAGAAGATATAAAACTATAAACAGTATCGTTACTTTAGTCATTTTAATACGAGTCATGCATGGTGGTGGACTCGTTAACAATTTAATAAATAACTTACCTTTTGAGATTCATATACCTGGGTATAATTACTGTGGACCAGGAACAAAACTTCAGAAACGTTTACAAAGAGGTGATCGCGGGGTTAACAAGTTGGACGAAGCCTGCATGCACCACGATATCGCCTACGCCAATAACACAGATTTACCTAATCGTCACAAAGCGGATTTACAATTGTTAGACATGGCTAAAAAGAGGTTAGAAGCAAAGGATGCAGGGAAAGGTGAAAAATTGGTCTCATGGCTGGTTAGTAAAGCGATGAAAGCTAAAGTAAAATCGGGTTGGGGAGTTAAATCATTCAAACATTTTGTCACGAAAATTCGTTCACATGTTAAAAAGCTAAAACCAAAAAACCGTAAAACGCTGATAAACCTGTCTTATGCAGCTGCTAAAAGAATGATTCCGCTAGCTCGTCAAATCAAATTACCTCGAGTGATACCAATACCAAAAACCGGAGGAATATTACCACTTATCCCAATATTTGCGGGTTTATCAGCTCTAGGCGCTCTGGCGGGAGGAGCGTCTGGAATTGCAAAAACTGTGAATGATTATAAATCTGCTCAAAAGAATTTGCAGGAGACAGAGCGTCATAATAAAACCATGGAGGCTATAGCACTGGGAAAAGGCTTATACATAAAGCCTTACAAAAGTGGGAAAGGTTTATACATAAAAGCTTCAAAAAACTAACTACGCTACCTAATCGTGCTTTGACAAATGTAGACATTTTGAAGTACGCTGCAAATATTCCGCATTTCCGAGGTGTTTACATGAAAGATGAATTACCCAGAAGTCCGAGGAAGATTGAATGTGGTATTGTTAACCTAGATGATTCGAAGAATGAGGGAACACATTGGGTAGCGTATGCAAAACGAAATAATTATTGTGAATACTTTGATAGTTATGGTGATTTGAAACCGCCATTTGAATTAGTGAAGTATTTAAAAAATATGAACATTTTTTATAATTATACAAGATACCAAAAATTTAACACTGTTAATTGTGGTCATTTATGTTTAAAATATTTATGGAAATTTTGGAATAAAAAAGTATAAAACATTAAATTTTGTTTTAGTCATGTCATTTGCAAAATGTCTTTAACACTATCAATTACGGGAAACTCATCAATTTTAACTACTTATTACTCTCCCACCCTACAACTTAATGGAGAATATGAGTGTGCTCTGTTATATTTATCTACATTTAATTCAATTCCAAATATTGACTATAGAAATAATAAATTTTACTATGGTACTAATGAAGTAATTACTCTACCGGAAGGAGCCTATGAATTGCAAGATATCAGTGACTATATAAAATCAGAAATAAAAGACGCAACATTTCAACTTCACTGTAATAACAACACATTAAAAATATCCATACACTGCACCAAAGATATTGATTTTACCAAGACAGATTCTCTAGGAAATTTGCTGGGCTATGGAAATAAGTTTCTGAAAGCAAATAAATGGCATGTTTCACATCTGCCAGTGAACATTTTGCCTACGACCGTGGTGAGAGTCGAATGTGATATAGTGAGTGGATCATATATAAACGGTGAACCAAGCCATATTGTTTACGAATTTGCACCTAACGTGCCGCCTGGATATAGAATCATCGAAGCCCCTAAAAACGCGATATATTTCCGAATCAATCAAAGTAATATCAACTGCATCCATATTAGATTTTTGGACATAAATAATAACTTAGTCAATTTACGTGGTGAAGAAGTGCAACTTTTCTTGCATTTGAGAAACATTAGTAAAAATAATGATTGATTACAATAAATACGTGTCTCGAAAATCAAAAACTATCAGTTCTGCGCGAGTAACCCTCAACAAAACATCTCCTTATAGGAAAAAAAATAAGTTAATTCGAAAATCAAAAATCGTCAGTTCTGCGCGAGTAACCCTCAACAAAACATCTTGTAGGAAAAAAAATAAGTTAAATAAAGATAATAAAGCGTTCCTTAAATTAATCGGATTATTAAAATGAATATCTTAGACGTTTTATCTGTTCCATCTTACGACAATTCCGTTGAAGGGGTCGAATTCCATTCATATAAACCATATGTAACAAGTTTCAACAGGAATGATGAAATACGCATTCCGATCAACCAACAAGATTTGTACATATTGCCATCAGCGAGCACTTTATACTTGGAAGGACAAGTTGATGTTAAAAAACGAGATACTAAAGAGCAAGTAAACACTGTAAATTTTACAAATAATTCTCTTCTTTACCTATTTCAAGATATTCGGTATGAGTTAAACGGAGTTGAAATAGATAAAATAAAAAACGCTGGAATAAGTACTACAATGAAAGCGTTGGTTTCAATGAATGAGAGTGAATCTAAAATGTCAAGAGCCTGGGGCTGGGATATAGGCGGTATTACAAATACTCACCGAGGCAGTTTCGCAGTTTCCATTCCCCTCAAAAATATACTTGGCTTCGCTGAAGATTATCAAAAAGTTGTGATCAATTGTCGGCACGAATTGATATTGTTACGAAGCAACACAAATTTAAACGCTGTTAAACTTAACAACGATGAGGTTATTGAAGACGTAATTATAAATAAAATAATTTGGCGGGTACCACACGTACGAGTTTCAGATAGAGAAAGGATTAATCTTCTCAAGTATTTAGAAAAAGACCGACCACTCCAGATTGTATTTAGAAATTGGGATTTGTATGAATATCCAGCTTTACCTAAAACCACTAAACATACGTGGTCAATAAAAACTGCATCTCAAATAGAAAAACCACGATATGTAATTATTGGATTGCAAACGAACCGAAAGAACAATGCAAGTTCTGATATGGCGCAGTTCGATCATTGTAACCTAAGTAACGTCAAGGTGTACCTTAACTCAACTTACTTTCCATATGAAAATTTAAATATAAACTTTGCAAATGACAGATTTGCTTTAATATACGAGCAATACGCAAGATTTCAACAGTCGTATTATGGAAGGCGATCAGAAGCTTTGCTAAGCCCTAAGCAATTCAAAGATTTAACGCCATTGTTCGTTATCGATTGCTCCAGACAAATTGACAATTTGAAGTCAGGGCCTGTTGTCGACGTACGCGTTGAACTCGAAGCAGATTCTGAGATACCTGATCAAACTTCAGCCTACTGTCTTATACTCAACGATTGCATTATCGAGTATAAACCACTCAGCAGCACGGTGAAAAAACTATCATGAATCCTGACATTATAATAGCCGATCTTCAAGGTTTTAAAGATGCGAATAATAAATTCATTGTTAAAGAAGTGGCAATTGCAACAAAATACCAAACACAAACATTTTTAGTTAAACCACCATACTCCTATAATTTTTTAACATTCGAAGAAAAAAAACAAGTTCAGTGGTTGCAACGAAACAGAGGTATTTACTGGAATGAAGGCTATATAGATTATAGAGAGTTTCAACGAGTCATCGCTCCTTATTTAGAACATAAAAAGGTCCTAGTAAAAGGAATCGAAAAAATCAAGTGGATCAAAGAATTATGCTCTAATTGCGAAGTTATAGATTTAAGCAAGAAACTTGAAGAAATAAGCTTTTCAAACTTTTCTACATTACATAAAGTGTACTGTACTGATTTATTCAACCATAACTGTGTTAATCATAAGAAATATTGTGCGTTAAAAAATGTAACTTGTTTAAAATTATGTTATTTAGAAAACTATTTTAGTAATTGAAATCTATCACTTTTAATTTTTTCATTAAAAATAATTAATAATAACTTGGTTTTTTTTGCTAAACCTTACCCTCGTATAGTATTATGAAAACACCGATTTTATTAGCCCATTGTTTTATTACAAAAACATATATGAATATAAATATAGTCATCTTACATAAACAAATAACAAATTTTACACTTAGCCGTTATACTGTCGTTGAAATTTGTTAATTAATGCTTCAGTACCATCCAAAATATTATTTGTAGCACTTTCATCCTGAACTGGATATTGAGCCGTCACTAGCGCCATCGACTTGGATTGCCAACATACTTTGTCTTCCTCTACGTTATTTTCTTCATCTTACTTATTAATTTTACATGTATAAACATGCACTATAGCCGCATATTGTTTTTGAAATTTTGTTAATTAATGCCTCAGCATCATCCAAAATATGATCTGTTGCACTTCCATCCTTAACAGGATATTGAGCCTTCACTAACACCAACGAATTTTCTGGATTGCTTACGTCAGTAATGCTAAGTTTAATTAGCTTTGTTGTTTTCCTTAACGGCTCCCTGCTGGCTACGAATGTGGTGCCAAAGCTCCTCTTTTTAACACTCTGCTTGCTCAATGAACTGCATGCTCTATCTTCGTTCTTGTTAAACACCTCTTCAAAGGCGGCTTGTGTGGTTTGTGAAAGCAACGTTGGCTGCAGCTTTCTGGACTTTTTCCTTTTGCTGACTTCAGGAAATTCTTGACTAAACCCTTCTAGAGGATCTTGTGCGCATTGTTCATATACTATATCACTAGGAGTAGACATGATCTGAAACAATCAAAAAATTATAATCGGTCCACTTATCAGAATAATAGTAGGTACTTAACAAATAAAAAATGCATGCTTACAATTCCAAATCGATACGAAGCTGATGACAGTACCTCGGTCGAGCGCGTCTCGGTAATGACTGTTCGAGGAGCTAAACAAAACTACAGTGCCTATGTGTTGAAGTTTCCAAGTTGGAACATGTCTAAACATGTTACTGTTTGTACAAGCACAGAGACTGATGATCATATTTCTATGTTGTAATGTTATATGTTATTATTGTGATTATAATGAAACATGTCGGTACATGTTCAAACAGCAACATTGTATTTATATCAAAGTGAAAGTCAAATAAAACTCTTGGTTTTAATGTAATTTAAAATTTATTTATATTTCAGAAAACACTAAAATTAACTTACACTGTATTCATATTTACTTAATATTAATACATATCTATTACATAATATTGCTTACAATTTCGTATATAATTATAATAATCATTATCCTACGGATAATTAAAACAATCTTATTTCTACCTAATATTTTATAATACTCTATATTAATAGTTACATTCTATGAAATAGTGAAAAAAATTAAGCAGTACAACCAAATATTGTCTGATTACCCCAGGCGATGGTTGTCACCTTATCTGATTCTAACAACCGCTTATCATCATTGGCTGAAAGAGCAATTTTATTTACGGATTGAGTAAATATTTCATGCTTGATTGTTTTAAACAAAACGTTTCTTTTTCGAACGACATCACAATTGTATAAGACATGTTTATAGTCTGATGCATGCAAATTTTTAATTACATTTCGTTTTGTTCCTTTTGCTTTTTTAATCGTTCTATCTGAAGTTTTAATACAATAAAGCTTTGACCTTAACCCTACAAACTCCTTAACTATCTTACCACCCATTTCATCCTTAAACAACCCAGGAATCTTTTTGTTTACAATTGGCAAACCAAACTCGTTATTGTAATCGTAACTGCTAGTATCAAAATATTTTAGAAAATTCATTTTAAAATCTCTGTAAACATCTTCTGTCTGTATATTGTAAATAAAACTATCAGTATCAGTATAACATACTTCAATACGATTTTCGTAAAATGGCTTTATTACTGAGTAATGGAAGTCATACATATGACTTTTAGAAAGTTCGAGTACAGCAAATCCAATGTAGATCGGCTTGTTTAGAACAACCCTTGAACGTTTCATTTGTATTGCTACTAGGTCGTCAGAAAATATTGATGCGCTGTGAAAATTTGGGTTGGCTATCAACTTCTCGGCACCAATAAATTTTTTTGTTTGGTTATTCATGTCTGACCACTTATTTATCAATCGTACATCTACCCATTGTTCTGTGTTTTCCAATGTTTTTCCAAATATACTATTATTTAACAACTTAAAAAAATCTTGTTCAAAAACAGATTGAGCTCTTTGACGCAGCTCAGTATTAAGGTCTATATATTGTTTTAAAAAATTACTTTGTTTGAAAGTTATAGCTCGATGGATTTTTCTTAAAACCAAACCGTGTTCTAAGCATTTTTTAAGGTGAACGTAATGAATAACGTAGTGATATTTGTCATATAAGTTGGGTATTAATTTTTTTGTTTTTCCTGTGGGAGATTTAATTTTTTCAGGACAAAATGGAAAATCATTGTGTTGGGTGTGTAAATTTGGAGGATAAAATAAATCAACCTCAAGAATAAAGCCATTTTCAGCGTCATCCGTAATGTGTACTATATTTATCTCTAACTTCTTAATTTCACTATCGCTTAAAAATCTGAAGTCTGAATGAGGTAATGTTTGACACATACTATATCCATACAAATTATTACAATCTAAATACATAATGTACGAGCTTGGCGTAGAGGGGTCAAAAGTTTCCAGATATCTATGATTAGCTTTAGCGTGTCGTTTGGAGCACATGCACACGCCACCTCTAATACCTTGTTGTATCAAACGAAAAATTTCTAAATCACTTATAAGTTCCAACCGAACGCGAGTTTTTAAAAGCATTGCATCAAATGAAAGACTTGGTGCAGTAAGATAAAAGGCGGGATCGAGTTGATAATATTGTTTACATGTTAATCTAAAATTTTCATAGATATCAGTCAACAAAAGGACGTCTGACTCGAGATACAAATCAGTAAATTGACCCATATTATTAATAGAAAACTCAAGCCACATCGCTCGAGCGTGTTCGTAATCTTCATCGGTAATTGACTCATTCGTAAGCGAGTTAAAAAAACGGTCTTTAGACGGTAAACAGGTATCAGCATATCGTTCCCAACTAGACATGTAATCATATGGATACACTCCTTTTCGAGTGAGCAGATTAAAGTGTTTTTCATCAGGATAGTAAGATTTTAAGTATCTAAATTCATCCTTTTTCATGGTTGCGGCTAACTTTTCTATGCTTGTCCCCAAAAACTTGAATGAATCCACAAATCTTATTTGAAAATAATCTTGTCCAGAAATCGGAATAAACTTTGTGAAAGAAATATAGTTTTCTTTTGTTTTCGGTATTACCTTAATAGACCCAGGGGCTTTCCCTAATTCTTTGATAAAAAGATGACAATCATAACCAGACAGGTTATGAAAGACAACAGGCAAGAACTTTGGTACTTGATATTTTAAATTACAGTAACTATGAGCAGCGCCACGGAACTGTCCTGTCAAATGACAATGATCACGAACTTTATCTACTGTTATTAGACCCTCGCAAATGTGACAAGTCTCTGCGTTCTCATAATTATAAGCATCAGTATCAGTAAAAACCATAGGCACGTTTTTATTTAATATTTCGCTGATTTTCTTTGCATCGTCACAAATAGATTTAACAAACTTATCAGCACAATCACGTCCTCTATATGAGGTTATGTGGTTGTATCGTGAATCTACTGTACAAACGAGGTGATAGGCAAAAGCTACAGGTACATGTCGCTGTTGAGTCACTGTAGAAGATTTTAACGGATCGGGTTCGCAACTATCGTAAGTTTCGAGCATAGCTTCAAAATCTGCATAAACAACAAAAGGAACGTTTTGCTTTCGGTCATAATTTTTAAATTCTATAAAGGAACCTTTTGGAGGTAATTCGGTAGCCACACCTCCGCAGATATGAGAACATAACTGATCGTTCGAGTTGAAAAATTGTAAACAATGATCGCAAAAGTGCAATTTGTTACAATGCTTAGTAATTTGACTTCTAACAAGACGCGACAGATCCTTTATCAAACAGTAATGCGACATATCACCTTCTTCAAGATAAAGTAAATGAATAACTTTTTTGTTCAATGCGTCTGATTTGTAAAGTGGACCGACCACTAACTTCTTATCATTTAAACCGTATACAAAAATACATATATGCGGATTGTTCTGTTCAAACCGAGCGATGTCTGAGAAACTCATTGGGAACGATAAGCCATCCACGTTCAACACGTCACTAAATTTAGGATAAGATGAAACTCTATCAGAATGACGTTGAGCAGGATACAAAGCAGCAGTTACTGACCATAAAAAACAAAAATTATCATTATTCTTTATATTTAAACAGGCTTTCTTTGATTTGATTAAAGCCGGCAACTCAATGAAACTTGAACCACGCAAAGGCTGGTATTTGTTTATGTTAACTTCTAAATGGGAATTATGCAAAAATGTCCAACCACTATCACGCTCTTGAAATTCACTTGCTTTTTTGATCAAACTGGTTTTTACCTCGAAAAATAAAGTATCAAGATTGCAATTTTGATAAAGAGTAAAATTTTTCGTGCCAAATGATTTTAACTCTTGGGAATCATTTTTTAACAAGAGAAAAACTCCAAAATATTCGAAATTGGCCTTGACACAGTGATGTTGCTTAAGTGACATTTCAATTAACGATTTGATTTTAGTTTGTATATGATCTAAAAAACTTTCTATTGAAGTCTGATCCTCAGAATCCGATGATGTAACTTTATATGAGGCTATTCTGTTGCGAAAAGCGGAATTAATTTTGAGGATACCTTCACTTAATGTAGAATAATTTTTATTTTTATGATCAGTACTTCGCAAGTGACCTATCCAACGAACACGACTAACAAAAACTTTGCAATCTTCACAATACGGCATTATGTTAAATTACTATGAATGACACTAAAAACTAAAACTAAATGGAGATACTCCGCAGAAGCTTGTGAAATAAATAGTGTAGGTAAAAATAATTTAAATTATCTACTTAAAACCTTTGTCACTAAAAAATACAGGTTCGCTATCAGTAAACAGCTCGTGTGCTTTGTGCATAAACTTTTGCAAGGCTCCCCACTGCGAAGTATCCCGATTTAATTTTAATTTCAAAGCCACTTGCGCTGACCGCCACCGTTGATCTGGCTGTGCGGTCGCAGCCTCTTCAGTATTATAAACTCGTACCTCTATATAAAAATCTCCTTCCAGATGTTTATCCCGGCGAACTTTCCCGCCGGGGACTCGAGTGCTGAGGTAGGTCTGGAGGCCGGTGTTGGTAGACAGCTTATTTGTTTGTTTTGTCACCGGCTCCAGACCGAAGAGGCCTCGTTCGTATTCCGAGCTGTCAAAAAAATAAAATAAAAAAATGTTACACAACTTAACCGATATTACCCATTATCTACCTAAAAGTCTAAAAGATAAATAATGAACAAGTTAAATTTTAAAATAAATTTTTTAGTTTGTAACTTATAATAAATAAGTTGGTTCACAGTAACCGGTTAATAAGGCTACTGCTGTATAAAATATATAGGAATGTATAGTATAAAACACTCAAGCCACTACAAAAATTGTCGTGGTTCGATAGCAAACAGATGGCAACACGGCATAACACACAAGAAATAAAGTTCAAAACAGACATTTCAAAATACTAATAGGTATTCAATGTAAAATTTCTATTTACCCACCTCGTTGAAGTCGACGCACTCCTGCTGTCGCTGCTGCGGCTACTGGTGTCAGGCTTCTTTTTGGATCTGTAAAATACATTTTAATTTTTCATTACTAAATGTTAAAGACAACTATTGCATAAATCCCCCAGTGCAACATCATATTAAACTAAAAAATCTTATTAAACAGTGCATAAACAATTCTTACCTAACCGACAATGCCGAAGCCTCTAGCGCTCTTTTCGGTGCCCTTTTTTTTGGCTTTTCTACCGGCGCGGCAGCCACTGCACCCTGGATCTCATCCGATGAATACTCAATATCCGACCTGAAATTTAAAACATTATTTGTTATAACTTTTATTTAATTTTTTTTTACAGTACACAACACATATGACATGTTCTTAAACACATTTTATCTTGCCAAATAATTTAAATCAGATGCGTATCCTAAATTATGTGTACCTAATTTGTTAACACAATGACTTTACAACAACTTCACACAATAACTTTAAAACCATAATATAGAACCTCCAAATTATTCTCAATAAATTAGAATAAAATGTAAATAATGCAAGTACTTACGTACATTTTTGATTTATCCTTACTGCGTCGATGCACTTTAATCAAGAGATGAATTAATTATAATGCCATTTAATTGACACCCGTGTTTTTATAGAGCAAAAAAAACAAACTAAGCAAAATGTCTTTACCACAGATGATGGAACGAACTAGATATGGCATCGAGCGTAACGTAACGAATTCGGTAAATACGTGTACCTACTTACTTTTTCATGAACACATTGATTTGCGTTATACAATTGCAGAATAAAAGTAGATTTTCGAAATATAACCAAAATTCAAAAACAGTAACTAAGTATTTGTTCCTTGAAATAAAAATATGCACACGAGCATTTGTGTTTATAATTTCCGCTGATATCCCCTCCACGCCTCTTTCTATTATTTACCTACCATAAATCGCGCCGACTGCCCCGACAAACTTTGAGCGCGACTCATTTGTATACTACACCGATAAGATGGCGCACGAACGGCAAACTCCTAGCGCCATGTCGAGTGAGGAGGAACGTTTAAACTCATTTGTAAATTGGCCACTGGCATACTTGTCACCGGAAAGTTTGGCAAAAAGTGGTTTCTATTTCATAGGTCGCGGTGACGAAGTGCGTTGTGCGTACTGCAATGTCGAGATAATGAATTGGTTGCAACTCGACGAACCTGACCAAGAACACAGGCGGTGGTCACCGCGGTGTCCACTATTTCGCTCCATTGCTGATACATCATTTGATCGCGACGAGTGCGGCATATTCGGTGCAGACACCAATTATATAGACCCCCACGTTAAGACGCTTAGGGAACATGCGCAAAAAGAGCACCACCACAACAACGTTGTCGCCAACACTACTACGCAAGTTCCTCACGAAACTGACGAGAAAATGTGCCAGGTAGATAAGTGTTGTAAAGTTTGTTTCGATGAAGAGTGCAATGTATGTTTGACGCCGTGCGGACATGTGGTTGCATGCGCCGCGTGTAGTTTTTCCATTCACAATTGTCCAGTGTGTAGACGTCCTATTGTAAATGTTGTAAGGTTGTATTTCTCTTGAATGAAAAACAATAATTTAAAGTATTTTTTTGGTAAATACCAGTTATGACATTAAATTTGTTTGGATTAAACACGCTAAATATATATTATCGTTGTGTGTATTATTTATTCCCCATGTACATTGAATTACGTTATGCGATTGCAGAATACAAGTATATTTTTCAAAATATAACCGAAAATTGAAACTTCAAAAATGTAAATGTACCTACCTACTTGTTAAAATAAAATTTCAAACTTATTAAGGAATGGACTAGATTCATAAGTTTCTCATCAATATGCCGCATCTATTATGTGTCGAGTGCAATGGTTCAATTATTTCCATTGTAACAAGTTACTGCATGCCAAGCAAATACTTATACTTACCGGTATCACCAATGATACTATTCTCATGTATTATCTACCAGTTATTTCCTCGGTTTCGCTCACATGAATTCCAAACTCTCTCAGACATTTTTTTTTTTTTACGAAATGATAAGTAGGTATGACATTTTTGAACCCAAAGTATAAGTAGAGTAGGTATATCAAATTTTATGAAAAACCTTTCAATAATTCTGAAGATTGTTTGGATGGATAGAGATAAAAAAATATGGAACATTTAAATGGTTATTAATGTTTTTACAAATGCAAATAACACTCAGTTGAGTTTTTTAGAACAGAGTTATCTCGATATTACAGACAGAAAATCGTATTTTAGTTATATTTAGATTCAACTTGATGGGAAAGCGACGGCGCGCGATGACATTTCATCGAATTTTATAAATAATAAACATGCGCGGACCGTGGAACCGTGGTGATCAGCACTTTAGAGTTATGAGAACAATAAGTATACGTACTGATTGCAGAAACAGTACCTACAAACGACAAGTGCTTGAAGTCATAAAAATTATATTTTATACCTCTTAAATATATTATAAGCAAATATTTTTTGTAAACCGCGGGAAATAGTTCCAGCTTTAAGACTTCGTTATCACTGTCATAATTTCCAAATAGACCAATTTTCATGAGTTTTGGTATTTCGTTTTTCTACATAATAATTTATGTTTTGCGTTAAATTCTCAGATTAACTGTATGTTTATTAATGCAACGTAATAAAGACATACATGAACCATTTAAACAGAAACATGTGTGGTTATTACATATTTGCTAACCGTACCGAATGTCAAAGGTAAGTAAAAAAATAAAGATAAGTAGTAAGCGAAGCGAAGGGAAACATACAGTACAGTACAGTCTCTGCTGTTGCGATTTAGACATTGCGAGTGCTTAGAATCTTTGTGTTCACTGCGTAAAGTTATGGTGTCCTCGAGTCAATCTGATCACAAAATATGTGCTTTATTTATAACTCAGTGACGACTTGAGCAATCTAGCCCTAGTTTCTGATTTACAGAAGATCGTTGAGCCAATCTGGTGCCGAATTTGATTCGGCGACGACTTGAGCAATCTAGCCTGAAAATCTGAAACTTTGAAGATCGTTGAGCCAATCTGGTACTGAGTTTAAATATATGCTTCAACATTAACTGTGGAGAGACACCTGACAATATAGTGAACATAATAGTTTCTAACATAAGTATAATTCAATTATTAAATTCAAAGTTTTTACGTATAACTTGTATGTGCTTATGTGTGATGAAAATACTTAATAGTTCCGCGGTACAGGCAGATAGTTCAGGTATGTTTTTATTTATTCATAATTTGGTAACTAAACATGCAAACGGGTTATTATTGTTTGTTTTTTGTTGTACGATCGACATGTGAATCTTTGCATGATCCATATGACAGATACATTTTTTAAATCAGTATATTATAATAATTATTGTTTTCACCGCTCCTAGCGAAAGAACGACATTCGTTGTTTTGTTGCATGGTTGATCAAATAAATGATCGATCCGACAAGTGAATCATTTTGATTGGTATATATTGTATGGTCTGGACCATCGGAGTGATTTCGCGAGCGAGCACGTGCTCGCTCATTGCGAAAGAACGAAGTGGTCCAGAACATACAATATATACCTACTTAGGAGTACAAAGAACGTGTCGCATAATTTATATATATTAAGATTATTATTGATCTTACTTCCTTTGCGACCGTCCTCTGTAGTTATTTTATGTTCTCTATGATGGGTGCAATCGACTCGTTAATAATTATATTCTTTCCTATGCGGCTAGGTACAGCGTTCAGCATGCCGCCCCCGCCGCCCTAGCGCGCGCCCACGGGCGATGCGCGGCGCGGGCGAGCGCGCGCGGCGCCGGCGCGGTGCGCGGGGACCATGCGCTCGCTGAACGAGAGCGCGTGCGCCGCGCTGCTGGACGACGTGCGCTGGGAGGACCCGGTCAGCCTCGCCAGCCTGGCGGTGCTGGCGCTCATCGACGTGCTCGTTATCGCTGGTGAGGGCTCCGGCGATGCCAGAAACTGACATCTACTAATATTATAAACGCGAAAGTTTGTAAGAATGTATGGATGGATGGATGTTTGTTACTCTTTCACGCAAAAACTACTGGATGGATTTAAATGAAACTTTACAATAATATAGCTTGTACATCAGATTAACACATAGGGTACTTTTTATCCCGGGATTCCCGCGGGAACTCTGAAATTAATGCAGGTGAAACCGCGGGGCACAACTGGTGTTATATATTAGGTACTATGTAGCTGTAAAAGTATCACCCGTGTGTCATATTTCTTCAAAATTGTTTGTACACCTGTATGGAAAATTTCATGATGATCGATGGAGTAGTAAGTTAGCGTGGCAGCGCAAAAATTAAATAAAATCATGTAAGGGAAATGATTAGTCATTCAATTTTTTTTATTTTATTTTATAATACTGTCAAATTTTTATATTATGTGGTACTTCACTACTTAATTTGATAAATAAGATAAAAGATACAGAGCTTTTCGAGATGTTATTTGAGGTTACGTTAATTCTGGATTGACTTTTATCTTATAAGGTTAGTAAAACATATTGGACGTACCCAGTAGTCTTATTTATATGTGAAGCATGTTTTTGGCGCATCTCTGCCGCGGCACGCTTTCTACGCTCGCTCGACTTACGCGTCGTGATCTGCAGTACAAGTCAAACCTAACCTAGCATGTCGGGGTGATCTGCATCTTAAATTTGTCCATTTATAGCACTCAGAATAATTGCGACTTCCTTATATTATGATGGCTATAGACAACAGAAATACGAGTGATTATTGGAATTTGTAACATCGAATAGACCACCACGTTTCTGGAAATACGTCACGTCATGAGTACGCCAAATCAATTTGAGTTATGCTCTCGATCGAGCTAACGAAGTGAGTAAAAAATCAACGAAGCCTGTTACGATCGCGCTGTTAATGTTTTTGTTATTTTTCCCCGAAAATATTTTTTAAATTAAAGTCTAGGTATCATCAAAAGTTATAATTCATATTATCCCATTTTACAACTTTAATACTAATACCTACTAACGAAATCCTATAGAGCTTCTATTTTTATTAGGTACAAGATTGTCATAACTTGCAATATTTACCAAATATACACACCGGCAGAATTAGCGGAACATAAAAAGGCAGAGTATAGAAATAATTACGTATATATATTAAAACAAATAATAATTAGACGTGAAGTAATAAATTAATATACATCTTTTAACACTTTAAAAGTTTGTAATTAAATTATTAAATTTTATTTAAAATAATAATAAAAAAAACACTTTTTCTCTAATTTGTAGGCACACAAATAATGTTGCAAATTAAAGATTACTGTGGTTTTAACACTAAATTAATGAACGATTAATAACGTGTGTTTCCCCTTCGTGATTCCACTTTTATTTGCAACATTGTCTGTGTTCTCAAAAACTAGAGACTTTTTTGTTTTTTTTGAATTTTGATTACTTTTAATAAAATTTAACTAAAAACTTCTTAAAATCGATGTTAAAAGATGTATATTAGTTTATTACTTCATGCCTGATAATAATTTGTTTTAATATATATACGTAATTATTTCTATACTCCGCCTTTTTATGTTCCGCTAATTCTGCCGGTGTGTATATATATATGTCAATTTTAAGAAGTAAAATTTCCTATGGAGATGAGGTTTTACCTTACCTACCAGAGGTTTTACCAGAGTTTTCTTTTTAGAGCATATCCCTACTTAATATTATAAATGTGAAACTAATTCTGTCTGTCTGTATCACTGTCTGTCTGTTACACTTTCACGTCTTAAAACTAAACCGATCGTAATGAAATTTCGCATACACGTTTTCAGGGGTACAGGGAAGGAGATACTTTTTGTCCTGGAATACCCGCGGGATCTCCGAAACTAACGCTGGTGAAACCGCGGGGAAGAGCTAGTATTAGATATTTTTGGCAAAAAGAAGTTAACTCAGTTATGGCGTACTCAGGACCTAATTATTCAATGCCACTTCGCAATCCGTCAGCTTCTAAGAGTAAAATTTGAACTCCACTAGTTTTTATAAATCCACATCATAATACTTCCATATTTTCACTTCATCAAACTAAGCAGAGGTCGTGAGCCAGAAAACTAATTTATCACTCATTTACTTTTAGTCTAGTGGTGTTTTTTAACGTCGTCTCATTCAATATAATGAATGGGTCATTAATTATACGATAATGATGGAAAAATGTCAGATTTGGATGATATGTTGATTTTTATCATACACCAAAATATATGAACGAAAAACCTTTGTGCTACAAAAAAATAGGTCAACCCCCATTCATAGAGCGTAGCACTGTTTAGGTGCTTCTGTGCTACGCCTCTACGGGGCTACGCCTCTACAGCGCTACGCCGCTACGCCGTAGAATTATAGACCGACATTCAATTAGTGAGGCGGCTAAAGAACGCGTTACTAAACGGTTAAAAATCCTATTTGAAACCTGCTAAGGCCATATTATAGCAAAAGATATGAGAAAAATAGATAATATCGTCTTTTTAATGTTTATAAAACTCAGGAATTATCCCGAAACATTAGGTATACAGTATAATAATTTTTCGTCAAATCTTAATAAATAATAGAAAAAATATACAAATGTCGAAGACAGACAATAAGTACATCCCCACCTAACAAAAGGCATTGTGTCTATCTTTATTACTGATATTACTTATTCAGTAACAAAAAATATTAGGTATACCTTTGAAGGGATAACGTTTGGGACCAAACGCGGGAAATAATTTAGGAGTAGGTACAGTACGCAAGCGAATTTGTGAAACATAAAAGCTAATTATTATAATAATAATAATAAAATTGTTTATTGCCATCAAAAAGGTGTACAAAAAAACTTATTTTTTTATTCCTAAGAGCCTGTCCAGATGACGCGTTTTACGCGCGAGTCGAGAGTCCGACGCGTTGCAAGCGTTTTACGCGCGAGAGCATCTGGACGGGATCTATGTGGCTCTATAGTATCTCGGGAACACGCGCGTTCTCGAGTCGCGCGTAAAACGCCTCATCTGGACAGGCTCTAAGCATAGGGACTTCGTAAAGACCCGATTGGCGCAGATGTCACCATGCCTACCCGCTAATCAAAGGGTTCGATTCCCGGTGGGGGTGGACTTTGTGGTTCCATTTTCCAGTCTGGGCGTGTATATATATATCTATATTATAATCTAATATATATAAATCACGTGTCACGTAGTTTGTCCGCGATGGACTCCGAAACTACTGAACGGATTTTGATAAAATTTTGTAACCATTCATAAAATGGTCCAACTTAAAAGATAGGATAGTTTTTATCCCGGAATTCCCGCGGGAACTCCTAAATTACCGCGGATGAAATCGCGAGGGACAGCTAGTATATATGTAATAATATGTAGTATATACCACGTTTGCTTGGTTTCCACGACACAAGCTTATAGCTTAGTGTGGGATCAAGTAGAGCTGTGTGTTGTGAAGTGGATTATTATTATTTTTAAAGAAGCGATACTCGCCGCCCCCGACCAACTCCATGTCTCTCCACACCCCACTCGCCGAGCCCCGGCACGTACCTTTTACGCCACACGAAGCTTGCAGGGGTAACGGGGAGTTAAATCAGTTCGGCAGTACGGGGATTCACAGGTGTGGCACAACATAACATGTTTAACTATGTCATGCGCATAAAAACAACTCTATCCGAAACGGTTTAGTCAATATTATGCAATAATAAAAACATACTGCTTTGCGCAATACTTTAAGAGCCTATTCACCGAAACGGTATATTAGGTACTCCTCCAAAAGCTTGACGCAATAAATTGAAGCCACTGGTAAGAATTTTATTACCACTTTTGTAACAATTTATCTCTAGAGTCACACTATTTTTTCTTTTCCTATTTTCCAAAATTCGTGCTTACTCTACAAAATTTGTTTTACTGAAGGTTACTACTATGTTCAAAAAAAAAATCTCGGTCCATAGACATCACAAGTACACACTTGTTTTTTCTTTAACTGTACCTTAGGGGTCGGTGTATTGTGTTCGTCGGGAGTTCTTTTATTTACATATACGTAGATTGTTACAAGTGGACTCTCTAGCTACATAATATGACATGCATACAACAAGAAATAATCCATATCTATTTTTAGAGATAATAAAAAAAAATACAGAGTATTACTACAAAAAATAATGTATAATGCCAGACATGAGATTTCAGGACAGTGAAAAACTACCGGTCTTTCTTCTATGGTCTGTTTAATGTTAAGTGCATAGAATTAATTATCACGCTTGATTTCAGTCCTAGATAGCAATGTACATTGTACATTGTATATAGGTACTATTGGTGCAATATACTGCACTAAAAGTCCGCATTGTACACAACGGGTAAAGCGGTAAAGAAACAACACGAACAAACACAATTCCTTTTTATATTATTATTAGAAAGAATTAGTGTCTAAGAATAAAGTATATATTATACAGTGTGTCTGGTAAATCGACGTCAAGCCAGAACCGGGTGATAAGCTAAGTCATAACTTAATAGAAAAACGTAAAAAAATAATCTTTAAAATTTATAAATAGTATATTTCATTACAAGTGCGGAAAGGCTGTCATTGCAAAGAGTTCCGACAAAATATGTCGACCCGAGCCGAGGCGCAGCCGAAGGTGAGGGTTGACAGTCGGAACTCTTTGCAATGACGGTTCCGCACGTGTACTGAACAACTATTTTTAATACAGTTGCGAAAAAAATGAAGAAATTTAGTAAAATAATAAAAACACAAACTCAACTAAGTTCCAACTGTGATCAAGAGATGGCGCTAGTCGTATTAGTAATACGAAACCTACGTTGCGCAATACAAAAAGTGTGTCAAAGTCGTTTCGCCATTTTTGACAGTTGGGAAAGAGATCGCACGAGTTCGGAAAAGGTAAAGAAAAAGCTCGAGTATGTAATAGCCCACTTCCCGAACGCTATACGTCCCTGCAATATGCCACTTTTTGAGCAACTGTATTAAAAAGTTATTTACGCCCTGCGACGGTTCTTTAACTCCTGTTGCTACAAACCCTTACTTTTTTTCAAATTTGATTCTTATTGTGTAATCCTGAATAGTGTTTCTGAAAACTACTGCTTAGAATTTAAGTTTTTGTAATTGAAGTTTTCAAAATGCTTTCGTCAGTTTTTGATGACTGTCCTTTTTTCAAAGATTTTTATATTTTCCCGTTAACAGCTGTCACGACTTAGCCTATCACCTGGTTCTGGCTTGATGTCGATTTACGGGACATCATGTATAGATAATAAAAGATAAAAGAAAGTATGTATAGATAAAATAAATCAGATAAATATTTATTATATTTGTGGAGAGAGTTGGTGGGATTTTAATTGAAATTTGATTTCTATACGAAATTTCTGAATTTACAAACACTAGAATGATTTTTTTTTCTAATACCCAAGTTATGTTGTATTTTGGAACTATTTGAACACACAAAAACTGATGATTTTTAATATTTTAATATCTACATTTCAATTATTCATTTCAGGGTTCATTACTCTATTAGGAGGTCCCGAGGAGATCAGAAAAATCACATTTGCGAGACCATCGAGAAACAAATCTTTATTTCTACACTAATATTTTGAAGACAAAAGATTTGATTCTTTGTGTATTTTTAGTTTGTAATGGATAAACTGAAAAACAACTCAACCGATTTTATAGTCAGTCAATAGTCAATAGTCAAATCATTTATTCAAATCAGGCTCATAATGTGGCTCTTTTTGACGTCAATAAAATTACAGTTTACAGTAGACAGCACCCATAAAATATTCACCCTTCACAGCTTAGAGACATTAGGATTAAGCATCTATAATAGTACCTAGACCAGACATGACCAGCACCAACTGACGGCACCCGTTCACGAGTATGACGTGCTCGTAAGCCCCGCCCCGCTCAACCGTATTAGAGGGAACCGAGCGACCCGACTCACACGCCACCGCCAGCGGGACATTTGAGTGAGCAATGAGCATGACATAATCTAGTCACTATCGTGTCAATGAAATTGATTCTTAATTTAATCTATTGATTACATATTTGTAAGGCGGGTAATGGCTACGTTGTTCGCACACATCACATCAAATAAAAATAAAAGATAAAAAATAGAAAAGAGCAATTCATCACCAAACGTTTGTATCATTCAAATAATCCTTTACGCTATAATAGGCTTTATCGCACAAAATGCGTTTAATTAAGCTTTTCAATTTATTAATTGACAAATTAACTACATCGTTCGGTAGTTTGTTGTAAAAGCGTATTATACATTGTCCCTTGAAAGAATTAGAGATTTTGTGGAGCCTAGTAGTGGGCACAGCGAGTTTATCTTTATTTCTTAAGTTTAGATTATGCGAATCACTGTTTTTCTTAAAGTTGCCTAAATTTTTGTGAACATACAATAAATTCTCGTATATGTACTGAGAATATACAGTCATTGTTTTATACTCGCTTTTTAAGTCTTTCACTATATCACACGGTCCTTTTTGTAACGGAATTTCCACGACTTGCTCGGTGGATCGACTAGAGTTATATAATTTGAAAAAAGGATCGAGATAAAAGAGGCCGTATAAGCATCTCAAAGTCCTGCCCAGGGCCCGACAACCGATGTCGTGGACAATCGACTCGAGATACACATAGTTATATCCCATACACCCTTTACTATTTGTGTCGGTGTAATATTTGTTCGCGTTATTGCTCCCGACGGGAATGACTACACAAAACGAACGGGTAGGGTTGGCACGCGTCTTCGATAAGAAAGAAAGAAATAAAGAAGAAGTAATCACTTCACAACACAGATCTACCTGATCTCACAACTATTTGAGCTCGTGTTTCGTGGAAACCAAGAAAACGTAGTATAATATGCTACTTATTATCACATTTATATTAAAGTATAGATATATAAACACGCCCAGTCTGGAAAGTAGAATCCTATGTTGAACAAAAAGTTGACCTACACCGGGAATCGAACCCGGAACCTCTTGATTAGCAGATAAGCATGGTGACCTACAGCTGCGCGCCAACAGCGCCTTTGAAAACATTGGCAGTTCTATATTTGCTTACAATATTCTACTGACTATGCCGTCAAATGACTTCAGATGAACTGTGGTCAAATGCCAATACTGCAACAAACTCTCCAAGTTGCTTCCTCAAAATTGACTACGTTTCACCAGAGCTCTCTTGGCAGCCCTGTTCTACCTGGGGATTGGACGCTTGGATGTGCACAATTTCTGTTACAAGCATTCTGCGATAATAAACATTTGCTAACTTTGATGTTTTTTCTATAGAATATATAGGTTTTGTAATCATGTTTAACTTCATTGGTGACTTTAACTTCAATTATATGCTTAGAAGTATCCTGATACTTCTTATCTGGGAATGGAGAGTTTTTGCGGGGAATACCCGACATTTATGAAATTTATTGCATATTTTTCTTGAATGGTTACGAGTAGTCAAGGTCCTAGAATAGGAGATAGGGTACTTTTAGCCAAATATAGAGTAGGTACCTACATAAAATGTTTTTGTAGGAACTCTAGAATTGATGCGGGGCTAGGCTGTATCGTTTGAGGCATGTAAGAACAATTTTGTTTTTTTTTTTATTACGCCACAATTCATCTACGATGTTCAAAAAACTCCCGACATTTTGCGCCAGTACCACAGTCGTTTTTGGCAGCCCTAACAAATTTTTCAACCTTTTTTTTTCATTAAATATACTCCTACGTATCTTTGGAACGAGTGCAGGGTGGGTATCGCGATGTCTGAGCAAACATTCCAATATAGCTAATCGTTTAATGGACTTGTCAAGTCACCCCCACCCCTAGCCACTTACTGCGAGAATAAATGAATAAAATAGAAACCGCCCCTCGAGGTGCCATTCTGTAGGTTTATCACCTGAATTTAGCTAAAAGGAAATTAAGTAACTAGTGTTTCCCTTGCGGTTTCTGCCCGCGTCGATCCTGGAATTCCTGCAGGAACTGTCTGTGATGATGAAAGTACCCTATATTGTCAAGACCTAGATTACTCTACCACCATTTTTACCCTGATGAGTATCGGTATATGGTGGTATTTATGACGAATTGTTGCGAGTAATAGAGTTTTTTGAATCGGTTTGGTAGTTTAGGAGATCACTCTCTAAATCGAAACTTATTGTAAACTTTGCCTTTTCATATTAGCTTCACTTTTAACCAACAATGTAACAAAATCTTCTAAATAAATTTTAACCTACTCACACTTCACGTTGTATCGATATGAAATATTGTATCTACATACATGTAGTCCGGATGGCAATATCATTATGCCACTGAGCTGATCTGATGATGAAGCTGGAAGACCACCATGCCACCACCACGCAACCCCATCGAGTTAAGTCGCGTTTTTTAACGACTTTCAAAGAAGGAGGAGGTTATCAATTCGTCTGTATTTTTTTTTGTATCTCAAAGATGGCTGGACCGATTTGGAAAATTCTTTTTTTTGTTTGATAGGATATACTTTTACGTTGGTGGTATTTTAGTAAGTAAAGTGCATTTTTGTGTTTTTTGTTATTTTTTTGTTGTCATTTTCAACTTATTTTGTAACTGGTCTAGAGAATAATTAACAATTTTTTTTTTAATTAATTTACTCACAGAAAGTACATAGTTTTTGACAAGGTCAGACACAAAAACCCAGTAGGGTATTGCTAATTACCTACCGAACCTAAGCAAATCCAATCGAGCTGTGTACCTAATTCATGCTGAAAAATATACAGGCTGTAGTCACATCAATCGCACGTACATCAAACATGAGAACGTCCCAAACCTTTGCCAGAACAAACAAACGGCAATTTGTATTTACTTTCATTGAATAAATTCTAAACTGTACAAGTGTACATATATGTATAGGTACGTCTGATCAACTACAACAGCTGACGGGTTTTTTTGGCGGGAATCAAAGATGGCGGTTCGTCATTTATTTTCTTGTCGATTAAAAAATAGTTAAAAATGGATTTTGTTGTGTTATATTGGACAATAATTTTCACGGTGACGGTTTTTTTATGTTCACGAAGATATATTATGACATTTCGAGCTGATTTCTTCGGTATCCTCCAAGAGCTCCGAGAAAGTTCTTGTAAGTAAAAGTACCGTGGTTTGCAATTTTCAACCGTGAAACGAAGCATTTTAATAGAAAATACATTGATTTACCTAACTAATTTTACTTGAAACTGGCTGAATGCATTAAATGCGAAAGTCCATAAAAAAGAAGAAAGAAACAAAGTATAACTGTATATTAATGTAGTTGATCGAAATGACTAAAGAGTAGGTATTGAGGCTGACACTAAATATTTTTTAATGCGCAACCTACCACGCACGCATGCTGCCCCATCTAGTGCGCCAAAAACACAACGCAACGTACTATTTCTATTCAAAGTTTGTCAACATGTGAGATTGTTTTTGGCGTCAATAAAATTGCAATGAACAGGACGGCACCCATAAAACTTCCTCTCATTACAACACGTTCGACAAGACAAATCAATGTGTCGGTAGGTTATTGAAGACGACCGTTCATCGATAGATATTTTGGCTTGTAAATTAACACACGTCATGGGCCCCACTGTCTATAATAAATTCCTGATTGCATAGTGGCTGCACCGAGTCTCAACTGTTTTAAGGGACGACTAAAACGCTGGTTAATCGAGCAGTACTTTTACTCTTATGACGAGTTTATGAATTTATAATTATTATTTTTACATATCAGTATTAAGTAAGACGGATCCCCAGATTTAGGCTTGACCTATTGCGGGATCCAAAATTCACTCGATGTAAAGAAAACTTATGGTAATAAATTTATTCTTATTCTTAAGTTATATTTATCAAGAAGATTTTTTTGTGTTTTCTATGTTATATTTATTTATTATAGGTATATGATTTAATGACCAAATTATTTAAATGGATTTATTATTATTTGACAATATTAAAATATTTATTAGTTATTATTAATTGTACTGTTAATTTTGATTTCTTAATAAAAGTAAAATACGATATTTCCTACAAAGATGTTGCGACTTGCGAGAGATTACAGGTGTGAACTCTGTGTGTACAATGTACTAGGTACCATAATTTTTTATCTTAATGACCTGTAAACATGTTTACCAATAAAAACTTTGAACTTTGAACTTTGCATTTTGCCGTATAAAAACCACAAAGCGAAATGATACTGTTGTCAGATATCATTCCCGCTCACTCTGCCAAAAATCACTTTGGAATCTCAGTGATATCACATCCCCAAAATAAGTGTGGGCGTGAGAGCTTGCAATCCGTCGGTACCATATACGTATAGACAATGTCATGTATAATAAAATCCCTATACCACATAATCCACCTTGAGAGAAAAATAGGGGCATATTCGGTAAAGTTCCCCACCGAAGATCAGTCACTGGTATTTCTGCTAGCAGTGTTAGGTTGGGCACCTTAATTAGTCAGTTAAACTCATCTGTCATTTGCACTCATTTGACACCGCGTGAGGTCGGTCACTGATATTGTGTCGCCAACACAATATTATCTTTTGGGCAAAGATTTCTATCGCCCTCCAACACTCTTCGGTCTGATTGATTTTTCTCCCTACTAATATTAAAAATGCGAAAGTAACTCTGTCTACAAAATTTTTCATACACGTTGTCAGGGATACAGAGAAGGATATATTATGGTACTTTTTATCCGATACTTCGAAATAACGCAGGTGAAACCGCGGGGAACAGCTAGTTATGTCCATTAAAATGTCTGCGTCCCGTAGTATGTGGGTAGAACATTTTCATACATTCACTGACCTTCTACAATGTACATAGAGATTTATCACCTTCCACATTTATTTTCATTTCGCTTCATAGATCGAATATCTCTTCAAACATTATAAAGCAGTCCGAAGCTGAGTTTTTTTGTGACTCGTTTGTTATTAATAACTGAAGTTTTATTTATACAAACGTTAGATTCGATTACTACTATTTTATGATATTTTGTCAAATGTTATATTCAGGGCCTCTATTCACTATGACCATAATACGGCGCGTTTTATCCGTGTTTTCAGGCAATGAAGAATCAGTGTTTGATGCTGCTTTTCTACATAACAAAAGATGGCGCTACGAGCGAGGCTCGGTCGCCCAGATATTAGTAATTTTAGTAAACAATTTAAGTCTTCGAATAGGAGCTAGGGTATTTTCATCCCGATTCGAAGAGTCCCCGCGGGAATTCTGAAAATCCCACAAGTGAAGCGATGATTTTGAAACAGCACCGACCCACAATAGAGGCACGAATCTTTCGCTTCGCTCAAATAAAATAAATGAGGGTATTCAAACAAACTGACCTTTGGGTACTCTACCCAAGTATCTGAGCCAACAACCCAAAAGATTTGTGATAAACAAAAATCTGATTACGTACCCTTTAAAAGTTTCATAGTTAATCAACCGAAAGATCCAACGGATGGAGGGTTGGTACCTACTTGGTGCCGCTCGGAAGCAACCCGCGTGGGTTGTGAGGGAACTTATCTGATTGCTACGGAATACGGGACATTTTATTATTAGATACTATGTATTTACGAAATTTCATAGCGCATTAGCAATTTAAGTTTTTTATAATATTACTGGCTGACCCCCACGGTTTCACCCGCGGTAATTTCAGAGTTCCCGCGGGAATTGCGGGATAAAAAGAAGTACCCTAAGTCCTTCTTTGTACCCCCGACAATGTGTATGTAAAATTTCGTAATGATCGGTTAAGCCGTTGAAAGCGTAACAGACAGACAGACGGACAGACAGATAGACAGACAAAGTTACTTTCGCATTTATAATATTAGTAGGGATGTGAAAGTGTGGATGTTTGAATGTTTGTTACTCAATCACGCAACAACGGCTGAGCGGATTTGGATGAAATTTGGCATGCACGTTTCCAGGGGTACAGAGAAGGACATGGGGTACTTTTTATCCCAGAATTCTAGCGGGAATTGCGAAATTACCGCTGGTGAAACCGCGGGGCCCAGCTAGTTATTTTATAAATTTCAATTGTTAAAAACCAAAATTACTGAATTTAATAATAGCAATATAATGATATTAGCTGTGCCCTGCGGTTTCACCCGCGTTTATTTGAGAAGAATCCAATTAATGCAAAATGTGTACGTATATACCTACACCATTAGGTACTATTTTTGCGTAACTATAAACACAGCGTGCCTATACGCAACGGGAGCTCTCGAAAAGGATAAGTTTTCCCGTTATTTCTCGATAAATGGACTAACTAACACAAAAAGAATTTTTCAATTCGAACCAGTAGTTCCTGAGATTAGCGCGTTCAACCAAACAAAACAAACTCTTCAGCCTTATAAACTTTATTTTATGCACTAACCGCCGCACTCAGAGTCGACTTTAATGATTACTTAGTTAAGTATAGATTTTTATGACAAAATTGCCGCAATCAGAGACGTTCAGTAAATTAATGTTAATTGGCATTTAATGAGATGTAACTTAATTATTTAAATGCGTTTATTAACATTAATTTAATAAACTTGTCTGATTGCGGCAGTTTTGTTTTAAAAATCTATACCTAAGTAATCATTAAAGTCGACTCTGAGTGCGGCGGTAAGCTTCCTTAATTTGTAAAATTCAACTAAACGGACTAAGTGGGGTTAAAATTTCATATGGATATAGTTTTACATGGTCCTGTAAAACTGAAACTATTAGGTAGCTAGATTATGGTATACGTCAGATTAGAAAGGTTTTTAACCTGGAGGGGTATCCAAAAACTCAGGCGAGTGAAACTGCGGAGCGTATAGATAAACTCGCTGTGCCTAAGACTAGGCTCCATAAAATTTCTAAGTCATTTAAAGGACAATGTATACGCTTTTACGCTCCCAAACGATGTAATTAATTTGTCAATTAATAAATTCAAGACACTTATTAAACACAGATTATGCGATAAAGCATATTATAGTGTAGTAGACTATTTAAATGATACAGACGTTTGGGAATGAATTTCTCTATCCAATTACTATTTTTGATCTCCTAGTTTATAAGTATGATCATTAAAACACAGCGCTGCTGAGTTTCTTGTCAGTTCTTCTCAGCAGAGGACGTATTCCAAACTGACGGTAATTTATAGTTCTAGGAACCAGCTGACGATTACAAGTGATTGTAACCAATCCTAAGTAATAAATAGCTTTTGAATATTTTTTTTTTAATATTTAAATAATAAAAACATTCGTTAAGTGGACGGACATAGCCAGGGGCATAAACTAATCGAAATCGTTCGGGAGCAACCCAATAGGAAGCTACTGACCCTTCCATAAATGCTGCCTACGGAAATTTGCTTTCTCCATTCGTGCACGCCTTTTGACAGCTCAAAGGGAGTTTGTACGTAACGTATTTTAGCTTGTAATAATATGTTTTTATCATAGTTCAGTGCACGCGTGTGTTTGCCCTCGCATCTGTCAAGTAGTAACCTACTACACGAGCCCAACATAATCACTTTTGCTACAAAAAGTAAAAAAAAATCGCTTCAAATTTTCCTTAGTTCTCAATCAATCTTTTACGGGACCTTTTATTGAATCATATTATTTGATTTAGACTAAAAGTTAATCATGAAACTTTGTAAAAAAATAAATAAAGACGCGTTGAAATGCTATGAATTTTTTAAGTGTTAAAAGTATTAGTTTACTAGCTGTGCTCCGCGGTTTCACCCGCGGTAATTTCGGAGTTCCCGCGGGACTTCCGGGATAAAAAGTACGCTATGTTCTTCTCTGTTTGTTGAAGTACCTATTAATTTTTTTTAAAAGCGTTTTGCTTCGGCTGCATTTATTTTAAAACTTGGATTGCGGCGCGATTGGAAGAATACCTAACCTGAGTAATCAAAGTCATTATTTTTTGTCTCTGTTACAAGCCGATCTAAGGTAACAATATCTGACTGTCTATTCGTCCTATAACCTTATATATAGATTTTTTTATTGGTCTAATAAATGGGCGAATAACGTTATATTTTTTTATCTATGTTGCAAAGCTTCCCGATATGTTAGGTTAGGTTTGTATGTACCACTACAGAGAAAATGGTGCAAACAGCAAAAGAAACAAAAAATAGATTCATATAAGAAAATTGTGCATAAAAATTTGTTTTGGTTTATCAGACAGATAATTAGATGCTATTTCTTATTCATCCAATAACATGACAAATTATGATAAAATAATATGTACCTACTATTCGTCCTCTTTAAGTACGAATAGCGACAACCAAACTAAAAAATAAAATGATTTCGGTATGAAGAAAATGTGATTCAATAATTATTCTTTATGAATAGATAACATTAAAAACTGTGAAAATGTACGCACGTAGCAAACTTGAGTGCGACATAAAAGCTCCGAAAGAACGCCGCGCCGCTTTTCCTGCTTTATTCAATACCTTAATCAAGTTAATATTCGACTATTCGTGCCTTTTTTTTCATTTATAAAGTTTTCGAACCTAGACACGTTTTCTGACGAAAGTTCTGCGTCTGCGATTCTAAAGAATATTCATATAGATACCTACCTATATACAAACTTCCTTCAGGAATTCCGAGATAAATTAAGAGTATCCTAATCAGGACATATTCTTTCTATGTGCTCAACTTCATCCAAATCCATTCGACCGTTGATTAATAAAGATCCAAACATTTGGCCCGCTTGTTCATACATATTTATAATTTGGGCTAGCGATTCCTGAAACTTGAGCACGTCACGCCCCGAATTATTTTTTCTTGTCTCAAATTTTGGCCGCCTTTACGCAGCCCGCCATTTGACTAATGGCTCTTGTTACGTTAATTTATTCGCAAATTAATAATAAAATTGGTGTTCTATTGTTTTCCTTTTTTTTGCGTTTTCCTTCTCTCTCACGAAGCTGATGATTACCATAATTAACACAAATAGGTACTCATTTTTAAGAATAATTAAGTAAAGAATATAATTTGCGTCATTATTATTTTTCTAAAATTCAACCAAGGTAAATTCGTTATTCTAATTGTACTTGGTCGAATCTAAATTATGGTAAGGTCTATGCATGGAAGGTCTATGTACCTACTAGCTTTTACCTGCGGTTTAACAGGTCAAAGAGATCATAATAAAATTTTTCATGCACGTTATCAGGGGTATAGAAAAGGACATAGGGCACTTTTGCCACGGAATTCTTGCGAGAACTCCGAAATAACACGCGTTTAAAACCGCAGGGAACGGCTAATAGATGTTAATATTATAAATGCGAAAATAACTTTATCTGTCTTTCAGTTTGCTACATACACGTCTTGCCTGGCACACTCAACCAATCATCATTAAATATTGCATACACATTATCAGGGGTATAAGGTACTTTATATACCAGGATACCCGTGGGAACTCCAAAATTAATGCGGCTCAAACTGAGAGGAACAGCTAGTAGGTACATATTTACCAAACACTGAACCTACAGAGCAAATATATTAACTAGAAAGAACATGTAGGTGGGGCAGGCGCGCTACCGTTGCAAAGGAAGTTAGAGCAAATGCTCTAACTTGCCCAAAACTTCTTTTGTTGCCATCCCAAGTATATTTATCACAATATTCCCAAAACTGTGAATTTTGAAAACAGTAACTAAGTAAAAACATAACCATATACCTAGCATTTAATACATTTCTTTACGTTAATAAATGTTTTAGTGCGTGATGAATTGCGAAAAGCACCCGGCGACATCATATCATCATATCATGATATCATCATATGATATATTATGTCTTCAAATTTAGATTAGGCACTTTTTATATTTGTTTCTTTTTCTTGTGTGTGTGTGTGTGTGTGTGTGTGTGTCTTCTTTTCATACAAAACTAAGTTGATGTCCCTTCTATCTGTGATTTTCTGTTCTGTGACTAAACCATCCTTAGCGCTGCCTTACTTTAAGTTATGACAAACAACATTCCTTGCCTAACGCCCGTCACACTATGTATAGATGGCAAAAACATCTTAAATTATTAGTATTCTGGATACTATGTCGTGTTATGTTAATTTTTACTAATATTATAAAGGCGGAAGTGTGTTTGTTTATTTATTTGTTTGTTTATTTGTTTTTTTCACATACACGTTGTAACTATAGGCTACTTTTTATCCCGGAATTCCCACGGGAATTTCGAATTTCACGCAGAAGAAACTACATTAAATTTTGCATACAACCTGCACGTTGTCAAGGGTAGATACAGAAAAAAATATAGGGTTATAAGGACTTTTATCTCAGAATAGCCGCATGATCTCCGAAACTAACGCGAGTGAAACTGCGGGGAATAGCTAGTATAAGAAATCAGGGTGGGCTGTAGAGTAGCTGCAGTAAAAAAAGTATATCACCCTTTATTAAAGTTCAAATAAGATCCTTACCGACGAATTCATTAAACTGCCTGTTCTCTGCTGTTCCACACGCTTTGATTTCGGAGTTCCCGCGGGAATTCCGGGGTGAAAGTACCCTGTGCTTTTTTGTATCCTCAACAACGTGTGTGCGATTTTTAGATGATCGGTGGAGTGGTTAAGTCGTGAAAAATAACAGACAGACATACAGAAGTACTTACGCATTTATAATATATGGGTATACGTAAGTCGGGGATTCTGAAAGCTAGTCAATTTGCGGCGCACTTTTAAATTGGTAATCTGAGCCTTAAGCTTGCCGGTTTTTCAGCAACCGTACAAGACTTTTAAAGCGTCATAATGGCCAAAAAAAACCAAAATAGTCCCCCATAGGTACTGAATATTTATTATTTAGTGCCTTTAAACAATGTTCCTGATCAATAAGGAGAGACGACTTAAATGATAAAAAAAATCTTAAATTTGATTTACGTTTTTTTCTTCTTTTAAACAATCAAAAAGCAGTATGTTACGGTCTCAGAAGAATATACTGTTATTGTTCTGAGGTTACGGTGTACAATCTTTTGACAGTTTACAATCTCGCGAGATATCTAACGGTATTTACAATGTTGCGGTGATATATTTACTATATATCGACAACCTCTTTTTTGGATTTATGTAGTTTACTATGTTTGGCGGACGACTTAATAATATTTATTCGTCCGTTTAGTGGACGACCAAACACTTCTTAGAAAAAATCGTTCCACGGACATTCACTTGTTTTTGTACTTCAATTTCGAACGGAATTTTGAATCAAACAATTCGCTTTATGTGTACCTTACTATTGTAAATGCAAATGTGAATTTGTTTGTTTATTACGCTTTCACGCTTTAACTACTGGACTGATCATCGTAAAATTTTTCATATACATTTCCGGGAATACAGGAAATGACATAGGGTATTTTTTATCCCGGAATTGCCGCGGGAACTCCGAAATCAACGCAGCGAAAAGCTAGTATCTCTATAGGGTGGGCTATGTGATGTCACCTCCTTATCTCACACAGCTGCATATCTTTGTTACAGGCAACTGCCTGGTGATAGCTGCTGTTCTGTGCTCCTCGAAACTGCGCAGCGTCACCAACCTGTTCATCGTGTCGCTGGCTGTGGCCGATCTCCTGGTAGGGGTGGCTGTGTTGCCATTCTCCGCCACCAGGGAAGTTTTCGAGGTAGGAATTTGTCTATGATCAAGTGTCTAACTATATGTATTATCTTACTAATATTATAAATGTGAAAGTGTGGATGTTTGGATGTTTGTTACTCAATCACGCAAAAACGGCTGAACGGATTTGGATGAAATTTGGCATGCACGTTGTCAGGGGTACAGAGAAGGATATAGGGTACTTTTTATCCCGGAGTTGCGCGGGAACTCCGAAATTACCGCAGGTGAAACCGCCGGGCACAGCTAGTCATACATATGTGCTAGCTGTAACCCGTGGTTTCACCCGTGTTAATTACAGAGTTCCCGCAGATTTCGAGATGAAATGTCCCTAGGCCCTTTTCTGTACCTCTGACAACGTGTATACAAAATTCACGATGATCGGTTGAGCCGTTAAGTGGTATATCAATGCGTTAAGGCGCGAAAGCGTTACAAATAAACAAACAAACTCACATTTGCCTTTATAATATAATACGAGGATTATACAGACAATAGATTCGATATTTTCATGTTTGTTTGTTTTGAATAAATTCAAAACTAGGTATCTACTTAAATGTTTTTTTACTTATAGGAACGCCCATTGGGTACCTGCATTGGGAACTCCGAAATTACTGCGAGTGAAACCGTGGGAGAACGATTAGTATAAAATAAAGTTAAATTTTTTTTACCGTAAATCCTCATTTTCTCGTATTTGTTCGCGTATTCTATTGACATAAAATGGATAATATATAAAAGGACGTCTTTATCCTTTTTAGGAATAAAGGATTCGAACTGTACCTACTTTAGTATGGAGCAATACCTACTTAATAGTGTGTATGAAATATACAGGCTGTTTTAAAACCTCTGAATGGCAGCCACTCGTAAAATACAGGGCGCCGCAAATAAAATACCCGCTCGAGTATTTTTATAGAGAACCATCATTTTCTCTAATTAGACACTTCGGAACTCCCAGTGCTATGAGCAGATGCGACTGTTAAGGGTTAACTTTGTAACGCAAGCGATTCTCTACTATATTTCAACAAATGATAAAGTTCAAATTAGAACCGCAACATTCGAGATACAAGCCGGAATGATAAATATCAAATGAATTGGAACTCGTAAAAATTGAAAATCGTAAATCACGATTGGTGATGAAACTGCTGCGCGGTTTCAGCGGTTTTTGAATTTTATAGTTTACTAGCCGTGCCCCGCGGTTTCACCCGCGGTAATTTCGGAGTTCCCGCGGGAATTCCGGGATAAAAAGTACCCTAGATATGTCCTTCTCTGTATACCTGAATGCCGAATTTCATCCAAATCCGGTCAGTCGTTTTTGCGTGATTGAGTAACAAACATCCAAACATCCACACTTTCACATTTATAATATGTAATAGTAGGATCGTCTAAAGTTGTAATATGTGTAGGATGTAAACTACCGATTTCGTGGAATTGGTTCGCTGGAGAAATTGGCTACTTGACTAAATTTTTTTTTAGTCCGTCCTGCAGATTAGTAAAAAAACATTGGACAAGTATTTTTTATTTTTTATGTAATCAAAAAAATAACGGCGATACATTGAGTTGAAATTTCGCGTGACGTCACAAGTCACAACCCGGTGCAGTTTGTACGGAGCTTATACTGAATATTGACGTCACGAGTCCCCCACCCTAAACTTTAATGCGCTTTATCTATGTTTATTTTCATTAATTTGAATAAGCCAAAAATACGTGTCTACTATTTTTTTTATTTTCTAACTGACGGACTAATTAGAATGGGGATGTGGACTACTTTTGTAAATCAAAATTCTAATTAGTCCGTCAGTTAGAAAAAAAAAAACAATAGACACGTATTTTTTGCTTTTTCAAATAAATTAAAATATCATTGATTTACTACTAAAATATACAGAGATAAAGCGCATTAAAGTTTAGGGTGAGGGGGCCGTGACGTCACTAACCGCTAAAACCGCCATACAAACTGTCAGAATAGTGACGTCACGCGAAATTTCAGCTCAATATATCGCCGTTATTTTTTGATTACGTAAAAAAAGAAAAAATACGTGTCCAATATTTTTTAATAATCTACAAGACGGACTAAAAAATAAAAATTAGTCAACATGCCCATTTTGATTTTCATACCTCTAAGAATAGCCAAATAAAGTATATTATTTACGGTGGGACTTCTTTCGTAGTTTTCAACCACTCCATTGAATTGACAAGGTTTGTATATCTATACCTACCTAGTATAGTATTATATTATCTGTGTCTATACTAATATTATAATGCTGATGAGTTTGTTTGCTTCAACGCGCTAATCTCAGGAACTACTGGTCCGATTTGAAAAATTCTTTCTGTGTTACATAGCCCATTTATTGAAGAAGGCTATAGGCTATATATCATCACGCTAAGACCAATAGGAGCGGAGCAGCAATAAAAAATGTAAAACGGTAAAAAATGATCCTTAGCTGTGGAATATTCTACACAATAAATAACCATTTCTACACAATCGGGTACGCCGATGATCTCGCGATCTTAGTGACGGGTAACTTCGCCAGCACGGTCTGCGATGTTACACAGGCGGCGCTTCGACTCGTGGAACATTGGTGTACAGATTATAAACTGTCGGTAAATCCGAGGAAAACAGAACTAGTAATGTTCACTAATAAGCGTGATCTGGGCACATTTAGCTTGCCTAGACTGTTCACAACAGAACTACAGTTATCAACTGAGGTCAAGTACTTGGGACTTAAACTTGACAACAAGTTGAACTGGAGTAATCATATAGAGCATATACTTAACAAAGCCAGCATTGTATTTTGGCAGTGCCGTAGAATGTTAGGTAAGAAATGGGGATTATCCCCCAAGATTACCTCATGGCTTTATACAACGGTATTAAGACCAACGATCAGCTACGGTGCAGTAACCTGGTGGCCACGCACCGAACTAACCACAACAGTAACCAAACTGCAACGCTTCCAAAGATTGGCATGCATGGCGATAACAGGCTGCATGAGGACAACTTCTACAGCAGCTCTGGAACTGATGCTGGGTCTTCCTCCGCTACACCTCTTTATTCAGCAGGAGGCAGCTATCTCGGCAGCTCGCCTGAGGTCCCTCAATCTTTGGAGGAACATCGGAGTTCCTCACACGAAAATCCTTGATAAGGCCACAAAGGATATACCGCTCATTGGCGCGGTGAACGATAGGATTCCGATACAACATGTCTTTGACAAGAAATTCAAAATTCAGCTGTCTGAGGAAGGTGGTGAGGGCCCTAAGCTTGAGGAGCTTAGAATCTTCACAGATGGCTCAAAAACTAACACAGGTACCGGCTCCGGAACCTTCTCGGAGGACCTGAATATTAGCATATCGATGCCTTTGGGTGCCAACAACACCGTCTTTCAGGCTGAGTGTGTGGGCATCATTTTGGCAGCAAAGACAATTGCGTCGAGGAAGATCGCGAATCACTCAATACGCATCCTTTCAGACAGCATGTCAGTATTGCAGGCTCTTGGGAATCATACAATTACCTCGAGCCTTATACACGAGTGTCACCAAGCATTGACAGAGGTATGTGACAACAACAACTACATCACCCTGCAATGGATTGAACCGTGTTTTTCTCACGACCGTCAACCAAAAGTTTGCTGTAGACCTTTTCAATGCCTGTCTATTGATTTGGTTGGTCCGTTGCCCATGTCTAGAAAATTAAATAGGTTTATGTTGGTGGTAAACTGTTGTTTTTCTAAATATTGTTTGTTGTTTCCCATAAAACGGGCAACAACAAATATAATTTACAAAATTTTAGAAGAATATGTATTTTTAGTTTACGGTATACCACAAACTTTAATTATGGACAACGGTACTCAATTTATTAGTAACCAACTTCAGGAACTTTTTGATAGGTACAAAATTCCACAGGTCCACTTTGTACCTAAATATTGTCCGCAGGTAAATTCAGTAGAACGATATAATCGTACAATTATAACGGCTGTTTCTACTTTTATAGAAAATGATCATCGATCTTGGGACTTAAACTTGCCTAAAATTCAATTTGCCATCAACTCATCTGTTAATGAGGTGACTGGTTATACACCTGCATTTTTGGTTTTTGGCAGAGAGCTTGTTTCTTGTGGCTCAATATATGGGAATGAGGGTGATGGCATTGATAACTATGATGATGTCGTTTTTGCTCCTCGTGATGAGTATGCTGATAATATTGGTTATCTTGCACCTGTGCTGGATAGTGTTCAAACCAAAATTTGGCATGCTCATAACAAAAATTGTAAATATTATAATTTAAGACGTAAAAGTCATGAATTTAATGTAGGAGATATTGTTTGGCGTCGTAATTATCAGTTAAGTGATGCTGGTAAATACTTTAGTACAAAACTAGCTCCAAAGTTTATAAAATGTACAGTTTTAAATAAGTTTTCTCCTTTAGTGTATGAATTAGGTGATCTTAATGGCCACTCATTGGGTAGATGGCACATTAAAGATATTAAATTGTAGTTTTCTTTTGCGTACATTTTATCTCTCTATTGTTATATTTATTTTCCTCTTCTTATTTTGTGCATACTATAAACTTTCGAATTTTACTTCGCTTCCTCTTGTAAAATTCTCCGGGGCGAGCGGGGTACTGTAACGTGGTGCTAACGCCCATGGAGGTAGTACGTTCTTTTTTTCATCTAAATTCAAAATTTATTTTTCTTGGGCGTCGGCGTTATTGTTTTGTTTACCTTTTCGGATTCTTTCACGCTGCATAAAGCAACTACGCTGTGATTTGTCTTTTAAATAAATTAAATGAATATATTATAATCCTTAATATCTGCAAGCTATAATATAATAAAAAATCTACAACTTAAATTACAAAAGGAAGCTGTTCACTAAACAGGTATTTAATAGTTTTATTTGTACATTATATTTTAATATTTGTAAGCCTTGATCCAGGTCTCATGTAATATTTTTATATCACTCACTGGTCTTTTGTGATGTGGCGTGAGACCTGGATGGCTGTCGGCAGGAATTTCATGTTGACAAATGATTCCAGCTTCCTTCTTCGGATATCGCAACTACTTTCTTCAACCTATCTACAATCTTTACTTGAAAACTGGATCTTCTTCTGTTCCTGTTCCTTCTTCCTCATGATCTTCGCATCCTGGCCGACGCCACTGCAGTTTCGGACTCTACGTCTACCACGGATCGCGAAGGCCAGTGATTGTTTTGTATATATTTAAACTTACTCTTAGATTCTGTACTGATTACACAAAATTATAAATTTATGAACCGTGTTTTTCTCACGACCCGTTTCATTGGCGCCCGATTCAATGAAACGGGTCGTGAGAAAAACACGGTTCATAAATTTATAATTTTGTGTAATCAGTACAGAATCTAAGAGTAAGTTTAAATATATACAAAACAATCACTGGCCTTCGCGATCCGTGGTAGACGTAGAGTCCGAAGCTGCAGTGGCGTCGGCCAGGATGCGAAGATCAGGAAGAAGAAGGAACAGGAACAGCAGCAGATAGTTTTCAAGTAAAGATTGTAGATAGGTTGAAGAATTTCGATATCCGAAGAAGGAAGCTGGAATCATTTGTCAACATGAAATTCCTGCCGACAGCCATCCAGGTCTCACGCCACATCACAAAAGACCAGTGAGTGATATAAAAACATTACATGAGACCTGGATCAAGGCTTACAAATATTAAAATATAATGTACAAATAAAACTATTAAATACCTGTTTAGTGAACAGCTTCCTTTTGTAATTTAAGTTGTAGGTTTTTGATTATATTATAGCTTGCAGATATTTAAGATTATAATATATTCATTTAATTTATTTAAAAGACAAATCACAGCGTAGTTGCTTTACGCAGCGTGAAAGAATCCGAAAAAGAAACAAAACAATAACGCCGACGCCCAAGAAAAATAAATTTTGAATTTAGATGAAAAAAAAGAACATACTACCTCCATGGGCGTTAGCACCACGTTACAGTACCCCGCTCGCCCCGGAGAATTTTACAAGAGGAAGCGAAGTAAAATTCCAAAAGTTTATAGTATGCACAAAATAAGAAGAGAAATATAAAAATAGAGAAAAATATACAGAAAAGATAACTACAATTTAATATCTTTAATGTGTCATCTACCCAATAAGTGGCCATTAAGATCACCTAATTCATACACTAAAGGAGAAAACTTATTTAAAACTGTACATTTTATAAACTTTGGAGCTAGTTTTGCACTAAAGTATTTACCAGCATCACTTAACTGATAATTACGACGCCAAACAATATCTCCTACATTAAACTCATGACTTTTACGTCTTAAATTATAATATTTACAATTTTTGTTATGAGCATGCCAAATTTTGGTTTGAACACTATCCAGCACAGGTACAAGATAACCAATATTATCAGCATACTCATCACGAGGAGCAAAAACGACATCATCATAGTTATCAATGCCATCACTCTCATTCCCATATATTGAGCCACAAGAAACAAGCTCTCTGCCAAAAACCAAAAATGCAGGTGTATAACCAGTCACCTCATTAACAGATGAGTTGATGGCAAATTGAATTTTAGGCAAGTTTAAGTCCCAAGATCGATGATCATTTTCTATAAAAGTAGAAACAGCCGTTATAATTGTACGATTATATCGTTCTACTGAATTTACCTGCGGACAATATTTAGGTACAAAGTGGACCTGTGGAATTTTGTACCTATCAAAAAGTTCCTGAAGTTGGTTACTAATAAATTGAGTACCGTTGTCCATAATTAAAGTTTGTGGTATACCGTAAACTAAAAATACATATTCTTCTAAAATTTTGTAAATTATATTTGTTGTTGCCCGTTTTATGGGAAACAACAAACAATATTTAGAAAAACAACAGTTTACCACCAACATAAACCTATTTAATTTTCTAGACATGGGCAACGGACCAACCAAATCAATAGACAGGCATTGAAAAGGTCTACAGCAAACTTTTGGTTGACCCATAACACCCAAAGTCGCGTGATTTTGGTATTTATAAGATTTACAAACTTCACAAAGAGATATATATTTACAAATGCTATTATACAAACCCGGCCAAAAGTAACGTAAAGATATCTTTTTAAAAGTTTTATGTACACCAAAGTGACCAGCTGTAGGTTCCGAATGATTGGCCTTTATAATATCGTTACGTTTTTCCTGTGGAATAACCAATTTCCAATCATATTCAGATGTTAGTAAAGATTTTGTAGATATAAATTTATACAGGTTACCATTAATAATTTTAAAATTAGCTAAATTGCCTTGGTTTTCCTCACAACTCCTATACGTTTTATTATACCAGTCATCATTTGATGCAGAATCAATTGCATCTACATTAACGGAACGAGACAAAACATCTGGTACCACATGTTCTTTGCCCTTCTTATGCTTAATAACAAAATTGAATGCTGATAGTCGAATAGTCCACCGTGCTAGTCTACCAGACGGATTGTCAAGATTTAGGAACCATTGTAAAGCAGCATGGTCAGTATAAATAGTGAACTGAGAACCATTATCCAAATAGCAACGCCAGTGCTCTAGAGAAAGGATGACACTTAACAATTCTCGCTCAGTAATGGAATAGTTTCTCTGTTGTTTCGATAAAGAACGACTAAAATAAGCCACTGGTTTTTCGTTGCCATCAATCTCTTGCGTTAGCATTGCACCAATACCAAAATTTGATGCATCGCAATGGACGAAAAATGGGCGTGAAAAATCAGGACACGCCAGGACCGGTGTATCTACTAAGGCCTGCTTAAGTTTAGTAAATGCGACATCAGCTTCCGAAGTCCATTTAAAAGATGGAGCTTTTTTACCATTAGACGTAAGCGCATTCAGAGGGCCAGAAAGAGTACTAAAATTTGGAACAAAACGTCTGTACCAACTAGCAGTACCTAAGAACTTTTTAAGTTCTCGCCTAGTGGTAGGTACTGGAATGTCAAGAATGGCTTTGACCTTATCAGGATCAGTACGAAGACCCTTCTGATCAACAATATAGCCTAAGTATTTCAGCTCCTGTCTGAAGAAACACGACTTTTCAAAATTAATAGTTATATTTGCGTATTTTAATCTATCTAAAACCCGCGATAAAAGAGAGATATGATCATCAAAATCATTTGAAATTACAATAATATCATCAAGATACCAGAAAACCCGATTCTCAAACTCCGGAGTAAACAATAAATCCATGAATCGTTGCTGCGTAGCCGGGGCGTTTGTTAAGCCAAAAGGTGTGACTTTAAATCTAAACATACCACGACCCGGTACGTAGAACGCAGTCTTGTTTCTATCCTCCTCCGCAAGTGGAATTTCCCAAAATGCTTTTGCAATATCAACACTAGATAAGAACTTTGCATCACGTAAGCTATCAAGTATTTCAGTAATAAAGGGTAATTTATATGCATCTTTCTTAGTAATAGAATTCAATTTTCTACTATCCAAACAAAATCTCCATTTGCCGTCCTTTTTAGGAGTGATAAGTACGGGACTTAACCATGGACTTTCACAAGGCTCTATCACATCTAGCTGTAGCATAGTATCTACTTCTTCTATTAAAATACGCTGTTTTTCAGGCGACAGCCTATAACACCGTTGCCTAATCGGTTCATGATCCCCAGTGTCAATACGATGAGTAACCAAATTAGTTCTCCCTAAGGGTCGTACTTCAGTCGAAATATCACGAAATTGTGATATTATAGACATAGCCCGATTTTGATTCTCCAAAGACAAATCATTAAAAGGCAAAACATGCTTAAAATTATCACCTAGAGAAGAAATACAGGCAGAAGGTTTTACTAAATTTACATTTTTTATACAAGAAGGCAAAAGATTGAAAGATTTCCAGAAGTCGATACCAAGAATTAAATAATATTCAATATCAGGAATAATATGGAAAGTAATTTTATGTACAAGACCATTAAAATTAACTGGCAAGTTAATGACACCTAAAGAAAAAACATCTTGACCACTAGCGGTCTTTACCCTAATCCTAAGTTTTTGGTCCAATTTGTAACCCTGTTTGAGAAATAAATGATGAGAATTATTTCCCAATATAGTTACAGAACTACCACTATCTAATAAACCACATAAAATCAAATTATTTACACAGATATTTACATAAGGACGTTCGTTGTCCAACTGATTATTATTATTAAGAATCAAAGATGTATTATATGTTGAAGTAAATAGCTTTAAATACGAAAGCCAGTCACTCCATTCTTTTTCAGAAAATTTATTATTATTATTTACATGACAACTTTGATTCTCACCAATTAGTTTTTTTGATTCGAAACAGGTTTATTTACATTTTTAGAATTTTTATTACAATTAGGACATTCTGTAGAACGATAACCGTCCAGCCCACATTTAAAACAAATTAACCTACGCTCCTCCTTACATTGCCTTAAAGAATGGC
Source organism: Zygaena filipendulae (assembly GCA_907165275.2). NCBI lineage: Eukaryota > Metazoa > Arthropoda > Insecta > Lepidoptera > Zygaenidae > Zygaena > Zygaena filipendulae. The sequence continues at coordinate 8,117,702 of OU015673.1, read as the reverse complement.
CCTGTACCCTGCAACGAACACAAAATACAGCGCTACTATCTACAGATGAGACAAAAGTACGAGTAATATTCTTTGATTTGTAAATAAACTCAGTAGTTATTGAAGAATCACTTTTTGATGGCGGCTCTTTGAAATTCTTTGACCGATCTAAATGAAATTCGAACTTTTTACATACAGATTTTAAATCTTCAATACATTTTATACTACTCTGCATAACAATTACGTCATATTGAGGACGAATATTTCTGAGAAGAATCTTAAGTTGTTCTTCTTCAGACAACTTACATGTTAATTTAGAAAATAAACAAGACATTATAGCCAAGTATATTACAATAGATTCGTCTTTGCCCTGAGTCCGGTCCTGTATTTCACGTAATAGTTTGTAGTCATAATCAATAATGTCGAAATCTTCAAATAATTTGACTTTAAGATTTTCCCAGTTTAATAAAGTATCTTTATAACTACGAAACCAATGTAGAGCAGGGCCTGAAAATAATTCAAAGGCCTGATTGTAAAGCTTCACCGTAGTTAAGTTCCTAGAAAACGCAAACTCCTCTACCTTTTGTATAAAAGAACGCGGGCAACCTTCGCCACAAAAAGTAAACTTATGCAGCTCACTAACAAAATTTTTATCACAATGGACAATAATGTTGCCATCGGATGCGCTAACAACCACATTAGATTGGTCATCAATACAGCTCGAGGTTGACAATGGTTTTTCTAATAGATTATATTTACAATCAAAACGCTTTTTTAATTCGCTAAATTTTTCAACTAAATTACCGTACAGTTTTGAAAAATCGTCCGACTCAGAGACGTCTATTCTTTGTAAACGATAGTAAAGGTGAATTAAAAACGTTTGAATTTTAGGTACTAAATTTTTGTCACCAGTACTTTCAAATAAAATTAATTTATTATCAATAAAGTTTAGTGACCTCTCCACCTCCTCACAGTCCGCGCATACGTCAATAGTAGACACTAAGTCTCCTAATTCAAAATTATTAACTAAAGAAGAAAGCTGACGTCGCAACTCAACAACAGTACCAGCAGGTTCCACACCCCTGATCGTGACCTCATATTGAAGTTCACGCTTATTTAAAAGATTCGAGTTGAAAGTTTCAAAATCCATAATAATTAAAATACAAAAAATAGTAGGTACGACAAAATATTATAGACAACGGCACTAAACTAATTACAAACTTATAATTAACTAACCTATATAGATACACACAAAATATATACAAAAATACCCTAATCCAGGTCTTTCTGTACTGATTACTAACCAATCGGGCGCCAATGAAACGGGTCGTGAGAAAAACACGGTTCATAAATTTATAATTTTGTGTAATCAGTACAGAATCTAAGAGTAAGTTTAAATATATACAAAACAATCACTGGCCTTCGCGATCCGTGGTAGACGTAGAGTCCGAAGCTGCAGTGGCGTCGGCCAGGATGCGAAGATCAGGAAGAAGAAGGAACAGGAACAGCAGCAGATAGTTTTCAAGTAAAGATTGTAGATAGGTTGAAGAATTTCGATATCCGAAGAAGGAAGCTGGAATCATTTGTCAACATGAAATTCCTGCCGACAGCCATCCAGGTCTCACGCCACATCACAAAAGACCAGTGAGTGATATAAAAACATTACATGAGACCTGGATCAAGGCTTACAAATATTAAAATATAATGTACAAATAAAACTATTAAATACCTGTTTAGTGAACAGCTTCCTTTTGTAATTTAAGTTGTAGGTTTTTGATTATATTATAGCTTGCAGATATTTAAGATTATAATATATTCATTTAATTTATTTAAAAGACAAATCACAGCGTAGTTGCTTTACGCAGCGTGAAAGAATCCGAAAAAGAAACAAAACAATAACGCCGACGCCCAAGAAAAATAAATTTTGAATTTAGATGAAAAAAAAGAACATACTACCTCCATGGGCGTTAGCACCACGTTACAGGATAAAGGGCCATAGTGACTCTCGAGGGAACGATGCGGCGGATGAGCTGGCCCGCAGGGGTTCGGACACGATAGTCTTTGGCCCAGAACCCATAGCACCCCTGCCGTTCGGCTGGATCCGCACGCAACTACGACAGAGAACTAAACAGCAGCATGACCGACTCTGGTCAAGGCTCAACGACTGCAGACAGGCGAAAGCGGTCTTACCCAAAGCAGACGCCCGTCTCTCTCGCAGTCTTCTACGGTTGAGTAGAACCGATCTCCGCATGGTGACGGGTTCTCTCACGGGCCATGGCCCTTACAACAAACATTTATACAATATAAATGTTACAGACAGCCCCCTCTGCAGAGCTTGCATGGAGGCGGACGAAACTGCCGCTCATGTGTTGCTAGAATGCGACGGAGTGGCACCATACAGGGCTAAGTACCTAGGGACACCAAGGTCGCTCCCGGAAGCCTTCGGTGACATTAGGAAGTTGCTGGGCTTCCTGCAGGAGCTAGGTTGGCATGAATAGATGTATTCTCACCACACGCAAAATAGGCGCTCAGACGTCGAGTTGCGGAAACCAGCCCGCTAACAAATACAAATACAAATAGGCTATATATCATCACGCTAAGACCAATAGGAGCGGAGCAGCAATAAAAAATGTAAAACGGTAAAAAATGATCCTTAGCTGTGGAATATATTTTAGTTTTTTCCTCAAATTTACACGGGTGAAACGGTGCGGTAATAATCCTAACTATAATATGAATGACAATTATTTTGTTAGTTTGTTACCCTTGATTACTCAACCGATAGCCATGAAGTTTTGCATACACGTTTTCACCCCTGACGTTGTACCTACAGAGAAGGACAAAAGGTAAGTACTTTGTATTCCGATGTTCCCGCGGAAACTCCGAACTTAATGCCGGTGAAACTGCTGGGAACGGCTAGTCTGAAATAAATTCTATTTTTATACACATACTAGCTGTGCCCCGCGGTTTCACACGCGTGAGTTGCGGAATTCCCGCAGGAACTCCAAAGTAGCCTAATGTATTCCTTATAACACCAGCTAATTAGCAATGAAAGTCCCGTCAATATTGGTCCAACCGTTTTGGAGATTCACCCGCATTAGTTTCGGAATTCCCGCAGGAACTCCAAACTTCTTTTGTATAAACCTTGTCCTGACAATAACGAACACAAAAAAAAAACAATTATCCAATAAGTTATGCGCTTAGCAACACATTTGGCGATTCATTTTTATTATATAAGATTATGTAAGTATGGTTGTTTGGTATATCACATTTAAATCTTTGTCCTGAAGCGGGATTTCAACCCGTATCACTTGGTACCTACCTACAATAGTTTATGCGCCTGCTATATTTTTTTTAGTACAGGCCCTCGCCTTTACTTTGCCTACGTATAGTATTGGGGGAGAGATTGACGTCTAACATGGGCCTACAGAGCCCCTGGAAGGTTTTGGTCAGGGTACGTGGCATAAGCGACAAGCGGTCTTTGATCATTCTGTTTCGGCAACTGTACGAAAGTACCCTGAGCGATGATTTTGTGATTAAAGATCTACTTTGTGGTGTCCGGCTGACCACCTACCACCTTCAGAAAATCTGTCGCCGAGCACCTAACGGTATGTTACGGCAGCCTCACTTGAAGCCAGTTTCCCGACTAGATGTGCTCGTAATCTCCAACCACACCGTCCGGCGAGCCAGTTAAATTTATTTATTTATTTATTCTTCTTGCACGAAATAGTACAAATGGCGAAAACAACAAAAAAAAAACAACAAACTATTACTAGTACCTACAGATGCAACTCTTCTTCCTCCACCAACGTCATGCCTCCCCACACCCCGCACCATGTAGCGGCGAGCCAAGAGATGTTGGACAATATCAACTTGAATTTAGAACAAGGAACACACCGTGCTTGGCGATAGCTTTTCCCTTGCTTTCGTTTTGATGCGACATAAGATTTGATCGCTTGTCTCTTCTGACTTAACGCGAAGTATATAATTCTTATTTCACAGTAACAAAAAACTCGGATCATGTGAACGCTTGCCGATAAAATTGATTAGACAGCCCCTAGTCAGACTGGTTTCTTTCAATATGCAGTTAAAGGTGAAATATTAAAGATTTTATAGCGACCAGCTGCTGTTTAGAAAGGTGCTGGTGTCATTCTTGCACCTGTAGATATAGTGTTTTAAGATTCATATTATCATAACGCCACTTTTTCTAAACCGATTATGATGAAACAAAACTTGTATAAAATTAGTGACTAAGAAAAGTAACTGCGAGAGGTTTTTTTTTATATAGGTACAGGCATGGCCTGCTGGCCTTATAAAAAGCCGATTATCAAAAAAAGAAAAATCCAAATTGAATCGTCAGAAAATATAAAAACTTAACTATTTAACTATCTACTATTAAAGGTGAACTATTAACTATTAAAGGTTGTCTGGAAGAGATCGCTAGTAAAGCGATAAGACCGCCTTTTGTATTCCTATCCTAATTTACAAGATATTGTTTTTGTAAACTCATCTGTCGGTAACATTATTTTGGTGTACAACAAAGAGTATTCAATTCTATTACATGTATTTATAATAATCATACAAAAATATTGTGTCTTTATACCTAATGAATTTTATCTGTGGTTTCTTTACACGTCTACGGCTACGGCACTAAGCTGTTATATTTTTCCAAAGACATTCTATATAATAAATTGTATTTTTCATAACGAACCACCGTTGCGTGAGTACAATATTCAGTCCACGGTATAATAGTTTACCTACCATCAGCTCGGGGTTTTCTGGACTGCAATCATTTCGAGTAAGCCAAATTCCACTTGTCACACTTCCACTTTTAGCAATTCATACTAATTTGAATATAATGATCGTGCGTGAATGCTCAGTCACGTTCTTGGGTGCGACCTGTATTAAAAAAGAAGCCGTTCCGACCAGTATTATGAAGAGGAAAAAAATATCAGCACTGTTGCGGTACTCAAATAAAATACATGGATAAGAAAAGGATAATCTAAATTTCACAAGAAAAAAATACTAATTATAATAAAGATAAAAGACAGTAACTTATAGATATCATGTCACTAATGATTTTGAATTGTCATTTTAAACTTTTCTGACCAATTACAAATTGGACCGATTGTGAACTGGACCGATTGCGAATTGGACCAATTTGCGAACTGGACGGTTGGACCGTTCAGGCGCATTTCGTCCAATTCGCAAATGCGAATGGTACGTGATGCGCCTTAACAGTTTTTTAATCAATTAAGAGTTAAAAATACCCTACGTATGACGTATGTGCTACCTAGACCTACTGATCGGTTTGAAGTCGGTGCCAAGCCCGCTCGTGTCTGCAATGTGGTGGGAGCGGACTTAGCCTATCTTCTACCTATTACCATGGACAAATATGCTATTACCATTGGGCTTGGCACCGACTTCGAAACGATCAGTAGGTAGCACATACGTAGGTTATTTTTAACTTTTTAGTGTAGTGCATTTTTGTGTGTTTTGAAATCGGTTTTAATTTTTTGCTAAAATTTTATTTATTTTTCGCTTTTAAGTGGGTCGGTTTATAATTTATAAGGACTGTAATATTTGAAGAGTTCCCTCGATTCGAACTTTCGATCGATTCGATTCTGACTTCATGACAATGGGACCACCTCGGCAGTATACCCTTTTAAACAAAAAAAGGATTATTCAAATCTGTCCAGCCGTCTTCGAGTAATCGCGTAACAAACATACAAAAAAAACAACATACAGTCGAATTGAGAACCTCTTCCGTATTAGAAATCGGTTAAAAAATGCTTATCTTCATGAGCACAGTAGTTTTGTATATCTACGTAGTAAATCTTAAGAAGCAATGATATTTTATTGACGACCCGATTGGCGCAATGGTTAGCCTGCCCGCTAATCAAGAGTTTCCGGGTTCGATTCCCGGTTGGGGTGGACTTAGTGTGATGAACACAGGGTTCCATTTTTCAGTCTGGGTGTATATATGTATATATATCTATAGTATAATATATATGTAACAATATGTGTAGTATATACCACGTTTGCTTGGTATCCACGACACAAGCTTATAGCTCACTGTGGGATCAAGTAGATCTGTGTGTTGTGAAGTGGATTATTATTATTATTATTTGTTTCTAAGGGATGAACTAAAAACTACAGTATTCCTGAGTGATATTGGATACTTTCATCTCGGTATTCCCAGACCACTCTGAGATTAACGAGAGTAAAACTCTATAGGGGAGGGATAAAACTAGTCTTATGTAAAGTACTAAAACGAGACACAATCTTACTATAGAGCTGTGTTAGCGAGAGAATGGCTAAATTATCTCCCGCGACTTACTTTACTGCCGTTAAAGGTGAATCCCTTATTGTATATTTTAGTTAATAGCTCACTAACACGGCACCGAAGCCTCCGTGGGGAGCTGTTGTGCCTTCATTAGGTTTCTAAGTTCCCCTATGTCGGTAAAATCTCGATGTTGCCAACGTAAAATAATAGAACGACAAGAACGAAAATCTTTAGCGTAGCTTGTGCCAGAAGTTATTTGGTAGAATAGCTCTGCGTCACGCCAGGAAAAAGCGTTTGAATCGAAACGTTCAGTTTTGTCCGGCGGCGTTCGAATTGACGATAGCATATTGTCTGTGACGGTGGTAAAGCGCCGAATTGCACACTCGCGCGGGTGAAGCCGCGGGGCGCAGCTAGTTAACTAATAGTCATTAGCGGGTTCGAACGGAAAATTATAACTATCGTAAACGACATCCAATTAATATTTCCACCGCGCTAATTTACAATAACTATGGCTCATTCGAATTATATTTAACACGCGTAGTTACGTTCACATAAAATTTCATTAGCGATATAATCTGCCTTCACGTTTAAGCCTAAATCGGCCATGTTTGCGGGTTAAGCGTAGAAACACTCACACCCCATTTGAGATCTTACCTCTTTAGCAATAAGAGCGAATGTCGTATGAAGCTCAACGTGGGATTGTTGCAAATTAACCACTATGGTTGCTATAGTGGATTAAATAATGATTTATGTGGAGGCCTTTTTCTTTATAAGCGAACTAGCTGTGCCCCGCGGTTTCACCCGCGTTAGTTTCGGAGATCCCGCGGGTATTCCGATATATAAGTACTTACTACCCGATAGTTTTCTGTGCCTACCCGTGACAACGTGTAGGTAGTATTCAAAATTTGATGTATAGTTTTTTCCGCGTTAATTTCGGAATTCCCGTAGGAATTCCTTGTCCTTTTCTGTACAACGTGTATGCAAAATTTCGTGGTGATCAGTTGAGCCGTTTAGCTGTGAAAGTGTAACAAACAAACAAACAAACTCACTTTCGCATTTATAATATTAGTAAGGATACGCAGGCGTTGGACGTAGATGTTAGTGGGTCATTTTATAGCGCGAAGTTCCATAAATATGTTTCGTGATTCAACAATTTCGATTCTATTATACCACTGACCCTCATCTCACAGGTTTTTGCCTAGTTTGAGAGTCAGGGGACATAATCTCATGTTGCCCCAATACAGCCATGTAGAATTAAGTTTAATGTCTGTATATGCTGTCTTTTTGTACTGGCTTTTGCAAATAAATATTATTATTTATTATTATTATTATTATAAAATATAATACACTGGTTCAAGATCGTGTTTTTTTTTCTGAGTAAATCCGACAGACTTTACCTTTCCCGTTTTACCGCGATATTTTTTTTTTCTTATATTCTTTCGTAACCAAAAAAAAAACAAAAAAAGAATACCGTCTAACCATCGTTTGAATCGTGAATTATATGTACGATATACAAAAATTCCACAAAAAAAAAACTTTCAGTTTTTCCATAATTATTCAATGTTCCGGAAAACTTTTCCAATTTTTCTTTCCTTAAAAACGTTAGGCTTATTATTACGAATATTTTATAACAAAAAATAATAAAAAGTACTATTATTATCCTTCTCTATACCCCTGACAACGTTTATGCGTAATTTTATGACGGTCAATTGAGTAGTTAGTGTGAAAACGTAACAAACAGACAAACATAGACATATTTTATAGTCCTACTAATATTATAAATTTGAGTGGATGTTTGGATGTTTGTTACTCAATCACGCAAAAACGGCTGAACGGATTTGGTTGAAATTTAGCATGCACGTTGTCAGGGGTACAGAGAAGGACATAGGGTACTTTTTATCCCAGAATTCACTTGTTTTAACCACTTATTGGTGATTATTTCTAAGAAAATAAAGCCATTGGAAAAAGTTTAAAGAAAATATATTAGAGCTTCATAAGGAACGTCAACAAAAGAATGTGTATAATTTAAATTATCGGAACATCAGTGTTCTCATTATAAAAGTTTACCAAAGACTTTTAACAAATTCCCGCGGGAACTCCGAAATTACCGCGGGTGAAACTGCGGGGCACAGCTAGTATTTTATAAATTGTACGAAATGTCAAATGGATACACTGAAATTGCCGGAACCAGGCGTTCCAGCACCGGATGTTATATAAGTATTGGGGGAAGATCTTTAATATAGATTAAATATCTTTTGTGTAAACACCGACGAGGTTAAGAGGTGGGTTAAACCTTAATTTACCGAGGTGTTGCCAGCTCGAGGGCGCTCTCATAAACCGCCTCCTATAGACCCTTGGCCATTGAGCCAAGTTCCCGAGACATAAATAATATACTAGGTGAGGTAATGAAGTTTTAGCATCCTCATCTGAAATAATGGTGCCATCGTCTGTCTGTATATTGCAAAATATTTAAAAAGAGAAATTGATAAAATTGTCTTATAATGGGCATGTTGACAATTTTTTTTTTGTGGATTAGTAAAGAATATTGAACAAGTATTTTTTATTTTTTTACGAAATCAAAAAATAACGGCGATACATTGAGTTGAAATTTCGCGTGACGTCACTATTCGGACAGTTAGTATGGCGGTTTTATCGGTTAGTGACGTCACGACCTACTCACCCTAAACTTTAAAGCGCTTTATCTTTGTATGTTTTAATTTATTTGAAAAAGCAAAAAATACGTGTCTATTGTTTTTTATTTTCTAACTGACGGACTAATTATAATTTTGATTTTCAAAAGAAGTCAACATCCCCATTCAGAGATTGGGAGCTATCCTGTGGCTCGATTTCATGTTTGTTTTTTGATCAATGTACAAATCGAAATGATAACCACAGACTTTACAGAAAAGGAAAACATCGTGGAGAAATTGCACTCTCATCTTCTAAGATACGTATTTAAAAAAAAAGTGTCCCACTGGTTTTATTATGAAATGCTAAAAACAATATTTTCATAGCATTCTAAAATATATCAATATTTCAACAACATAAGAAAAGTATATCAAAAAACAACCAGAATTGACCGTTTTTTTTAAATTTTTGTTTACCTAAATTTGTACACCCCATTTTACTCTATTGTCCTATCAATTTCTTTTTAAACATCTTTTAGAAAATGGTGATAAATATTTTGTCACTAGTTGTACCCCGCAGTTTCACCCACGGTAGATAATTTCGGAGTTCCCGTGAAAATTTCGGAATAAAAATACCCCATGTTACTCAGCACTATCGTAGCTTCCTATAAGTGAAAGAATTTTCATAATCGGTTCAGTAGATCTAGAGATTACCACAACGTCACAAACTCCAACTCGCAATACTTGACTACTTTTTTTTTCTAAATTCTATTTAGTCCATCAGTTAGACAGTAAAAAAAATTGAATTTTTTGCCTTTTTAAATTAATGAAAATATACCTGCATAAAGCGCATTAAAGTTTAGGAGGGGGGGCTCGTAACGTCATACGCAGGTAAAAACTGCGCCTGCTTGTGACGTCACGCGACATTTCGACTCAACGTATCTCCGTTACTTTTTGTTTGCGTGAAAAAAGAAAAATACACGTGTCTAATATTTTTTATGAATCTACAAGACGGACTAAAAACAAAATTTTTGCCAAATAGCCTATTCACAAACTCACAAACTTTAGCTCTTTATAATATTAGTATAGATAATAGGGCTGTGGACTACTTTTGAAAATCAAAATTCTAAGTCCGTCAGTTAGAAAATAAAAAAAACAATAGACGCGTATTTTTTGCTTTTTCAAATAAATTAAAATATACAAAATAAAGCACATTAAAGTTTAGGATGAGGAGGTCGTGACGTCACTAACCGCAAAAACAAACAGTTTGTATGGCGAACTGCCAGAATAGTGACGTCACGCGAAATTTCAACTCAATATATCGCCGTTATTTTTTGATTACGTTAAAAAAGAAAAAATACGTGTCCAATATTTTTTTTAATAATCTACAAGACGGACTAAAAAATAAAAATTAGTCCACATGCCCATTAATGTGTTATACTTAGCAAATTTACAAACCACAGATATCTCCGCGTCGCCAAGCGAAACCGGGGCTATTCCCTATTATCAACTACCTATATAATATCTACTATAATATAATACGTATGTATTCATGATATTATGAAGGTTGGATTTATATAAAACGTTGCAGCACCATTTGTTGTCGCGTGGCGCTCCTAATGAATTCTATTAAGGGTTGTTTTTGTCCCCGAGCGAGGTAAAAGGCGAACCCTTTCAGGTCGCCACTTAAATGCAGGGTGTAGGGTACACAAATACATCCTAACTAATATTAAAGATGCGAAAGGGAGTTTGTTCGTTGCGCTTTCACGGCTAAACGGCTCAAACGATCACCACGAAGTTTTGCATACACGTTGTCAGGGGAACAGAGAAGGACCTGAACTACCTTTTATACCGGAATTCGCGCGGGAACTCCAAAATTACCGCGGGTGAAACCGCGGGGCATGCAGCTAGTATCTGTGACACCGTAATAATTACGCGTATGTGTTCGAGGTATAAAAATGTCTATATATTCCATTAGTTAGGCAATAAAAAAAAAATAAAAAAATTTAGTTACGTAAAATAAATAAAAATACGTGTCAACTTGGCTAATCCCGCTGCAGTGGTCGGAATTGTGTTTTTAAGATGCGCGTTATGGGCAAGGAATGTTGCTGGTCATAGAGAATAAGGCCCCTGTTGGCCACGGCTTTACTCGCGGTAATTTCGGAGATCCCGCAAAAATTCTGGGAAAAAAATTACCCTATGTCCTTTTCTGTACCCCCGAGAACGTGTATGCAAAATTTTATGATGATCGGTTGAGCCGTTAAGATGTGAAATGTATAAATAACTAAGTAAGGAAACCAGAGTTAATACAGTATTTAAATATTAAGTTACTTATACAGAATGACTTATCCATCTATCTTATGAACTCAAAATATTATATTATAATTTCATTTCCCAAGTGACAAAGTTTTCGAATAAGCTGTCTTCTTTAACTTATAAACCGCAAAAGGAACTTAGTTCAGTAATAACAACTTTTATCACTTCTCCATTCTTTGTTTATTAAAAACTTTATAGGGCTAGACAGTAGGCTGTTTAACTTTTATGTTTTATAGGGCCTAGGCTTGTTATAACACCTACAGTCTGTCAAGTTTCATAATAATAGCTTGTAAGTGAACTTTATTTCTGTTGAATAAATTTTAAATGGTTTTCCAATAATGATATCCTGTATCAGAGCTCAACTTCTAGGCAGTAGTATTCGAGTTTCGCAATATCTATTACCACAGAGTAAGGATAGTAGGTACCTGATAATAACAAGCAAATAACAAGCGAGCGAAAGTAATTAGCGAAAACAATTAAAATTAAAACAAATGAATCACGATTGGTCACGATTTTATAACGTTTCATAGACAGACCGATGAATTTACTGGCTCCATTTATATTGGAGTAGGTAATTTTTAGGTGAGTTTTATCTCGGGATTCCCGCGGTAACTCCGAAATTAATGTGGGTGAAACCGCAGGGAACAACCATTACTTCTCACGTGTAGTTTAACTAAACTTATTTAGTTTAACACTAATTTACATGGCTAAACTCCGCTCACGCGCGCCCTGCGCAAAAGCCAGTGAAAGCCAGTTCCCATCCCCATTCCAGTTCGGCAACGCACCTGCATGCCTTCTGGTGTTGCAGATGTCTATGGGCGGCGGTAATCACTTACCATCAGCTGTACCACTTGCCCGTTTGCCCCCTATGACATAAAAAAAAGTTAGATACCTACATTCTTTGTGGTACCTTTTAAGTAAGCCTTTAAATGTTATTATATTATGCTTAAATCGTCATATAATTGCATCAGGTTAGCCTGTAAAGATTATATGTTTTTTTGAAATAAATAAATAAAATTAAAAAATAAAAATAGTGGTAATTTCATTTGATTTCACTAAAGTATGCCAAAACGGTTAAAAATTAACGGCTTACCTAAGTAGGTATAACGAAAATGAAGTTTTTTTTTAATTTATTACCAGCTAGTACCTACCTATTTACCTACTATAAGTAACGTAAAACGTTTTATTTTATAATCTGTGGCACAAATAAAAGTCAAAGTCAATAAAAGTCAAATAAATGTGTCAAAGAGATAAGATAAGAGGGAATCCCACAGGGATTCTAACACAAGCCAGGTGGCATAATCTTTCAAAACGGGCGCGTGTAAGCTCCAAATCCGCACGATAAGATCCGAATGTAACAATATAACGTTAATTAAAATTAATTTAATTTTATCCCATCGCCATCTGTCGCTCTTGACATCGCACCCTACTACGGAAATTAGAATCGAGAAAGAAAGAAATAAGCAGCATCTTCCCAAAAAAACTAGTCATAAAAAATAAATTACCTTGAATTTTGATAGATACCAAAATTAGGGGTTCTTACCGCTCTTGTTAATAAACTTAAATCTACACAACTATTTTCGCACCAGTTTAGTCTTATACCTTTTTCTTTTTTATTCTTGATTTAGGCATAGTTTTTTTTTTTTTTTTTACCGTGCGATCGCGCGATAATTCCTCTTGTTTGAGTTAAAAATATATTACGTATAAAACCATAGGTTGTAAGGTGAAGTTCGCTTCCTAGGCAAAGTCTTGGTCTGGATACACGAAATGGCGGCCAATGGTTGTAGCAGCCAAAAACGCGTGCGTCTGCACTTCTTCCGTCCAAGTCTATTCGAGTTTTGTCACTTAACACTCGATACTTTGACTAATTAATGACAAGTGTCAAAAGAGTACAGAGTTCGAATGTATATCTATATATATCTTCGATCGGCCACCTTAAATAATTGCCTAAATCATTGATATAAACTTAAACTTAATAACATAACATAACTTTTCTAATTTTATTGCCAATCTCTTTAGAATATGGACAAATATTAAAAAAATATTTATACAAAAAACTTATTTCTTGGCCCTGACATATACACCTAAAAGCGTTGGGCATAAAGCGCTTATTAGACTTTGCAGTTTCAGGGCACCAATTTAGAATGCTATACATTGGATACAATTCAGTGAGTGTGAGAGAGAGAGCGATCACACTACACTAAATTGTAACCTAAACCTGTACTCTAGGGTACATTTTAATTTAGTGTGATTACTCGCTCTCTCTCTCACTCACTGATTCTAAATCGGAACTAACTTAGAAACTTCGATTACACCTTCCGATTTCCTAGATTAGTGTCTGCCAAATTGTTAAGTCTAATAAGCGCTTTACACCGCAGCGTGTGAGTACACTTTGTTATTCTCACACGAAACTCACCTCGTTTCTTCGCCAATAGTAAGGGAGCTTACATATCGTTAACATGAATTAATTAAATATTTAAACGCTTAGTTGCGCTCAGGGTTGGCCTTACGTGGCTTCTGCGCGAGATTACGTTCTGGCAATAGCTGTAACAGCCTATACGAGCCGTTTAGGAAACAATAAGATACCTATTTTGCCAAATAACGCTTATTGCCGCTAAATCGTTCCTCGCTACAATATAATATGGATTCGTCAGTTATGTCTGTAATATTTCTGTTTATGCCTAATACGTTAAACGAGGGATATATTCAAAGCTAGGATAATTTATGCTTAGGTACAATGTAATCACTGCATATTTTAAAACAAATTCCTCCGCCGCGTCTGTCTGTATGTTTGCGATAAACTCAAAAACTTCTGAAAGGATTTTCATGCGATTTTCATCAAAAGATAGAGTGTAGGTTTAGTCATATAATTCGTGTAAATCAGTTGAAATATACTCGTAACGATAGTTCTTGTATGTATGTGTCGGAATAAGTCCATTAAATTTTGCATGTTGTCAGGAGTACAGAGAAGGAAATAGGGTAGGTTATCTTCCAGAATTCCCGCAGGAACCCGGCGTTTACGCGGGTGAAATCGCGGAGAACACCTAGTATTATTTATATATGAACGAACCGGCCAAGTGAAGTGACCGTGTTGGAATTATATACAAAAATTAATTACAGAGTTGTATTGTACTTGGTTAGTAGTACCAATTCCCCTTCCTACAACCATCAGTATAAAAGTCGTGTGATGTAGCCAATGCCTGCCTCCCTTACTACTCTCCTTTTGTGTCAGGATATAGACGTGTGTAACTCAAGTGTGAATGAGCAAATACATACGTATAATCTTTGTTCAGTCTATACGTTTTCTTTCTTTCACATAACAAAATTTCAATAGCGTACCTATATACAGTGAAGGGTTTTATAGTCAAGTAGTTCGACTCAACTTCTTTAGCTACTTCGGTACAGCATTTAAAATTCAAAATTAACAAATGAAAGATGCAACACCATTACATGATCTATTCCATCATCTAAATTAGGTACCGACCCGTAACTTTATTCCAAATCGGTGTTCGTTAATATGATTCCGCCTGTGCCTATGAATCTCAAACCCCCCTTGACAACTTTTTGTATCGAGATAAAAGATCTATGTCGCAAAGGTACTGTTGTTTTCTGTCAGTGGAATAATTTTTAGGGATATGTTTCAATAATTGCTCTTTAAGTAGAAACAAACACAATATTTCATTGTTCAAGGTATGGATCTTCGGAAACGTGTGGTGCTCTGTATGGCTGGCGGTCGACGTTTGGATGTGCACAGCCTCCATCCTCAATCTCTGCGCCATATCCCTGGACAGATACGTGGCGGTGACCAGGCCTGTCAGCTACCCTAGTATCATGAGCAGGAAGCGAGCGAAAGCCCTTATCGCAGGCCTGTGGGTACTGTCTTTCGTCATTTGTTTCCCACCACTGGTCGGCTGGAAGGACAAAAAAGTGAGTATTGATTGTTTTTATTGCTTCCTCACTGACTCATAAACGCCCATCCTTGAGCCAGAAACATAAAATTTGGACAGTAGTTGTATAAATTGAAGTACAAATTGAAGCTCATTCTCCAAGGGGGTGAAATAGGGTGTCTCTATAGAGAGAGAACCAAAAATAAAGGTCTATTGATTTGAAGTTTAGCACACGTAGGTACTCTTACATTAATTGGTAACAATTGGACCGATGCTGGAGTGAAATAAATAGTGGTTAATTTTTATGCTACTGCTCCACCTGCGTATTAACGCGTAAATTAGTGCGCTAATTTAGGCATTACGTATAGATGTGGCCAACATTTTAACGGGTTAACTTACTAATATTACCATCAACGTTAACGTTAGACATTAACATCAACGTTAACATTAACGCAAGTGGAGCAGTAGCATTAAAAATATCTATACTGATTAATCAATGTTCAGTTGAAACTACCGAAGTCAGAATTTCTCTTTAGCGACGTAAAGACCTACAAAAGGTTTCATAGGTACCCATACAATTTGGAATTCCATTCTATCAATTATTCACAGACCTAAATTACGCGGAACTATTTGCATAGACCTAATATCTCTGATTGTCTTCCAGCCTGAAGATAGTGAACTCAAAGATGGCTGGTCGCCCAACCCTCCCTGCCCTTGGACCTGCGAGCTGACGAACGACGCTGGCTACGTCGTTTATTCAGCTTTAGGATCCTTCTACATCCCAATGTTTGTAATGCTATTCTTCTATTGGAGGATTTACAAGGCTGCCGTCAGAACTACCAAGGCTATTAACCAAGGATTCAGGACTACTAAAGGTGAGTTGGACATAGATAAGCAATAGTGTGTTAACCCACACTGGAGAAATTTTGAGTAAATCGTGTTCTAAAAGTAGGACCGCCATTTTGTGTTAACATTTTTTATGTTCAATATTTAGTTACATATTTAAGCAATGTAATAAGGTAAACATATAATTAAAAAATATTCCCTAACTCTCAATAAATCGTTCTGAATCAATAACTTTATTTTGTGGGTTAACATCATGGACCAATTAAATTAAAAAAATAAAGTTTAATTGGTCCATGGTTAACATGTTATTGCTTATCTGCGTCCAGTTACGCTTAAGCGTTTATTATAATTTACAATTTGTCAGATAACAATTTAGGAAATCGAAAGGTGTAAACGTTGGTTCCAATTTAGGTTCGGTGAGTGAGAGAGAGAGAGCGAGTGATCACACTACTCTAAATTGTACGCTAAAGTAGTGGATATATGGTACAATTTAGAGTGGTGTGATCATTCGTTCTCTCTCTCTCACTCACCGATCTGAAATTGGACACCTTCCGATTTCCTAAATTGGTGTGGTGTCTGACAAATTGTAAAGTGTAATAAGCCTTTTACAATACAAGAAAGATTTGGGTGATCATACGTATAAGTTTTCGACAGGGTAAGTTTGTAATGTCTTTGGTTATACCCATGAATAGATGGAGTAGGTGCTTATTCAAATTGAAGTCACGTCTGCAACTAAAATAAAATCGTTTTAACTACAAACGAGTGCAGTTAGGGAGTTAGAATGCAGCTCGGAGTTTCTCCTTGCTTGAGCCTATTATATTATCTGTGCTTCAGCTCTATGCAAAATAAAAATAATAAACAATACCCACTGCAAAACCACATTGTTCCAGCTCCCGCTGTGTTGAAATCCTTTACAAAAACCCACTGAGCTGTGAACCGGAGAAAACTCTGTAGGCGCCTCAGACCAAATAAAAACTAAAGACGGAACGTCTCGAACAACGAAGTGAAGCCGGTTAATGCGTATGCATGTGGTGATTAGGAAAGTGTATGGATTTGCTAGGTTTACGTACTGGTGATAAGTGATTCCATGCTGTTTTTTTTATTTTTTGACCGTTGACGACACAATATGACATTTTTTTTAACTTAATGGGCATGTTGACTAATTTTTTTTTTAGTCCGTCTTGTAGATTATTAAAAAATATTGGACACGTATTTTTTCTTTTTTTACGTAATCAAAAAATAACGGCGATATTTTGAGTTGAAATTTCGCGTGACGTCACTATTCTGACAGTTTGTATGGCGGTTTTGCGGTTAGTGACGTCACGACCTCCTCATCCTAAACTTTAATGCCCTTTATCTCTGTATTTTTTAATTTATTTAAAAAAGCAAAAAATACGTGTCTATTGTTTTTTTACTTTCTAACTGACGGACTAATTAGAATTTTGATTTTCAATAGTAGTCAACATCCCTATTGTTGCATCACCTCCATTAGCGGAAGAAGCTCAAACTAAGGTGTGGTGTCTTTTTCTTGTAAGTGTGTGCGTGTTTCTGTGTACGTGCACGGCGATGGTGTCTTTTTCCGGGCTTCACTTGTTCGTTCTACGCGTTCCGTCTTTAGTTTTTATTTAGTCTGAGGTAGGCACCTGGAATGTTGTAGTATTTTTTTGTGCAGTAAAAAACATTATCCCAAGAGCAGAAGCTTTGTTTTTCCTGTCTATTGAAGATGATAAATGTTTACAATGAATCTCCTGTGAGAAATTAAAAACCTAGTGCTCTAGTTTCAGAGACTACATTTTAATTAAACTTCCTATTTCATAATTATATTTTCTTGACGACTTCTAGAGCAGCGGCTATTGATAAAAGTTGTGATTGAAACCTATAATATTTAATTAATTAATTTCGAATTTACAAGCATCCTGTTTATTTAGGTATATTTAATTTAAATATTAAACTGTCATATTAGCTTTTTCTTTGTTGTTATTTTAAGTTTTTAAAGTTTAGATAGCGTCTTATGTTGAGGTTTGCTCCCCGAGTCGAAATAACCTCAATATGTGAGAATCAAGCGATTACTTGTTGCTTGAGCGGGGTAAAACAAAATGGCTACTATATCCGGTAGGTAGGTACTCTACTCTAGCAATGGACGATGCACTCGTTACTGCTTCTACCCTGAAGAAGTAGCAGGGAATAATAGTATGATTTGTCCGTTTACTAATATGGTGTTGTAAAGCCCGCTAAGCGCGAGAATCTTGTGAGAATTCGAGAATCTTGTGAGAACGCGAGAAAACCACGAGAAACGGCGGAGAACATCGACTCCACATTCACGTTCTTGTGGTCTTTCTCGCGAGATTCTCGCGTGAATGTGGAGCGGGCTTAAGTCAGAATGAATTATTTTATTTTATTTATTTTACTTTATTTGGAAAATCAACACACTGTTAAAAATTATGTAATTTTACATGAAAAAAATTTACATAAACCTGTAGAAAGTGCCCAAAAAAATGTAAAAGTAAATAAAATTGTGGCAAAGTACATAATTTTCGTTTATTTTACATATTTTCTTCGAAATTTCATATTTTTTTGTAATTTCAGTGTAAATTTATGTAATAGTAACTAAAATGTGTTTAATTACAGAAATATTTGTATTTTTACACATGGGTTTGGGTTTCCACAGGGGCAATACATAAAAAATATGTAACTTTACTTTAAAAATGTGTAAAATTGCCAAAATAGAACTTGATGTTACATAAAATCTGAAAAAGTACGCAATTATGTAATTTTACTTTGATTATAAGTAGAATTCAGGAAAATCGTCATTAAAATTAAAGAAAATATAGGTAAATCTAACCAAAGTTTGTGTAAATTGACTCAGCATTGTGATTTACACAATGAAACAGTAATTTTACCAATCAATAAAGTAAAGTTGATGTAATTTGTCAGAACAATGTGATTTCACACATGCAGCTACAAAAATATAATGAACATTTGAGTGTCAAACAAAAAAGCCGATTACAGATTTTCGCACATGGGTAGTGGAATAATAAAAAAAACATCAATTGCTCAATAGGCAGCAGCAACTTACATAGTGGGAACTAAGTACTAGCTGTCCCACGCGGTTTCACCCGCGATAATTTCGAAGTTCCCGCGGAATCGTTCCATACAAACTTTGCAACCCCCTTTCATCCCCTTAGAGGTTGAATTTTCAAACATCCTTTCTTATCAGATACCTACGTCATACAAAGAACACGCTTTCTAAGTTTCAGGTCTCTACGATCAGCGGTTTATGCTGTGCGTTGATCCATCAGTCATTCAGGACAAAGCATTTTATATGATTTAGATTTAGCTTGAAAGTGGTCACAAACTAAATGTTACCGAATTTAAATTAAACTAATGAGTTTCCACCACAACGCTTCGTCTGTCTCCGACATTATACAAAATATAAACCGTTTATAAACGAACGAATTATACAAATTGCTCGTGATATAACAAGGTGTTACGGAAAGGTGTAGTTATATTTGAAGATTGTGATCTGGCAATCTTATACAACAATTTGACCATGGTATTTAGCTCAAAACCTTACTTCAAAATTTCATAACCAATATAGTAATTATTTTTATGTACCACTTCCGCAATAAAATAAAGATGACGTCACATCACCGGCCGGTAGGTCATAAACTGGTTACAAGTGACGGGTTCAAGATCATTTGATGCTATTTATCACCGCTGGAGTGCAGAGAAGTTAATAACAGCAAACGTAGAGAATTTGAGGAAAGTTTATTTCTTGGTACATACCGGTTCAGTTGCTAGTGTCAAATCATTGCAGACGATAACGTGAACACGATCGTCAAATATGACTACACCTTTCTGTTACAATCCTGTAGATGTTACGGACAAAATGATTAACCGCGCGGTCAATGTAAAGAACGAATGGAAAATCAGGCCAATATTTAATTTTAGGTTAGGTTGTGAATGAGTACGAGTCTTGTGCATAAATGAAAGGGTTCCTATTATATTTAACTGACAGAAGTCGGTCACTTTGTCTGTCCGGATCAGCCTGGTTAATTTAATATTTTGATTAGTTATTAGGCATATTTTTTGCTGCATTATGTACCTACTTATCATATATTTTTGTCATGTTACAAAACTCCCCGGGCATTGTACTTGTGATTTATAACCTAACTGTATACTTCGCAGTTTCACCCGCGGTAATTTCGGAGTTCTCGCGGGAATTCTAGAACAAAAAGTACCCGATGTCATTCTCTGTACCTCTGACAACGTGTATGCAAAATTTCATGATGATCGGTTGAGCCGTTAAAGCCGTTTAATTGTCTTCATTTGTGTTGTTCTGTATGTGTTCATTTGTGTTGTGTTTCTTCTTGCTTAAATAAATCTTTCTTTATCTTTATCTTTATCTTTATCTAACAAACAAACAAACTCACTCTCGCATTTATAATATTGTTAGGATAAAATTGATCAGGGCCCTTATTCACTATGAACATAACACGCCGCGTTAAGATAAGACGCCACAAAAATTGTTCTTCTCTCGCAATAAAAGGAGTATCACTTTAAAAAAATTGCTCATTTAGGTACAACGTGTGTTATGGCATACAAAATATTTATTTCTAATATTTTGGCATCTGGAGAGGTCGAAATTGTGTTTTTAGGATGCGCGTTATTTATTTATTTAAAACAAGAAAGGCTTACAGTGTTATGGGCAAGGAATGTTGTTGGTCATAGAGAATAAGGGCCCTGCACATTAGAATAAAAGTGGGTGAGATCAATGAATGTGAGGAGTTGTGGATTATTACAGGAGGCAAAGGCTTCGGTAACCGTTTCGACGACAACCGCTTGACGCTGCGGATCCACCGAGGCCGCGGGTCAGCGAGGCCGCACGGGTCGCCTCTATCCAACGCGTCCAACCACTCCACTAGCACCTCGCTCAGTGCCTCCCCTGAGAGATTGAGAAGGTAATTTTAGCTAAATACAATGGGCATGGTGACTAAATTAAATTTTTAGTCTGTCTTGTCAATCAAACAATGAACAAATTTAAAGCCTGTGTAAAGAAAATACTCGATAAAAATGCTTATTATAGAGTCTCGGATTACTTACTTATCTTGATGACAAAAAAGCTCGGGACTGAGATCGTTGCATTTCATTCTTATTTTAAAAATAAAAAAAGCAAAAAATACTTGTCTATTATTTTTTTTCTACCTAACTGACGAACTAAATAAAATTTTGAATTTAAGGGAATAAAAGTTTATTTGACGGAAATATAAAAAAAAATAGTACAAAGTGATAAAATAAGCATGGTACCGAAAAGGCAACCACAGAGAAAATAGTATACCAACTAGAGAGGTCATGTGAGCGGGGCGGGTACACCACAGTTGCAAAGAAAGAGCAAATGCTCTAATTTTCTCAAAAAATTCTTTCCCAAGTATATATACACGATATTCCCAAAACTGAATTTTGAAAAAAAAATACAAAATTACGTATCCAATTGGCGTTTAATACATTTCATTACGTTTTTGTGAGTATTAACAGTTGTGTGCGAAAATCACCCGGCGACACTGGTTTTCATTGTTTTCATACTAAACGAGTTGACATAAAATTGACTAAACATCAACTCGTTTTGTGGGTACTTTAATTGGTGACTACCGCTTAAGTTGCTTTATTGGTTTTTCCTGTAGTTCCATATCTGAAATAATGATTTTAAGAATATGGTCCAGCATGAAATTTTCTGGTGGTCAGATCAAACCAATCTTATATTATTGAAAAAAAAAATGCCATGTCTGCTCTTCGAAAGCATTTAAAAGCAAAACGAAGATTGGGGTACACAAATTATCTAGATGAGCGAACTGAATTTTCCAAACGCAAACAAGCATTCAGACGTCTGAAAGGATTATGTTTATTTGAATTTGATTGGTAAAACCTCTTTTTTATTTATCTATCTCACTATGAACAGATTTTCCGAATGATAAAAATACAATAATAAGTAAAATATTTTCTGTCCATTACTAAAGATAAGCGTTTCAATAGTAGAAGTTT
The DNA here is from genome assembly GCA_907165275.2 of Zygaena filipendulae. Classification (NCBI taxonomy): domain Eukaryota; kingdom Metazoa; phylum Arthropoda; class Insecta; order Lepidoptera; family Zygaenidae; genus Zygaena; species Zygaena filipendulae. The sequence goes on along the minus strand of OU015673.1, from coordinate 8,095,725 downwards.
AATCTAAAAATAAAATTCGAAGAAATATTCAAAACTAGCTGTGCCCGCGGTTTCACCCGCGCGAAAGGTTTTTATACAACAACTTCTTTTTCCCGACATCCGATTTCAATGAAACAAAGCCTATATTATGTAGCTTCAGGCTAAGCTTAATCTACCTGTGAAAACCGCATGACAATATGTTCGGTAAATTTGGAGATTATCGCGAACAGACAGACAGACAGACAGAAAAGAATTTTAAAAACTTTTTTTGTGCTTGGTTACTCTTCTTTTATCACCCCTCTCAATTTTAGGTAAAAATATTCAATGTACAGAATCGCAAATTCTACTCTTTTATTAAGTATAGTATATAGATAGCCCAGAGTTACGAAACTATATATAAAATTTAAATAGACGCCTCTTTTCCAGGCATTCCAGCGCGAGACGAGCGCACGAGAAAGTGAAAATATCCGTGTCGTACCCATCATCCGAGCAAATATGTCCGGCGATAGAGAACTCCAGGTCGCCCAGCCGATCCCCCAGCCCTTCACTTTACGCCGTTCACTACGAGAGGGACGGCAGAGAGCTGACAGAAAGCCGGCTGAGAGTGCGCCCCCCTCACCATCTGACCCCCCACCCGTTATACGACGAGTTTGATGACAAACCGAGGACCGCAAGGCGAATGGGCAAAAGAAACATAAAAGCCCAGGTAACGGAAGCTGTTAAACTCCAGGTTTATGATCGGGTACCGCGTAATGTTAGGGCAGTCTGTAAAAGACAAAACCCTTCGAGTGAAGATGTAATAAAAGATCTTAAATTTGATTGGGTACCTCCAAGGTACATTAGCATTGTCACTGAACCAAAAAAAAAAGGTTGTAATTGAAGCTTTACTTTATCTGTTTTACGAATTAGGTAGGTACTATTTAAAAGATTTAGATCGTATTCACTAGTTTGTGTTCATATCGAGAAAAAATAGTTTTAATTTATATTAGGAGATTCCGCGGCAGCCCTGAAATCCACGCACACGCATCAAGTAGATATACTCTATAGTTCTACAATATATGAAGTATATTCTACAGTATAAGTTTTCTGATTAACTTATCAAAGTCCAGCTGAAACTACTAAAGCTAGAACCATGAAAGAACAGTAGTTTTCTTTACAATAGTTATGTATAGGGAACAAAACCAAGAAACTTGTTTTTTTTTATAAAGAAAGCTCTACATGACCGCCATATTTTTATCAGCGATTTGTATTCCAACACATACAATAGAAAGACTATAATGTATATCTGGTTGCAGGTGAAACGCTTCAGAATGGAGACCAAGGCAGCCAAGACCCTTGGAATCATAGTCGGTGGGTTCGTCTTCTGCTGGCTTCCATTCTTCAGCGTGTACGTGGTCCGCGCTTTCTGCGGCGAGTGCGTCACGCCAATTGTTTTCTCTGTCCTGTTCTGGCTGGGGTATTGTAACTCGGCCATAAATCCGTTGATTTATGCGCTGTTCTCCAAAGATTTTAGGTAAGATTTTTTTGCTTGACAACAACCAGACAACGTATCAATATAGGTTAGACGGAAATGAGTAGGTACTTAGGTCGGACATTGAACTTTATAAAACAACTCATTCACTTTTGTCCCACAGCGCAAAAAATTTAGAGTATATAGACCTCATAGTACCAGGTTTACAGGGTATAATAGGATCGTGCCCCACAATACCAGGCTTTCAGAGCATATAGACTTGTGCCCCACAGTTTGAGATTTTCAGGGTTTATACCCCCCTTGCCAGATGGAGCAACGATCTGCGATGGCTGCTGGTAGCAATTAGATGCGGATGGCTGAAAATCGGGATAGGTGACAAACTCTTGGAGAGGCCTATGTCCAGCAGTGGACTGCTGCAGGCTGAAAATGATGATGATGATGATGAACCCTCTCCATAATACAAGGTCTTCAGGGTATATAGGCTTGTGTCCCACAATTCAAGGCCTTTAGGATATATAAGCTTGTACCCCACAGTGCAAGGCCTTCAGGATAAGCTTGTCCCTCACAGTGCAAGGGCTTCAGGGTACATAAGCTCGGGCCTTATGCTACTGCTCCACCTGCGTGTTAACGCGTAAATTAGTGCGCTAATTTAGGCATTACGTAGATGTGGCCAACATTTTAACGGATTAACTTACTAACATTACTACGCTAGACATTAACATCAACGTTAACGTTAACGCAGGTGGAGCAGTAGCATTACAGTGCAAGGCCTTCAGGGTAGATAGGCTTGTGTCTCACAGTGCAAGCCTTTCAGGGTATATACTATATAGCCCTGTGCCCCATAGTGCAAAAATTCCAGGGTATATAGGGTTGTGCCCCAAAGAGCAAAACTATCATGGTATATAGATCTGTGCCTCATGGATCAAGTCTTTCAAGGTATATAGACCTGTGCCCCACCCTTTAAGTAAGCGCTAAACCGTGGGGCACAGGCTTGTGTTCCCCAGTCTTTCGGGGTATATAAGTCTTGTGTCTCACAGTGCAATCTGGTTCCAGGTTCGCGTTCAAGCGCATAATATGCAAGTGTTTCTGCGGTGGCGGCGGCGCGCGGCGCGAGTCCGACGGCTCGGGGCGCGCGCGCGCGTCGCACAAGTACCGCCACTCCCACTCGCTGGAGGAGCACGACCTGGCCGCCAACGGCGCCGGCACCAGCGACGCCAGGTGAGACCTGCGATCCACGGCATAAGCTGATTGGGTTTAAAAAAAATTACGTCTGTCAAGCTAGAAAGGTCAAGTCGGCAGAATCAATTGATTTTTAGGTCAAAATTTAGTGCTCATTTAGTGCTAATTTAGTGCTGAAAAAAAAATTTGGTGCTGAATAGGTGGAACAAAAATGAGAACACTGCTAACTTTTTATTAAGCTAGCAGTGTACCGTTCGTGACCGCGTTACAATACAGTTGCAGCGGAATTCGCATGGACTAATAATTTAGTGCTCAATTAGTGCTGCCATTGTAGCGAAAATTTTTTGAAAAATAATCGTTTTTGAATTTTTTTTCAAATAAAATACTGTACTAGCGACACCGGCCGGTCTAAGAGCTCAAAAACGGGAACTGATGAAATTGAAACACGTCACCATTTAGCGCTCAATTAGTGCTGCCAGTATAATAAAGAATTTTTGCAAAATATTTTTTTTTTTTTTCAATAACCTTTACTTAATTAAGCTAGCAGATTTAGCTAGCAGTGTACCTTTCGTGACCGCGTTATGATACAGTTGCAGCGGAATCCGCATGAGCTAATAATTTAGTGCTCAATTAGTGCTGCCATTGTAGCGGAAAATTTTTGAAAAATAATCGTTTTTGAATTTTTTACAATACAATACAATTATATATCCCCGCGGGAATTCCGAGTAATAATATAGTATTATAGCCTATGACACTCACAAATGAAGTGGCTATTTTTATTGGTAAAAGAATTTTTAAAATCGGTTCAGTAGATCCAGATTCCAGAGATTACCTACCCCCTACAACCTCCCCAACTTTGCCTCTTTATAAATATTAATATAGATATAATATGTAGTTTCCAAGTGAAACCAATATAGTTAATTAATTAAAATCTGAAAAAGACTTATTTTAGTACCTACAAGTGTTTGTCAACGTTTCCGCCCCCTATGAAAAAAATAAAAATCAGTTGTTTTATACAATAGGATCAACTGGACATAGATAAGCAATAGTGTGTTAACCCACACTGGAAAAATTTTGAGTAAATCGTGTTTTAAAATTTTAGCGCCATTTTGTGTCAACATTTTTTATGTTAAATATTTAGTTACATATTTAAACAATGTAACAACGTAAACACAAAATTAAAAAACGTTCTCTATCTCTCAATAAATCGTTTTGAATCAATAACTTAATTTTGTGGGTTAACGTGTTATTGCTTATCTGCGTACAACTGGAATCCGTCTCAGAATCAAACCGTGACAATCCCCCTTAACTGGGCTTAATTACTCCGCTGAAGCATAACTTAGGTGGCGCCACTAATCCTGCAGCACTTTACCGGATTGCTCCTAACTACGCGGCCTTTACTTATCAGAGATTTACCGCTCCTTTTAGTGATAATTAACTTTTTAAGAAAATAAATAAATCTAATTTCTTGCCAGCTCGCTTCTAATCTTTTTTAAATACTAGCTTGCTAGTATTCGCCTGCGGTTTCACGTGGGTTTCTGGTTTCGATAAGGTTTTTGTTTTGATGTGTCAAGATTTAGGAAAAAAATTACCTTGTAACCTTGTGAACACACTTTCCCATTCATTTTTCTCCAGTGGCCGTAACGAATAAAGTCAATTTCATTTTATTTACCTACTTTCAATTATATCATAGCCAGCTGTTACCCGCGGTTTCAGAGTTCCCGCAGGAATTCCGGGATAAAAAGTAGACTATGTCCTTCTCTGTATCCCTGACAACATGCGTACAAAATTTCATGATGATCGGTTGAGCCGTTACGGCGTGAAAGCGTAACAAACAAACTCACTTTCGCATTTATAATATTAGTAAGAATTATATAATTATTATTAAAGAACCAACGGTTCCCCGCGGTTTCACCTGCAGAATTGATTTCGGAATTACCCTTTTTCCTTTTTTTATACCCACTTGTAAATACATAGGTATACAAAATCGTGATGATCGGTTGAGTATAATAATAATAATCTTTATTTCAGAAGTCCATAGTATAGGCAAGGCGTGAAAGCGTAACATACAAACCAACAAATCAAACAAAACATTCGCATGTATAATTAGTTAGGATTTCGAAAAAATATTTATGAACATACAGGATTATGTACTTTATATGCCGCTGGAATTCCTGCGGGAAATAATAATAATAATAATAATAAAATTGTTTATTGCCATCAAAAGGGTGTACAAAAAAATAAAAATTAAACTTAGCCAATTAAATCAATCCAAATAAATAAACAAAAAATCCGAAATGAATGCAGGTGAAACCGCGTAGCACAGACAAAAGTACTCTGTGGCACAGACCACAGCACAAATCAACTAGACTTACGTCTTGAGACACAGCTAGTAACTAACAAAGATAATAAGTACAATTAAATTTTGTTACAGGTGACGCCAAACCATCCGACGGCAAAACCCCCAGTTTCAAGCGACCGTCGCGTGTGTTTAGCATATAACAATAACGGTTGTCGTTGCAGACGAAAACCAACGGACTAGAAACGGACCGTTCGATACAGCTACGTGATTAAAACGGCACATGTGAAAATAACGTCGTTATAACGAAACAGTGAAAATGTGCACCCAAACTTTGATGGTAACCTCACAGATTACTCACTCGTTATAACGAAAATACTTATACAAGTTGTGTGCCATCACAATAATTTAATTGAGAATATTGTTACTCTAATTATAGAGTAATATTGTTGTACATAGTATTTCATTGTGTATATTTATTTATGATTAATATTTGTTAAGACTGTAAAAAAAATCACCAAAAAGATCTTACGCTTAGTTATTTTTATATTAATGTTAACGTTTGTGACGGTTTTTGATTAATTGATCGTAAATAACTTATTTTATATTTAAAAATAAACTTTAAGTGCCCTCTACAGTTAAAAGAAAGATAAAAATGTACAAAGTACTTATATTACCTTGATTTATATAGATTTTTGCGGGGAAACCTTTGAGGTCTTACTTGTAAAATGAATGTCCTATAATATTATAACGTAGTATCTACCGATAATAATCCCTATCTTCTATGTTCATCCCATTTGCCAACCTTAATCAATATTTATTGTAAGTAATTATTTAATTATCAAAATTTAAAATTTACTAAACAAGCTGTTAAAAAAATTATTTACAAGATTCAAACTGAAACACAATGTTAACTGTGAGTTTGTTTTTCGTTACATTTTAAAATATTTAGGATTTGTCAATTCTCTTTGAAGTTATTACTGAAGCTGTGCGATAAAATTTGAAAAGTTCATTGGAAGAAGTTAATAACAAAGTCCACCCAGAATATAAGCAATGCAGATTTTTTAAGTCATAATAATATTAGGGGCCACCCTATTTCTTTTTATCCCAAAAGGCACAAGACCTCTGACTAAATTGAAACTTAAAAAAACCTGAAACTAGAATATTTACAATTCCATTAGATAAATAATATAATTAAACTTATCAATTTATATAATCGTTTTGTATTTTTAATTCCAGCTAGTGTCAAAATTTCGATTTTTCAATTGCTTCATTAGAATGGCCCCAAACTATATCCTGTAAGGTCTTTTGCGTCCCAACTAGAACCATATTGAATTATATTTTCGAAGCTGATGAAGGGTTGACAGTGCCTCATTTTCCAATAAACTATTTTAGGCAATAAAATTATATAATAAGAGTAATTAATTAATTATTGTGATTATTTGTGACTGTTGTCTTAATTTCAGAATTCAGTTATGTGATTTTAATATTTTCAAAGATCTCATAGACAAATTCAGATGATTTTTTTTTGTAACTTAAATCTAAAAAGTCATCTCTAATTCTTTTTTTTTATTAGGGGTCATCCATAAAGTACGTCACACTAACTACGTGATTTTTCGACCCCTCCCTCTTCCTTGTCACATTTAGTCACATTTGTGACAAAATGCAAATTTTATGATGTCACACTAGTGGGAGCCCTAGTATGACATCATACATTTCGCGATTTTTACATTTATGACTTATTAATTTAAAACAGTAACTCCGAAAAAACTATTAAAATATTAGTTCGCCCAACAAATATATAGATAAGAGTTGGAAATATTTTGAAGTTTTTCGTTAGTATTTCAAATTTGGCATTTAGCACTTAGATGTGTAAGAGTTTAAAATGTGACGTTACGAAACTCAGGACCCCACCCACCCCCTGTCACAGTTCGTCGACCCCTTCTCCGTTAACGTGTGACGTGCTTTATGGATGGTCCCATAAGACAGGGTGGGATTCAATGGTTATGATTTATAAATAAAATATTAAATAAAATTGTGTTAGTTACACTAATGCACGTCGTCATGTACTTTTGTTCCTTGTTCCACTAATCTCGTATAATCAATGTTAATCTTTAAGTGATTGTTGTACTGTGTGTGAATGACATAAATATTATGGTAAAAAAAATATTATACGAAATGTTACTGAAACACATTGTTTTAATAAAAGCAAAAAGATTTCTGCTCTGAATATATTTTTCACTTTTCCACGCGGAAATTTCACCTAAACTTTACTTACGTTGTACTCCAAGGGAACTAATCTTTTTTTTTCAATATTTAAAATGTAGGATACCTAATTTAAACATTAAATTTTAAATCCTGTTTCCTTGAATCGATAAACCCATGTTTTAGGTTAGAATAAGTTTAAGCAAAGAAACTAAAAAAAATATTCTATTAATTTTTAACGCACCAACCAATGAGCTATCATCGCTGTCGAGCTAATTTTAGGTATTAGCGTTGTTTTATCGTATTTGAAATAATTCAATATTTATGATAAAGCCTAAATTATATTATTCTCAATTAAAAGCTTTATTTATTATACTACATAGTTAGGCACATAATTATATTCAAGTTGATAAATCTTTAAATTACTGCCGATCAGTTTCCTCTTAAAGTTTTATTTACACTGATGCTATTGTGGCGCCACCTGAATTTAACGCATTTCAACGGACACTTTTTCAAACACAGAGACAGTTCTTCACAATAACCCTAACCTCCTTAGTCGCCAGAGAGCTCTGCAGTGCTGCCGTTTTTAATACCGCGTCTCCTAGCAATATTATAATAACCTATATTAAGTTACCAACCAACGTAATAAAGTAATTTAACTAATTCATATTATATTCAATGTAGTAAATAACAGTCTGTAGTTACCGTTATTGAAAAGCGCTTAATTTTCCATTTTTATATGTCAAGCTTTGTGCTGTCAACTGTCAAAGTCAATGTAATGTGACGTTAGGTCATTGGACTGGGTTGACACTTGACACACTGGTTGACTTGACAGTTCAAGTTCATTCACTCCACATCCACAATTTAATTCAGTGGACGCGTTCGCACTGAGAACGCGTCATTAAACATTTCACTTGTTGTTATCGAATATCGCCTCGATTCACTGTGTTTGCACTAACATTATTGTAATAAACTATTTGTACTGTTGTTCACATCAAAAAGTTCGAGTTATGAGCGACGTGATGTATTTTGGGGGCGTCGAAGGGTGAGTGATATTGTGTTAATTAGTTATTGATATTTATTTACAATCACTGTTATGAATTTACTCTCTAGTTCGCTGATTGAGAGTTGAAAGTTTTACCTTGCAAAGTAAGCATTCCTTGCTGTTTCGAGACGTACCGGTAAAAGACTAGGTAGGTAGCGTGTTTATATTTTTTGATAATTCTGTAAAATTCTCACTCACTGGGCTTATAATACAAAAGATAACAAAACAATCAACAGTATTTAATTAAATGCGAGTGCAATCCTTACTAATGTTATAAATGCGAAAGTGAGTTTGTTTGTTTGTTACGCTTTTACACCTTTACGGCTTTACCGATCATCACGAAATTTTGTATGCACGTTAACAGGGTACAGAAAAGGACATAGGGTACTTCCAGGATAAATCCTGGAATTCCGGTGCGAACTCCGAAATTACCGCGGGTGTAACCGCGGGCTACAGCTAGTCCTTACTATAAAAACGAATGTGAATTTATTTGTTTGTTTGTCACGCTTCCACGCATTAGATAAACATGAAATTTTGCATACACGTACCTAATGTCAGGGGTTTTTATCCCGGAATTCCCGCGGAAATTCTGAACAGCTAGTTGTTAAACAACATATCAATATCAATAAAATATTATTTTTAATAAATTAATATATAGAATAGAATAGAATCATTTATTTCACATTATCAATTTCATAGTTACCTATATTACTTATAAAAATGTCAGAGGATAATATGATCGTCAATAATAAAATAATAATAATAAAAGTATCATAATAATATCTATGATACTATATATCATGTGCTTATTGTATGTAGAGGTAGGTATGCAATATGCATCACGTCACAAGGTAGGTATTGTATTTCTAAATCGTACCGTAATTTAAATGTCAAGTAGGTACGCTTACAAGTAATTTAATTTTAATTGAAAACAGTTTTTTTTTTATTTTGAAAAGCATTTTTCACTTAAACTAGCGAGTGTTATAAGAAAAGAGGTGCGGCAGACCTATATTTATTTAGTTAATTTGTACCTACCTACATACCTACCTAGGTGACATTATTGACGTGAGTTGAAGAAAAATTATTTTAGACCAAAATAATATCAAGTAATGACCAGGGATGTTGCGGAGGCCGAATTTTTCACATCCACGGATGTGAATGTGGATGCGGATTTTTGAAGACTCACATCCGCGGATGCGGATGCGGATATTTATGATCTTATATAAATATGGTATATGAATAAAGAATTAAATCTATACAAATTTTATAAACAGGAAAGATTTTTTAAAGGCTTGTTTGTTTGTTCGTTACGATTTAATTAAAAACTAACTGGACCGGTTTCAAAAATTCTTTCACCATTAGAAAGCTACATTATCCCTGAGTAACATAGGCTATATTGTAATCCGGGGTTTCTGCGGGAACTCCGAAATTATCGCGGGTGAAACCGCGTGGTACAGCTAGTCAATGATAAAGACGTAATTATTAAAAAAATATTAATTCAAATTAGTACCTAAGTATTTAGAATAATGTTGTCTTTTTTTTAACTTCACTTACTAATTTTCATTCGCTGGCCCCGCTCAATTTCTTTCTTGTCGCAACTTGTATTACATTCGCATCCGCATGAACATCCGCATCGATTATTGCGGATGAAGATGTCCAAATCTATGCGAAAGCTCCGCATTTGCGGATGCGGATGCCAATACACGCAACATCCCTGGTAATGACTGCGAGCGGTTTTTAACCGACTTCCAAAAAGGAGGAGGTTCTATGTTCGATTGTATGTATGTTTTTTGTTTGAAAGGGTATACTCCCAATTAGGTCCCATTGCCACCAATTCGGGATCTGATGATGGGATCTTGGAGAAATCGAGGGAACTCTTCAAAAATTATAGGCACACCTATAGCGATTTGGGTATTTTTTATAGTAAATCGTTCATTTGCTTTCGAAAAGCAAAATTTGAAGAAGTGGAACTGATGATGAAGACCACAGATGGTCATCGGAACTACTCAACAATAATACGTATTTCAGGGGTTCTAGTTAGAGCGATTTGGAAATGTGTTTTTTGTTTGAAAGGGGATACTTCCGAATTGGTCAAATTGTCACCAAGTCAGGATCTGATGGTGGGATCTTGGAGAAATCGAGGGAACTCTTCAAAATTTATAGGCACACCTATGGCGATTTGGGTATTTTTTATAGTAAATCGTTTATTTGCTTTTGGAAAGTAAAATTTGAAGAAGTGGAACTGATGATGAAGACCGCAGATGGTCATCAGAACAACTAAATAATAGGTATTTCACAGATTCCGATTCGTTAACTTAAATGTGGTTTCTAAACAATTTATGTTCGTCACAATGTATATGGTGAAGTGGAACTGATGGTGGTGTACCAGCAGAACTCCTCAAAAATTAACGTCCCTGCATCGGGAAAAGCAATATTTTGTAAAAGGTTATGAGCAGTTGACAGTAGGCTATTGTAACTTAGATAAATTACAAACCGACTCACTAAAAAGCAAGAAATAAACAAATTTTTAACAAAAAAATTAAAACCGACTTCCAAAAACACAAATCTAAAAAAACTAAAATAAAAAGCTAAAAATAACAAAATACCGATTTAATCCAAAAGACGAAAACACACGTTATATTATTATTGGTTTGTGCTAACTGCTACCACTGATCGGTATGAAGTCGGTTTTTTAGACTAAAAAAAAATTAGTCAACTAGCCTATTACGAATTAGTTACCTACCTATGCAGTGTCAAGTTGTGGTTTTTTTGAACACAAATTTGAAGCATTTGAACAAGGAATGTGATTGTGACATTGACATAGGTAAATGACATTATAATAAACAACGCTCCAATCAGAGTCGCGAACGCGCGCCACACCGACCGCAAACTCGTTTCATGCGAAACTGCATTGTAAACCATTTACTTTAGAATTCAATTTTACTTGCAGTCCAACGAAAACTATGCAAACGATTATCATAAGTCGTTAACCTTGCTTTTTAGTTTTAATTATTTCTCTAACTAGCTGTTCCCCGCGGATTCATCCGCGCTAAGTTTGGAGACCCCCGGGAATTTCGAGATAAAAGTACTAGCCTATATTTTTTTCTGTACCCACCCTTGAAAACGTGTAGTAAGTATGTAAAATTTAATGTAGTTTCAACCGCGTTAATTTCAGAGTTCCCGTGGGAATTCCGGGATAAAAAGTATGCTATGTTCTTCTCTGTACCCTCGTAAAACGTATATACAAAACTTAATGACGATCGGTTGAGCCATTAAGGTGTGAAAGCGTAACAAACAAATAAACTCACTAAATAGTAAGGATGTACTTCACTTAAAAAAGTAGGTAAGTACTCTAGGAAAAATATCAGTAATACGGAACACATTCAATGTTGCTCATCATGGTACGAAAATAGTCACTTCCTCAGCTGTTACTAATTACATGAGTCTATACTATACTAATGTCTCAGGAACTATTGGGTTCAAATTGAAATGTTATTTTGTGTTGAATACTCCATTTATCGAGGAAGGCTGTAGGCTATAACATCACGCTACGACCAATAGCAGCGGAGCATCAAATTATCGCAGGTGGAACCTCGGGGCGTAGCTAGTACTAAATATAATAAATTTTCTAAGTTTGGTTTTAAGGGGTAATCTCTGGAACTAGTCAACAGATTCAAAAAAAAATATTTCACTGATTGAAAAACTACAGTAGCTATTCCTAACTAATGTGGGATACTTTTATCTTAGAACAAAGAGTTCCCGCAGGAATACCGAAAATGGCGGGAACAGCTACTTGGTGAGTAATTTAGGTCTCGGAGATTATAATAGGAAGAGGTATTTTCATCCTGATATAATAGAGTTTCTGCGGGAATTCCGAAATTGACGATGGTCAAACTGCGGAGAGTAAGCTTATATTATTCGATTTGATTATTTAGACCATCATTCTATAATTAAAAGAAAGTTTAGGTACCCAACTAAAATCAAACTTTTGTGCAAGAAAATTTGCAAAAATTTATGCGAATTGTTTTTTCTATATATCTTTCATTGTTTTTTTGAACACTAAATCTCTATATCTTATCTCTTTGAAGCTCCTGAATGTTGTCTACAAATACAGGATGTCCCGTAAATCGACGTCAAGCCAAAACCAGGTGATAGGTTAAGTCATAACAGCTGTTATCAGAAAAATATAAAAATCTATGCTATGCCTATTTAAAAAAAATAACAGCCCTTAAAAACTGACGAAAGCAATAATTTTGAAAACTTCATTGACAAAAAACTTAAATTTTAAGCAGTAGTTTTCAGAAACACTACTCAGGATTACACAATAAGAAGTCAATAAAAAAAAAGTTAAGGTTTGTAGCAACAGGAGTTAAAGAACCGCCGCAGGGTGTAAATTTTTATAATTTTTATTGGTTTTAAAGATGATTTTTTACGTTTTTCTATTATGACTTAGCTTATCACCCGTTTCTGGCTTGATGTCGATTTACGGGACAACCTGTATATAAAAACAAACTTACCTAATACTTAGCGTCCTAGTATCACTAAAACCTTGGCTTTTATTGCCGCTGATAAAGGTTATTTCCCCGCATTTTATTTTATTATTCATCAGTCACCCACATTGTTCTGCAACAGTTGAAATGATTCCATCTGATAAAATTGGTCAGGTTTTACAATTTAAATTCACTTAAATTTCCTTTTTTTACTTTAAACTAACGGTTTCTGTACATCTATTTGTTTAGGCTAATCTCCGAAACGTTTGGGCCCATTTTGACGGCACTTACTGGCAGATAGCTGATGTTATAAGGAGTAACTTAGGCTTTACTTTTATTAGAGTTTCTGCGGTAATTTCGCAACTCACGCGGTTGTAACCGCGGGGCACAGCTAGTGTTAGCTATATCACTACATAGTATAAAATAAAGTCACTTTCTCTGTCCCCATATCCCATTATCCCTATGTATGCTTAAATCTTTAAAACTATACGCAACGGATTTTGATGCGGTTTTCACCAATAGATAGAGTAACGTGATTCATGAGGAAGGTTTATAACTATATTTTATCCTGGAATTCCCGCGGGAACTCCGAAATTACCGCGGGTGAAACCGCGCGGGTCAGCTAGTAATTATATGTATATAACGAGCTGTTTCCCGCGATTTCACCCGCGTGAGTTTCAGAATTGCCACAGGAGCGCCAAAGCCTAATTGACCCCCTATAACATCAGCTAATTAGCAGTGAAAGTCTCGTCAAATTGGTCCAACCGTTTCGGAGATTTACCTGCGTGAGTTTCGGAATTCCCGCAGGAACTCCAAAGCATGTTGCTGTTAATTTACTCCTTATAACATCAGCTAATTAGCAGTGAAAGTTCCGTCAAAATAGGTCCGACCGTTTCTAATAATTTCTTCCAAGAAAACACGTTGTTCTATACAAACTTTGCAACCCCTTTTCACCCCTTTGAATTTTCAAAAATCCTTTCTTAGTGCACACCTACGTCACTCAAGAAATATTTGTGCAAAATTTCATGGGTCTTGAGTCTTGACCCAGCGGTTTCAGTTGTTCCATACAACCTTTTCATCATCATCATGAATTTCGGAAAATCCTTTCTTATCGGATGCCTACACCATACAAAGAACACACTCTCCAAGTTTCAGGTCTCTATAACGAGCGGTTTAGGCTGGGCGTTGATTGTCAGTCTTTCAGGACAAAGCATTTTATATACATATACAATAGATAATTATGTATATAGATAGACAAATAATATGTATAACTATATATAATACTCACCAAATACTAGTTTCTCCTTCGATAGTGAAGGTCGTCGTACATTTAGCTCTGTATGGATTCCGTCTCTAAAGTTTATTTGCATACTTATGAATCCTTATATTATCTGTGCTAATGTTATAAAATATGCGAAGTGAAGTTGTTTGTTTGTTACGCTTTCACGTCTTAACGGCTCAATCGATCATCACGAAATTTTGCATACAAGTTGTCAGGGGTACAGAGAAGGACATAGAGTATTTTTTATCCTGGAATTACCGCGGGAACTCCGAAATTACCATGGGTGAAACCACGGGGACCAGCTAGTAATATATATTTCGGCTATCAGGTAGGTACCCGAACTCCGGTCCATACAAGAACCTAATCGATCCAATATTGCAATGATAATATAATGGATTATCTATATTGTAATCTATATTTACTTACTTTATCAACACTAAAATTATGAAAAGGTAAACTTTGTTTACCATAAGTTTGGATGTAGAGTTGTTTGCACCATAAGTTTGGTTGTAGATGGTAGGTAATTTCTGGAACTGCTGAATCAATTCTAGAAAAACTTACTCAAAGAAGTCAGAACGCTACACTATCCCAGAATGTTTCAAGGTAGGTAGGTACCTACTTTTGATTCTGAAAAAAAAAGGTATCCCTGAGGATATAGTGGGATTCGTTAATTGTACATAGGACACTTTTATTTTGGAACGAAGAGTTCCGAAATTGATACGAGTGAAATCGCTGAAAATAGCTATACATGTACATAATTATTATGTACATTATACTTACAACTTCCTCCTTCAAGTAGTCAAATAATATTATAAAGAGGAAGTATATACCTAGGATGGGTTAGTATTAAAGTAGTTTATTACAATTAATAGGCTTTTGCAGTGTAGAAAAAGAAACTTAACAATTACCAACTATGGAAGTAAAATATAATTAATTTATTAATCTATTATTACATTTTTATTGTTTTGAATTGGCGGGCAGACATGCGGTCGAGTATCGCGCGAACACATTTTCTAGCTTAAGGGCTGCGCTGAATAACCAATTTGGCATCGATGCAGCAATTTCTGGACGATTATTTTCAATTGTTAAATTTTGTTGCATGTATTTTTATTTGTGTTTCTGTGATGTCGAATAAAGATTATGTCTATTTCTACTTGGCAAAATAGACTAATTCGATATACTACCTACTTCGTGACGGGCTACGGCCCGTAGGATTTAAATCGGGTTTAAACCCAAGCCTTATATATACTCATGACCTATACGAATAAACACACAAACAAACAAATATTGATTTTTATAGGTATATACCTAACTATTAGATAGTATAAAGTAAGATAAGACACTACGAGGAAGTTATTATTTCACTGTTTTGTTGTTTGTATAAACTATAAAGGATGATTTAATTTTGTTGTAGGTATAATATTATGTAATAAATTATGAAAAATATGTAAACACTAGATATCAGTTGTTGAACTTTATTATTATTGAAATAAAAGGCTACGACTAGGCCCGCTACAAGGTGCACCGAGGCGACGATTCGGTGAAGGTCGCGGGTTGTTTATTTATTTATTTTTCGGGAAACTAACGTAGGTAGGTACACAAAAAATACAAAATAAAAATAACATATAAAAATTTCCTAGACTTAGCAGTTTCCACGAGAAATGCGCACTGAGCAAATAATCACTACGTTTTAAGAGTAGGCACTTCGGTACTAATTGCAGAACCGATCTATGAAAACATTTTGTCATTTGTGCCAACCATACCAATGCAATGTATGACGCGGTCACAGAAATTTGGTTGGTTAAGTATTCCAAAGTTGGTAAGGAAGTTAGCGCGACCGATCGTTGTGGTGAACCCGAGAGGCCTGTGTCCAGACCACGTCCAGGCAGCGGACGTCTTTCTTTCTTCTTTTTTATCGACTTTCGCATATAGCCAGTTTCAAGTAAAATTAATTAGATCAATGTATTTTCTAAATGCTTCGTTGTACGGTTTGAAATTGCAAGCCACGGTACTATATAGCTTGCAAGAACTTTCTCGGAGCTCTTGGAGGAAACCGAAGAAATCAGCTCGAAATGTCACAATAAAATATATCTTCTTGAGCACATAAAAATCACCTTATAACACAACAAAATCCATTTTTAACCATTTTTTATCGATATTAAAATAAATGACCGAACCGCCATCTTTGATTCCCGCCAAAAATCTCCTGCTGCTGTCTTGCTCCTGGTGCTGACAGTACCGTTTATTGTATGTTATTGTTATTATCGCGATAAAATGCCACTTAACAGTCTATCAATTTTGTTACTAAATATAGGTATTAATATTCGATGAAAGCAAAAGCAAGTAGATACCAGCTTTTTTAATATCCCCATATTATGTTTAAAAACAGGTATACGAACGTGTGTATACAGTATGTCCATTTACTTCATGTAAAGTCAGATCAAAATGAATAATATATTATAATTATAGGGTTAGCTTGACACATTTTTGAAAACGTTTGAAAACTATGTTTTTTTTTTATCAAAGCTGAGTGGCTATTTCATTTAAATACCCATCCCATGGAGCGGCTTTTGTAAGACTTCTATACAATATCAATTTTTAGTTTTTACCTCTAACATTGATAGTCCATCCTACTAATATTATATAATTATTTGAAAGTGTCGAGGTTTCGATGTTTGGATGTTTGTTACTCAATCACGCAAAAACGGCTGAACGGATTTGGATGAAATTTGGCATGCACGTTGTCAAGGGTACAGAGAAGGACATAGGGTACTTTTTATCCCGGAATTCCCGCGGGAACTCTGAAATTACCGCGGGTGAAACCGCGGGGCTCAGCTAGTAGTTGATAATTTGACAGCGGAGCGGCGGCGTGATGAAAACTTGCACCCATCCGGCCTTAGTTTTGAACCATTTGTTACATTACCATTCTGGAAGCCACCACTCTAGATACAAAACAAATGATGTTACAGGGGCGCGACGCATTCCAACCTGGTCATCTGCGATGGTTCCGGAAATGTGCTGAGCAGCGTCAAAGGTCCCGGCACCAACCATTGGACGTTGGGCATAGACGAATGTGCGGGGAGGATATTGAAAATGGTGCATGCAGCCAAGAAGGAAGCTGGCATTCCACAAGACACACCTCTGACTTCATTAGTGAGTAAATAAGGAACTATTTGAGTAAAATAAAAGACTAAGTAAACAAAAAAAAACTATTTATGGAATGCAATTTATTTAAAAATGAAGGGTTCTTGTTGTAGATTCAAAAAGAATAGAAATCTCTATTGGCCACATCAAAATAATAATTGGCTTTTCATGAAATGGCCAGCCACATCATAATATTACCACTGCAGCATCATTCTGGGTTAGGTTGTTACTACTGCTGCCAAGTCGCGAGCGGCCGGCGCGGCGATGCGCCAAATACACAGTATCATAGATATTTCGCTTGGGTACATACTTCATGATATGGCCAATAAATTGGATGTGACTACGACATATCAATTCAATTCAATTCAATATACAAAGGTACCTCTGCCTATGTAACATCTCTCAACAAACGAATACGAGATTTATCTAACGATAAGCTTTGCTAATATTATGCAGTTGTGCGGGTTGTAACAAGGGTTGTAACTATAATAATAAATAATAATAATTCACTTCACAACACACAGATCTACTCGATCCCACACTAAGCTATAAGCTTGTGTCGTGGAAACCAAGCAAACGTGGTATATACTACACATATTATTACATATATATTATACTATAGATATTATATACACACCCAGACTGGAAAATGGAACCCTGTGTTCATCACACAACGTCCACCCGCACCGGGAATCGAACCCGGAACCTCTTGATTAGCGGGCAGGCATGGTGACCATTGCGCCAATCGGGTCGTCTATGGATGGACTATGGATATATGGACGGATTATTAGGTATTTTTAAAATAAAATAAATGTTATTATTTTCCCTAAATGTAAAATTCTGTAATCGGCTTGTTTGTTTTATAATTATAATTATGTTTATTGTAATTTTGTAGCAGTTGATTTCCCGAATAAAGTAAAAAAAAAATGGCGTATACCTATATCAGAGACGGTCTTCAGAGATGGCGCGGCGCTGCAATTACAGTTTTATTATTAAAAAAAAAAAAACAATTCGAACAATTGAACACTTAATTTTTTTCCTACACTGACAATAATAAGCAATTGGTATCAATCAAGATTTATTACAATAAACGGTCTAATCGATTCGTCCGCAGGGTCTCACGCTGTCCGGGTGCGAGCAGGAGAGCAGCAACGCTGAACTGGCTTCGCGTATAACGGAAAGGGACGGCGCGTGTTCGTCAGCTATCTACGTAGCATCAGACACTGCGGGGTCCTTGTTTACTGGAGCGCCAAACGGTGGCATGGTGCTCATCGCTGGTGAGAAATAACTGAGGGTATTATCCCTGGAGTCCTCATTTTATTTCCTAGCTGCTCATAATTTAATCAAAAGAAACTAATCCCAAACAGCCAAGTCCACAGAGCAAATAAATTAACTAGATAGGACACGTAGGCGGGGTAGGCGCGCTACCGTTGCAAAGGAAGTTGGAACAAATGCTCTAACTTGCCCAAAACTTCTTTTACTGCCATCCCAAGTATATGTATTTACCACAATATTTCCAAAACTGTGAATTTGGAAAACAGTGACTTTACTTAAGTAACCATAAAGTGTTTAATACATTTCTTTTGTATGTTTTAGTTCAGTTAATTAATGTTTTAGTACGTGATTAATTAGTTTTGTGTCCGAAAACCACCCGGCGACACTGGTTTTCATATGTTTTCATACTAAACTAAGTTGATCCCCTTTTTTCTGTTGAGTCCCTTCTATCTGTTATTTTCTGTTCTGTGGCCAAGTCAGATGTTTAAACATATTTTCTGAACGGAACTTTTCTTTTGTTGTCTGTGATTTTAAATGTAGGTCATTACGCGTGTAAAGAAATATCGAGTGATGTATTTTATAGGTCCAGAGATAAACTTTTCAACTTGTCTGTAATAACAAGCTAATGAACTGTCGAACGGTCACAGTTATAACTAATTAATTGTTATTACGACAAACCAGGCGTGGATCTAGGATTTGGTTCAGGAAAAAATTCACCACGAATTTTTTAGAATAGATATATACAGGGTCAGACATTTTTCTAAGGTCTCATTAAAGAACCTAGGTAACTACTTTAGTCGTCAGGGGGGCAATTCATGGGCAATGGACATGTTGACTAATTTTTATTTTTTAGTCCGTCTTGTAGATTATTAAAAAATATTGGACACGTAGATATTTTTCTTTTTTTACGTAATCAAAAAATAACGGCGATATATTGAGTTGAAATTTCGCGTGACGTCCCTATTTTGACAGTTTGTATGGCGGTTTTAGCGGTTAGTGACGTCACGATCCCCTCACCCTAAACTTTAATGCGCTTTATCTCTGTATATTTTAATTTATTTGAAAAAGCGAAAAATACGTGTCTATTCTTTTTTTATTTTCTAACTGACGGATTAATTAGAATTTTGATTTTCAAAAGTAGTCCACATCCCCATTGCATCCACTGCTCCCCGGTGGACTCTGCGCTTGCGACTAAATAGTATTTGATAGGTATCCAATAAATTGGTCCTACTGATAAGTCTGAGAGTTTAATATGTACCCACAATAGGTAGGTCTTTATACGTATCTTATATGTATCAATATATTTAGTAATTTACCCCTATCAAAGGTTTATATACCTACCTGGGTCGTTTTAGTTGATGGTACTTGCAAGTTTAGTAATTTGAGACCAGGTGGCGCTCACTGACAATGTCCAAACCAAGTATTCATAATGTGTTATTATTATTATTGCTTTCCATTGACCAATGACACACCATACTCCAACTCCTTAAGTTCCTTATGTTTTAAAATTGATTCATTAATAATTTTGTCCATGACTTCTCAAATACTATAGTTGTTCCCCGCGGTTTCACTGGCGTTATTTCGGAGTTCCCGTGGGAATCCCGGAATAAAAAGTACCCTATGTCCTTCTCTATACCCCTGACAATGTGTATGAAAAATTTCATGACGATCGATTGAGCCGTTGAGGCGTGAAAGCTTAACAAACAAACAAACTCACTTTCGCATTTATTATAATAGTCCTACCGATTACTTACTGAAATCTTTCATGAAGTTATTGTTCGATATGTGGTGTGGTGTTGTTGTCTACAGGGACGGGTTCTAATGCTCTGCTGAGGACGTCCGATGGCCGGCAGTACGGTTGCGGCGGGTGGGGCCACCTGCTGGGAGACGAGGGTGGCGGTAAGATATTTCAATTTTATTTTCGGACAGTAAAGATCAAGCCTTAAAGTGCTACGCCTGAGCCAACAGTAACGTAGCATGCCTTGGATCCCTGTATCAAAATTAGTTGGGGGCCCAAATGAAGGGTAAAGATTGGTAACAAAAGAAACAAAAATGCTTCCATTAAAATAAAATAAATATTTATCGATTATAAGTTACCGCTTCCTCTTAGAAATTGAGCTAGCCAAACAATTCAAATTAATTTTTTTTTGCATTTTGTTCAGCGAATTGGTTTATTAAATCGGTGAAGTTATAACTGAGGACGATTTGATTTTCTTCTAAAATTTACTAATTTTTGCTTACACACGTTAAGGGCCTCTGTAGCCCGGGGACCTCGTAACATTGATACGGCGGTAGCTACGCCCCTGTGAGCTAAGTATTTTTTCCCGGGACTTAATCAAATTGAAAACAGTCGACGACGTAGTCTTGGAATCACGTGCTTGCCTGTCACATGGAGCGAATACTTAACGTAGCATATATTAGTTTACAGGTGCCCCGCGGTTTCACCCGCGGTAATTTCGGAGTTCCCGCGGGAATTCCGGGATAAAAAGTACCCTATGTCCTTCTCTGTACCCCTGACAACGTGCATGCCAAATTTCATCCAAAACCGTTCAGCCGTTTTTGCGTGATTGAGTAACAAACATCCACACTTTCACATTTATAAAATACTAGCTGTCCCCCGCGATTTCATCCGCGGTAATTTCGGAGTTCCCGCGGAGGTTGCGGGAAAAAAGTACTCTATGTCCTTTAGTTCCCGAGGGATATCCGGGATAAAAACTATCCTATCTTTTAAGTTGGACCATTTTATGAATGGTTACAAAATTTTATCAAAATCCGTTCAGTAGTTTCGGAGATCATCGCGGACAAACAACGTGACACGTGATTTATATATATTAGATTTATACATATGTACTTACATATGTACTTATGTACTTACAGCTACTGGCCAGTAAGTATGTCCCCTATGACATAAAAAAACTTAAGTTTCTGAAGTATCCATCAGACTGATCCTTCCTGAGACTGATTCTGAAGTATCCAACTATAGATTCAACATTAAACTGGAACGCTCATGTGACTGAAATCAGTCGTAGGGTCACGGGTATATTGCGTGCTCTCTATCGCCTTAAGTTTTTTCTTCCATCCTGTACTAAGCTTCTCTTAGTACGCTCTCTTAGCCTTCCTTTATTTGATTATGCCGATGTGTGTTATTCCGACATATCCCAGGAACTTCTTAATAAATTGGATCGTCTTCTTAATAACTGCATTAGATTTATTTTCGGTCTACGAAAATATGACCATATTTCCCAATACCGTTCCCAACTTAAATGGTTGCCTATTCAAGATCGCAGGAATGTTCGTGTCCTTTGTACCCTATTCTCTATTTTACATGATCCACACTGTCCCGAATACTTAAAGTCTCAATTTCAATTTCTCTCCGATTCCCATTCACTCTCACTACGATCCTCTAATAACCTCCTTCTCTGTATTCCTTCTCATCATACCGGATTCATTTCAAAATCTTTTGTTGTAACTGCTGTACGACTCTGGAATGCCTTGCCTGTACAGCTGCGTAAATGCCCCAACAAATTTATATTTAAGAGTAGAGTTAGGAGTCACTTCTTGGAGTCCAGCAGCCTGCCTTGAATGGCGATTTAAAACTTGCGTTCCTCCCGTTTTCTCAATTTTTATAGTTTTAGGTAAGTATATTATTATATATGTCCACTCAGTATGTATGTATAATATGGTATGTATGTATATGTATGAATATTGTATGTATATGGTATGTATGTATATGTATGAATATTGTATGTATATGGTATGTATGTATATATGGTATGTATATATGTAACTATGTATGTATGTATTTTATTGTATCGGTATGTGTAGGATATGCATGTGTTATAGTATTTATTGTGAGTAAATTGCGTCTTTATGTTTTAGTTATTAATTATTAGTATCTTGTATTAAGTATTTTATATATTGTTTTGTTTGCACACCCCATCTTCTATATCTCTCCGTCTACCCAATGGTTAACTGGTAGAGAATGCCGCAAGGCATTAAGTTCGCCATTTGTACTTATCGTGCAATAAAGAATAAATAAATAAATAAATATCCAGCTGTCAGTTGAAAGCGATTCTCCCTAGGGCTGAAAAGGGTTACTTTCAACCCGCTTCTCAGGCAACTTCAGACCTACTTTCCGAGTATGAGTAATGAAAAAATCCTTTCATAACGGATGCCTACGTCACACAAAGAACACACCCTCCAAGTTTCAGGTCTCTACGATCAGCGGTTTAGACTGTGTGTTTATCCATCAGTCATTGAGGACAAAGCATTTTATATGTATAGATGTTGATATTTGGTTATTCCAGTTCTCGCATGTGCTACCTCTCGTACTTCCATTCCGCATACTAGTTTCTTCTGTCATCCGTCATATCTTTTACGCTTTCTTGGTGGGTTGCTAAGTTTCCTATTCTTACTAGACTAATTTTATACTAATTTCTTTATTTTTTGTTCTTTATCTTTTACACATGCCAGGGGGTGGGGGGGTTCATTTTTATTTCAGTCCCTTTTACTTTATTTACACGCTATTACAGTACCTATATCTACCTTACATGCTACTATCTTATTTTTACCATATACATTTGCTTATAGTTATTTTAATTTATTCTATACATCTTACTTATTCCAGCGTATTGGATAGCATCGAAAGCAGTAAAGACGATATTCGACGAGCAGGACTGTCTTCAAAGCTCGCCGCACCCCACGGAGCGCGTGTGGGAGGCGATCAGAGAGCACTTCCAAGCCCAGACTAGGGCTGACCTGCTGCCGTACGCTTACAAACACTTCGACAAGTCACAGTTTGCCGGTGAGTAGTAACTATTCTATCCTACTAATATTATAAACGCGAAAGTTTGTAAGTATGTATGGATGGATGGATGGATGTTTGTTAATCTTTCACGCAAAAATTACTGGATGGATTTAAATGAAACTTTACAGTAATATAGCTTATACATCAGATTTAAACACAGGGTACTTTTTATCCCGGAATTCCCGCGGGAACTCTGAAATTAACGCGGGTGAAACCGCGGGGCACAACTAGTGTGGAAATAAAATACCATAATATTCTTAACTAACTGTGCCCCGCGGTTTCACCCGCGGGAATTTCGGATTTCCCGCGGGAATTCCGGAATAAAAAGTACCCTATGTCCTTTTGCTGTACCCCTGACTAGTAAATGGAACCCTGTGTTTATAACAAAGTCCACCCCCAATTCAAATGTTATGATGTAACGTAACTTAACGAGTTCAATAAATGTTTCGAGTTTGAGTTCAAACTTAAGTTTGCATAATCAGGTTTAACGGCGAAACTCGCCCAGCTGGCGACCGAGGGCGACGCGCTGTCGCGCCACCTGTTCGCGCGCGCCGGCAGCGCGCTCGCCGCGCACGCGGGCTCGCTGGCGCCGCGCTCGCTCGCCGCCCGGCTGCGGATCGTCTGCGTCGGCTCCGTGTGGAAGAGCTGGGAGCTGCTCAAGCCGGGCGCCTTGAAGGAGCTGGACGGCAGAGAGGTGAGTCTACGGCGATGGACAATCTTTATGATACGATGAAAAATGACAGGGTTCAACGAACATAGATTTTTTTACCTTTCTGAAATGTCTGTTGAAAAAAAAGAAACAAGTTTATGTAACCAATATGGGGAGCTTTTGGCGGGAATTTAGCAGTGACGGACGTCGGTTTTATTTCTTTGTTTTGCAAATTAGTTTATCGTGATTAATATTGTGTGAATGTGGTGGATTTTGCATAATAGTGATCCATTAGTGATGAACAGTGTGTGGAAACAGTGAAATAAATTGAAATGGGGCGTTCATCGGGAGGTTGTCGTTTTACTATACATCTTCCCACAGAGCGTTCTATTAAGTGGGCCCTCGGGAGTCATTAAGAACTAAATTCGGCGAGTATAAAATAATGACTGTATATTCTCAGTACATATACGAGAATTTATTGTATGTTCATAAAAACTTAGGCAACTTTAAGAAAAACAGTGATTTGCATAATATAAACTTAAGAAATAAAGACAAACTTGCTGTGCCCACTACTAGGCTCCATAAAATTTCTAATTCTTTCAAGGGACAATGTATACGCTTTTACAACAAACTACCGAACGATGTAGTTAATTTGTCAATTAATAAATTTAAAAGCTTAACTAAACGCATTTTGTGCGATAAAGCCTATTATAGCGTAAAGGATTATTTGAATGATACAAACGTTTGGTGATGAATTGCTCTTTTCTATTTTTTATCTTTTATTTTTATTTGATGTGATGTGTGCGAACAACGTAGCCATTACCGGCCTTACATATTGATTAAATTAAGAATTAATTTCATTGACACGATAGTGGCTAGATTATGTCATGCTCACTCAAATGTCCCGCTGGCGGTGGCGTGTGAGTCGGGTCGCTCGGTTCCCTCTAATATGGTTGAGCGGGGCGAGGCTTACGAGCACGTCATACTCGTGAACGGGTGCCGTCAGTTGGTACTGGTCATGTCTGGTCTACTATTAGGTATAGATGCTTAATCCTAATGTCTCTATAGTTAGCTGTACCTGCCGCATGTAGTTTATTGCTGGTTACGGCTCATTATTCTCACATAATTAAAGTTGGGTTACCACTAATATTATAAAATATATATTATAATTTTAAATTGACAGCGTGCTGCTGTAGAGTTTGTTGCGCAGCTTCTTCTCTTCAGCCATAGCACTAGGAAGCTGTGAAGGGTGGATATTTTATGGGTGCTGTCTACTGTAAACTGTAATTTTATTGACGTCAAAAAGAGCCACATTATGGGCCTAATTTGAATAAATGATTTGAGTAAGGTTCAACTGTGAAGAGTTTTTACCAAAAGTTCCGGTAAAGCATCGAAACGCATCTCACCAATGCATTTCGATGTAATTAACTTCAGAAGAAGGAAAATACAACTGAATTGGCTGTATGGACTTAGCTTCCTTTGCCTTCCCCATTGGGTTAAATAAAAAAATAAAAAAGTAACCAATATGGTACCTTCATAAAGATGAGGCTGGAAAGAAGAAAAAACAACTTTGTGTACCAAATTCTCATCATAGTAACCAGAATATTATTTCCGTATTTATCACCATTTGTTTGTTTGTTTGTTTGTTACGATTTAACTCAAAAACTACTGTACCGATTTCAAAAATTCTTTCACCATTAGAAAGCTGCGTTATCCCTGAGTAACATAAGCTGTACTGTAATACGGAATTCCCGCGGGAACTCCGAAATTAACGCGTGTAAAACCGCGGGGGACAGCTAGTCAATAATCAATCAATCAATTAATCAAATATTCTTTATTGTTACCATGACAATAAAAATACATAGAAAAATAACTAAAGTAGGCAACAAAGGGCGGCCTTATTGCTAAAGAGCAATTTCTTCCAGGCAACCGTAACTATAAATGTAACAATAATATAATTTTTCCTCAGATAAACAAGGAGCTAGAACTGGTGCGCCTTCGGGTGTCGAGCGCGATGGGGGCCGCGTGGCTGGCGGCCAAGCACGTCTCCTACGAGCTGCCTCGCGACGACGCGGCCTACTGCGAGGTGTTCTACACGTACCGGCCCCAGTGCAGAGACAGCCCTGAAGTCCGCAGAAAAACTAACGGCGACGGCAAAGTGGGGAAAATTGTCAACGGCGATGGCAACACATGCGGCTGCGACGATTGGGGCACTTGGGGTTTTTGAATTAAATAATACATAATATATTATGTTGTACTAGCTGTGCCCCGCGGTTTCACCCGCGGTAATTTTGGGGTTCCCGCGGGAATTCCGGGATAAAAAGTACCCTATGTCCTTCTCTGTACCCCTGACAACGTGCATGCCAATTTTCATCCAAATCCGTTCAGCCGTTTTTGCGTGATTGAGTAACAAACATCCAAACACCCACACTTTCACATTTATAATATTAGTAGGACTAGCTGTCCGCGCGGTTTCACCCGCGATAATTTCGGAGTCCCCGCAGAATTGTTCCATACAAACTTTGCACCCCTTTTCACCCCCTTAGGGGTTGAATTTTCAAAAATCCTTTCTAGTGCCCACCTACGTCACTTAAGGAATATTTGTGCAAAATTTCATGGTTCCAGATCCAGCGGTTTCAGCTGTGCGTTGATCGATCAGTATAATATCAGCTAATTAACAGTGAAAGTCCCGTCAAAATCGGTCCAACCGTTTTTAAAGATTGCCCCCGTGAGTTTCGGAATTCCCACAGGAACTCCAAACTTCTTTTACCGCCGCACTCAGAGTCGACTTTAATGATTACTTAGTTAAGTATAGATTTTTAAAACAAAACTGCCGCAATCAGACAAGTTTAATAGATTAATGTTAGTTGGCATTTAACTAATTAAGTTACATCTCATTAAATGCCAATTAACATTAATTTACTGAACGTCTCTGATTGCGGCAATTTTGTTTTAAAAATCTATACTTAACTAAGTAATCATTAAAGTCGACTCTGAGTGCGGCGGTTAGTCTTATTCTACTTACAATAACAAACACATCAAAAAGAGAATTAGCGAAATTGGTTTAGCCGTTCACACGCGATGCCGTGACCAATAGGGATTTATGTTTATATTGTATACAATAGATAAGATAGAATTTATTTATAAATTTAATTAATATCCAACAGTAGGTGGATCAGTAACTACTGCTAGGTTTTATATTTAAGATTAATGATCTGAACAGAAAGTGAGATTAAAAATGATAAATAGAAAACCTTTATATCCTGCTAAATTACACGAATAGGGTAATTACTCCATTTTTTTATTACGGCTTTTCGAATACACAATTTTCCGAGCATTTTTTTTTGTTTATGATTCAATAATGACATAAGTTTATTTAACGTAGGTACCTACCTAGTAGAAAAGCTTTTTATTAAGTATTTTTTAAGTATAGGTAACTATAGAGTTCCTCAGTTTTTACGATTTTGTTAAACATATCATTATCAAACACATTGCCCATTTTATCCAAAAGGAATCTAATTTATGATATAAAATCTCAGACGAAATAAAAACTCAAAATGTCTTTAGAATCTAAATAGTATAATTGTGCCTATGTAAGTAAAAACGTAAGAGAAAAATATATTTTCTTTAATTGTAAATAATATGTCGTTTTATATTACCTACTACAAAATGTGTTTTATTATTGAACTGAGTATTGAAGTTTATAATTCTGAAACAAACTCTTTACTAGTTGTAAAATTTGCCATAATTTATTTTGGAAAATTTTACAACAAGTAAAGAGATTACAGATTTCCCTTAGTTTTACAGATTTCCCTTAGACTTCCTAAAAAGATTCCTTATCTATTGATGGAATAGAAGCGTTAGAAGTTTAGAGACCGTAGAAAATAGACCATTTCAATTCAAAAAAGGTATACTTCAACAGTTTTCATTCAAAAATTATCACATAGAGCTAAGCATGAAGTACCTAGGCACCTATTTATTTTGTTTATTTAAATTGAGTTTTATTTTTATATAAGTAATTCAGTTAGGCTTGGTTGGTTGATTTATTTAACTTGCTTTTGAAACACATTAGCCATTCTTATAATACGAATACCAAAAAACACCATAAGCCTAATTTTAGGACGGCTAGGGACTTAACACTAGTCACACTCTTTGTCACTTTCAATAAAAGATTTAAAAAGTTAGGTACCTACTGTCAATGTCATGTCATGCATGTCATTTTTCTGTTTGACACCTCAGATTAACTAGACATGTTTTTTGACACAAGTTACATGACGATTGCGGATTGACGTTGCTTAACCTAACCTATAAAACTATACTATTAATTAAACCTTTTACCAATTTAATTAATTATTGAAGTATGTATTCCCGTATTCGTTTCGTATGAAGTTTAGTATTATTAATAGGTTTACAATGTCTTTATCGAGGAGTTTTTCACGCTTATTTAATGCGAAATCTATACGAAATATAACGCCTGGATTCCGACTTAATATAATATCTAGATATTCTAGTCGTATAATTGTATCGTGTAACAATAATAAAAGACAAGAAAATAGGAGAAATGATTACATATTGGGTGGTATGATTGTCGGGGCGGTGGTTGTTACTGGATATATTGGTCTGAGACGAAAAGTCTACGCAGCCACGAAGGTAACAGACTCATTGCATGGTAATAGAGAGAAATACAACTTCATAGCTGATGTGGTGGCTGTTTCGGCGCCCGCAGTTGTGTATATCGAGATAAAAGATGCTAGGAGAATGGACATGTTTACGGGAATGCCTATCACGATATCCAATGGATCAGGCTTCATTGTGAAAGAGGATGGTCTTATATTGACTAACGCACACGTTGTAGTTAACAAGCCAAACGCTGTCGTAAGCGTTAGACTTATGGTAAGTTCTCTTTCTGATATACTGACTGGTAACTTAGCTGTAACAGAGAAAACAAAAAAGAAATACGATGAATTCTGTAAAATTCTAGTTCCTTGCAGACCACACTACTTACATAAACAAGTAGACTGGGATCTTATAATATTATATTCTACATAGAAAATTTGAAAAAGGAGGGTGATATCCTGCTATAAATTATGTGATATTTATTCACCTACTTATACTACAAACCTTGCTTCCATCACTGGTCAAGGACCAAGAAACTGAGCTTTTGTAATAACTTAGTGGTAGTGTTGATTTCAGAAGTGAAAAAATATCTATGTCTTATAGGATGGCTCAGTACATGTCGGATTTGTTGAGGATGTAGATATGAAATCGGACCTTGCAACATTAAGGATCCCAGTGCAGGGTCTGCCGACAATGAAGCTTGGCTCATCCGCTGATATCCGGCCTGGAGAGTGGGTCTGTATAATTTAACATACCTACTGAGATGTGCATCCTTAGTATCTTTTGTCTTATTGAATCTTATAGGATGTTTAGGTACCTATATATATATATATATATACCATACTTATTGTCTTATAAGAATCAAATTAGTATGCCAACAAAAAAAAATAAAAATCATGATGGTTTTTAGAGGTACATGGATTTCATCATACACAAAAAAAAACATTGTAGGTATATCAAATCTGAATTAAAAATATAGGAATGCTTAGATTCACTGTTAAGGGGCTCCATCCTATCACATTAGTACCAGTCACTGATAAAAACATCTTTCAATTAATTAAATCAACAGAGAAAAATAAAATAGGATGAAACTAATATTGCAATGTGGAAGTGAGTTTGTGGTTGAGACAATAATCAGACACTGATCAGAGGTACAGAAGAGACATAACTTTAAATTAATGTGAGTGAACTTCAGGGAACAGCTTGTTCTTATAAAACTTCTGCAATACCTATGTAAAGTTCACAACAAAAAGTAGATACCAAAACCGCCATCAGTGGCTATAGTGTTAATTTTTTTATGTTTATGTTTGGCTGTAGGTAGTGGCGATGGGCAGTCCACTTGCTTTAAGCAATACAGTCACTGCTGGGGTTGTCAGCTCTACTCAAAGAGCCAGCGAAGAGCTTGGCTTGCGAGGTTTGTGTCCGTCTGTGAGATATAGTTTTAAATGAAAATACTTATGGATTTTTATATCTCTTCCCACCCTGAAAACCTAATATTATGAAGTAATCTTTATAATTCAGATAAGTTTCTTTTATCAGAATATAAAAAAATATTAATTTATTCATTTGTTGGTTTGTTACGCTCTCACGCCTTGATGGCTCAACCGATTTCCATGTGCATACCCACTGTCAGGGTACAGAAAAGAATATAGGGTACTTTCCGTACTTTTTGTCCCGGAATTCCCGCGGGAACTCTGAAATTACCGCGACTCAAACCACGGAGAAGAGCGAGTATTAGAATACATTCGTTGTGCAGGCAAAGACATGGTCTACATCCAGACGGACGCGCCCATAACCTTTGGCAACAGCGGCGGTCCCCTGGTGAATTTGGATGGTGAGGCCATCGGCATCAACAGTATGAAGGTCACCTCGGGCATATCCTTCGCGATACCCATAGACTACGTCAAGGAATTCTTGGCCAAACGTAAGCACCAACACAATCAACCTTCTTTATAGTGTACCATACTTCAACCGGTTTGTTGCGGATGACACGACAGGCGTGTCAGCATTCTTTTTAACACTGAACATACAATAAGTGAAATTGAAAAAAGAAATACTGTTTACACATGGCTGCAGGCACACCAGGCTTGTCATTAATTCGTATGGCGCTTGGCACGACAGTCGTGTCACGAAATACTTGTTCGCCGCCAACATCCAGATACAGAGCCCCTTAACGAATCGGTGAAAAAGTCTCACAGTCACAAAGTACAAAAATTCCCAGCTTAGTATAATGCTGAGTTCTTAATTCTTACCTCCCTTTCAATCTTCCAGGGAAGACAAAATCACCACAGATTTCGAGGAGATATTTGGGCATCACGATGCTGACCCTCACCCCCAATATACTGATGGAACTGCACATGAGAAATCCTGAGGTAATTCGCTCACATACATGCGCTAGGTTAGGTTGAACAGGGGGTATATTCAACGGTTGTATATCCATACTTAATATTATGAGGTGAAGTTTGTGAGTTTGTGACTTTGTAGGTCATCTCTGGATCTACTGAACCGATTTTGGAAATTCTTGCACTTATAGAATTTTTATTTCGAAATTCCCACGCGAACTCCGAAATAACCGCGGGGGACATTTTTAAAATAAAGTCCGCCGCGTCTGTCTGTCTGTCTGTCTGTTCGCGATGAACTCAAAAACTACTGACCGGATTTTAATGCAATTTTCACCAATGGATAGAGCGATTCAAGAGAAAGGTTTTTACGTATATTTTATCCCGTAATTCCCGCGGGAACTCCGAAATTACCGCGAGTGAAACCACGGGGACAGCTAGATAATATATCCCAATCCCAAACTGGAAAGTGAAATCCGGTTTCCATCACACAAAGTTCACCCCCACCGGGAATCGAACCCGGAACCTCTTGATTAGCGGATAAGCGTAGTGACCTACTGCGCCAAGCCAGTCGACAAATAATGTGTAGTCTTTGTTTCTTTGTCAACATCATTAGAAGCCGGATATAAGTGTTTTAGCACAGTGAGGTCTCAGGCCTGCAGGCCCAGCCTACCCTCGATCAGACAGTGAGTTGGAGTTCTCCCCCGCTGTTGACAGATGCCGCTGGACATCCAGCACGGCATCCTGGTGTGGAAGGTCATCGTCGGGTCACCGGCGCACAGGTATGTCGTCGCAGATATAGACCAGAGTAGATGAAGCATGTGTAAAGTGTAGAAACTGTTATGAACTTTTACACGTACACTTACATTATAATCTGTAATGTATACTTATATAAATACTTGCCGTTTTCCGCGGTTTCACCCCGGTAATTTCGGAATTCCCGCGGAAGTATCGGGATAAAAAGTACCCTATGTTCTTCTCTGTATCCCTGAAAATGTGTATGCAAAATTACATGATGATTGGTTGAGCCGTTAAGGCGTGAAAGCGTAACAGACAGACACACAGAGTTACTTTTCGTTTATAATATTAGTAGGGTAGTAGTACTTGGCTGTTATCCGCAGTTTCACCTACTAAATTTTTATTTCTAGCCCACCTTGTAGATTCATAAAAAATATTAGACACGTATTTTTTTCTCTATTTACTTAAGCAAAAAATAATGGAGATACGTTGAGTCGAAATATCGCGTGACGTCACAAACAGGTACAGATTTTACCTGCATATTATGACATTACGAGCCCCTACTCCTAAACTTTAATGTGCTTTTTCCAAGTATAAATTTTATTAATTTGAAAAAGCAAAAAACACGTCTATTATTTTTTATTATTTAATGGGGATGTGGACTACTTTTGAAAAAAATCAAAATTCTAATTAGTCCGTCAGTTAGAAAATAAAAAAAACAATAGACACGTATTTTTTGCTTTTCAAATAAATTAAAATATGCAGAGATAAAGTGCATTAAAGTTTAGGGTGAGGGGGGCCGTGACGTCACTAACCGCTAAAACCGCCATACAAACTGTCAGAATAGTGACGTCACGCGAAATTTCAACTCAATAATATATCGCCGTTTTTTTTTGATTACGTAAAAAAAGAAAAAATAAGTGTCCAATATTTTTTAATAATCTACAAGACGGACTAAAAAATTAAAAATTAGTCAACATTGACGGACTAAATATAATTTAGAAAAAAATAAAAAATATTTAAATAGCCCATTTTTCCTCCAGCGCCGGTCTCCAGCCCGGCGACATAGTGACCCACATCAACGGGCAGCCGGTGCGGACCGCGGCCGACCTGTACGCGGTGCTGGAGGCCAGCGCCGGCGGCCTGCGCGCCGACGTGGTGCGCGGCCGCCAGAAGGTGACCCTCACCATCGCGCCCGAGCACCACTGAGGAAGCCACTCTAGCGAAGAACAATAACACTGAAGAAGGAGGTGCCCCCCACTCTGGCGAAGAATAATGACATTGATGAAGCCGGTGCCCATTCTAGCGAAGAATACTAACCCTGATGAAGGAGGTGCCCACTCTAGCGAAGAATAGTGAATACTGAGCTATACATGAGGAAGCGCGACTCTACCCTAGAAGCGATAGCGGTGTGGGTTGTTGCTAGTGATGTGCCGGATCATTAAAAATGTATATATCCGCGGATACGGATCCGAATACGGATATATGGTGTCGAGACCCGCGGATACGTGTACGGATCTTAACTTTTACACATAATTAATTGATGTCAGTGCCCGTGATCTTGAAACGATAGTTGATGCCACACGACGCTTTGCGTGACAAAACAACGTGCAAATATTTGATTTTAAGAAAATAAATAAGAAATAATCTGAATGGAATTTAATAAGTTTTCCATTGCTACTCAATCACATATATATGAATTGTATCTATGTATTGGAAATTAATAAGGTAAAAGATCCGCCAATTTCACTGCCCCTCGGATATCCGCGGATAAGCATACGGATATCCGGCATATCACTAGTTGTTGCTGCTGTGTGTGTGTCGGACAACATCAACTTGACTAAGTTGTGCAACAAGTTTAATTAAATAAATTTATACTTAGATAAATTCTTTTATAAGTAGGTAGGTATGGGAAGATTCTAAACCGAGAAGTACTGGTTCTGTCATGAACACAATTTAAAATATTCCATAGTTTTATATTGTGGTTCCTTTATAGTTCAGAAACGAAACGCATTCTCTATAATATGGTTTTCGTTATACGATTTTGATTAAAACACAAAAAAAAACGGTCCAAAGAAATAAGATCCAGTTTTAATTCCACGTACGATATAAACACAATTGAAACTCGACCTTATTTGTTTGACTTTTGAGTTCGATATGCTAAACTCGTTCGAGTGTCGGTACAATTTAAGTTGGGTGATTCACCGAGCTTTTTCGTTCATCAGCCATTATAGATTGTGACCCAGTAGCCTATTATACAAGGTGTTAATGAATTTACTGAAAACTTTTGCTCAGAATCGACTAGCGAATCGATCGCACTATGTTTTAATATAGGTTATATTTTTTCATTTTTCTAGCCCATGTCATTTATAATACAATATTTGGCGCGTACGCTGCCCGCAGCAAAAAAGTTCGAACTGTTAGGCGCGGGCGTAGCGCTTGGAATTTCGTAGACAGGTCACCTCCAAACTAATGTTGAATAACTTTTAAAGTATAAATTTTTTCGACATAAAATATATTTTAATCATATTATTGTTTATTTTTTTAAATGGGGTGTATCAGGTTTTTAGTTAATTCATTAACACGTTGTATAACTTTTGCTGCTATCGTATTTCAGTTTCAATCAGAAAAATAGCGAATTTGTGATTAATTAATCATAGACATCTTCAACTTTTGAAGTATATTTATTTTGGTAGATTGCTAGATATTGTGTTTGTCGAAACGTGCATGTAATCGCAAATCGTCATATTTTTGATTGGAACCGAAAAATAATAGAAACAAAAGCGATATAATAGCTCCTCTGAACTACAATATAAAATTATTTTGCAACATCTTATCCTCGTGTTTTCAATTGTAAAGCTTATTAATAACAGTTGATAACAGTACTGTGTGATTGCAGCTTTATTGTAAAAAAAATTGTAGAACTAGGTATTTTGTCGTTTTCTTTTGTTGTAAATAAGCGGACGTTAGAAAGAGATAGCGATTATAAATATAACTCCAATGTAATCTTGTAAGATCGTTACAATGTTTTCAATTTGATGAGATATAAATAAGTTTTTTATGAAATAATTTATTTTATTTATTGTCACCCTAGAGTTTTATCTCGAATGGGCATGTTGACTAATTTTTATTTTTTAGTCCGTCTTGTAGATTATTAAAAAATATTGGACACATATTTTTTCTTTTTTTACGTAATCAAAAAATAACGGCGATATATTGAGTTGAAATTTCGCGTGACGTCACTATTCTGACAGTTTGTATGGCGGTTTTGCGGTTAGTGACGTCACGACCTCCTCATCCTAAACTTTAATGCGCTTTATCTCTGTATATTTTAATTTATTTAAAAAAGCAAAAAAATACGTGTCTATTGTTTTTTTATTTTCTAACTGACGGACTAATTAGAATTTTGATTTTCAATAGTAGTCAACATCCCTATTGACCGTATAGTAGTGCTAGCTCTTATGTTTTCACTACCTACGGTCATAATACACTGCGTTGTTATATTTGTATCCAGTGACATTTCTAATTTTTCCACCGATGACAAATGGAAAAAGTTATAACAATACCTTTAAAATTTCCATTTTTCACCGGTGACGGGGACAAATTGAAAATGACCTGGGGAGACAAGTGAGCCAAGTAGATATAGTTTTGCCATAGTGTATTTTTAACAGACTTCAAAAACATACATACAGCCGAATGCATAACCTCCTTTTTGGAAGTCGGTTAAAAAGGAGGAAGTACTCAATTCAATACAATACAATACAATTCAATACAATACAATATACTTTATTGCACCGAATGATTTTTTTTAAATATTAAATATACATAATATAAATTAATTTCGTGGCAAATAGGCGGCCTTATTGCAAGCAGCAATTTTTTCAAGGCAACCTTGAACTATGATGTTTTTTCTAAAAAAATATCTAAATATTTAGGTAGGACTAGGTACGCGAATAAACGACGCGTGCGAGTTAAAATTGAACAATAATTAATTCAACGATAAGCGAACCTCAATATCGAATGCATGTAATTCAATTATATTTAGAAATATGTTCTTTACGTATTTCGTGCCGTTCATTTCACTGGCGGCCGGTGCGGAGCGTCATGCAATAATATTTTTTTTAATGAAAAGTTAATTTTAATGTTGGTTTTCCTAATACATGGACCAATAAAAATATCACGATGACGGCTCGCACTTTACTATCGTCTCTGGTGAGTTCATGATCACCAATAGGGTACTTGCATGAAATTTATAATAAGAAATTGTGTCAATATTTCAAAAATAGAGCCTTAGAAAAGCGTTATCGTGAAAGATTTACTAAAAAATTTTGCATCGGTAAGATGCATTTCGATTCTTTACTGGAACTTTTGGAAGTAAATCACAAACTACTTAGAGATAAGTAAATCGAAACCTTAATTTCGCTTTTAGATATTGAAGTTATCTTTCTGTTAGTGTCACATATGGCCCTGTCAATACGACAGTGACATT
The DNA here is from genome assembly GCA_907165275.2 of Zygaena filipendulae. Taxonomy (NCBI): domain Eukaryota; kingdom Metazoa; phylum Arthropoda; class Insecta; order Lepidoptera; family Zygaenidae; genus Zygaena; species Zygaena filipendulae. The sequence goes on along the minus strand of OU015673.1, from coordinate 8,059,717 downwards.
TCTATCACATACCTAAGGCGTAATTTTGAACAAGTGACTTCATTCCGCGTTTCGGCGGTAAAGTCTAAAGTAGGAACTTTGAAACGCTCTATTTAATTAATTTATGCATATATTTTTTTTCTTTTGTTTTGTTTAAGTAGGCCATATGTCTTTAAAATAGACTGAAAAAAAAATTCACGCAAGTACCCTATTACTGGCGTTTCATAGATTACCTACATCGGCAACCGTCTAGTTTTATTATATCGACTAGCTGTTTAAAAAAACAATATTGAGCACCACAATCAGTAGAAGTGACTAAAACTAATAAAAACAGACAGTTTGAAGGGACTTCAAAGGGCGGCCTCACTGCTATAAAGCGATCTCTTCGAGGTTGATGTATTAAAAAGAATGACGTAAAACTTTAAGCACGATAGGAAAAAAAAAAAATTGTGGCAAGGTCACAAACAAAGCCGCGTTTTATAATCGTAGTTTAGGTCTATCTTTGGTCCATCTCGTTGAAGAGGTGTGGCGTTGTAGAAGTAGGTACCTACCTACAGTAAATCAATAAATATAACAGAAGATACACAATGTAGTCGTCAGATAACTTGCTCTTAAATTTTCAGATAGTATTGAGCGTTTCTCTTTCCGAGTCAGAATCAAGGGAGTTCAGTTTTCGATCGCGTAAGTACTTACTTACCTATATTATGTACTATAGCTGATCCCCGCCACTTCATCCTCGGTAATTTCGGAGTTCCCGCAGGAATCCCAAGATAAAAACACCCTATGTCCAATTATCTGTACCCCTGACAACGTGTATGCAAAATATCATGATGATCGAGCTTAACAAACAAACAAACAAACTCGCTTTCGCATTTATAATATTAGTAAGGATTTGGTATCCGAAAAATTGATAATGGAGAAAAATTGTTTTATGAATTAGGTAAGTGAATAGTGAAAGTAGTGCGAAGGCACTATAAGTTTTTTTTAATCGGGAACTCCGAAATTAACTCAGGTAAAACCGCGAGGAACAGCAAGTACCTATTCAAATTAAACCGTATTTAACGAAGCTAGCTACATTTTGCTTACATTTGAGTGTGGTATAAAAATTACTAACGATTTCTTATAGATGTCATTGAAGGTGGAAAACCAATTCTACGCGGTGGAGTCGAAGTCCAATCCTCACAAGGTAATTTTACTTAATATTTAACTTATTATCCCTTTATAGACGCAGCGTGAAGATAAAAAAGTATTGTAATGGAAATGTTGCGAACAAAACGAAATCTGTTTCCGCCCGGGATCGAACCGGGGGCCTTGTGCGTGTGAAGCACACGTGATAACCACTACACTACGGAAACACATACTTAACGTTTCGAAATTTTAGAACAGTTAATGCAAAACTCTAGATGTGACCGCGACTTCGCGTAGTCTGAAAACAACTTCAACAGATTTCCGTTAGATGGCAGGAGTAGTTCAAGCATGGATACTGGCACCGGTTGACTTTATAAGCTTCGTTTTTTCAATCTTCGTATAATTTAATAAATTTACATAGTTCGGATAGTTAATAAAGAGTAATAAAAAAACTTCGGGCTAATCCAAGTCGTTATCGTAACATTTGAATTCGGTTAAAATATATTACCTTTACATTTTCTTACATATTTTGCTGCTCGCTCGTAAGTAGGTAGGTAGAGATGTGCAATAAACCCGGTTTAAACCCGGTGCCTGGGGCTAAACTCGATAAACGCCCTTAAAAGCCCAAGTTTAAATCGGGTTACCTACCTACTCGTAAGTCATAAGGTAAATTTTCCAAGAGACAAGCGAGAAACTCTTGGGTTATTAGTGAGGACTGGATTGGCGCAGTAGGTCACAATGCCTACGCTATTCAAAAGGTTCCGGGTTCGATTCCCGGTGGAGGTGGACTTTGTGTGATAAACACAGGGTTCCACATTCGAATTTGGGCGTGTTCATATATCTATACTATAATACAGGTGAATTATTTTTAATTATTTTTTTTTATTATTGAATGTAAAATAATTCATGTAATAATAATAATGTAGGTCTAGATCTGTGTGTTTTGAAGTGTCAATAATAATAAAATTATGTTTATTTTATGTCAGAATCAACAGCACCCACCGACAGCGACCCAGAGCCGCGCGAGCCGAGCTGGGTGGCGGAGCTGCGCTCGCGCATCCGACAACTCGTCGCTAAGTACGGGCGGAAAACTGCCGACAAGAGAATACAAAGAGCTGTTCACGGTCAGTGATGTTCGAAAAATACTGTTTCTACCTACTAAAAAGGAGATAAGCTATTCCTTTAACGTAATGTAGCTCGTATAGGTAGGTATCCAGTCAAAAGAAAAAAAAACCATGCTGAAAGCTCGACGAAATATTTTATTTCGTCTGAGGCCGAAAGTTAGAAAGTGGGTAGGTATATTTAGCAATAGCATTAAAGTAAGTAAATTTTTTATAGTAAAAACTAAACCGATGAAATTTCAGTGAAAAAAAATTACAAATGACCTAAAAGTATTATGTCTCCATCAATTTTTTCTGATGCTCGTCTGAATTTAGGTACCTACCTACATATTGATCAGCTTGGCTTCAAGTGCGACTCGACACAATCCAGTATCTAGTATCCCATCAAAAACATAAATGTGAAAATGGAAGCCAAAGTTTGTGCTTATTTGTCGACTTCACCGACAAAAGAATTGATATCTAAATGGGTGCCAAGTTCTGTAGATAATCCTGAAATATATTCAAAGGAGCATAGAACTTGGCTAGTTTTCATATTCAAGTTATCTTATATTTGCCTAAAAACTATAGTATAAATATTTTTTATATTGGCTTGTTTTTACCAGCAAACCAAATATTAAAGGGGTGAGATCTATTGACCTTACAGTATAAAAACAGTAACTTGCTCATAATAATATAAAGAAGATACATAATTCGAGTAGCTAAAGATAACTTTGATGTGAAAACTAGCCAAGTTCTATGCTCCTTTGAATATATTTCAGGATTATCTACAGAACTTGGCACCCATTTAGATATCAATTCTTTTGTCGGTGAAGTCGACAAATAAGCACAAACTTTGGCTTCCATTTTCACATTTATGTTTTTGATGGGATATCACTACTTTTTGTACAGAAATTATTAGTAGGTATTAGGTACTTGTTCATAATAAAATTAATACCAAATGGTCTCTGTTAATCTATTGTATTTCAATCCGTTTACGGGGTAGTAAGTACCTACTGAAACTAACATGTTTGGATTTAAAACAAATCACTACGTAAAGACCATAACACATAAACATATACATAAACATGTAAAGACCATAAAATACAAAGACCGGCTGTCATCAAATTTTGATTGATGATTCTTACATTACAGGCAGAATAAGTAAGGGTTCGTGTAATATTACACACAGTGCTGCTCGCCAGTTGTCAGCTTGAACTCGGCTTAACATCCTACAGCGTGTCTAGATTCAATAGATCAAATAATAAATAAAACAAATACGAATAAAAATAGTTACATTTATAATTAAAACGTATTTTGCTTACATTTAAAGAAAACACCGCATGCAGTAAAATATTTTGGAGACATGACACTACAACTCTTGTCGACAGACAGCACCTGTATAAACGATTATATTTTTTTTCCCTGATCGTGCATCGCTCCTATCGCGTGACGTACTAACGAGTGAAGAATCAAAGCTTCTATTGGAGAATACGTGATTCATATTGACATGTTTATGTGAAATAGTTTTTGAGTTATGACGGGGTCAAAAGTTACACACGGTGCTGCTCGCTAGTTCTGTTAGCCTGAACTTGGCTTGACACGCTATTGCGTGTCTAGATATATAGGTCACAATATTATTGTATATTAACAGAAATGGATAAATGAATCGGAAAAGAAAAACTTTTTGCAGAAATTATTAGTAGGTACTTATTATTCATAGTAAAATGGTTTTTGTCAATTTAGTTTATTTTCCTACGTTTCCTACGTTTCCGTGGTATAACTATCTTTTTTGTGTTTTCTGTATTTTCTTGGACGTTTAAAATGTTTGAGTGAATTGCCGTATCCGTTTTTTTTTTTTTTTTTTTTTTACGCGTTTTCTGTTTATATTTAATTTGGCCATGTCAGGGCGCCATAACGTGCGCAGGCGGTTGTACTCTACAATAGAGCTCTCTTGTGCCTTGATCTGACTTGGATCTAAATTGATAAGATGTACTCCATCTAAGGTTTTAACTCTGGAAAGTCCAACGTAAATGATTTGGTGTAACGTAAAAGTGTCACCCACCAGTAATTCGATTGTACGACTCATTGTACAATGTAGGTACCTACGTAGTAAATAATTAATATTTAAGCCGATCAAGACGAAGACGACACTAAAAGAATACACTAGAAGACCCGGTGAACTTCGTATCATCTACAAGACAACCAAGTAACACTATTTTTTATTTCTAAAATGATAAAAGAGATCGGACTACACTTCATCAGTTCTTTTGCGACAAGTCAAAATCAAAGTCATAGTCAAATCGTTTAATCAAATTTGGCCAATAATGTGTATCTTATTGACGTCAATAAAATTACAGTTATTATGACAGAAGCCAGCACCCATAAAATATCCAACCTTCACAGCTTCCTAGCGCTATGGCTGAAGAGAAAAAGCTGCGCAAGTGCGCAACAAACTCCAGTAGCACGATATATTACGTCACCATACGCATAAAGGAGCATATTGAGGACTCAAGCCTCCTAGAAGTCGAAGTAGAATCGCAGCTATTGAAGCATCTTCCATAACTTTGCCTATATCGGCTAAATCTTGCACAGTGTACATGACTGCAATTATACAGCTGCCTTTTAAATCCATGTTGCCATTCCAAGTGAGAAGAATTGCTGGATTATGCCGTTAATGTAACGAGATTCTTCTGTACTGTCGCAGCCTGAAATTTTTGAGGAGGTCAAAAATTTATTGCACAATACACAATTTTATTTCACACTAGCTGTTGCCCGCTGTTTCACCCGCGCTAATTTTGGAGTTTCCTTAGTAATTCCGGGATAAAAACCCCTACCCTCCCTACGTCACTCAGGAAACTCGCCTACATGTATATCTCTATATTGGAGTCAAAATCATCTAGACAGTACCTGTACAGTTTCTGTTCGAGGATTATACGTCGCACTTGTAGGCGGACAAAAGAGTCAAATAACTGTCTCTATCCAGAAGCAGTTTTATTCTTGAAAAAGAATTATTTATTCATCATTTTTACATACAGAACTTTCTTTGTCAAATGTGAATAATATGTAATGGATATTTGCGTGAACTGATGAAAATATTCACAGATATTCATGAATTATATACGTATTACGTCGTACGTAAAACAAACGCTGATTTACTTTTAACTTGAGAATAGCTAGTTTTATACGTATAAACCATAGAAAAATTCGTGTTGATAACGAAAGTTTGACTCATTGTCAATGTTTGACTCAGTTTAATGGAGTGACGTAAAATACATCATTAAGAATACTTCAAAATTTTGATTAGCCAGTTATATACTTCAATACTCGACTTTGTTATATTACCTTCTTGATAAGGATATACCTAAAAACTGAAGATATTGATAATTATCATTTTTTTTTTAGTTTTTCCAGTTTTCAGATTTTTCCCATTGTTTACGCCTAAAAGTCTACCTCGATGCCAAATATCAAGTTCCTAGGTCATCTGGAAGTCGGTTATAATTTTGGTCTATAGGTCAGTCAGTGATAAAAATCACGATTTTTGGACGTTAATATCTAAAAGCCCGTTTGAGGTGTGCTTATGAAATTTGGAGCACATGTTTATCTTAATACATGAGCCAAATTTGACATGTTTATGTTAAATAGTTTTTGAAATATGGAGGGGTGAAAAGTGGCTCCAAATGGTTCGTGTAATATTACACACGGTGCGGCTCGCCAGTTCTGTCAGTTTCAGAACTTTGGCTTGACACGCTACCGGCGTGTCTAGATTTATGGTTTATTTTGGGTCACAACTCACAGCTGGAGAGAAGATTCTAAATCAGAATAAACTAAAAAAAAAAATAATATTTGAAAAAAGAAAACGCAATTCGACGCTGGCGCGCAATGAGCGCGGTGTCGCACGCTTGTCAAACTTTTTTTTTTATTTACTTTCACGAATACAAACAACACATACAAAAGATTTACAAAAATAATATGATAAAATGAATTTTAAATATGTGTCAACAGCGTACTCACCAACTGATTTTAATTAAATTTCATGCTTTCCGCAGACATAGAAAGAGCTCGGAATGTCCTAATGGATGTGAAAGGTGCGTATTTGTGACTGAGCTGCGGTATCAGAGGGCCTATTATGTAACTTTTGTTTCTATTATTTCTCAGTTGCAATCAAAAAAATAGCGGGTTTACGATTACAATACACACGTTTTGACAACTACAATATTTAGCAATCAATCAAAATAAACATACTTCAAAAATTAAAGCTGTCTAAATACGACTATTTGATGAAAAAAATCGCTATTTTTCTTATTGAAACTGAAATACGATTGTAACAAAAGTTACACAATTGCCCTGCTGGCCTTTTGCACATTATAAGAAATTTTCTTGTGTCTTAAAAGAAATGTCTTATAAAACATCACTACGTTATAAGAGTCGGCAGTTTCATACTAATCGCTGAAATCTATGAAAGTATTTTGTGCCAACCTTAACCTTGCCGATGTAAGACGCGGTCAGCCCGATAGATATAGATAGATAAATAGATAACTCTTTATTGTACACCAAACAAAAAAAAGTTTTACAAATTTTCTTAAATTTAACTTAATCGCTATACAAAAGGCGGCCTTATCGTTTAAAGAGATCTCTCCCAGGAAACCTTTGAGTGGGCAGATTTATAGAAGAAAGGAAAATAAATTAGATAGGTGTTTACATAATAATTAGATAAGGATTTGGTTAGGTATTCCAAAGTTGGCAAGGAAGTTATTAGGTACATAGATCCATAGTAATTTTTGCTTCAAGGTAGTGTCGATGGGCTGTCGCTATTCACCTTTCAAATTAAAAGTTATTTTATTAATTTGACAGTTTCACGTAACGGTAAGAGAACGAAAAATTTTTATTATCTACCTATATTATACCTACCTACATATAAATAACTATAGAAAAGTATAGTCGGTACAAATAATTATTTGTACCTATTTACGCATTTTTTACGACTTCAAAAAGGAAGCCATGAAGGTTCTCTGTTTTCCTGCATTATGTTTGTACATAAATGTGCAATTTTTTTTTATGTATTTATCATACGACTCATTTTTATGAGCTTTATTTTATTTTTATTTTATTTTATTCATAAAACCAACAGCGTCAACATAGATTACAATATAATACAATACACAAGTGTAAGGCCAATTATAGGTCGTATCCTTCAAACAGTACCATTTATAATTTATAAAAAAAAAAAAAACATACATACATACATACAATCGAACATAGAACCTCCTCCTTTTTGGAAGTCGGTTAAAAACAGCAGTCAGATGTGGTTTAGAGTTACAATGACAGTTATGAGATGAGATTTATACAGCTATATTGTTATTGACAAAAATACGTAGAATTTTAAGTTCTATTTATGTTAATTTACTTTTTTTTGTAATTATTTCAAGTTATATTTTATTTAAAAGGTAAAGTTTTTTTATAGAGTAGGTAGGTCATCATGGCTATCCCAAAGGCTAACCAAAATCTAACAAAAAAATTGCCCTCAATTTTCTATAGTAAACTGAATATTGCGCGAAAAGTTGAGATTCCGTTTCCGACTAACCTTTTACCTAAATTGGTACATAGTAATTACTGTATCATTTGGGTATAAAATTAATTCTATTATGACTATTTTTATTTTCAGGTGACTCCGATATTAATTACAAATACATACTCAGGGAGGACGAAGACGCAGGAGTTCGTTGTGAGAATTTATTCTTTCATATTAATAATCATAGTCATAATTTTATCAGCCCTCTTAGCCATAGACAACTAAGGAACGTACCTATTGCGAGATTACGCATGTTACCGGGGTCTAGGAACGAAAAACAGTCAGATAATAAAAAAAAATAACAGACACGTAGGTATATTTCGCTATTTTAAATTATTGAAAAAAATATGATAGGCACCTACTTGGAATAAAGCATTGAAGTTTAGGAGTCGGGGCTATCGTGACGACATAACTAAGTATGAAGTGTACCAAGACGTGACAGTCGTGACATCACGCGTTTGGAATAAATGTGTAAAAAAATGAAGAATACGTGTCCAATATTTTTTCCAAAACTTAACCGCGGGCACAGCTAGTAAGAAATAATTTGAGTTGTCCAAAAAATCCACCATTATTGTTCCATTTTAGTGCCGGATCCGCTTTGGTTGATCGACTTCAAGAGATACCTGAGGAATCTCATCACAAAATACGGTCGAGTAAGCTTGGACGAGTATGTCACTCCAGTCGTTATGGGTAAGTGTGTTAATATTGAAACAATGTCCAACAAACAATTTGTGATGTTGTTTGAATGTTTGTAACTCAATAACACGTAAACGGTTGAAAGGATTTGAATGTAGGTACATTTAGTATAGAAAGATAGGTATTCTTCGATGTTATCGAAGAGTAAGTATTTATTATATTACTAGCTCTGGAACAGTTACTAATCCTTATTAATATTATAAATGCGAAAGTGAGTTTGTTTGTTTGTTTGTTAGATACGCTTTCACGGCTAAACGGCTCAACCGATCACTACGAAATATTGCTTACACATTGTCAGAGGCACAGAGAAGGACATAGGCTACTTTTTATCCCGGAATTCCCACGGGAACTCCGAAATTAACGCGGATGAAATCGCGGGAACAGCTAGTAGGTTAATAAATTTTATTACTTACCTCAAATCCTTTCAAATCGCAAACATCCACAAAGGACAATGCCAATCTTTGTATGAAGAGTGGACCAAGTGCTGCCCAGAATAAAGTCATAGTACATTATGTTCCTTAGGGTAGTAGTAGTCTGTAAAATAAAGCGCATCTAATTCTATCCCAGGAGTCGTGAAAAAAAAAAGTTTTTGTTGAGATTTATTGGGAGACAATAAACTTGCATGGAAGGTAGACCAAGTGCTGCCCAGGATGTAGACATAGTACATTATGTTCCTTAGGGTAGTAGTAGTCTGTAAAATAAAGCGCATCTAATTCTATCCCAGGAGCCGTGAAAAAAAAAGTTTTTGTTGAGATTTATTGGGAGACAATAAACTTGCATGGAAGGTAGACCAAGTGCTGCCCAGGATGTAGACATAGTACATTATGTTCCTTAGGGTAGTAGTAGTCTGTAAAATAAAGCGCATCTAATTCTATCCCAGGAGTCGTGAAAAAAAAAAGTTTTTGTTGAGATTTATTGGGAAACAGTAAACTTGCATGGAAGGTAGACCAAGTGCTGCCCAAGATGTAGACATAGTACATTATGTTCCTTAGGATAGTAGTAGTTTGTAAAATAAAGGGCGCCTAATTCTATCCCAGGAGTCGTGAAAAAAAAAGTTTTTGTCGAGATTTATTGGGAAACCATAAACGTTCATGGAAGGTGGACCAAGTGCTGCCCAGGATGTAGACATAGTACATTATGTTCCTTAGGATAGTAGTAGTTTGTAAAATAAAGGGCGCCTAATTCTATCCCAGGAGTCGTGAAAAAAAAAAAGTTTTTGTTGAGATTTATTGGGAAACAGTAAACTTGCATGGAAGGTGGACCAAGTGCTGCCCAGGATGTAGACATAGTACATTATGTTCCTTAGGATAGTAGTAGTTTGTAAAATAAAGGGCGCCTAATTCTATCCCAGGAGTCGTGAAGAAAAAAAGTTTTTGTTGAGATTTATTGGGAAACCATAAACATTCATGGAAGGTGGACCAAGTGCTGCCCAGGATGTAGACATAGTACAATATGTTCCTAATAGTAGTAGTAGTCAGTAAAATAAAGCGCGTCTAATTCCATCCTAGGAGTCGTGGGAAAAAAGGTATTATTTATTGGGTAAAAATAAATACTTAATTACAATAACAATAAATAAATGCTTTTCCCGATGGAGGGATGTATATTTTTGAGGAGTTTTACTGATACACACTATCAGCTCCACTTCACCACATGCACTGTGATGAGCATAAACTGCTCAGCAACCACCTTAAAGTAATCGAATCGCAACCTGTGAAATACCTATTATTAAGTAGTTCCGCTGGTCATCTGTTGTCTTCATCATTAGTTTCACTTCACTAAATGGTGCTTTCCGAAAGCAAATGCATGAAATATTCCAAAAAATACCCAAAATTGGTAGGTGTGCCTATAATATTTGATAAGTTCCCTCCATTTCTCCAATATCCCATCATCAGATCCTGACCTTATGACAGTGGTACCACCTCGGAAGTATACCCTTTCAACCAAAAAAGAATTTTCCAAATCGGTCCAGTCGTCTTCGAATAATCGGGGAACATACATACTATATAAAACGTACAAACAAAACTGACGTTAATTTTTTTTCTCCGGGACCGATTTTGAAAAAAAAAAATTTTTTCAATATAAAACAATGCAAGGAACTCAGTCAAGGTAGTCTTACCGCCGCACTCAGAGTCGACTTTAATGATTACTTAGTTAAGTATAGATTTTTAAAACAAAATTGCCGCAATCAGAGACGTTCAGTAAATTATTGTTAATTGGCATTTAATGAGATGTAACTTAATTAGTTAAATGCCAATTCACATTAATTTATTAAACTTGTCTGATTGCGGCAGTTTTGTTTTAAAAATCTATACTTAACTAAGTAATCATTAAAATCGACTCTGAGTGCGGCGGTTACTCCTGGGCAGCATTTGGTCCATACCCTGTCAATCTCCTTTAAATAATACTAGTAGAGCAGTTAATACCTACAAATTATTTATTTTTTTGGGGTAATATTTTATAATTTTATTTTCAGCCATCGAAAAAGCGAACAACGTCAGGATAAACGATATAGATGGTAGGTTCTTTGAAACAGTTGATGAAAAACTAACCGCCGCACTCAGAGTCGACTTTAATCATTACTTAGTTAAATATAGATTTTTAAAACAAAACTGCCGCAATCAGACAAGTTTAATAAATTAATGTTGATTGCCATTTAACTAATTATAAGTTACATCTCATTAATTGCCAATTAACATTAATTTACGGAACGTCTCTGATTGCGGCAGTTTTGTTTTAAAAATTTATACTTAACTAAGTAATCATTAAAGTCGACTCTGAGTGCGGCCGTCAGTCCTACATAAAATGCGTTTTCTTTCAAGAAACGCAAATAACTGTCAACGAACAGCTCTTTTATTACTGTTCAAGAATAAAATACCTTTTAAAAATTTATATTTTACAGTAAATTATATTACAGTTTATTTTTTCAGTAAATTCATATGGTATGTACTTAGCTATAGCCTACAAAGCCCGTCACACACATAGAGCTCTATAACAGTTGTATGTTTTAACACACGCTAGCCCGAATAGTGTTATCTCTTCCGTAATTACTAAGGTGGTTTACACACGACGCCGCGAACCGCTGCGGTGAGTGGTGAAGTAGCTAGATCTGACGTTGCATTGATTTGGGGGTTTCTATTAATCACGTGAGGCTCGAAAGGGGGGGGGGGGGGGGGTATTATAACCAAACAGCGGCGCGTGGCCTTGAATCCGCGTTGCCAGGCAACGATTTCCAAAAATTTAAAGTATTCTGAAATTGAATCGAAATTGAAAATTACTTTATTTGGCACACACAAAACATGCAAACACTTAAAACTAAAACACAGTTGAGTTGCGCCAAAAAGGCGTCCAGCTCAGCATGGTGGTGACAAGGAACACCCGACGCTGGTCTTCCGCTGGAGCCTTGCGGATGCGTCACGGAGGCAGGCAGACAGAGTAAATTTCTATATACTTTGTACTAAAAAAATACACGTGATTTTGGGTAAAAAAACATCAAGTGATTAATGGATTAATGGACGCCCCCTTTGTATAAAATCCGTTGATGCCCAAAATATAATGTAGGTATGTAGGTACACCTACAACTTCTGGCAATCAACCAAAGTAAACAGGTACTTCAAAAACTGCTGCTTTCTGAATTCTGAGCATGACTAATAATTATGTGCAAACAGCTGTTTTCGATTGAAATTGAAAAATTATACCAACAAAAGTCACATACGCCTTGCAGGTACTGGTTTCCTGTATAGTAACAAGTAACAACATTTCTGCTAAACCACTTTGGCGTCCAAACTTTCCTCTGTTAAACTAAACGATCGGACTAAACAAAACCGCGCTAAACTAATCCCGTCAGACCAGAGAATTGCTCATCATCATCACCTCTTCAAGCAGCATATACAACGTGTTAAATGTTAATGAATTAACTGAAAACCTGATACACCCCATTGAAAAAATAAACAATAATATGTTTAAAATATATTTAATGTAAAAAAAAATATAATTTAAAAGTTATTCAACATTAGTTTGGAGGTGACCTATCTATGAAATTCCAAGCGCTACGCCCGCACCTACAGGTTCGATTTTTTTTCCTGTGGGCGGCGTACGCGCCAAATATTGTATTATAAATAATCTAGACATGGGCTTGTAAAAGTGAAAAAATATAACCTATATTAAAACATAGTGCGATCGATACGCTAGTTGATTCTGAGCAAACTACTTTCTAGTTTTCAGTTAATTCATAAACACGATGTATACCGCTACAAAATCCGCCCAACGCGGCGCGGCGGTACGCGGCATCGTGTGCAAGCCGTCTTATAAACTCGACGTGTGATACGTACCTATAACTTACTTTAAAGATTGAGTTTGTTATTTGCTAGGAGAGATCGTAGTCGACTACACCACCAGGATAGCGTTTGGTCATCGAGTCAAACCACATCAAGGTAATTACTAAATAAATAAAAAAAAAAATCTAGTAAATTGGGTATTCTCCAAGGTATGAATATCAAAATTCTAATTAGTCTGTCAGTTAGAAAATAAAAAAATAATAGACACGTATTTTTTGCTTTTTCAATTTAATGAAAATGAACATAGATAAAGCGCATTAAAGTTTAGGGTGGGGGGCTCGTGACGTCAATATTCATTATAAGCGCCATACAAACCGCACAGAATTGTGAGGTCACGTGAAATTTCAACTCAATGTATCTCTGTTATTTTTTGATTACGTAAAAAAAGAAAAAATACGTGTCCAATATTTTTTACTAATCTACACGACGGACTAAAAAAATTTTTTTTGTCAAGTAGCCAATTATAAAAAAAATTGATATCCATCCGTCCGGTTATCCTCGGATATGTCCTAGCAATGTCCTACAGTGTGGAGTATAAATTATCAAGTAGTAACCGAGGGTTTATTGTACTGCAACTAACATTCTAAATGCGAAAGCTCCGTCTGTCTATCATTCTGTTACTTTTTACAAAATAAATAAAGTAAATTATAAATAAAGTAAATTTTGCATACACGTCTTCAAGGGTTCCGGAAAGGAAATATTATAGAATACTTGTATCCTGGAATTTCCGCAGGAACTCCGAAATTAATGCGGTTGAAACAGCTAGTCTTTAAATAATAGCTACCTACGTAAGTAACTGGTTCATTTATTTTATCTAAGGCAATTTGTTTCACAGACTTTTTGAGTAAGTAACTTTAACAACAAATCATCCCTTTTTTATTTTTAAAACTCAAGTTTTGGTGCTTAAGGATAATGTTCGAGGGAAAACAATAAACTTAGTAGGCACCAACCACACAGACAACCTACCAAACTTATTAACTAGAGGGGCCATGTATAGGAATGGCAGGCATGCCACAGTTGCAAAGTTAGGGTAAATGCTCTAACTTTCTTAACTTTCTCTGGTGGAAGCCCAATTCCCATGTAAGCATATATTTTCCACAATATTCCCATAACTGTGATTTTTTTAAACACAGCGTTACAAAATGGCGTCCACTACGTTAAGTTACAATAGTGAATGTTTTTAGGTGAATATTTTTGCGTACGAAAATCAACTGGCGACACTAGTTTCGCACTAAACTGAGTTGGATGCCCTTTCTATCTGTTCTGTGCTTAATATCAACAGATGGGTTTAAGGCACGAAATTGTTTGAAGTTGACTTTATTTTTTCGTACCGTCCATCTCGTCCATTTGCAGGTCTTCCCACGTGAGGGGATTTTACCCCAACAGGGATGTTGACGACTGGAAAATCAAAATTATAATTGGACGCAGATAAGCAATAACTTGTTAACCCACAAAATTAAGTTATTGATTCAGAACAATTTATTGAGAATTGGGGAACGTTTTTTAATTATGTGTTTACCTTATTAGATTGCTTGAATATGTAACTAAATATTGAACATAAAAAAGGTTGACACAAAATGGCGCTATACTTTTAAAACTCGATTTACTCAATATTTCTCAAAATGTGGGTTAACACACTATTGCTTATCTATGTCCAATTAGTCCGTCAGAAAAAAAAAACAATAGACACGTATTTTTTGATTTGATCAAATAAATGAAAATATACAGAGATAAAGCGCATTGAAGCTTTGGGTGGGGGCTCGTGACGTCACTAACCGCTATAAGCCGCCATACAAGCTGCACCGGTTAGTGACGTCATTTCAACTCAATGTATCGCCGTTACTTTAAGAAAAGAAAAAATACGTGTCCAAAATTTTTATAAAGCTACAAGACGGGCTAAAAAAAATTAGTCAACATGCCCTCTGCTAACGCTTTGCAATTATTTCAGCTAAGAGTTTGTTTGCACTTTTTTAAATGGATCTTTTCTTTGTTAGGAAAATGGACGGCGATCGACGAGAAAGAAGACGCTCATTGGGAAAGTGCTACGGAGATATTACAGTTATAATATTGAGTTTTTAATTGTTATTTATATCTTACCCAGTCATCTTTACCAATACGTATACTCACCATTTTCAGCACTAGCCCTTTCAGGACGCAGATAAGCAATAACATGTTAACCCACAATATTAAGTTATTAATTCAAAACGCTTTATTGAGAGTTATAGAGCGTTTTTTAATTATGTGTTTACCTTATCACATTGTTTGAATACCAAAAAATATTTAAACATAAAAAAATGCTGAAACAAAATGACGATATGATTATGATATGAGACGAATTATTCAAAATTTCTCCAATGTGGGTTAACACACTATTGCTTATCTATGTCCATATAGTAGTAATGTTTCTGAGTTTTTAAATGATTTTTCTTAAGTAATTTACAGGAGTCAAACAAACTCAACGAACTACCTACTATGTTTTAACACAATTTCATCTGAAAATGAATTTTTAGAAGATTATAGATACTATCCCTTCTAATAGGTATTATAAATGCGAAAGTAACTCGGTCTCTCTGTCTTTCTGTTTGTCTGTTACGCTTTCACGCCTTAACGACTCAACCGATCCCCATGAAATTTTGCATACACGTTACCAGGGGTACAGAATCCTTTTTATCCCGAAATTCCCGCGGGAACTCCAAAATTAACGTGGGTAAAACCGCGGGGAACAGCTAGTAACAAGATAAATATGCAACGTGTCAATGAATTAACCAAAACCCTGAGACATCCCATTTAGAAAAAGACATAGGGTACTTTCTGTCCCGGAATTCCCTCGGGAACTCCGAAATTAACGTGGGTAAAACCGCTGGAAACAGTATATGATAAATATGCAACGTGTTAATGAATTAACCAGAAACCTGATAGACCCCATTTAAAAAAAGACTTAAATGATTAAAATATAAATTAATATGTCGAAAAAAATAATAGTTTAAAAGTCATTCAACATTAGTTTGGAGTTGACCTATATTTAAGTACGAAATTTCAAGCGCTACGCCCGCGCCTACGTCAATGACTGAATCGATTTATTTGCTACGAGCGTCGTCCGCGCCAAATATTGTATTTACTAGCTGTGCCCCGCGGATTCACCCGCGGTAATTTCAGAGTTCCCGCGGGAATTCCGAGATAAAAAAACCGAAAAAAAAACAGAGAAGGACATAAGGTACGTCCTTTTCTGTACCCCTGACAACGCCGCACGAATATCGGGACCACGTGCTGTGGGATTGCCAGCTGTATGTAGGGGAGCGCCTGGCGCTGCTGACGCGAGTAGTGAAGACGGAGGCGGGACCGGTGTACTTCGGGGACCTGGTTAGTTCTGAGGGCAACTTCGCGGCTTTTAAGATCTTCGCGCGCCGATGGTTTCAGAAGCGGAAGTTGTTGGAGGATCTGCGGTAGGCAGGCGGCCGAGTACAGCTGTACGTGTGAACGTCAAGCCCCAGAAAGGGGAGAGTGGCAACTAGGGACAAGGATCAGAGCAAAAAAAGAATGTGTAGGGTACGGTGCGTCCCGGGCGACCGGGGCGTTCCGGCCCACGATTCGGTCCGTATAACCAAGATTGGTTGGTAGGACCCTGGGTTGGTGGAGGGTTGTACCCCTAACAACGTGCATGCCAAATTTGATCCAAATCCGTTCGGCCGTTCTTCGTGATTGAATAACAAACATCCAAACATCCACACATTTAAAACATTAGTAGGATATTAAAACATGGTGCGGCCGATTCGGAAGTCGGTTCTGAGCAAACAATTTTCCATTTTTCAGTCAATAAGATGATAATTTTGAAGCATCAAAAATCTTAAACAAAAAGTGCCAAAAGTTTTCTTGTATATTAAACTTTTTATACTTAGTTACAATACTGCAGAAATTCCACCAGAAATCTATTTTTAAATGTAATAATTTAGGTAACTTAGAAAATATGATTTCTATAGCAGAACATGTGAATTTGATCTCTGTAAGGACTTATTATAGGGTAGTCGCAGAGGGGCGCAAAGGATGACATGAAAATAGCATTGACGCTATCTCTCGCCGAAGCCAGAATTTATCATACTAATACGTAAGGCCAGAAACAATAGGTCAAGAGCTCGACAGCTTTCCCACCCCACCTGAAAGCCTCATGATAAACACGAAACCGCAGGGGTTTTTGGAAATCCAATTCTAAGAGGGTGAAAATGGTTGAACCTTCATTCAACCATGCACTGAATCCATAGTCAACAATGACCTCGGTTTAATTTATTTGGCTGTGGAGTTATTGTCGAAGTTTTTTACTTCCACAATGACTTGCTTGTTTAATGGTCAGTAGAGGTAGGTCCATAGATACTTGCAATCGTTGCCTTAATTGTAAATAAACTTTCGCTACACACAGCTTTCTATTCAATTCTTACTTCCTTACTGATATTACAAACGCGAAAGTTTGTATGTATGGATGTGTGTTTGTTACTTTTTCACGCAAAAACTACTGAATGGATTTTAATGAAACTCTACAATAATATAGCTTATACATCAGAATAACATAAAGGGTACTTTCAGCCCGGAATTCCCGCGGGGTCTCCGAAATTAACGCGAGTGAAACCGCGGGGAACAGCTAGTTCTTTCATTATTATAAATGCGAATGTGAGTTTGGTTGTTTGTTTGTTACGCTTTCACGGCTCAACTACTCAGCCGATAATCGTGAAATTTTGCATACACGTTGTCAGGGGTACAGATAAAGACATAGGGTACTTTCGATCGCGGAATTCTGGCGGGAACTTCAAAATAAACGCGGGTGAAACCGCGGGGAAAAGCTCGCAGTTAACAATATTGGTATTATAGTTGGTTCGGCATTGTCCTCGAGTGTACTAGATACGTTTACAAAACAACATTTTTATTTAATGGCGCAAAGAATAAAACCTCACGCCTGCATAACAAAAGCGGCAACGAAAGAACGAAATGTAACAACACTTTATATGTATATACTTCTTAGATAGGCACCATTTCCATTCACCGCAGTGTAACATTTGTCATTGCCAAATAACAATTTCTAAAGGTCAGGGGCCGTATTTTTGAATCGCTCGAATTACTTTTCGCACACGGAATCACAAGATTCACACGTTAATGTTAAAAAATTTATGAGCATTCGCACTTCCGTGCGTGAAAGTAATTCCAGCGATTCAAAAATACGGGGTCCTCCCACTTCGCCGTGTGTAAAGTGAATCATTGCTATTTGCTTGCTATTGTCATTTTATCGTCCTCGACCTATTATAACTTACAGTTCCTCTGTTTCGATTAGATTAGATTCATTTACTGCATATTACGAATCTCTTAGTTACGTTTTATCATAAAATGTCAAGTAAATGTCAAAATTAATAAGATTTTACAAAATATGTATCTGTTCGATATCTCAAAAACATTAAAAACCTAAAATTAACATGTCTAATTGAGAGTTAATTCGACTGAACTGACTAAAGAAGAAGAAGACTGACAGTCATAGAAAGAGAGAAAATTACTATTCGTTTTATGACACATTGTGATTTACTACTTCCATAAAAAAAAACCTATATTTAACCAAGGAATATTCATATCAGACAGAGTTACTTTCGTATTTATAAAAAGTATAAGTATTAATCTACAAGTCGGACTAAAAATTTAAATTTTGTCATCTAGCCCATTGTTGGATGCCCTCGTTTTCATGAATTGATTAGACACCCCGATTTCATTGTCAATAATAGCTCTGTGGTTGGAGTTAATTGAGTTTTCCAACTTAAGGGTTACTGGGGATGAAGTTAAGTGTTGGAGTTATCGCGGGTTACAATTAATGATAGCAAAGTGAAGCGTTGTAGTCAAGAATAAGTTAAGAAGTATTTTAATTTTAAATTTTAAGAAGAATAGGGATGTTGCCTACTTTTGAAAATCAAAATTCTAATTAGTCCGTCAGATAGAAAATAAAAAAACAATAGACACGTATTTTTTGCTTTTTTAAATAAATTAAAATATACAGAGATAAAGCGCATTAAAGTTTAGGATGAGGAGGTCGTGACGTCACTGACCGCAAAACCGCCATACAAACTGTAAGAATAGTGACGTCACGCGAAATTTCAACTCAATATATCGCCGTTATTTTTTGATTACGTAAAAAAAGAAAAAATACGTGTCCAATATTTTTTCATAATCTACAAGACGGACTAAAAAATAAAAATTAGTCAACATGCCCATTATACCTAGTTTTTTGAAAGCCAGTTCCCATCCCCATTCCAGGTCGGCAACGCACCTGCATGCCTTCTGGTGTTGCAGATGTCTATGGGCGGCGGTAATTACTTACCATCAGGTGTACCACTTGCCCGTTTGCCCCCTATGACATAAAAAAAAAACCTAGAATATACCCTGAGAGAAAAATAGGTGCTTGTTCGGTAAAGTTCGCGACCGAACAGTTCGCCACCGAAGATTGGTCCACAGTATTTCTGCTATATGCACGTATACGTGTGTTCGGTCGGGCACCGTATTTGGTCAGCAGTGGCGAAGGGTGAAATACTGAGAGAGGCAAGCCGGAAATCTATTTGGTACCTACTATAAATACGTAATTTACACTTATTAAACTATTTAATAATAATAATAATAAATTCAAGTAGTCAAAAATCGTCATAAATTCAAGTAGTCTGTCAACAGTCAACACAGAAAAAGCACAGAATGTCCGCTTCGTTTCTAATTTCTAGGACCAATAAGGATATTTGTTGAAATAGTAATAAAAAATGCGTGCGTGCGAGCGAGATGGAGGGAGTAACTCGATTTGCAGCGGCTTACCAAAGTAGCTACTTTAGCCGGCTGCCTGCGACCTTGATGTGACGTCACGGCATTATTTTGTATGGAAGTTTAACTGTCAAAAAGCCGATCGCGCCAGCGGCTTATTTTATAACAATTTGTTGTTGAAGAGCTTGTTGATAGTTTAGGCGTTTTGTAATGTTTTCTACTCAGTAGAGATAATTTTTGTAGTATTTCAGTAGATTCTACTGAAATACTGACTACAAAAATTACTGATTGTGCCATTTCTAAATTACGGTAGAGAGAGTGGTTGTGTTCCCAACTTTTGAAGGGAAGCCGGTGGGAATCGGCTTCTAGGGTACCTTCGCCACTGTTGGTCAGTATACTCTCCCGTAGTTTGCACATTATTGACACCGCGCGGGGCCGGTCACTGTGCCTGCTGGTCACTGATATTGAGTCACCAACATATCCTTCGGGCAACGAAGGGCGACCGAAACCTCTTCGGTTAGATCGATTTCTCTCAGTGTTGATTGGTTTATTTTGGTGTGGTGGCTTACAGAGTTCTATAACTTGTATAAAAAATTACCGTCATTTAAAGGCGTTTTATACTCTCATGTCGATAGATCACGCGGTCATGTACCTATTTTAAACTTTTTCATAATTATTTATTTTTTCTTATTGACAACTCAGGTGAATTTAAAAATCTATTTTTTCTAATATTTCCAATTTTCACAGCACATTACACATGGATGTGGACTCCACAAGCTTTTAAGTTTTAACTTCTATCTACAGTTACCTACTTAACCGCCGCACTCAGAGTCGACTTTAATGATTACTTAGTTAAGTTACATCTCATTAAATGCCAATTAACATTAATATACTGAACTTCTGATTGCGGTAGTTTTGTTTTAAAAATCTATACTTAACTAAGTAATCATTAAAGTCGACTCTGAGTGCGGCCGTAAGTCTCGTATAAAAAAATTATGAACAAGTGAGCATCTACTTACAATATTAAAAATACAAAAAATCAGTCATCAAAAGCGTATTATCCAAACAATTCAAAATACTATATGGACGCAGATAAGCAATAACATGTTAACCCATAAAATTAAGTTATTGATTCAGAACAATTTATTGAGAGTTAGGGAACGTTTTTTAATGATGTGTTTACCTTATTACATTGCTTAATAATGTAACTAAATATTGAACATAAAAAATGTTGGACACAAAATGGCACTATACTTTTAAAACACGATTTACTCAAAATTTCTCCAATCTGGGTTAACACACTATTGCTTATCTATGTCCATATAATATTAGCTTGCATGTACGAGTAACAACGACTTAGGCAATCCCGCGAATACCTACTCGTATTAGGTATATTTAGGTAAGTACCTATTGTATAGTGTATACGTAATAACTTTGTGAATATTATATTATTTGACTTCGTTATAAATCAAACAAACCATAGTAATTCAATTATCTCCACTAGCTAATATGTGCGTGTATTGTTATGTTACGGGTTTGAGTAAATAGGAGAATTATATCTAGTACAAACCAGGTTAACATGTCTAATGTCTATATGAACGCAGATAAGCAATAACATGTTAACCCACAAAATGAAGTTATAGATTCAGAACGATTCATTGAGAGTTAGGGAACGTTTTTTAATTATGTGTTTACCTTATTACATTGTTTAAATATGTAACTAAATATTGAACATACAAAATTTGACACAAAATAGCGCTATAATTTTAAAACTTTAATTTAATCAAAATTTCTCTAGTGTGGGTTAACACACTATTGCTTATCTATGTCCATATATGGACGCAGATAATCATTTACTTTTCAAACTAGCCGTTGTCCGCGGTTCCCCCCGCGATAATTTCGAAGTTCCCGCGGAAATTCCACATTAAAAGGTACAGTGGGCCACATAAACAAGTATACCACCATTTAATAATGTTTCTAAAACGTTTGTATGGCCGACTGTACTATGTCCTTTTCTGTACCTCTGACAACGTGTGTGCAAAATTTGCTGGTGATCGTTTAAGCTGTTAAAGCTTAGTAAACAACTTAACTCACATTCGCAAGGATATCATGAAAAAGGATGATAGTTATACAACGTGTTAATGAATTAACTGAAAACCTGATACACCCCATTTAAAAAAATAAGCAACAATATGATCAAAATATATTTTATGTCGAAAAAATGTATACTTTAAAAGTTATTCAACATTAATTTGGAGGTGACCTATCTACGAAATTTCAAGCGCTACGCCCGCGCCTACCGGTTCGAATTTTTTTGCTGCGGGCGGCGTACGCGCCAAATATTGTATTATAAATAATTTAGACATGGGCTAGTAAAAATGAAAAAAATATAATCTATATTTAAACATAGTGCGATCGATTCGCTAGTTGATTCTGAGCAAACTACTTTCTAGTTTTCAGTTAATTCATTAACACGTTGTATATGGGCAATCGACCCAAGCGTCGGGTTTAAACCCGATAAAAGCCTGGGAGTTTGCCGGTTTTGATGCGGTTTAAACCGGGTTATGCCGGGTTGATTGATCATCTATAATAAAAGCTCAATTAAACTTAACCTAACCAGCTGACTTACATTCGACGCAATCGAGTAAGGGTCACACTCTTGACGTAATCGTGTTAGGATCAAATCGAACTCGAATCGAAATGAGATCGAAACGGAATCAAGTTTTGCTACTTTTGAAGCTTTGGCATCGTGCCTTTATCATTTGGCTACTTAACAAATTTTTTTTTTAGTCCGTCGTGTAGACGTGTAGTAAAAAATATTATGACTTGTCAGACGTCATCTCTAGATATTAACACGATTACAAATACGATTTGATGTCGATCTCAAAAATATGTAGACGTACATCGAGGTGAAATCAAATCGAAGTCAAATCAAAATCGAAATCAGCCAGCCTCAAATCATTTTCAAGCGTAAGACCCCAGGGAACGCTTAGTCTAGCTATACTACCTATGATAAAAGAGTAGAATCCGCGATTCTGTACATTGAATATTTTTACCTGAAATTGAGAGGGGTGATAAAAGAAGAGTAACCAAGCAAAAAAAAGTTTTTAAATTTCTTTTCTGTCTGTCTTCCGTTCGCGATAATCTCCGAATCTATACTGAACGGATTGTCATGCGGTTTACACAGGTAGATTAAGCTTAGCCTGGAGCTACATATACGCTTTGTTTCATTTAAATCGGATGTCGAGAAAAAAAGTTGTTGGATAAAAACGTATCACGCGGGTGATACTTGTGTACGAATCGTCACGTTCACGTCTGGTATCGACGTGGCCGACTGTACCTTTGTGTCTCTTTTTCTCTCCTTACGTAAGTAATATAGGCACGTGACGGTCGTGCGAGTCCCTTAGATTTCCTTAGGGATACGGCGTGTATTAGTTTTATTCCAAGCTCTTTATTACTTTAATATTGACTGCACTAACTCTCGCCTATAGTTTGGGTATTGGTGATACCATTATATCTAAAGCTAGGGTTTTCTAGGAGAGCGGGGCCGTAATCTGGCCGTGATATTTTTTTGTGCGGTGACCGTCTTATTCTCTATGACCAACAACATTCCTTGCCCATAACGCGCGTCCTAAAAACACAATTCGGACCGCTCCAGATGACGAATTAGAAAAGGTACAATATATTATTTTCACATACAATATTCTAATTTAGAATTCCCTTACATCATACACACAGCAACGCCGCAAGGTGTAGGTTCAAATCCTAACAATGAGCTTGAGCTGTCGGTGAAGGAAAACATCGTGAGGAAACCATAGCATGGTGGTAGGGCGCTCTCTAGTGCCGGCTGGCTAGCTACCACCTTCAAGTTGCAAATCTGTCGCCAAGCACCTGACGGTGTGTTCCGGCAGCCTTTTGAAAGCCGGTTCCCGTCCCCATCCAGGTCGGCAACGCACCTGCATGCCTTCTGGTGTTGCAGATGTCTATGGGCGGCGGTAATCACTTACCATCAGGTGTACCACTTATTCGTTTGCCCCCTATGACATAAAAAAAGGCACAGCTGGTCCAAGCGATTTCTCCAAAAACTTTTTCCTATTTACCACTAAATAAAAATAAATTTCTAACTCTTTCTCGGCTAAGAGCGTAAATATACCCACGATATAGTATCCAAAGTCGACAAAATCCAATTCGCGACTTTAAAAGCAATAATCTAAAGTTTATTTTAGACCGACCGGCGACAGTGTGCATTTCAACTCGACGTCATATAGACTACATTCAATTTCCGTCGCAGACTCGTTTTGAAGTCCGAGACGAGTTAAAGTGGATACTGTGACGTCACACACGGCCGTCACGAACGTCACGCATAACGACCAAAAATAATCCACGTGCATTTCACAACACACAAAAAACAAGAACTCTACTTGATCCCACAGTAAGCTATAAGCTTGTGTCGTGGAAACCAAGCAAACGTACTACATATTATATACATATTATATATTATATACTACATATTATTACATATATACTATATTATCTATCTATACTATAATAAAATAGTAGAATCCGCGATTCTGTACATTGAATATTTTTAACAAAAACTGACAGCGAGCTATAAAAGAAGAATAACCAACCACAAAAAAGTGTTTTTAAAAATCTTTTCTGTTTGTCTGTCTGTCTGTCTGTTCACGATAATCTCCGAATCTACTGAACGGATTGTCATGCGGTTTTCACAGGTATAGATTAAGCTTAGCCTGGAGCAACATATAGGCTTTGTTTTATTGAAATTGGATGTCTGGAAAAAAGTTATTGTATGAAAACCTTTCACGCGGGTGAAACCGCGGGGCCCAGCTAGTAGATATATATACACGCCCAGACTGGAAAAAGGAAACCTGTGTTCATCACACAAAGTCCACCCCCACCGGGAATCGAACCCGGAGCCCCTTGATTAGCGAGTAGGCATGGTGATTCTTGTACTGCGCCAATCGGATCATCAATGTCTGTTTGTCTGTTACATTTTCACGCCATAACTACTCGACCGATAATCATGAAATTTTGCGTACATGTTGTCAGTGGTTACAGAAAAGGCCAGAAGGTATTTTTTATCCTGGAACTTATAGTTTTAGTTTATTTATTTTGTAATATCAGTATTTATAAATGTCTCAGAGAATAGTAAGTATATTACCCACATAAAAGTAACAGATAAAAATAAAATGCCAAAGAAAATAAAATAAATAGGCACATATACTTATCTAAAAATTAGAATAAATTATTTAATATACATAGTTTTTACATAATACCTACTCATTTATGGAGTGTATAATATGCTTTATCCAATACCAGCTGTTTCACCCGGGGAAATTTCAGAGTTCCCGCGGGAATTCCAGGATAAAATATAAGTAGATGTAAACCTTCCTGGTGAAAACCATATGAAAATCCGTTATATAATTTTAAAGACCTAAGCATAATACATAGGGACAGACAGCGGAAGCGACTTTGTTTTATATGTAGTGAAATAGTTGAAATAGCTTTCAATCGGTGATATAAAGTTTAGTTATTTTTTTTTTGTTTTTCAAATGTACGTATGTATGTGGTAAGTATTTCCCGCGAGTAATTCGCCGAAGCAACATGGCGGCGCGTCGCGTACTTACATAATCACTCCCCTAGTCCGCTCCCACTCCTGTTCCAGGCGTAATGGAGCATCAAAACAACATTTTGGGACAAACACGCAAATTGGCACTTGACGCTCCGTTTCTAGTGCTGCTGTCTTCGGGGGAGCTCGTTCCGGGTGGAGAATTGTCATTGCTAAGATGAGAACACTGTAAACATCGTACTCTCAATGGAAAAACAAAATTTTTAACAAAAAAATTAAAACCGAACTTTAAACAGATTAATGCACACACAAATGATAATATTACCTAAGTGCTTTTTGTTTTTCGGATTAAATCGGTATTTTGTTATTTTTTACTTTTTAATGTAGTGAATTTTTATGTGCTTGGAAGTCGGTTTTAAATTTTTTTTTTATTTGTTTATTTTTCGCTTTCAAGTGGATTGGTTTATAATTTATAGAGTGACAATTTATCTAATCGAATCGCAAACCGTGAAATAGGTACATAATATAAAACCATTATAAAACCAAGTCGCTTCCCGCTGTGTCTATCCCTATGTATGCTTAGATCTTTAAAACTACGCAATATATACGCAAACTGCTTGATGCGGTTCTTTTTAATAGATAAAGTGATTCAAGAGAAAGGTTCATACGTATCGTTTATCCTGGAATTTTCTCGGGAACTCCGAAATTACCGCGGGTGAAACCGCGGAGGACAGCTAATACTACATATTTGAAGAGTTCCCTCGATTTCTTCAAGATCCCATCATCAGATCCTGACTTCATGACAACGGGACCACCTAGAGAGTATACCGTTTCAAACGAAAATAGTACATTGTTATCCTAGGGGTGAAAGTAACTTATTTAGTCCCGAGACGGGGTTTGGCGCCCGAGCGTAGCGAGGGCGTTAATAGATCGAGGGACTAAATAAGTCTTTCTCCCGAGGGTAACACTGTGCTTTTCATTACGAATGCAAGGAAAGTCAAAATAAAAATAGGAATTAGCTAAAGAAAAAATGAGTGAAGATCGGATAGTCGCTTGACACTTTCCCACCTATTTCTTTTTCTTTGGCCGACTAGCTATTCAGCCAGTATTTTTTATTTACATTGTGGCGACCTAAAAAAATATTATCTTTAATTATTAAGTATTAATTAAAGAAAATAAAAAAATATAAATAGGAATTAGCTTAAGAAAAAGTGAGTGAATTTTATTTTAATTAATACCTACTTAAACTTTACGTTATTTCAATTTTACATCGCGCTGGCTGTATAGAAAGTTGAAACATGGTTCAATAGAAATGTGAAAATAGACCTAGGTTTTTTTTAATAATTTGACAGTTGTCAGTTGAAAGCGATTCTCCCTAGGGCTGAAAAGGGTTACTTTCAACCCGCTTCTCAGGCAACTTCAGACCTACTTTCCGAGTATGAGTAATGAAAAAGAATTTTTCCAATGATCCAGCCGTCTTCGAGTTGAGAACTTCCTCCTTTTTTGAAAGTCGAAAAGTTTTTTTTTAATAGGGATCTTGACTACTATTGAAAATCAAAATTCTAATTAGTCCGTCAGTTAGAAAATAAAAAAAACAATAGACACGTATTTTTTGCTTTTTTAAATAAATTAAAATATACAGAGATAAAGCGCATTAAAGTTTAGGATGAGGAGGTCGTGACGTCACTAACCGCAAAACAGCCGTACAAACTGTCAGAATAGTGACGTCACGCGAAATTTCAACTCAATATATCGCCGTTATTTTTTGATTACGTAAAAAAAGAAAAAAATCGTGTCCAACATTTTTTAATAATCTACAAGACGGACTAAAAAATAAAAATTAGTCAACATGCCCATTCATAAATTTCAACAAAATTATTTTCCAGAGCGAGTGAATTTTTCACTGATTACCTCTGGGGCGTTCATTTTATATTAGCTTCGTGTTGTAATATCTACTTCGGCAAAAAAAACAACCGTTATTAAATTAAAAGATTGATTGCTATTACTTGAAACTCTACAACGATCTCGCCAACTCGCAGATTTCATTATTTATCGAACAATATAACCAATCTTCTATAACAAATTGCGTTCAACTTGTCAAATGCACGATAATCTATCAATTGCAGAACGGCAACCAGAATATATTGATCTTCGCTGGCGCGGCTCGGTTGAAGAATTTGAGTGCAATTGCAGATCCGCATATTCGAGTTGAGGTCGAGGAGGATTGGTGGGTCTTGGTTTTCATTGGATTTTCAGTTTTCCGTGAGACGTGGCGCGAAGCGGATGTGTGGTGCTCACAGTCCCGGATATTCTGGATAAACACGATTTTTAATTTAATAAAAAAATAATTAAAACTTTTTACTTATAAAATATTTTGAAGTTTGAACTTTTCGAACTTATTGTGTTGGAATACGAGTAAAAATAAATTGTGCGGCCAGGATTTTCAAAATTCGATTTGTCGGTAAGTGAGATTCTATCAGAAGTTGATGGAAAGTTGGAATTTCTAGAGCTCGCAACTTTTGCGTAATATTTTTGCAAATTTAATTATTTTGGGTCGATTTGTCATCATACGATCGTATCAATCGCCACGTCGGACACACTTGTCCAAGATATAGAGGGTGTTTGTTAAGTGGATTACGTATTACCGATTTATTGGTCAATAATTTATTTGTGCTTACAGTGCTAATAAACTCCGACTAAAATCGCTGTGACATATTTTGTTACGGACTTTATTACGGACTAGCTGTTCCCTGCGGTTTCACCCACGGTAATTTCAGAGTTCCAGTGGGAATTGCGCGATAAGAAATACTCTGTACCACTCAGGAACACTATAGAATTAATTCTATTGGTAAAATAATTTTAATAGAAATCGCTTTAATAGATTCAGAGATCAAATTTGTATGGGAGGCCCCTTAAATATTTATTTTATTCGGTTTTTTAGTTGTTGTTGTTATAGAGGCAACAGAAATAATAATAAGAAATAAATCTGTAAAAAATTCAACTGTCTAACTATCGCAGTTTATAAGATACCTACAGTCTGGTGATAGACGTACAGACAGACGGATGGACGGACAGCGAAGTATTAGTAACAGGGTCCCGTTTTACCTTCTGGGTACGTAACACATGTTTAATACGTACCATTATGAACCTAAAAGTGGCACAATTCCTACTCGTGTGAGCGGCTTTATTTGCAAGTGCGTCGAAAAACTTTCTAATTGAACCTGTGTTAAAATGAGACCCTCTGGGCTCTGGTCACGGGACCTTAAAAAGGTAGAAAAGCTCCCTAATTCCGGATGAAGTCGGAAGCAATAGGCCTCTGTGTTGCCAGTCAAATGTACATCTCCTAATAACAGGCTTCTTGCCAACACAAGTGGAAACTGTTCGCTGTTCCACTGCTGCTGTTTGATCAGCGCTCGGCAGTTCGTTAGAGAGAGCCTAACATCAAATATGTGCTGTAGCTAGTGAGAGACTGGGGAGAATTGGAATAAGTACCTATTATGTAAATTAAGAAGAGGACATGGGACTTTTGGCGGCATTTGAGTAAAAGGAACGTCATTTCTTTGTTTTACAAATTAGTTTATCGTGGTTAATATTGTGCAAACGTGGTGGAATTTGCGTAATAGTGATCCATTAGTGATGAACAGCGTGTGGAAACAGGGAAATAAGATAAAATGGGGTGTTTGCTGAGGGATTATCGTTTTACTATATAACTTCCTATAGAGCATCCCATTACGGTCAGTCCAATTGTGAAAAATTGCTTCCAGAAAGCATCGAAATTTATCTCATAAAAAAAGACATCTGAACTGACTTAGATTTTTTCGCCTTTTCCAAAAACATAGTAAATAATTCTTGAAATAATCACAGATTTTGTTCCAACTTACAATCGATGACAAATGGTCAAATTTCAATTTATTGACCATTCGCTATTATATTAGTTTTCTTTTTTCATTAATTTATGCGAGGAAAATCGTATCGTTTTAAGACTCTTTACAGACGTCAAACTAACCTTACAAAAAAACTACATAATTTTTAAAAGATTTTTTTTTTTTAATATTTAAGCAAAAAGAATTAAACATCGAATCAATCTAATCTATCCAAAAATAAACGAACTTCGCCTGTAAAAAAAAATCATAAAAATCTATTGTGTAGGTAGATAGGTACTTTCCGAAAAAAAAAAACGATAGCACACAAATAGACTAGGCCGACTAGGGAAACAGAACCTGCATGAAATCTTTTTTCAGAAGCCGGTTGAAAGCTGGCCTATTTTCTGCACAGCTTAACTTAATTGCCGGGTGTAATCAACGTGTGATGTTCCTCCTACCCTGGTACCCAGCCGGTCCTTCGGTTACGTGACCCCGTAAATTATTTACATCCTACCCATTTCGTGTACCGAAAAGCACTTAAAACCATCGGCCCTTGAAACCGAGTTAAACGGTAGATGCTAGGTCGTGTACTATGGTTTTTGAGGTTGAAAATCGGACGTTAAAACTATAGATAGTTACTACTTGATATATTAGATATTCGATGATATAATTCACTACTAGCTGTTCCCTGCGGTTTTGCCCGCATTCGTTTTCGAGCTCACGCGGTTATTCCGGGATAAAAAGTACCTACCATGTGTCCTTTTCTGTACCTCTGGCCATCCTCTGATAACTGTATGCTAAATGTCATGATCATTGGTTGAGTAGTTAAAGCGTGAAATATTAAGGATTGTAAGTTCAAAATCAATCACAAATCAATTCAAAATACAAAACAAATTACTCAATTTTTGTTTTTTAAATAAATAGGCAACTGTAACATCCTCTATAATATACAAAATAACAATGGGCACATATTATGAAAGAAGAGACATAAAAAAAAAAAACAACAAAAAGTTCCTGGAGGGGCCGTGAGTTTCGAACCGGGACCCAAGCAGTTCCTAAGCTGCTTAATTTTGCGCCATTCCATGAACACATCTATGCATAAAATATTTATCTATGTACACTAGATTTAATTTTTTGTATGTCTATTTGTAATAGATTCTCTTACTTATAGGAAGCTACAGTTATTCTTTCATTTATAACAAGCTACAGTATTTCTAATAAAACACACTTTTTGTTCCGGAATTCCCACAAGAACTCCAACATTAATGCGAGTGAAGCCATCGGGGATCCACTAGTGTTCAATAAAATGTCAAAATTTTAAACTTTTAATGTACCTACTATTCCAAAAAGGTACAAGCTCAGAATAATTATGCCACTTCTCATACTTACAATGCGAGGTAGCGCTGGCTTCCGGGCCACATCAGTCATTTCCTAGTTAAGGATCGGATCGGGAAAGTCCCGGAAAGTCTCGCACGTTTTTCAGGATATCTCCAAAGGATTTGCCCCTGAGATTAATTTGTCTGACCCTTGGCCCTTAACAAGATGATTGTTGGAGTAATTCAGTTTTATATTGTAATGCCCTGATTTTGGCAATCGAGGATTTTTTTTCGTTACGAATAACATTTGTGAGTTTTTATGATAATTTATTATATTGAAGCGTTTTCGTTCGAGACTCGTTTGAATTTTGTGAGACTGAGAGCAATAAAATAGACGTTTATTTCTATTTTAAATCCTTACCTATTTAATGTTGACGGCTTGACGTGACTTTAAAATAAAAAGTTAAAAATAACAAAATAAAATACCCAAATCGCTATAGATGTCCCCATAATACATAATGTATTTGAAAAGTGCCCTCGATTTCTCCAAGATCCCATCATCATATCCTGATTTCATGACAATGGGACCAAACGGGAAGCACCAGCTTTCGAATAAAAAAAGGATCATCAAAATCGATCCACCCAATCGAAAGTTATGAGGTAACAAACATAAAAAAAGAAATAAAAAAAAACATACGCGTCGAATTGAGAACCTCCTCCTTTTTGGGAAGTCGTTTAATAATAACTGAATTATTACCTAAAAATGTTGTCAGGAGTAGGAACAGTAACCGACATTGAATATTTTTATTTCGGAATTCCCGCGGGAACTCCACGAACGAATGCGGGGAACAGCTAGTTGTAATTGTAAAGTACGATAAGATTGACAATGCGAAGTAAAACTACTCACGCCTTTTCCCGCTGTAGGTGCGATATTTAGGTACCTATACTAATAGAAAATGGAGGACATATGTACGTACGTACAAGATTCAAGAGCTCGCTAGAATATGTCGAGCCAACACACATTATACATCCATTACACTGAGCCACCATAAACCCTATTTTCTTTAATATTCCAGCCTCGTAATGTACCGGTTACTTGGTAAAGGTATCTTCTATTTATGTATGTGCCAGTTGAACTGTAAATAAACCTGACATAATGGGAACCGGAAAAAAATAAATTCGTACCCTCACCGCTCGAGGATGCTTTACCAATATTTACTTTTGTGTGAAATTGCCCTCATTCGTTTCATGATACTCAGGTACAAGGTTGTAAGAAAGTCTTCATGATTTTCATGTAGGTACAGAGAGTCCAAAATCAACGTCAAGTCTCTGGGCGTTTACGGGCTTTTATCGGGCTTAAACCCAAGCACCGGGCTAAAACTGGGTTGATTGCTCATCTATATTCAGGACTAAATAAAATTAAAAGGTGGGTATATGTACTAGGTACTATTTTATACTATTCTGTAACTTGTACTATACTTTGTGCTGGTGAATAAAAATGTCTTCTTGTTTTATTTATTTTTATTTATTTATATTACTTTTATTTTAAACTTGCTATTCCCCGAGCGGTTCGACCCGCGTTAATTTCGGAGTTCCCGCGGGAATTCCGGGTCCGGGTGGCAAAAAGTGCTCTATGTCCTTCTCCGTACCCTTGACAACGTGTAGGCAAAATTTTGTGATGATCGATTGTTTAGAATAGGTACATAAAGGAGGGTAGATAATAAAAACCTAATGATAATTGCATAGTGGCTTTTATAAATTTTGTGTCGGGTAGGTAGAACAAATTGAGACTGGAATCGGATAGCTAGGTGGAGATCCGTCGGCTCCCTAGTTTTATTACTATTAATTCGGTTACTAAGGGTTAAAATCAATTCAGTGTATTTTCGGGGTATTAGTAAAAAATAGTAGATGATAGATTGTATAAAAGTGCTCAGTAAAACCAAATGAGTGGTGTCAAGCAAGAAGACTGGGGCCCCACGAAGCGGATACCACCACCATCAAAGGTAACTGACGCACTTTAGATTATATTCTTAGCTCCGCGCCATCGCGGACTTAACATCAATTATCGACTTTGTAGTTAGGCGTGAAAGCGTAACTTAACATCGTAACACACAAATGTCATATTTAAATTGTTAATATTACTTGAGTTCAGTTTTAGTTTATTAATAATTTTCGTCTGTGTTGTTCTGTGTATCAACTTGTGTTATGTCTTGTTTGCTTAAATAAATCTTTCTTTCTTTCTTTCTAACAAACAAATAAACTCACATCCGTATCTAAAAGAATATAATTTTCTATTCTCGTGATCGAAGTGAGAAGCAGAGTGTACAGTCGACGCCAAAAATACGTAAACATTTTACCTACTTAGTTGTTGGACTTGATTACTTTTGCAATGAGATTTAAGGATTATCAAAAGTTATCACGTATTTCTGATCCTGAGTGTAGATATGCCTCAGGTACAAAACCAATCTATCCTCGACTTAAACATCCCTCGTCTTTGACTGGGGCGGATAAATGTCTAAGATAAAAGATCATGTTTTTTATACATTTGATGTACAATTCACTGTTTTTAAGGCAGCTTTATTCTTATTGTTTATTTGTATCGTATGAGCATAAACAAATTGCGAAGAATAATTTTATGTAGGTTCTTTTGATGTGCCTAAGTGCTCGCTCAAAACTAGACTTTTGACTTCACGTGGCCATGTGACATGAAGATTCGTTGCTTACTTGTCTATGGGTCAATGATTGTATATTGTTAACTAGCTGTGCCCCGCGGTTTCAACCGCATGAAAGGTTTTTTACAACAACTTTTTTCCCGACATCCGATTTCAATGAAACAAAGCCTATATGTAGCTCCAGGCTATGCTTAATCTACCTGCGAAAACCGCATGACAATCGGTTCAGTAGATACGGAGATAATTGCGAACAGACAGACAGACAAAAAATAATTATGAAAACTTTTTTTTGGGCTTGGTTACTCTTCTTTTATCACCCCTCTCAATTTTAGGTCAAAATATTCAATGTACAGAATCGCGGATTCTACTCTTTTATTATAGTAATAGATTTGGTTAAGGGGGTAGAAAGAGGTTAAATAAAATTATTCGCCAATCTTAAACGGACAACCATACATGCGATGCAAGTTATACGAAAGCTTGTAAAAAGAAAACCAATCTTTACTAGGTATTATATAAATAGGGTTGCCACCCGTACTATATTATACAACGTGTTAATGAATTAACTGAAAACCTGATACACTCCATTTAAAAAAATAAACAATAATATGATTGAAATACATTTTGTGTCGAAAAAATGTATACTTTAAAAGTTATTCAACATTAGTTTGGACGTAACCTATCTACGAAATCCCAAGCGCTACGCCCGCACCTACCGGTTCGAATTTTTTTGCTGCGGGTGGCGTACGCGCCAAATATTGTATTATAAATAATTTAGACATGGGCTAGTAAAAATGAAAAAAAAAAAAAAATATAACCCATATTAAAACATAGTGCGATCGATTCGCTAGTAGATTCTGAGCAAACTACTTTCTAGTTTTCAGTTAATTCATGACCACGTTGTATAGTATCGTACTATATTTCAGTTAATTGTACTATGTATTATAGAAAAATAATATAGTACAAAAAATACATAGTTTTATCCCTAATTTTGTCTCGCTGTTTATATTGACTGTGACTGGTCTGGCACGCACCCGTAGCGCAGCACGGGGAACTTCAGAAGGAAATGCATACGCGGCAACAAAACGTCAACTGTCAAACTAGCAATAATTTTTAGAGGAATGCTGCCCGATACATAATGATTAAAATAAATATGTACTATTTATTTCCCTGCATTTTCCCATAAGTACTATATTTTTGCATCTTTTTTTGGAAAAATACTATATTTCTTCCAAAAAAGGTGGCAACCCTAATTATAAATGCGAATGCGAGTTTGTTTGCTTGTTTGTTACGCTTTCACGCCCAAGCCGTTTAGGCGCAGTAAGTTCAATTTGCATAAAGGAAGTTTAAAATGTCCAATTCGCAATAGGTACTCTTACGCAAAAGTACCCTATGTGTTAATCTGATGTATAAGCTATATTATTGTAAAGTTTCATTTAAATCCATCCAGTAGTTTTTGCGTGAAAGAGTAACAAACAATACATACTTACAAACTTTCGCGTTTATAATATTAGTAGGATAGGTAGTATGTACACGTTGTCAGGGACAGAAAAGGATATAGGGTACTTTTTATCCTGGAATTCCCTCGGGAACTCCGAAATTACCGCGTGCGAAACCGCGGGGAACTGCTAGTAAGAAATATATTTGAATGAATCGCTCGCGGCTGGCATCCGAACGCTCTGGAATACCATCTGTCAGTCTTTGATTCACCGTTCACAAGAGCACCGTTGTTTGCGTCACATTCACTAACTTAACTGACAAGTGACAGGGGCTTGGTAGCCAATGCCGTAATAATAAAAAAAAAAAAAAATTACTGACAGGGGAGGATAACCCCAGATACTCTTGACGCGGGAATGGGTTACAAAGAAATGTAGTCGCGGATTGATTTACGCGGGGTTTTGTCTCCCGTTATACCGTATACGTGTCAGTCACGTGACGTGTGGTAGCAAGGGCATGCGAAAGTAGGAGTATGTTTTCTCAGCAATTTTGTTTCAGATTTTTATAGTTGAAGTCGGATTTCTCTCGTCCCGTCTCGTCTGACATAAACGTATCTAATATGTAGCTTTTCACACCAAAAAGTGCACGGCCAATTTGACAGTTTTCCATTTAAAAATATCTTGTACATCTTTATAATTATAATGTATCTATCTACATATAAATAAAATTAAAGAGTCTGTTTTTAATTCTAAATTAACAGCTTTTCACTAAATGTAGGTATATGAAAATATTATATACGGTACTCGCATAAAAAAAACACAATTTCTTAAAGTTTTATCTGTCTGTCTGTTTGTTCCGGCTGATTTCTGAAACGGCCGGCAGATTATAACGGGACATTTACAGTAGAATCCGTTTATTATGACATCGAAAGGAATTGACAAACACGTCATAATAAGCGGACGTCATACAAAACGTTTTGGAAAAGAAAAACCTTTTTTATGTAAATATGAATGTACTTAAGTATTTTAATACAGAAACATAGTAAATACATATGTCTACATACATATTAAATCAAAATCAAAATTGTACATAATCAGCCCATTATAATACATACAAGTGTATTTTTTACTTTAAGAAATCTGTAATTTTTGACTGCTTTTGTTTTTTCATTTTATTTTAAAAACAGTCTCTAATACTATTGTCATTATAACCGGACATAATTTATTAAAAATGGGTCATAATAAGCGACATGTCACTGTAAGGGAAGTCATTATATCCGACTTTTTTATAAAGAATTTTATATGAAAACCAAACTTCGTGGTGTAATTACGTCATAATAACCGGTTGGCCAATATAGGCGGAGTCATAATAAACGGATTCTACTGTATTTGCAAATAGCTGATTTTATAAGGAGTAACTTAGGCTACTTTTATTTTAGAAAAACATTGTTCCTGCGGGAATTTCTGAACTCACGCGGGTGAAACCGCGAGGCACAGCTAGCAGTATCAACATACACAATAAGAGTACCCACATAATTATAAACTGGATTGTTCTTTTAATTTCGCAAAATTTCTACCAAGAAAAACTGATTCCAATGCAACCCTCGAATCCGTGGAGGCGCCAATGTTATTATTTTGAAATATTTTTAACCGACTTCCAAAAAGGAGGAGGTTCTATGTTCGGCTGTATCTATATATGTTTTTTTTTATGTATGTTCACCGATTACTCGAAGACGGTTGAACCGATTTGGAAAATTCTTTATTTAATTTAATTCATTTAATTCATTTAATCGCAAGAATATGGTACAACTAGATGTAAATTTATAAAAAATATTTGACCGCATATTCGCCGTATTGGCGTGCAAGTTTATACAGAATAAAATTAGAATAAAACAAGATCCAAATAAAATATAGAATTAACCAAAAAAACAAAATCAACCAAAAAGAAAGCAAAAAAAAAAAAACAATTGTCAGAATAAAAATTAAAATAAATCTTAATTATTCATAATTTTTTTGTTTGAAAGGGTAGGTAGGTCCCATTGCCTCCACATCCAGATCTGA
Source organism: Zygaena filipendulae (assembly GCA_907165275.2). Lineage (NCBI taxonomy): Eukaryota > Metazoa > Arthropoda > Insecta > Lepidoptera > Zygaenidae > Zygaena > Zygaena filipendulae. The sequence goes on along the minus strand of OU015673.1, from coordinate 8,023,208 downwards.
TGATGGGATCTTGGAAAAATTGAGGGAACTCTTCAAAAATTATAGGCACACCTATAGCGATTTGGGTATTTTTTTTATAGTAACAGGTTCATTTGCTTTCAGAAACTCATTTTACGTAATTAAATACCACAGATACCATATACGAACATCTTAATAATAAAAAGCATGTAGTGGCGGTGTTTATTGATTACAGCAAAGCTTTTGATGCGCTGAGACATGACACATTATTGGAAAAGCTCGAAGCCTGCGGGATACGTGGCCCACTCCTAAAGTGGTGCCGAGACTATTTAAATTGTAGATTCTTCTTTGTTAGAGTGGGCGATGCTCTTAGTGAAAAGGTCAAGGTCACAGGAGGAACAGCTCAAGGATCGGTGCTAGGTCCATTGCACTACATCACCTACGTCAATGACCTAGTCAACACAGTCAAAAATTGTGAGATTTTTCAATACGCGGACGATACGTGTCTGATAGCTGCTGATAAGGATTTATCATTAGCAGTTCAGAGACTTCAAGCTGGTTTTAATATGCTGAACAGATGGTCACATGATGCAGGTTTGGTTCTCAATGCTGCTAAAACCAAAATGATGTACATTAGTTCTTCCCAAAACAGAATACTACTCAAAGAAAAACTACTTGTACATAGCCACAGCTGTCTGCACTCAAACAACACGACTCAATGTGGATGCGATGCAATAGAAGTTGTTTCTAAGCACATGTACCTAGGCGTCCTGATAGACGACCGACTGAAATGGTCGGATCACATCAAATATGTGTGTGATAAATTGAGAGTTATACTAGCGAAGATTACACTCATTAATCATAAAATACCGTACACCACTTTACTTACACTGTACAAAGCTTTAGGTGAATCCATCATTTCATACGGATTGAGCAGCTATGGCCGTACTTATAAAACGCATCTAGATTTGATTTACCAGCTACAATTACGAATATTGAAAGTTATTGTACCTGGTAATATCAAACGAAAATTTCAAAGTGATTACGGTGATCTGTTTCCACACTGTCGACTCATTCCTGTACATGAAAAAGTCAAATACTCATTGTTGACGGAACACTTCTTTGACGAAAATCTGCAAGTACCAAATACGAAGACCGGCATGCAACTACGCAACACGAACACTAAACTAATAACACCTAGGTACACAAATTTTTATGGAAAGTTGCGACTCGCGTATGTTATGGTAAGTTCACACGCGTGCGTTCAACTCTACATTCAACGTGCACATTCACATTCACGAGCGTGTAAACGGTACGCCCGAGCCCGTGAACGCGCCTGTGAACGTGAATGCCGCGAATCGGGCAAGTGTCGGTTTTTTGGCAAAGTTCAAAGGATGAATGTGCGGGCGCCCGGTGACTGTTTACACGCGCGCGGGCAGTCAGTCTGTCCCGCGCTTTCGCGACGAGTGGATCTTCATTCAACGTTGCTAAGAAAGTCGCTACGATCGGATATTACAACATGGCGGAATGGTCATAATTTTGTTTCTTTTTCCAATAAAAATAAGTTAAGCCAAAGGATATGGCAGCAACAACACCGAGATTCTCGCTGCTCGCCATTCTGGCACTGACTGACACGACGGCGTGCGTGTAAACAGCTTGAATGTCCGCCGGCCCGGGACGGGCTGCATGCCGCGCAGCCCGCCAGGCAGCCCGCCGGGCTGCACGGCGCGCGTGTGAACGTAGCATTATACCGGAATTAATAAACCAACTACCTTCACAACTAAAAAATGATCTAACGCGCGAAAACATCAAAAGAAAACTAAAAAAAATATTTATACCGGAATATAATTTGCAGTAGGTAACGGTAACATGCTGTATATGGTTATTAAACATGTGAGGGGGACTGGTGGTGGATGCGGGCGTGGTGAGTCATTTAGAATGCCTACCTATATCTTGCAAATAAAAATGTATCGGAGATTAAATAGAAAAAAAAAAACCGGGTAGGTAACTACCTACTCTAAGTATAATTTTATAAGTAAACCTATATTATACCTATTTACGAATAACGACGGATACGTCGGTGCACGGAAAAACCTAAAAAGGTTTATGTAGCACTGTCAAGTTATTACAATGTTTATAAATTAGTAAATAAATAAATAAATAAATAAATAAAATAAATAAATAGAAAAACAGCTTGTGTTTCCGTGATGTTAATAAAGTCGGAGGCTCGTTAACGATAATTTAATATAATAATATACTCTAAACTGATTGAGTGCGATAATAATTAACGTGAAGTTTCTCGGTAGGTACTTTCCCCAGGGTGTAATCGTTTTAAATTACATGTTGTGACGACCCATAAGGTCCTATAAAATTTTTTTGGTTATAATTAAAATCTTAAATAATTATTAAAGTATAGAAGATAATAAAATACACCTATAAAATTACATTTAAAACATATTAGAGGACATTGCGGTTCAAATAACATCGAAAACAAGTTTTAGTACGTTTATCAATAATAACTCCTAAACTAAAGAAGTTAGGACAAAACATTATACGAAGGAAAGTGCTTGTATTAGGGAATACCAAATGTATATTGAATTTCGAGAGTATAGGAGCAAGTTAGAAAACGCGAATCCCCCCATGCAGGCGTCTCGGAATACAGGGCTGAACGCACCGCCAGTATCCACGAGCCGTATATCTACGGGGAATACGGAGGTAAAAAATGTCCTGACGACAAAAGTTTGTTGGGAAAGTAAATTGATAATAGTGTAATAATAAACGAATGCGCTGGGGAGGGAACGTCTAAGGGACAATAAATATAATATTATTGCACATTTATCAAACATAAAATTTATTTTCTCATACAAATTTTTTAATAAATAATATTCATGCAAAGTACGTCGTGGTCGAGCGGTCTGCGCGCAGAACGATTTATCGGTTTGTGCAAGGATTCGTACACGCGACCTGGAAGTTTCGTCATTACGCATTGTGTCCTGATTGCGTTGTGCAGAGGCGAGCATGCGCGATTGTGATACTTGGTGGTCGCATGAAAGCGTATGTGGGCCGATGCGCCTCGTGAACGAGATGCTTTGAGTAGAATATTTGTATTGATTTTTATCATTACAAAAGACGGTTCGTTACGAATAGTCTTGTTGAGCGAGCGACAGCGCAGAGTGGTTTAATGTTTTTGTGCGAAGGTCTGTCAGTGCACTTGACGTCCGTTAGGATATCTCGAGCGTAGACCTGAAAACATTAGTCACGAGGAAGGATCTTCAAATCACAGTACCAAATAGGCTCGAAGCAAACGGAACTCTAATCTTGAACGGTTGGACATTGCACGTCGCGAGCGTATGATGGCGTAGATGGGTAAAAATCCGCGCCTTGAGTCATCTGCGCCGTGACGAGTTTCGTTGTGCGCCTTGTATCTTACCTTGAATAACAACGCCTTCCGTGTTATTCAATCTACATATCACCGATGCGGCTGACTGGAGATGCCGGCCCTCTCCTACACCAGGGAAGGGTTGTTCGCTCTTCTTTCTGTTTTACCTTTCTTTTTATTACAAATATTATCGATGGGCCAATGCGCTCTGTGGCTCGATTACTGGCTGCAGAGACAGACTGGAGCTACTGTGACTCGCAACCACATGTATGCTTACGTAGGTCCCTGCGCTTTGCGATCGAGACCGTTGTGCAGAGGCTGGGGGATCGGCTGTTGGCGACCTCGTCGCTGACGCTAGGTTCTCGGCAACCTTTGTGTTTTTCAACACGATGTGCTTGCCAATGTTCTGATGTGGCAGAACGAGTTGGATGCCCGAGTGGGTTCACAGGGGAGAGAGAGCCATTCAACTCTACAGCTACGGCTAGGCTACGGCCTCACTGCTTGCAGTATGACAGAGAGTTCATCAGCTGAAGTTCCAGGTTCCAGGGAGAGATTGGTCTCCGACAACACACACATACAATTTTGGATCACTGTGCTGGGGTTTGGTTTGTGGTGGTCCCACCCAACCCTGGTCTTCGGGCTGGCACATATTCAAGGGCTCACCATGGCTCCAACGCGGCGGTAGTCTTCGGACTGGGACGTACAGTCTCCTCACTGGATTCCTGAAACGGACGCTGGTGAATGATCTTAGATGTAACTATCTAGAATGATCCTCTACCTTGTGAAACAGGTTGGGGGAGGTGACGAAGGCATTGTGCTGGATGGTCATCACCGTGGAATAGCGCAGGAGGGGCTATACCACCTTCTGGCGAATACTTATGTATTAACTGGAAGCCTTACCTTCGGTTTGACGTCGGGATTGGTTGCAGTGCCAACAATCATTTCACGTAGTACTTGAGGTTCCTGTGGCCAATGCTTGCGTCATGCTGAGGGGACAAAATCTGGTCGACCTTGGAATAGAATCGTCTGGGTGGTTTATTATATATATTTATGCGTCCTGGCAATGTCTGAGCCATCTGAGCCAGGAATGGTAGCTTTTGACGAGATGTTGACCGGGGTTAAACCGACAAACACAAACTAAAACAAATTGTAGAGATAGACAAACATTAGGGTCAAGATTATTCAAACTTAGCCTACAAGCAATAGATTAGGTCGTCAATATAAACTAATGAATTAGGCCGGTAAACAAACTAATAAAATAGGACATCGATATAATGTTAGGGAGGCAGGTCGTCACAAACAAACTAACAAAACTAGATCATCCACATAAATAAACTAAAAGTAGATCATCCACATAGATGAATTAAAAATAGATCATCCACCTAAAGTTAGGAAAGAGGTCGCACGAAAGCAATAAAAATAGGGATTCGTCCGTGTACTAATCTAAAACCGTCCGTGTATTCGCTAAGCATAAATTAGAGATCGTTCATGTATTAACTTTAGAATCTTAGCTATAAACTTAACCAAGCAAAAACTATGATGCAAATACTAAGACGATAGTTCAATCTCAACCTAAAAGGATCATAGGTTACTGCACACAACGAATTTAGAGTCCTAACCACTAGACAATCAGGCCAAATTAGAGATCATCGTAGTAAGAAGTAGATCGGAGAAAGTCGCGCGAGGGGGGGTAAGTTACAAATTGGTGCCGTGACCAGGATCATGGCTAAGTTAGAAATGTAAAAGCGACCGCGACAGCGAATCGCATGGTTGGCTTACATACGAATAAACGACCGCGACAGCGTATCGCATGGTTGACTAGAATGAATACAAATGGCCTAGGTCAATAAATGCATGGCTATTTAAACATAATGACGTGGGGGTTACACCCTACAAATAGATGTCGTAGTAAACCAGGATTCCTAATCAGGTTAAATTAAATTAACGTAAAATCGGGATCGTCATGGCTAGTTAAAGTAGATTTCAAGTAGGGGTAAAATCCCTACAAATTGTTGCTTGTGAAAATGGAAAGGTCTTGAGATTGGACATCGGCTTGAAAGTGTTTGCATTATAAAAGTCAGGGGGGGGTATTATAAGTTTGCATTTCTTTGCAGATTGCTAAGGAATGAAAATTTATATTGAAGTTAAAACTTTTGAAGAATAGAAGCGTTAAACAGTGAGAAAATAAACTTTAACCGATTAGATTGTCCAAGGTCGATCAGCTAGTGTTAGTGTGATTATACGTAAAAACTTTTAATAATTATAAAACATTTTCGTTCGCGATCTAGAAGTTCAAATCAGTTTATTTCTTTAGTTCGTTTAAATTAGTGAGATAAGTGATAAATAATAAACAATTAAAATTAAAAACGTTTAAAATGGGTAAGCGACAAGGCGATAGTTCGGACGCTGAAAATAGTGATTCTAGTGAGGTTTTGGTCGGCGTGGGAAACGTCAAACCACCGCGTAAACGGAAATGTAGTAAGAGTCTAAAGGCTCCTCTAGCGAAAGGGAAAGCTTACGAAAATCTTTATAAACTAATCCAACGTACAACGCAACGATTGCAGTACAATATAGACGTTCTCGGCAAAGAATTAAAACAATCTAAGGAAAACGGGGAAAAATTCCTAGAAAATTCGTTAGAAAACTCTGAACCCGAAGTTCAAGAAAAAATCATTTACGTTAGTGACATTGCTAATCTACAGCATGATAAACCGAAGTTTTATAACCCAGATAGGTCACACCCGGTTACGTTCATAGAGGATTTAGAATCGTATTTCGACAAACGCCGCGACACTAAGGGACGCGAAGTACAGATAGCGATCGACTGTCTCAAATCGGAAGCGAAGGATTGGGCTAGAATATACAAGGATGCTTGGTTCAATTTCGCGGATTTTAAACGAGAGTTCTTAGAAACGTATTGGGGGAAGCCGGAACAGGATAAAATTCGTAGGGAAATCGCGTACAATAAATGGGACATGGAAAAATGCCCAAAAATGACGGATCATTTGATTAAGTTAGTCGGTCAGGCAAAAATGTTTCGAGATACTATACGTGGAGAGCGCGGACAACGTTGAGCTCAAGGAAAAATTAAATAAATTATCGGAGTTGCAGTCATTAGATAACGAAATTAAAAATATTAGAGAACGTTTAGGACGTATAAGTGTTGCGCAGTGTAGATCTGATAGAATTACCTTACGTTGCAAATTGCGGGATAATATCTTGTATTATGATTCAATAGAAACGCGCAGGGAAGTCGTGTACCTTCCAAGAAGTTTAGTTAATGATGTAATTGATCAGGTGCACCTTGAGATGGGTCATCAAGGTGCTTATAAAATAATTAAATACATTAGAGATAGATTTTACTGGGGTTCGCTTACCAAAGATGTTAGGAAGAGGGTTAAGGTTTGTCATATTTGTCAAATGTCGAAGAGCGAAAATATAAAATATGTAGGGCCGTGTCAATCAATATTGACTAGGGACATAGGAGATATAGTTATGGCGGATCTTTATGGGCCATTACCAGCGGGTAATCTCGGGGCCAGATTTATAATAGTGTTTCAAGATTCGTTTAGTAAGTTTATTAAAATGTATTCATTGAAAAATGCAACCGGGAAAAGCGTTTTAACTAAATTTAAACATTTTACGGAAATAATCAAACCAAAAGCCATTATGACGGATAATGGAAAACAATTTATTAGTATAGTTTGGAAAGGGGGTGTAAGGGCGTTAGGTTGTAAACCGATTTATACGACTGTAAGAAATCCTAGACCTAACACCGTAGAGCGAGTAAACAAGGAGTTGGGTAGGTTGTTCAGGACTTATTGTCGCACGAATCATAAGTCTTGGCCAGCTATCTTACCAGCCTTGGAGGAATTATATAATAATAGTCATCACGATAGTACAGGCTTCACACCGTGTGAAATTATGTACGGCGAATCGAATAAAATTTCATTCGACGATAAACTTAAACTCGAAAGAGAACCTTTAAATTTAGAACGTGTTAGAAATTTAGTTCGGGAAAATCTGAAAAATGCAAGCTTAATGCGTCGCTCGAAATACGACAGAAAACACAGATTAATTTTGTTTCAAGTAGGAGACTTGGTAAAAATTCGGAAAGACAATAGGTCTGTTAAGGATAGGAAAGAGACCAAAAAGTTTGAGTTCTTATATGAGGGTCCTTATGTAGTGGCTGCGGTGCCTTTTAATAATGTATACACGTTACACGACGTAAACACCGGAACCTTGAAAGGAAATTATAACGCGATTCATTTATATAAATACTATAAATAAATAAAAGTGCTAGTAACTAATAAATGTCAAACTAATGTAAGTTAGGTATAAGATGTAAACAACTTATGTGATTTAGATTAATATAACTAAACAACTTATGTAACCTAAAATAATAATGTGATTGTAAATTTATTTTGATTAAATAAATTGGGTCAGGGAGAAGTGACTCAATCACATTCAATTGGCGTATCAGTATAATTCGAAATTTAATAATAACAACTTGCGGTTAAATAACGTCATCAGAATTTTTCGTTCAACAAAGTAAAATAAAAATATCAATTTAGAGATAACAACGTTCAGAGATCGGTTAATGCGTTTCAGTGTTGTATTGGTTACCAGTGAATGTGGTTGGAGGGGCGTTGGGGCGGTCGTTTCCCAAAAACCAAAATAAATTTATAACATACTTAGGCGGCGTTAGGAGATTAAAAGTTAAATTCCACAGTGTTCCATTAAACTTTGGGGGGGGATTGTGACGACCCATAAGGTCCTATAAAATTTTTTTGGTTATAATTAAAATCTTAAATAATTATTAAAGTATAGAAGATAATAAAATACACCTATAAAATTACATTTAAAACATATTAGAGGACATTGCGGTTCAAATAACATCGAAAACAAGTTTTAGTACGTTTATCAATAATAACTCCTAAACTAAAGAAGTTAGGACAAAACATTATACGAAGGAAAGTGCTTGTATTAGGGAATACCAAATGTATATTGAATTTCGAGAGTATAGGAGCAAGTTAGAAAACGCGAATCCCCCCATGCAGGCGTCTCGGAATACAGGGCTGAACGCACCGCCAGTATCCACGAGCCGTATATCTACGGGGAATACGGAGGTAAAAAATGTCCTGACGACAAAAGTTTGTTGGGAAAGTAAATTGATAATAGTGTAATAATAAACGAATGCGCTGGGGAGGGAACGTCTAAGGGACAATAAATATAATATTATTGCACATTTATCAAACATAAAATTTATTTTCTCATACAAATTTTTTAATAAATAATATTCATGCAAAGTACGTCGTGGTCGAGCGGTCTGCGCGCAGAACGATTTATCGGTTTGTGCAAGGATTCGTACACGCGACCTGGAAGTTTCGTCATTACGCATTGTGTCCTGATTGCGTTGTGCAGAGGCGAGCATGCGCGATTGTGATACTTGGTGGTCGCATGAAAGCGTATGTGGGCCGATGCGCCTCGTGAACGAGATGCTTTGAGTAGAATATTTGTATTGATTTTTATCATTACAAAAGACGGTTCGTTACGAATAGTCTTGTTGAGCGAGCGACAGCGCAGAGTGGTTTAATGTTTTTGTGCGAAGGTCTGTCAGTGCACTTGACGTCCGTTAGGATATCTCGAGCGTAGACCTGAAAACATTAGTCACGAGGAAGGATCTTCAAATCACAGTACCAAATAGGCTCGAAGCAAACGGAACTCTAATCTTGAACGGTTGGACATTGCACGTCGCGAGCGTATGATGGCGTAGATGGGTAAAAATCCGCGCCTTGAGTCATCTGCGCCGTGACGAGTTTCGTTGTGCGCCTTGTATCTTACCTTGAATAACAACGCCTTCCGTGTTATTCAATCTACATATCACCGATGCGGCTGACTGGAGATGCCGGCCCTCTCCTACACCAGGGAAGGGTTGTTCGCTCTTCTTTCTGTTTTACCTTTCTTTTTATTACAAATATTATCGATGGGCCAATGCGCTCTGTGGCTCGATTACTGGCTGCAGAGACAGACTGGAGCTACTGTGACTCGCAACCACATGTATGCTTACGTAGGTCCCTGCGCTTTGCGATCGAGACCGTTGTGCAGAGGCTGGGGGATCGGCTGTTGGCGACCTCGTCGCTGACGCTAGGTTCTCGGCAACCTTTGTGTTTTTCAACACGATGTGCTTGCCAATGTTCTGATGTGGCAGAACGAGTTGGATGCCCGAGTGGGTTCACAGGGGAGAGAGAGCCATTCAACTCTACAGCTACGGCTAGGCTACGGCCTCACTGCTTGCAGTATGACAGAGAGTTCATCAGCTGAAGTTCCAGGTTCCAGGGAGAGATTGGTCTCCGACAACACACACATACAATTTTGGATCACTGTGCTGGGGTTTGGTTTGTGGTGGTCCCACCCAACCCTGGTCTTCGGGCTGGCACATATTCAAGGGCTCACCATGGCTCCAACGCGGCGGTAGTCTTCGGACTGGGACGTACAGTCTCCTCACTGGATTCCTGAAACGGACGCTGGTGAATGATCTTAGATGTAACTATCTAGAATGATCCTCTACCTTGTGAAACAGGTTGGGGGAGGTGACGAAGGCATTGTGCTGGATGGTCATCACCGTGGAATAGCGCAGGAGGGGCTATACCACCTTCTGGCGAATACTTATGTATTAACTGGAAGCCTTACCTTCGGTTTGACGTCGGGATTGGTTGCAGTGCCAACAATCATTTCACGTAGTACTTGAGGTTCCTGTGGCCAATGCTTGCGTCATGCTGAGGGGACAAAATCTGGTCGACCTTGGAATAGAATCGTCTGGGTGGTTTATTATATATATTTATGCGTCCTGGCAATGTCTGAGCCATCTGAGCCAGGAATGGTAGCTTTTGACGAGATGTTGACCGGGGTTAAACCGACAAACACAAACTAAAACAAATTGTAGAGATAGACAAACATTAGGGTCAAGATTATTCAAACTTAGCCTACAAGCAATAGATTAGGTCGTCAATATAAACTAATGAATTAGGCCGGTAAACAAACTAATAAAATAGGACATCGATATAATGTTAGGGAGGCAGGTCGTCACAAACAAACTAACAAAACTAGATCATCCACATAAATAAACTAAAAGTAGATCATCCACATAGATGAATTAAAAATAGATCATCCACCTAAAGTTAGGAAAGAGGTCGCACGAAAGCAATAAAAATAGGGATTCGTCCGTGTACTAATCTAAAACCGTCCGTGTATTCGCTAAGCATAAATTAGAGATCGTTCATGTATTAACTTTAGAATCTTAGCTATAAACTTAACCAAGCAAAAACTATGATGCAAATACTAAGACGATAGTTCAATCTCAACCTAAAAGGATCATAGGTTACTGCACACAACGAATTTAGAGTCCTAACCACTAGACAATCAGGCCAAATTAGAGATCATCGTAGTAAGAAGTAGATCGGAGAAAGTCGCGCGAGGGGGGGTAAGTTACAATGTGAAATTCCCAAAATCTAAGCCCACGATAAAACATGAGCTTGTTTGCTTGTTTGTTACATTTTCACCCCTCAACTACAGGCGATTCCGGGGAAGGATACCGACAGCCACCACCAGAGCGACACAGTGTTTTTTTATATTTGTATATATGTATGTTAGTTTGTAAGGTCTATGGGCCCATGTTGCCTGATAACAAAACAATAAATAAAATAAATAAATAAATAAAATAAATAAATAATATAAATAAATAAATAAATAAATAAATAAAATAAATAAATAAAATAAATAAATAAAATAAATAAATAAAATAAATAAATAAAATAAATAAATAAATAAAATAAATAATTAAAATAAATAAATAAAAGAAATAAATAAAATAAATAAATAAAATAAATAAATAAAATAAATAAATAAAAGAAATAAATAAAAGAAATAAATAAATAATCGATCGCCACGAAATTTTGCATACACGTTATCAGGGGTACAGAGAATGATATAGGGTAATTTTTATCCCGGAATTCCCGCGGGAGCAACGAAATTACCGTGGGTGAAACCGCGGGGAACAGCTAGTATCATAATAAATGCGAAAGTGAGTTTGTTTGCATATTCGTTACGCTTTCACCCTTGAACGACTTCACCGATCACCATGAAACGTTGCATAAACGTTGTCAGGAGTTCAGAAGAGGACATAGGGTACTTTTTGTCCCGGAATTTCTGCGGGAACAACGAAATTACCGCGGGTGAAACCGCCAGAAATAGCATGTAATATATTTTTTATTATTATCAAATAATTTGCCGTGCTTTAGTCTCGCAAAAACCCGAAAATACCGCAGTCGATTTCAATAGATAGATATTTTACCCTCTGTTTAAATATTATATTTACATTTTTTATGTCAAAATTAAACAAATTCACTAAAGAGATTGATATTATGAATATGATAAAAATTTCATAATAATAATCCTTACTAATATTGTAAATGCGAAAGTGAGTTTGTTTGTTTGTTACGCTGTCACGCCTGAACGGCTCAATCGATCATCATGAAATTTTGCATGCACGTTGTCAGGGGTACAGAGAAGGCCAAAGTACACTTTTCATCCCGAAATTCCGTAGTGAAAGCTAGTGAAACCGCGGAAAACAACTAGTTGTGTAACGAAATGTCAAGTGGACACACTTGACCAAAAAGTTGGTATCCAATTTATTTTTCGAATAAAATCTTAGCGTAATAAGTAAATAACGTCAAGGATACTCTTTGACTCTAATTTAATTTGATCTTGTTTTATTTATTTATTATCAAATTTGACATTTAATGAAAGAGATTCTTCTTCTTTATAAATAAAAATCAATGTTTGTATGTTTGTTCTCTAGGCGTTTCTAAATTGTAATGAAACTTTGACGGGTTATTCTGCCCGCGTCCGGAAAGGTTCCTCATCCTGATATAAAGAGATCCTGCGGGAATTCCGAAACTCACGCGGGTGAATCTCCGAAACGCTTGGGCCAATTTTGACGGGGCTTTCACTGCTAATTAGCTGAAGTTGAAAGAGTAATTTAGGCTACTTTGGATTTCCTGCGGGAGTTTCGAAACTCACGCGGGTGAAATCGCGGGGCACAGCTAGTTATGAATAAAATCTGAATCTGAGTCTGACAGAGTAGAATAATAATTTATCCAAAAAAAGGTTTTTCAGTTGACGCAGTCGACACACACTCTTGATATACTTACAGTGTAGTGTAGGTACATATAGTATAATAATAATGGGGATGTGGACTCCTTTTGAAAATCAAAATTCTAATTAGTCCGTCAGTTAGAAAATAAAAAAAACAATAGACACGTATGTTTTGCTTTTTCAAATAAATTAATATATACAGAGATAAAGCGCATTAAAGTTTGGGGTGAGGGGGTCGTGACGTCACTAACCGCTAAAACCGCCATACAAACTGTCAGAATAGTGACGTCACGCGAAATTTCAACTCTATGTATCGCCGTTATTTTTTGATTACGTAAAAAAAGAAAAAAATACGTGTCCAATATTTTTAAATAATCTACAAGACGGACTAAAAAATAAAAATTAGTCAACATGCCCATTATTACATTATTTTATTTTTTGGGTTTGTAATTGTTATGACAAGGTTTGTAGGTAAGTATAAAAGAACATTAGGAGTCCCTGCGGGAATTCCGAAACAAGGGTAGAGATCGTGGGACACAGCTATAGTAGTAAAATAACACATACACACCTATATACATGCATAGTACATAATTCTCCCCTGGCTCCCAGAGGACTATGGACTTATTTACTTTTATCAACGTAAAATGTCCTTTTCTCAAAATACCTATATAGGTCACCTCCAAGCTAATGTTGAATAACTTTTAAAGTATAAATTTTTTCGACAAAAAATATATTTTAATCATATTATTGTTTATTTCTTTAAATGGGGTGTATCAGGTTTTCAGTTAATTCATTAATACGTTGTATAAATAATAATAAAAAATATACTAATAATATATAATAATTTCGGAGTTCCCGCGGAAATTCCGGGTTACAATATAGCGTATGACACTCACAAATAACACAGCTTTCTATTGATAAAAGAATTTTTTAAATCAGTTCAGTAGATCCAGATATTACCCCCTACCACCTCACAAACTCACAAACTTTACCTCTTTATAATATTAGTATAGACAAGCTGCAGTGCCCCGCGGTTTCACCCGCGTGAGTTTCGGAATTCCCGCAGGAACAATTTATTTCTAAAACAAAAGTAGCCAAAGTTACTCCTTATTACACCAGCTATCTACCAGTGAAAGTCCCATTAAAATCGGTCCAGCCGTTTCACAGATTAGCCAAACAGAAAGACAGAGAAAAATTAAAAAAAAATGTTTTTTTTCTTAATGTGAGTACCGTATACTTATACTTTCATAATGCATTTAGTGAAAAGCTGTTTAATTTGGAATTACAAACAGACACTTCAATTTTATTTAGATGTATAGATACATAGATATGGAAGGCCATATAAATAATAATCCGTAAGTGAATACCTACATTTTACTTTGAGCAAGCCATTTTTTCCGTTTACTCCCGGGCTCGAAGCGGCGAAAACAAAAAGCGATCCCCTGACAAATATAATGCAAGAGTATCTAATGAATGAGAAATGAGGACTTTTGAAAATTTGGCTTCTTTCACAATGTTTGTTATTCTTTCCGTATAACGATAAAAAGTGCGCAACGTGCCCGGTGTCTGTCAGTTTGGTAAAATGTTGAATAGGGTAGTTTACGGGGTGTGAAAATCAAAATTCCATTAAGTCCGTCAGTTATGTAATAAAAAAACAATAGACAAGTATTTTTTGCTTTTTCCAAATTATTGAAAAAATACTAAGATAAAACTCACTAAAGTTGCTGCACCCTGCTCTTTTTATCTCGTTGGTTGTCAATGCCAATGGTTAACTGGTAGAATTTGCACCAACTTTTTTTGTGCAATAAAGAATAAATAAATAAAATAAATAAATAAAGTTTAGGAGTGGGGGCTCTTGACGTCATAACGTTCTATAAACCGTAGCACGGCGTGACGTCATGCGAATTGTATCTCCGTTATTTTTTCATTACGTAAAAAAAAAGAAAAACGTGTCCAATATTTTTTATTATAGTCTACAAGACGGACTAAAAGCTAAAATTTGGCGGGTACTTTTGTTTTTTTTTTTTGTACTCTGCGGGTATTTTTTTTGTATCTTTGTGATCATTGAACGGATTCTGTTTCTGAGTCGGAACAAAATAGAGCATTGTTTGTAGAGATCACCTATTTCAGATGACGAATATAGTTTTTATATTTTAGTTTAACTAGTTCTTAACTGCGGCTCTTCTCGCTATCGCAGCGTCCTTGTCACACTAGTGGTCATAACCCCTCTTTTCGTCAACCGATTTTTAGTTAAGTTCAGCCTAGTTAGAATTTCTTTTAAGTAACTAGCCAACTAAGTCAATACCGTTGTATTTGTAGCGTGATGCGCGTACAGACACACCGACAGAAACAAAACTAATGAGTTTCTGATTCCACCTATGTTTTAATTTAAGTACCTATCGGCCGCACTCAGAGTCGACTTTAATGATTACTTAGTTAAGTATAGATTTTTAATACAAAACTGCCGCAATCAGAGACGTTCACTAAATTAATGTTAATTTGCATTTAATAAGATGTAACTTAATTAGTTCAATGCCAATTAATATTAATTTATTTAGCTTGTCTGATTGCGGCAGTTTTGTTTTAAAAATCTATACTTAATTAAGTAATCATTAAAGTCGACTCTGAGTGCGGCGGTATGTCATTTTATGACGCCCCTCTAGTAACATTTGTAATATACCGACTAGCTGATCCCCGTCACTTCTCCCCCTTGAATTTCGGTATTCCCTAAGAAATTCCTTGTTAAAAATTATCATAGGTACGGGTGTATTGGGTAATCCAAAGCGTATCGTACATATAATATTTATTTATAGAGGCTTAGGTCCTAGCTTATAGACTAATAATAATTTTTTATACAATTTCATTTTGTTTTCAAGAAAAACTGTCTTATTTTTTTTGTTGAAAAAAAAAAACGGATAAAAGGACAGCAACAAAGGATGCCTTCTGTCAAGTTATATTCAAACAAAAATGGAGTAAAACATACAATAATATTGTGGGAATGTAATAAGATGAATAAAATATTGTTATAATAGGATTCACAAAAGATACAGACGGATGGAGCCAGATGCGGGCAGCTAACGCGATGTGTTGACAGACAGACAGAAAAGACGCGGCGGAGAACTTTGTTTAATAATAATAATATGTAAGATCTGTAAGGATACCAATTTGAAAATGTAACAATAATAATCACTACTAGACATTATCTTAGACATTTTCTGCTTCACACAACCACTCTGTGGAATCGATTTTGCCGGCGGTTTTTCTTAACTGCGCGGTTAGCCAAGTTGACATTCTACAATCGTCGACGCATAGAAAACACAAGTAACGAATTGTCATGTCATTTGGCCAGCCAATCTAAACTCCAGTTTTCAAGTGGTCACGTGAAACTTGAGTTTTGATTGACTGGTCAAAGATTTCTATTCTAGTTTTCTATGCGTTAACGACCTGGGAACCTTCAAAAAACGAACCTTACTAATCCTTTCTTAAAGGTCGGCAACGCACCTGCACGCCTTCTGGTGTTGCAGATGTCTATGGGCGGCGGTAATCACTTACCATCAGGGCCCTTGTTCACTATGACCATAACACGGCGCGTTAAGATAACGCGCCACAAAAATTGTCTATCCCTCTTAATCAAAGAACTTTCACTTCATAAATATGTATACATTCACAACATTTCTTTGGGTACACAGAATAATTCTGATATTGTGGTCATAGAACGTTGGGGATTGCGTTTTTGAGATGCGCGTTATGGGCAAGAAATGTTGTTGGTCATCCATTCTATACTTATAATAAAACTGTAGAGAGGTCAATTCTGTACATTGAATATACCTAATTACCTATATTCAAAATTTGAATTGTGATCGATACTGATGCCAAAAATGCAATCAGTAAATCTTTTGTCTGTCTGTCTGTCTATATGTGCACGCATGGGTCAAACACTACTGAAGGGATTTTATCCAAACTTGGTACGATTATAGTCCATACTCCTGGGCAGGTTATAGGCTATATAACATAACGCTAAGATACATAGGAGCTGAGCAGTGACGATAAATTTGAAGCAAGTCGAATGAAAATGCGCTTTCGAGCTCTTATCCTCGCATACGTTTACGCAGTCACGCAAAAACAACTGAACGGATTTGGATGAAATTTGGCATGCACGTTGTCAGGGGTACAGAGAAGAACATAGGGTACTTTTAATTCCGGAATTCTCGCGGGAACTCCGAAATTACCGCGGGTGAAACCGCGGGGCACAGCTAGTAATGAATAATATTCTATATAAAAAAAAACTATAAGGTTTTTTATTGCTATGATTAAGTATTATGACTAATTGTACCTGTTTGCATTTAATTTAATCATATTTTATTTAATTCAATTTCCAATTTCACATACCTATTTGAATTTATTTGTATAGAAAAAGAAACTAATTGAAGGTATAGGTACTTAATTATCTACTAATGAAATTTAATCCCGGTAGGTATTTACCTTTATGTAAGAATTCTCGATTTTCGAAGCAAAATACTTTAATCTCAGTTATACTGCGACGTTGCATCCTCGAGATTTATTAGAGATGTTTTACTATGTAGTCCATTCTTCAATGTACTGGCATCGCACACAATTATTTAGAGCTATAAAGGAGAATCAAAAATAAAAAGATATTCAATTGACTACTGTGTACCCCTCCTCCCCGCCCCACCCGGCGTAGCGCCTGCGTTGCCGCACGCCGCCGTGCCAGCTCATTCGTTTTTTGTGTGCCGGCATCGCCGCTACTAAATAGGTTTTTTGTAATCTTGAGCTAAAATACTTTTTATTCTACCTACAAAAAATAATAAAATAATGTGAAGTTAAAGGTTAACTATGGGTAAACGTACAAACAAAGAGAAAGAAGCGAATATCTCAAAACGACTACAGCGCATTGAGCTTTACCTTCGTCGGTCCCTGTGCATCAGACATGCGATGGTAAGTCGTTGTTTACTCACCTTTAGGTGTCACATTATTATAATTCAATTAATAAACAAATAAATGGAAAGCTTTGATAATATGCATTCATCGTAAAATTACCCACCTTTGTGTGTTCTTGAACCATCGTTTTAACGAGTATAGCCATAATAAAAGCACAGCTAATGTAACATTGCTAGCATACCCACTTTTTATTTCATTTTATGCTTTATTATGCTTTTATTTACGTATGTGTCGTATATACAGACTTTGTGGTTAATGATTGATTGTTGACATTATCTATGTTGTATTTTGCATTGTGTCTTTTGTACGAAAACCTAGATACACATACTACTTGCTTCTATTTACGTGCCTGTTATTTATGTACTGCTATTATTTACGTGATCATGGTTGATAACAAGATACTCTGACGAAAGAATGGAATATGGCTATTTTTCCTGATGCAATCATGGCTAAGCTATACATACTACTTGACGTGTTCATGATAGATAGCTTCATCCGTCTCGTGTCGTAACGTGATTACGCCCATAGACGTTAAAATATTAGAGTGCCTCAACAGCTTGTGCACTACATTTCCAGGATCGTGTCGACTCTAAGCTATACTACTTGACGTGTTCATGATAGATAGCTTCATCCGTCTCGCGTCGTAACGTGCTTACGTCCAAAGACGTTAAAATATTCGAGTGCCTCAACAGCTTGCGCACTACATTTCCAGGATCATGTCGACTCTAAGCTATACTACTTGACGTGTTCATGATAGATAGCTTCATCCGTCTCGCGTCGTAACGTGCTTACGCCCAAAGACGTTAAAATATTCGAGTGCCTCAACAGCTTGTGCACTACATTTCCAGGATCGTGTCGACTCTAAGCTATACTACTTGACGTGTTCATGATAGATAGCTTCATCCGTCTCGCGTCGTAACGTGCTTACGCCCAAAGACGTTAAAATATTCGAGTGCCTCAACAGCTTGTGCACTACATTTCCAGGATCGTGTCGACTCTAAGCTATACTACTTGACGTGTTCATGATAGATAGCTTCATCTGTCTCGTGTAGTAACGTGATTACGCCCAAAGACGTTAAAATATTTGAGTGCCTCAACAGTTTGTGCACTATATTACCAGGCTCTCGCGATCGAAATGAGCACCGCTTAAAGTCCAGATCACCCTTAAAGTACCTTCCAAGGTCAACTTCATGTCGCGGTGATTAAACAAGTGCACCCTTACACGAACGATCTGGTTCGAGATTTCTTTCCATAGAAGAGAACTGGGCCTTCGGAGATGAAAACCGAAGTGAACAGCGAAAGGTTCACTCCCTGAAATAACTCAGAAGGAGATGACAGTGCTACTAGCAACTGAACAACCAGACGCAAGCACTAGTATGGTAATTGAGGATACCTTACCTCGAAAAATCCTAAAATCCCTTGGTGATCAAAGAAGTGTTTGGCCATTCCCGACAAAATCTCTAAACGTTGGGGATGGCTTCTAGTAGACGGCCTTACATAAGAAGAAAAACAGGATTTGCTATATAAAAGACAAAAAATTCATTATTATACGTAACGAACGTATAACGTCAGTAACGACCAAACCATACAAACCGTAATAACTGAGGTAGTATCCCACGCAGGTAGATTATATCGTCTACATCTACTAAAAAGCAATTCGTGTATATATATATACATTAGCTGTGTCCCGCGGTTTCAACCGCGTTAATTTAAGAAAAATTCTTTACTGATGCAAAATATATTCCATAACTACATGATTTTTGCGTAACTTTAACCGTTCAAGTAGCGTAACGGAATATTTTTTCCGTTCTTTGTAACATTTTTCATTGCTGCTCCGCTCTTATTGATCTTAGCGGGATCATATTATGTATTTGTATAGCTTTTCTCGATAAATGGGCTATCTAACACTGAAAAAATGTTTCAAATAGGACCAGTAGTTGCTGAGATTGGCGCGTTCAAGCACACAAACAAACTCTTCAGTTTTATAATAATTATTAGTATGGAATCTGTGGTATAGATACATATTATACTTATAATCTGAATCTCGGACGCGACTCCAAAGATTTTCATGAAATTTAGTATGCAGGGTTGTTTTATCTGTGTTTTCAGGCAATGAAAAATGAGTGTTTGGTACTGCTTTTTCTACTTAACGACAGATAGCACTATGAGCGAAGCTCGGTCACCTAGATATTTTTAGTATGTGGCAATCAATTATAGATGATTTAGTCATTTTAGATGTAGTTGTTATATACCTAATTATGTAAGGAGCTTTAAAATTCCTTTTGATCGCACTGTATTCCAGTTTACGGTCCCCGAATATAACACTTAAGCTCTACTAAAAGTTACCACCTAAATATTGCAATATCTAATCCACTAAGTTATACAGTCATTGCAGTGCAGTCTTGACAATTTTTCAACACTCAAAAGTTCACTTTATTCTTAACTAGCTGTCCCGCGCGGTTTCAACCGTGATCGTTTTGGAGTTCCCGCGGCAATTCCGGATTAAAATATAGCCTATGTTACTCAAGAATAATGTAGCTTTCTAATGGTGAAAGAATTTTTGAAATCGGTCCAGTAGTTTTTGAGTTAAATCGTAACAAACAAACCAAAAATCAAATCTTTCCTCGTTATAATATTAGTATAGACTAGCTGTTCCCTGCGGTTTCACCCGCGTTGGTTTCACAGACCTCGCGGGAATTCCGGAATAAAGGGTGCCCTGTGTGTTATTCTGATGTATAAGCTATGTTAATGTGAATTTCATTATAATCCATTCAGTGGTATTTGCGTGAAAGAGTTGCAAACACACACTCTCGCTTTTTTAATATTGGTAAGAATTTCAAACGAGTTAACGAGAGTTAACGAGTTTATCAAGTCAAATCAGTTCAAAATGGAAGACCTACGGACTATTCGGTTTAAAGATCTTTATTATACTCATTAAGACACATGCCACTTACATGAGTACATTAATAAAATTTAAAATCAGTCACACAGAACAAAATAATCAACATAGTGTAGGGTAGGTAAGTTGCAAGTTAGCTGCGAGGAGACAATATTTCAAGTGCTGACAATATAAGGCGGTGGTCCAAGTTATAAAAGGTCTTGTTTTTTAATGTGGTCTAACAATTTTTTTTGAAGATTCTAAGCTACTATTACGATACTTGTGTTTTAAAAACCGCTTATGGCGACCATAGACCTAAAAGAAGCATATTTTTTGGTTTTCAAACAGAAAAATACTGCCATTAGACAAACAATCCAAGCTGTTAGAGAGAGTTTTAAACAGTTTTAAAATCATGCCAGGCAGGTACTTCCATTGAATCAGTTTTTTCATGGTGGATTAATAATAAAATATTAGGCATTCAAAAAACAAAACTCGTAAGAACCGTTAACGCTTTGGAAATATTCTCCGCTGCCTCTCCAACAGGTTGGGGTGTACCTATCGTGCATCGGTGAACATCGGTTTATGGTCTAATGTGCTTTGCAAAGTTTCCGACAGATCAGGAGACGCGAGGGAAGACTTCTTTTGATCTTCACATCGCGTCGTACATAAATTTAGGAAACAACCGCGAAGCCGATGTGGAGTCTTGACATAGTATATTGACTGATACTTTATTTATTTACAGTAAATGTACTTTTTTCCGTTCAAAATTTTTTAAAGGTGTTAAAAAACCTTTGTCGGATACCGAGTGGAGTTTGACTCATTCAGTCTTTAAATTGATCATCGATATTAATTTTGCTTTGCTTCCAAAGCCAAAGAAAAGCCCACTTTATTTATCTCGGCATATCTACAGACGTTTTAACGCACTCATGGTAGATTGGAGTATCTAGTACTTCCGTTACGATTTTTTTTCCCTCTCTTCTCTCTCTTCAAATGCTTAAAAAAAAAAAAAAAAAATAAGCTACCGATAGAGCATCAGGCACAATGATAGTTTTAAACCGGCCAAGTAAACCTTGGTTACGCCTCTTCCTGAAATAATATTGATTGCTTTATCGCTGATATACCTATATCTTTAAATTTTTCAATATAACAAATTAGTACCCAAAAGAGAGCCTTCCGCTCGAAAAACTAACCAAGAAACGAATAGCTCTACTTGCGTTGTCGACTGCACAACGTGCAGAGACGCTGTCCTTGATCTGCTTAACCAACTGAAAGTTAATACCTCTAATGAAAAAAAAAAAAAAAAAACTTATTAAATACAGAAAATTATTGACCACGAAACGACCTATTCACAATGCTTTAACTCACAATGCCTTAACTTTATCCCACTGTATCCCATAAATGAGGATAGACTCTTTGCAGAAGCAGCTTACAATAATGACTCTGATTAATAAACATTTATATAAATACAAGATAAACAAAATATATAAATATTTTGTAAAATTATTCGTACAAGTCTAATTATATTTTTTCTCTACTCGTGTTCGCTGATTTAACTTGGTTTATCATCGTTCTTCTTTCCCTATCTTTTACCTATTTCATGGTGAGCGCTAAACATCTACATAGTAAAACATCTCTAATAAATCTCGAGGATGCAACGTCGCAGTATAATTGATGGTTAAACAAACTTACCTAGTGATGTTTGACCATAATTATACGAGACGTTGCATCCGAAGAGATTTATTACCCTCCCAGCCCATAGGTTTCGTTAAAAACTTATACATCTATAAGTATTAACGTTACCCCATGCCATGAAATAGGTGCTCTGAAAAAATGAGCTGGCACGGCGGCGTGCGGCAACGCAGGCGCTACGCCGGGTGGGGCGGGGAGGAGGGGTACACAGTAGTCAATTGAATATCTTTTTATTTTTGATTCTCCTTTATAGCTCTAAATAATTGTGTGCGATGCCAGTACATTGAAGAATGGACTACATAGTAAAACATCTCTAATAAATCTCTTCGGATGCAACGTCTCGTATAATTATGGTCAAACATCACTAGGTAAGTTTGTTTAACCATCAATTAATCCCGAGAGAGACTAAATGAAAATCAATTTAGCGTTGGAGAAAAAGTGAAAGCATCCGAATAGGTACCTACCTATGTTGTTTATTTATTTATTTAAAACCGCATTACATCTATACTTACAGTTTTTAACCAATACCTAGTGTAGCACAATACATTAGGTACTTATCCCTCTTTTTTTTACTTTCACGAATACAAACAACACATACAAAAGATTTACAAAAATATGATAAAGTGAGTTTTAAATATGTGTCAACTACGGATTGAAAAGTGCGACTACGGTTGCGATGCGACTTACGGTATTAATATTATAAGTGCGAAAGTACTTTGTCTGTTTGTCTGTCTGTTACGCTTTCACGCCTTAATGCCTCAACCAATCGTCACGAAATTTTGCATGCACTTTGTCAGGGGTACAGACATAGGGTACATAGGGTATTTTTTTCCGAGAATTCCCGCTGGAACTCCGAAATTAAAGCGGGTGACCCTGCGGTGAACAGCTAGTACAATATTTTTTTCAGTCATAGAAGGCAAACGGGCAGGTGGCGCGCCTGAATATGGCAAGTGATTACCGCCGCCCATGGACGTTTGCAACACCATACGGCACTGGAATGGGAATCCGAACTGGCTTTGGCTGTACTTATAATACGTACTAGTTGCGCCTCACGGTTTCACCCGCGTTAATTTCAGAGTTCCCGCGGGAATTCCGGGACAAAAAGTACCCTGTGTGTCAATCTGATGTATAAGCTATATTATTGTAAAGTTTCATTTAAATCCATCCAGTAGTTTTTTCGTGAAAGAGTAACAAACATCCATCCATCCATCCGTACCTACATTCTTACAAACTTTCGCGTTTATAATATTAGTGGGATATAAGCATGAGTAGTTTTCTGTTTTATACTTTTGATATGGCAGCTAACAACCGGTGGCTATCTACTTTACATTAATAGTAAAATAATTAAACTTTACATTTGAATGCGAAATATATACGTATTTTACACAAAATGAATTTTTAAAGTTTTTAGAATTTATGAATTCTTGTTTTCAAAGCACAAATTTGCTGAAGCTCTCTCGCATTTACATTGCTCGGTGCATTTTAATTAGTGAATTTTGAAATTATTTGCAACGATTTGGCGACCGATAAAAAAGTTAGCAGCTCGAAATTGGAATCCGAATTGAAATTTGGAACAGTGGCGCTGCGGCTGTTCGAACAACCAAATATTCTATAGCGGTTTTTTAATTGAACTTTTGCATTTCAACTGAAAAATAAAACCAAAAACTGTAGTACGTACCTATAGTAAACCAATTTTCTAGTATTTAGATACCTATGTTTTCCTACTTTTTAGGAGACCTCGTTTTTAGGAATCCGTTGCGATATGAACAAAATCGGAACTGTCGATCGTCTGACCGTATGTTACAGCACACTGCACAGAGCAAATAAATTAACTAGAGGGGACACGTAGGCGGGGCAGGCGCGCTACCGTTGCAAAGGAAGTTAAAGCAAATGCTGTAACTTGCCCAACAATTATTTTGCTGCCAACTCAATTATATTTACCACAATATTTCCAAAACTGTGAATTTTGAAAACAGTGACTAAGTAAAAACGATCTAGCGTTGAATGCATTCTTTAAAGTTAATGAATGTTTTAGTGCACGTTGAATAGTTTTGCGTGCGAAAATCACCCGGCGACACTGGCTTTTGTTGTCCCTTCTATCTGTTATTTTCTTTTCTGTGGTCACAGTCATTTTACTTAGACACTATTATGCACTTTTAGCACTAAAGATGAAATTTGAAAGGAAGGTGGAAGGAAACTTTATGAACTGCTATGCACTAGTGTAATGAAATTAGGTACGAAAATTAACCCACCGAGCTAAGGTATGTACTTACATTAAAAAGAAAATATTAAAAAAGAATCGTCTTGAAAAATTTTGACAGGCACATAGAAGAATACAATTCTTTATTAAATAAATAAATAAATAAATATCTTGGAATCAACCAAAATAAAAATTAGGACCTACCTACTTCAAAAGTTGAAGCTGCCCAAACATGATAAATTAATCACAAAATCGCTATTTTTATCTGTAAGAATAAATAGAATTTTGATTTTCATACCCCGGAAACTACTCTATTGCCCTGCAGGGCGCATAGAAAAATTTCAATTTCAAATTACTTACCTACGTATAGAGGTATTATAAAATGTTTTTAACTGACTGAGGAAAAGGGAAAAGTATAAAACATGAAGTTTAATGCTGATTATACCACGCTAAAAAAAAGTATATTTTATAGTTTATATATTAGTTTTAAAGTTGTGAAGTTCGGTTATTTCAACAGAGTTTTCAAGCGAAGTTGGACCTCAGTTTCAGTTGCTATCGGAGTTGCAATTTTTTTGATTGGATATACCTACTATGTGTGGACCTGCCGTGTGGAGACAATTAATATTTTGTTCCTACATAGTTTATAATTTTGTGTGTCGATTGTATTGTTTAGTTGCTATTCCTCGCGGTAATTTCGAAGTTCCCGCGGGAATCACGGGCTCAGCAATCTAATGGTGAAAGAATTTTCCCCATTGAGGATTGCGAATCACTGATTTTATAGTTTCACTGCGACATAAGTAGTAGAAAACGATACTGGCCAACTATAAATTGCATTGTGACTAGTTTTTTTCCATGTTTTTTTTTCGTTTTCAGGTTTTAATGTTTGCGTTTTTCAGACTTGCAGGCTGTTGGCTTCAAGCTCCACAGAAAGCATCGCTTCTGGCTTTAATAACCGTTTTGTCGACTCTATGTTAACGTGCCGTAGGGCTGATTTTTCAGTTGGCAAACAAATGCTCAGATTCTTATTTATCATCCATATAAAACTTACTCTATTTTTGAAAATTATTCTCAAGTTAGCATTTACTATCCGAGGATTGAAAAATCGTCCCTAAATGTGTTTTTCAAAAGATCTTTCAACGAAAATAGTATTAATTTCACGTAGTGTGTACTAGGAATTTCATGAATGGTGAAAACAGCTTACCTACGTTTCCCAGTGCTAACGTAATTACGCGTGGTTCATGCACACATCGGTTGGTTTCATGCTTCAATTTCGAATAGAATTTTGAATAAAACCTACGGTCTATGCCTACCTATAGGTACCTATGTAAATTCTAAATCATATGAGTTGAATTGAGAAGCCTCAGGCTATTTGACTATTTTTTTATTTTTAGCCCCCCGTGAAGATTCATAAAGAATATTTGACACGTATTTTTTCTTTTTTCGCGTAAGCAAAAATATAACGGAGATACGTTGAGTCGAAATTTTAATGTCGCGTGACGTCACAAGCGGGTGCAGTTTTTAGATGCGTATGACGTTACGAGCCCCCACTCGCAAACTTTAATGCGCAAATTTTAAAACTTTAAAACTTTATCCAGGTATATTTTCGTTAATTTGAAAAGGCAAAAAATACGTGTCCATTATTTTTTTATGAACTACGGACTAACTGACGGACTAAAATATAGAATTTAGAAAAAAAAAGTTGTCAAATAGTCTTCTATTCTTAGTAGGTAGGTACTTGCTGATATATTTTACTGTACACCGTTTAAACTTACTATATATAAGTACAAAATCTGAATAATTGCATCCAAAAAGCGGTCTTATCGCTGTAAAAACAATCTGAGCGATCGCTTACAAACAACCTTTGTAATGCCTCTATTAGATAACAAGAAATATTTGTCCTGTTCCGGAGAAAATTTCATTATTTCGTGCCCTCTGGCTATCCGATGACCTTTGGAATTTATTGCCTGAACGAATTCAAAATTATTTGTTGCTCTGTTGTGACGTAGACTTTTTTGTGCTTCATTAGATAAAGATCATAACGGGTGGTTGATCAAAGCGTTTGAGAAAATGTCAAGCAATTGGGATGTGGACTACTTTTGAAAATCAAAATTCTAATCAGTCCGTCAGTTAGAAAAAAAAAAAAAAATGGACACGTATTTTTTGCTTTTTCAAATAAATTGAAATATACAGAGATAAAGCGCATTAAAGTTTAGGGTGAGGGGGTCGTGACGTCACTAACCGCTAAAACCGCCATACAAACTGTCAGAATAGTGACGTGACGCGAAATTTCAGCTCAATATATCGCCGTTATTTATTGATTACGTAAAAAAAGAAAAAAAACGTGTCCAATATTTTTTAATAATCTACAAGATGGACTAAAAAATAAAAATTAGTCAAAATGCCCATTATTATAGCCTTGATTCACTATGACCGCTGAGATAATAATGTAATTATTAAATAACTACTAGTTGAAGAATTCAGAAACGCACGCGTAGGAAACTACTAGTTATTATGAACTAGCTGTTTTCCGCGGTTTCGACCGCGGAAATTTCGGAGATCCCGCAGGAATTTCAAGATAAATATGTCCTTCTCTGTACCCTTGAAAACATGAACGCAAAATTTTATGATGATTGGTTGAAAGTGTAACAGACAGATACATACATACAGACAGACATACAGACAGATAGACAGACAGACAGAGAGAGTTTCTTTCGCATTTATAATATTAGTAGGGATTATATATTGTTGTAATCAATTGATAAAAAATAACATGTCAAATTTTAAAAGTCGGTATCTGCTGTTCTTTTTTACAATTTGGACTAACTTAATGATATAATAAGGGTCTATGTCAATAGTGTTCTAATAAAATAAAATTATACTGAAGGAAATTCCAGTAAAGTCAAAGCCAAAGTCTCTTCTTCTTCTTCTTCTTCTTCTTTAATAATGGCGTCTATAATTATAATTTGCCAATGACAATGTTTCTTAGTAATAAAAATCTCTTCATTTTCTTCTTCAATTATGGCGAAACTCCAATGACAATGTTAGATTGTTCCCCAAGTTAAACATAGCTCTCTTGAAAGTCAGTTTCCTGCTCAGGGTCCAAAATAGATGCTGAAAAGTGACTGAAATAACGAAGACAATGTGACGCGTGTTTTCGGTACGGCTATCACTCGTCAACAACCAGTATGACTCTTTTTGACGTCAATATAATTACCTACAGTTATTATGACAGCTCACAGCATCCACCCTTCACAGCTTCTTAGTGCTATAGCTGAAGAGAAGAAGCTGCCAAAAAACTCTCCAGTAGCACGTTATAATATCGGTATATCTATAATATAATTAGTGGTAACTCAACTTCCATAATAAAGTATGTGTATTTCAGGATTAGGTACGGAGATGTTATTTACCTACCCAACATTGTTAGGTACATGAAATATTGGAAGCCGAATTTCTGCGAGCATTTTTTTTATTACCGAATCAAAACTTTTCCTTCGGTTTCCATTGCCTTTTTCGTTACACTCGACCAGAAGTTTTGCGTTTAACGGAAGAAAAAAAAAAGTTGAAAGTAAAGTTGAAGAAAAATTTAATAAAGCCATAACAATGGATAGATGGAATCTCCGTGGACCATTGTTCTTCCGGGGCAGGGCCCTTATTCACTATGATCATAACACGCCGCGCTAAGATAAGACGCCACAAAAATTATCTTTTCTTCGTAATCAAAGAAATTTTACTGCAAAAAAATACATTTACAACATTTTCTTATGGCATAAAGAATATATATGTATGTGTGTATGTATTTAGTATATTATGTATGTATCTGCTTTTATTTAATTTATTTACTGTATATATTCCGGTTCTGTGTAATGCCTCTAAACTATCCCCTAGCCAAAAGGTTGACTGGTAGAGAATGCCTAAGGCATTAAGTCCGCGTTTTGTACATAAATGTGCAATAAAGTTCTTTAAATAAATAAATAATTTCTTACATCTTGGCATCTAGAACGCTTAGAAATGCGTTTTTGGGACGCGCGTTACCGACAAGCAATGTTATTGGTCATAGTGAATAAGGGCCCTGAACTAAAACATCGGTTGAATTGCGGTTATGGTACTTACTGGTGAAAAAAAAAACAGCTACCCGCCGCACTCAGAGTCGACTTTAATGATTACTAAGTTAAGTATAGATTTTTAAAACAAAACTGCCGCAATCAGACAAGATTAATAAATTGTTGTTAGTTGGCATTTAATGAGATGTAACTTAATTAGTTAAATGCCAATTAACAATAATTTTTTGAACTTGTCTGATTGCGGCAGTTTTGTTTTAAAAAACTATACTTAACTAAGTAATCATTAAAGTCGACTCTGAGTGCGGCGGTACGACTGTTTTACTAAAATAAGAAAGTTCTTATAGATTTGCGCTGTCATGTATTGAAAATCCTTCAGTTTAGAAGCCATGGAATAGATAGAACGGACGTCAACTAAGTTTATTATATTATAGAATCAAATGAAACCCAGTGTCGCCGGGTGATTTTCAACCACAAAAACATTCATTAACGTAAGTAATGTGTAATGGCATTCAGTTTCGTTTTTGTTGTAGGTAGATACTTAGTGCATTTGCTCTAACTTCCTTTGCACGACGCCTTTTGTGGCGCGCTTGCCTCTTCTATATGTCCTCTCTAGTTAATTTATTTTCTCTGTGTTAGAAGCTTTCTTGCAATAAAATGTAAATGAGCTACAAAATAAAATCGACCTAAAATACTGTGACTGCTCTACAGCAAAACACAGTAAGGGCCATGTGAGTGCCTGCAAACCATGATAGCTAAAAATGACATTATTGTTAATTACATTCTTCTCTCGATAAATTTTATTTTTATTTCATTTTAATATTTATTTATTAAGAAAATGAGCCAATTACGTAAAATTTCATTGAAAGTCATATACTCTTTTGAATTACGTGTGCTCATATTTTAGATCTCATAGCCAAAGCTTTATTCTAAAACAAACATGTTTTCTATAGTGCTTATAATAATATTATAAAAAATCAAGATAATTATGAATTTTACTAATAAACACCAAGAACCTGATTTAATTACACCTTTTTTTTTTTCAGTACGTTTATATGCTCGAACTTTATCCAATTTTTTTAATGTAATGTACTTAGCCCTTAATAGGTTGTGATATTGGGTAGCCGGCGGCTTGTGACCGTATTTTTTTTGTCTTTATCTGTCACCTGAATGTAAAATAAGCTGAACCTTCTTTAAAGAAAACTTAGGTAAGTTGGAGTTCCGAACACATTTAACAATGGATTTGGGGGAGAAAAGCATTATTCAAAAGTTTCCCCAAATCCTATTTAAGGAAAATAGAGTTGGGGTTCAGATAATATGGCAAGTTATGGTCGGTGTTCATTAGGATTTACTAGCTGAGCCCCGCGGTTTCACCCACGGTAATTTCGGAGTTCCTGCTGAAATTCCGGGATAAAAAGTACCTTGTGTCCTTCTCTGTACCCCTGACAACGTGCATGCCAAATTTCTTCCAAATCCGTTCAGCGGTTTTTGCGTAATTGACAACAATCCAAACATCCACACTTTCACATTTACCTATAATATTAGTAGGAACTTAGGAAGTTGGAAGTAGGATAATTAACCAGAGCATAGTCCAACGTGTCCAACGCTGAGCATAATATGTGGGCAATAATGCAGTGGGTTCACACACACTTCCAAAAATCTCCCAATACGTTTTATTACGGTTCTTTTCCGTCACCCTTCAGGGGGCCGATCGCGATAATTTTTGAAAAATATTACCAAAACAGAATTGTAAATTGTCACATAATATTTGTTGAATCGTAACCAACAACCAAATACAAAAAATCAAATCTTTCTCCTTTATTTAGTTTGGATTTAAGCAGAAAATACCACATAAACAAACAAGTTGAGTAAACATTTCATTTTAAAATTTGTTATTTTACCATTAAAATTTCTAACTGTACCTACCTACTCCATGTTTCCCGCTGGCTAATTAAAACTGAGCCGACGAGGGATGTTTTTGAGGATGTAAACATCCTAAATGAGGCTTTGCCTTTGAAGAGTTACCTAAAGCATTAGGAGTTATGTGAGTATGATGATATTCGTAAAGTTATAGAGTGCGTCTGAAAGTGAGTTTAATGGTTTAGGAAAGAATTGATGAAAAAAAAAAACAAATAGAAAAATACACAAATAAAGATAGATAAGAATGATACATATTATTGTTGCTGCAGTGACTGCTCTACAATATGTAAAACAAGTAACGCTGGATCGATTCCCGCATCAAAGTGAGTCTTTAAGTTGAAGTTTACCTTTATTGATGGAAAAACGGTTTTGTCGTAAAGAACAAACACTGTGAACGGTGCCGCTGGCATCAGCTAGTGTTATAATAACTAAGAGCTGCTTGTTTCAGAGTTTTAAATTCGGATTAAGCTTAAATTAAGCGGAAAATGTAAGCTTCATTAAATTTAACCCTCGAGTCTACTAAATTGTAATTAAGCTTAAAGTTCTGTTGTAGGTTACCCTTTTATTCTCCCGCCACAATTCGCCAACAGCAATTAATTTACTAAAAATAATATTTGTTTAGGAATGCGTGTTAAAGCTTCTGCATTTAATTCCGGAGTAAAAAATATTCTTTAACCAACTCTTCCCTGCGGTTTCACCCGCGTTAATTTCAGAGTTCCCGCGGGAATCCAGGCACAAAAACTTTGCCCTCCTTATTGCAAACGTGGTACTTGAAAAATGACGGTTTGGAGATAAACGCAATTTAAACATATTTCTTGATATTTAATGAAGAAATCTCTCCTATGAGGAAACTTGTAAATATATTTTTACATTTTTACAAAAAAACAAAAGTGAAAATCACAAAGATGTCGAGTACAACACAAGTGCCTACTGCAAGTACAAATAGCAGGGCAGAACTACCTAACCTATGTCCTTAAATGTACCTACCCCGTGTATGGAGGGAAATTTCACGAGGAGAATTTCATGACGATCGGTTGAGCCGTTAAGGCATGAAAGCGTAACAAAGAAACAAGTAAACTCATATTCGCATTTTATTGTAATAGTAAGGATAAGGATACAAAAAGAAGAGAGAATGAAGTTTGTGAAGGCTTCTAAGATCTCCGGAGCCCGAACCCTCACTCTTATGTATATTAAACAAAAATACGAGACTGATTTGCAATAGCTTTTGTTGGAAGAATTCTAACGAACTTTACCTGGCAGTTTTTCATATAGATACATAATATTAGGAAAACACCTTTTGGAATTAAACAACTTACTTATTCTGAGTAACTTAGATAACTTATATAACTAATTAAAAGAGAGAAGAGAGTGAATGCAAAACTTTTGTGATTACATTAAGAATTTTCGAATTCCCCATTTAGGAAATCTAAATTATTAGGATAAAAGTGATCTAAGCATTTTAGAATCTAAAATTTTATATTTGTGTACAAACTTTTATTCCATTATTAATAGCTAGTGCCTGCGATTTTTCCTCGTGAGTTTCGAAATTCCCGCGGGAACTCCCAATTTTTTTTTAATACAAACCTTGTCGTGACAATTAGAATCTTTTGATTAAATTTTCTCAAATAAACTCACATTCGCATTTATAATATTAAAGATTAATATAATAGATATTTATATGACTTTAATGTTTTGTGCACTCGTGTAGTAAATTTTTTATTATTTTATTTATGAAGGTCTTGACCCAACAAAGACAATGTCTCTGCGACAAAAGCAAATAAACACAAACATTTCTAGTATCTTTTGTCAACAAAGCATTAATATATTATTGAAACAGCCGTGTTTTGCTTCACATTTGTGTGGTGTTTGATCTGAAATTCCAAAAATTATTCATAAACCATTTATTATTTATCGACAAAACGTCAAGAGAGGAGTTGTAGCAGACCCGCAAAGTGCGTCCACTTTGATTCAGGAGCAATCATGCTAAGAGCTTCCGAGAGATTGCAACAACAACAACACCACTCCCAAATGAGACCTTAAGAGGTAGGAGAAGGGTCCGAATTTGATTGTAATCACCACTGGCGTCTGGCCAAAAGTTGATAATGAAAGTGATCGGTGTGGAAACTTGAAGGCTTTAAACTACAGGCGTCGACTTCGGGCGTCGCTTCACTTCGCTTGTCGAGTTGTGACGTTTACTACCATGCTAAGTTTAAAACTTAAGATGGCGCAAAATGCAAAAACTTGTTAGATAGGTAAATAGGCATATCTGTCTAGCTATTTATTCTAGTTAAAAACAAAATCATAACAACAATCAACTTTTTATCCCGGGATTCCCAAGGGAACTCCGAAACCATGGGGAATTGACTGTTTACTTTCATATTAATACTGTACATAACATAGTCCCTACTAATATTATAAATGCGAAAGTAACTCTGTATGTCTGTCTCTTGCGCTTTCATGCCTAGACGGCTCAATCGATCATCATGAAATTTTGCATAATATACGTTGTCAGGGGAGCACAGAAGGACATAGGGTACTTTTTGTCGTGGAATTCCCGCGGGATCTCCGAAATAAACGCGGGTGAAACCGCGGGGAACAGCTAGTATACATACGGGTATACAAAAGATGACAAAGTTACTTCTGAAATTACATTACAACCTGCAACTGAAGGTAGGTAGGTCCGTATACATCCCTATTAGGACTATTTTTGAAAATCAAAATTCTAATTAGTCCGTCAGTTAGAAAATAAAAAAACAATGGACACGTATTTTTTGCTTTTTTAAATAAATTAAAATATACAGAGATAAAGCGCATTAAAGTTTAGGGTGAGGGGGTCGTGACGTCACTAACCGCTAAAACCACCATACAAACTGTCAGAATAGTGACGTCACGCGAAATTTCAACTCAATATATCGCCGTTATTTTTTGATTCGGTAAAAAAAGGAAAAATACGTGTCCAATATTTTTTAATAATCTACAAGACGGACTAAAAAATAAAAATTAGTCAACATGCCCATTATCAACTCTGAATGTAGTTACGCCGTATGGAGTTTCTCAAACATTCCAGTTTAGAAAACAGGATACCATGA
Source organism: Zygaena filipendulae (assembly GCA_907165275.2). Lineage (NCBI taxonomy): Eukaryota > Metazoa > Arthropoda > Insecta > Lepidoptera > Zygaenidae > Zygaena > Zygaena filipendulae. Next base: position 7,989,922 of record OU015673.1, on the reverse strand, counting down.
AACTGTGAAAGTATTTCGACGGGTGGTCATTTAAAAGGGTAGCGGACCGACAAATGTTTGCGACCAACGTACCTATTTGCGTTCCACGTAACGTAACGTACGGTACCAAAGCGTCGCAAAGTGGAGAAGTTTTTTAATTAAAATGTGTATCTTTCAGGTTTAAATAAATAATTGGGATAGCACTTCTGATGATAATTATTTTTTCGTTGGTTTCATGTGTAGAGCTGAATCCATCGATATGTCGTCTGCATATAACTTACATAATTCGTCCGTTTATGTTTATTTATTTACTAGCTGTCCCTCGCGGCCTCACTCGGGTTAATTTCGGAGATCCCGCGGGAATTCCGCACCAACAGTACCCCATATTCTTTTCTGTACCCCTGACAACGCGTGTATGCAAAATTTCATGAGATTTCACAGACGTTCATTTCGGAGTTCCCGCTTGAGTTCCGGGATAAAAAGTACCCTATAATTATCTTTCTCTGTACCCCTGACAACGTGTATGCAAAATTTCATGATGACCGGTTGAGCCGTTACTGCGTGAAAGCGTAAAATACAGACAGACATAAAGAGTTTATAATATAAGGTAGGTAGTATGCATTTGACTCTGTTGTGGTCACAGTCAAATTTAACCTAACTACAAAACAGCAGCATTTCCCGCTCTCGGCATTATACTAAAAGCTGTTATTTTTTTAACCAATAATATAATTTGCCTACAACATATACCTACATGTGGATATAGAGATTTTTACAAATAGATAGATAGGTAGGTATAGAGTTTTAGTTGCATTTAAAATTTCATCCGAAATTAAAGCACAGAACTTTTCGTGGTGTGCACAAGCGGCATATGATTACGTTCGCGTCCGGACACATAGTAAGTTTATTCCACCATACTTGAAATTATTTATGACTACGTGCGCTGAATGCGGTTCTATGCCTATATCAATAAAACCTATTGACTAGAATGTTCTATTTTTTTTTCTTCTTTCTATTTAAGACCTTTTTTTCATAGGGGGGCAAACGGGCAAGTGGTACACCCTCAGAAGATTATCTGTTAATGTTCTCAGGCTACACCTAATGGTAAGTGATTACCGCCGACCATAGATATTTTTTTTTTGTTAATTTTACCCCAACGGAGAAGGCAAAGGAAGCTAAGTCCATACAGCCAATTCAGTTGTATTTTCTTCTTCTAAAGTCATTTACATCGAAATGCATTAGTGAGATGCATTTTGATGCTTTACCTGAACTTTTGGCAGCAACTCTTTGCAGTTGAACCTTAATAGAACGCTCTGTGCGAAGTTGTATAGTAAAACGACAACCTCCCGATGAACGCTCCATTTCATCTTATTTAACTGTTTCCGCACACTGTTCATCACTAATGGATCACTATTATGCAAAATCCACCACATTCACACAATATTAATCACGATAAACTAATTTCCAAAACAAAGAAGTAAAACTGACGTCCGTCACTGCTAAAATCCCGCCAAAAAGCCCGCCCATAGACAACTGCAACACCAGAAGGCTAGTGAAAAAATTGTATCAAAACTCATCCATTCCACCCTCTTGTCGTTATACCTATTGTTGTGGCAATGTAATCCCAAGCTATTCGAGTAGATAAAAAAAAATTGTATCGTGTGAAAGCGTTTTGTCAATAAAAACCGATTAAAAGCCGACGGTAACTCACGCGGCACGCCGTCCACTATCAGAGTACCCGAACTACATAAAATATTGTAGTACAAAAGCTATCGCACTTGTGGAATTAAATGTCCAAGGCTGATATATGTGTGGACACAACAGAAACGGTGCACCTGAAAAGATAGCCTGTTTAAAATTGGTACAGTCGCTCTCTAAAAGGATTAATCGGAGAGTTTTTTTTTTAACCGATCGATCCGACATTTGTGGGCGTCCAAGCAAAATGGTAGCAGTTCTCAGCATTTAATTTCCAAGATATAAGAAGTTTTGTCAAGTTGGGTGAAAAAATTGCGTCCGCAATTTTAATTGATTAATCCTACTCCTACTAATATTATAAATGTGAAAGTGTGGATGTTTGGATGTTTGGATGTTTGTTACTCAATCACGCAAAAACGGCTGAATAGATTAGGATGAAATTTGGCATGCACGTTGTCAGGAGTACAGAGAAAGACATAGGGTACTTTTTATTATTATTATTATTATTATTGTTTATTTATAGACTAGCAGCTTTCGCTGATGCGCCTATATCTACACTTGTGTTATTCAGTTAATTGAGTTCTGTTTTCCCGTTGATTAACTATTTTAAGCTTTACTGTTCAAATGTCTGTCCAGTCTATTTTTGAATTGATGAAGGAATTCCCGCGGGAACTCCGAAATTACCGCGGTTGAAACCGCGGGGTACAGCTAGTAATATTATAAATGCGTAGGTATGTAAGGTTGTTTGATTATTTGTTACGCTTTCATGCTGTAAATACTCAGCCGAATATCATGAAATATTGCATACATGTTGTTAGGGGTACAGAGAAGAACATAGGTTACTTTTTATCCCGCAGATTAACGTGAAACCACGTGGAGGGTCGACTAGTTATAAAATAAAATAGTTTAAAATTTCCCTCCCCAGAGAATGATGTCAACTCACCGGCTAGCAACCTTGGGCTTCCTGCTGACCCTCGCCGCAGCAGCCAGCGGGCTCCGGTGCTGGCGGTGTGGAACCTACAGTGATGGCGTGGGCTCCATCACGCCCTGCGCCAACCGCAGCGCCACCAAACTCGAGGAGTGCCCCAAGGAGGCAAAACAATGTATTGTGAGTATACATATCTATACATTAATTTTTTTTTGGTGAAATGTACCCCATTCGGGAAAGGCAAAGGAATACAAATCCGTACAGCCAAGGTAGACTTTTTTTTCTGTACATTATATCGATAGAATCCATAAATAAAGAAGGGGAAAAAAGAAATAAATGTATTTGACTGATTTATTTTAATTGCCAGTATGATTTTATTAGTAAAAACGTCAAACAATGTTTTTATCAAGTTTACTATTTTTGAAATTTTATTAGATCATTTGTTTGGAATTCAAATGCAAATAAGCTCTTTGGGGATTGGTGTGGAAAAAAACAACCTAGACGAATATAATTCTAAAACTCACGCAGGTGTAGCTGCAGGGCACAGCTAGTGAAATCTGCAATAGAAAACTGTCTCAAAACGTAACCGCCACCGACGTTTCTTTTTTTTTTTTTTTTTTTTTTTATTTATTACTTAGGATTGTTTACAATCACTTGTAATCGTCAGCAGGTTCTTAGAACTATAAATTACCGTCAGTTCGGAATACGTCCTCTGCTGAGAAGAACTGACAAGAAACTCAGCAGCGCTGTCTTTTAATGATCATACTTATAAACTAGGAAAACAAAAAATAGGAATTGGATAGAGCAATTCATTCCCAAACGTCTGTATCATTTAAATAGTCTACTACACTATAATATGCTTTATCGCATAATCTGTGTTTAATAAGTTTCTTGAATTTATTAATTGACAAATTAATTACATCGTTTGGGAGTTTGTTGTAAAAGTGTATACATTGTCCTTTAAATGACTTAGAAATTTTATGGAGCCTAGTCTTAGGCACAGCGAGTTTATCTTTATTTCTTAAGTTTAGATTATGTAAATCACTGTTTTTCTTAAAGTTGCCTAAATTTTTGTGAACATATAATAAATTCTCGTATATGTACTGAGAATGTACAGTCATTATTTTAAACTCGCTGAATTTAGTTCTCAGTGAATCTCGAGGGCCTAACTTATAGATTGCGCGAATAGCTCGCTTCTGCAACACGAATATAGACTCGATATCCGCGGCACCACCCCACAGCAGTATGCCGTATGACATAATGCTGTGGAAATAACTAAAATAAACTAAACGCGCGGTATTAATATCAGTAAGTTGACGGATTTTCTTAACAGCATAAGCCGCCGAGCTTAATCTACCTGATAACTTTTTTAAATGTGGGCCCCATTGTAACTTTGCATCTAATGTTATACCTAGAAAGACAGTTTCATCGACCATTTTCAAATCCTCATTATTGATCAGTACTCTGGTTTTTACTTGTTTAACATTTTTTGTCACAAATCTTACACATTTGGTTTTATTACGGTTTAGTAATAAGTTATTAGCATTAAACCAGTGTACTATTTTGGAGAGAGCATTGTTCACATCGTCTACAGCCAATTGCTGTCTATTAACCTTAAACACTAAAGATGTATCATCTGCAAACAATACTATCTCATGGTTGTCCCTCACTAGATAAGGTAAGTCATTTATATAAACAAGGAACAGGAATGGTCCCAATATAGATCCTTGAGGTACTCCCATTACAACGGCAGAACCATGTGATCGTTTTCCGTTGACATCAACCCTTTGGATCCTATCACTCAAGTACGAAGTAAGAAGATCCAAAGCTACACCTCGTATTCCGTAATAGTGTAGTTTCCTGACCAAAGTTGTATGCTCAACACAATCAAAGGCCTTGGATAAATCACAAAACACTCCATAAGCATCACGTGACTCCTCCCAGGCTTCAAATATATTTTCAATTAATTTAATTCCTGCATCAGTTGTAGAGCGACCACGAGTAAAACCGAACTGTTTATGATGCAGCAAGTCGTTTTTTATTAAAGTATGTGAGTAGTTGGCTAAGTATAAGCTTTTCAAATATTTTACTAAATGTGGGTAGTACTGAAATTGGTCTAAAGTTAGTAGGGTCTGTTGTACTACCTGCTTTAAACAATGGTGTTATTTTACTATATTTCATTTGGTCAGGAAACACACCACAGTCTATACATTTATTAAATATATCAACTAAATCTAGTGCAATAATATCAATTAATGAACTTATAATAGTAACAGAGATCCCCCACAGATCAGCTGTTTTTTTAAGATTTATTGTCTTAAACACCTTGAAGATATCATATACACTTACATGGCTAAAACTGAATTCACTAGAACATTCTGGAACATTTTCCTTAAGAAGTGACTCTGCAACGGGGGTAGAAGAGCCTAAAGTGCTGGTTAAAGAAACGGGTATTTTAGCGAAGAAGCTTTCAAACGCATTCGCGACTTCCAAATCTGACTGAATGATTTTACCATTAACACATAGCTTAAAGTTAGTGTCACCGGATTTAGCTTTACCAGTTTCTTCATTAATTATTTTCCATGTGGCTTTAACTTTATCATTACTATTTTTGATCTTTGAACTAATAAAATGGGACTTAGACAACATGCAAACTGTTTTGAAAATTTTTGAATATGATTTTACATACTCTTTAAACTCTTCACTATGATTGAACTGCCTTTCATAGTATAACCCATATAACACTTGCCTACTTTTGTGTATTCCTACTGTTGCCCATTCGCTAAAGACAGGACTGTTGGTAACTGTGATCACTTTGGAACTAAATATTGAGTTATAATGACGGTGAAACGTTTGAAAGAAAGAATTATATAAGGAATTAGGATCCGAGTTTGACTGTGTAAAAGATAAGTTATTAATCAATTCTACCCGCATTCGTTCCAAGCGATCAGTGGTTACCGGTACATAATTAATTTTCCTTTTAGTTACATGGTTTTTTATTATTTCAAAATTTATTAACTGACCGGAGTGGTCAGAGTCTAATTTGTTAATAATATTCTTGTGTTTGGGAACTACATCACTATAAATATTATCCAAACAGGTTGACGTAGTAGTGCATATCCTAGTAGGCTCCATAAATAAATGTAAAAGATTGTGAGATTTGAATAAATTTAGAATATTACAAGACAAGGGTGTTTTTTCTAGAATGTTAATATTAAAATCTCCACAAACAAACAACTTCTTACCAGTATTACTTAACTTGCACAAAACAACATCCATGATTTCTGAAAAATAGGAGTAATCGCCAGAAGGAGGTCTATATACACAAACAACAATGAATTGCTCTAATTGTACACAGGCAAGCTCAATTACACATTCTACAGAGAGAGATACAATATCCTTCCTTTCTTTAAATTTAAGGTTTCTATTTATAAAAATTAACGACCCCCCATGTATTGCATTCACTCTGCAGAATGAGCTACCGACCATGTGATTACTGAAATTAAACATGAGCTGATGCCCCCTTAACCAGTGTTCTGTGATACACATAATACTAATACTCTCCGAATTCATGAATAATTCCAGTTCCAGCTGCTTGCCTGCTGTCAAACAATATATATTTTGATGCACCAGGTTAATACAATGAACATTTGAAGTATGCTTTTTCTTTGGACTCCCTTTCAAACAATAATAATCATTTGTCATGTCAGATAACTTAATTATATTAGTGCCAGAGGTCATCTCTATTGTCTTATTATTTAATTTAAATTATTTTGAATTAATTGTGATGTCAATAAATTATCATCATATTGTATGTCAGAATTATATGTCAATAAATTATCATTTTGTATGTCAAAATTGTTAGTAGTTAATTGTATGTCAAAATTATTAATATTCATAATGTCATTGTTACCAATGTCATATAGCTGCTCAATAGAAGCAGAATAATTACTAGCCAAGTTCTTGGCTAAGATTTCAAAATAATATGATAGCGCAACTGCTACCTGTCGCTTAAAACTATGAGAAAGGTAATAACTACCTTTTGTCAAATAATGATATTTATTACTAACAAAAGTGTTAGTGTCAATTATATGGAACTTATCCTTGTATTTTGAAATAGTGTATAGATATTCATTAAGCTTATATCTAATATTATTTTCTGCTTCTGGCAACGTCCTAGAGTATGGGAATGTAAACAAAATTACCTTTTTTAAGTTGGAACTTAACAAATAATTGCAATTAAGGTCTTTTTTGCCCACATTTCCCCTATTTTGAACAAAAATAATTAAATTTGTGTAAGCTTTGAGATTACATTTTAATGTTTTATTCATTATGACATCAAAACATGCTGACGGTGAACAATTATTAAAAATAGAATGTCCCTTGAATTGGGAGTTTAGTATTGAGCCCATATTTCTCCCAATGTCATCGCTGAACATAATAGTTTTTTGCAAAGAATTTAAAGACTGCTGAGAACAGGCATTCAAGCTGTCCTGCATTGAAATAGTAGGTTGGGAAGAGGGTTCACTCGTCTGCTGTGAATAACTAGAGCAAACACAACTAAATGTATTATTATTAACTTTTGAGTTATTGTGTTCTGTATTACAGTTTGGTGGTTTCGACACGACATCCTATAGAACTGATAAAATTCACGATAAAACTACCCAATGACCCACTAACCCGAGGCGCTGGAGAACGTGTGTCATTTGCAAAATGGCGCTAGATGCCATTTTGGATACTCGAAAACGTCCTATCCTTTAAAGAGCGATATGCGATAAGAAAGCCGCTTGTTTGCCAAACCTCTCATTTTATATTTTTTACCAAAAGCAATTTCAGTTTAGCATTTTTTAGTATAAAAGTCACAGTGAAAACTATTCTTTTAGCTATAAACCTAACTTAATTAGATCGTAGTATCTGTTTCCCCAAGGCGTCATCAGCATTAATTTCGGGTTTCCCTCGGGAACTCATTGCTAAAGGATAAAATGTTTCCAATATTTTTATCTGAAAAAAATAAATTTCCGGAGGATTCCTCCGGAAACTCCGTGATCAAAATCTTTTCGTAGCTGATGTCTTCTTCCCATATCTTAACCTATCTACCGCTCATGTAAAAGTATATCGCTATACATAATTAAGGATGAAGATTGAAGATACTGTAATTTCGTCGCTACTAAGTAGCCCCGATAAATTTAATAAAAACACAGTTACCAGAGTAAGATAAATTGAATTTAACCAAGGACAAATTTCAGACTGCTTAATACGAACGAATCACAAAAGCAGGCTGAGTTTCATAAACTCAAAAAGCCTTAATTAATATTTCATTCCTATTCCATTCAATAAACAGATAGAGAGAGAAGAAAAATTTTTGAGAATTATTAAATCATCTTTCATTTCGAGTTTCCGTTTCCAAATTTTCCATTTGACAAATATTAATACTGACTTAAATTTCTACAGAGCAAAGTTTCGTATTTAGAAATGACTTCAAGACACTTTACTTTATCCGTTACGTCTAAGGGACACTTAAGCACTGATGCGTTAATTTGAGGATTAGGGACTTATCTTCAGGAAACGTTGGGGAACCTTCGGGAACAGACGTTAGACTATAATTGAACGAAGAAGGTACATTTATTTGCATAAGTGTATGTTTGATTTATAAACTTTGTCACGTATATAAGACATGGGTACAACCTAGCTGAGTTCGAAAATGAAAGTTTTATGAAACATCGGTTTTAAATAATGATAGTTAAAACGTTAAGCTGCAAAGTGGTTTAAAAAATTGAATATATATTATAACTAGCTGTCCCCTGCGATTTCATCCGCGGTAATTTCGGAGTTCCCGCGGAGGTTACGGGAAAAAAGTACTCTATATCCTTCAGTTCCCGAGGGAATTCCTGGATAAAAACTATCTATCTTTTAAGTTGGACCATATTATAAACGGTTGCAAAATTTTATCAAAATCCGTTTAGTAGTTTCAGAGTCCATCGCGGACAAACAACGTGACACGTGATTTATATATATTAGATTATAAGACTAGCAGTCCCCCGCGAATTCATTCGCGGTAATTTCGGAGTTCCCGCGGGAATTCCGGGATAAAAACTATCCTATCTTTTAAGTTGGACCATATTATAAATGGTTACAAAATTTTATCAAAATCCGTTCAGTAGTTTCGGAGTCCATCGCGGACAAACAACGTGACACGTGATTTATATATATTAGACTAGCTGTCCCGCGCGATTTCATCCGCGGTAATTTCGGAGTTCCCGCGGGAATTGCGGGGAAAAAGTTCTTTGTACCCCTGACAGTAGTTTACGGTGATTAGCTGTTCCCCACATTAATTCCGGACAAACAACGTGACACGTGATTTATATATATTAAGATTGGGTGGTACTGGTAGAATAATTTCGCAGTGTATGTAATTACCTAAATGGCTAGTTAGGTCAAGTGGTTATTTGGGAATGGAAATAGAAAACTGTTCACTCCAATTTGGTAACATGAAAACAAACAAAAACACAAGACATGCAATAGTAGTAATTTAGTAGGTACTAAAATTTGTAAAAATACTACAAAAATCTAATTGGAATATAATTTAAAAAACAAATGGGCATGTTGACTAATTTTTATTTTTTAGTCCGTCTTGTAGATTATTAAAAAATATTGGACACGTATTTTTTCTTTTTTTACGTAATCAAAAAATAACGGCGATATATTGAGTTGAAATTTCGCGTGACGTCACTATTCTGACAGTTTGTATGGCTGTTTTGCGGTTAGTGACGTCACGACCTCCTCATCCTAAACTTTAATGCGCTTTATCTCTGTATATTTTAATTTATTTAAAAAAGCAAAAAATACGTGTCTATTGTTTTTTTATTTTCTAACTGACGGACTGATTAGAATTTTGATTTTTAATAGTAGTCAACATCCCTAATGTCACTTCGTATAAAAGTCGTCAAACAAAATTCAATTAGGTTGCCATTGAATCCCTACTAATTCCTACTATGTAGTATTAAAAATGTGAAAGTGTGGATGTTTGGATGTTTGTTACTCAATTACGCAAAAACGTCTGTACGGATTTGGATGAAATTTGGCACGCACGTTGTCAGGGGTACAGAGAAGGATAAAGGGTACTTTTTATCCCGGAGTTCCCGCGGGAACTCCGAAATTATCCGTGAAGCCGCGGGGCACAGCTACTATAATCCAGGTCGATTGGTCAAAATTAGTAGAGGTATTCACTGGAAACTTAGGGCTACTAATGTTTCGTAATAGCTAGCACCTGATATGACAAAGCTCTTTGGAGCAGCGACGCGATAATCATGGCGGGGCGCAAAAAAAGAAAGAAAAACAAAAGAACCGTTGTATAATGGTTGGGGAAAAACCGGGTCAACGAGAACACAACAAACAAAACAGCACAGCACGCTGAGGATTTTTGTTGATAGGCAACCGAGACCACTCGGACAAATTAACTGGATAGGGTTACAAGAAACTGTAAGGTTCGGACGTTGGGAGGGGGAAGTACCTCCGGCTAGCTCCGATATAATAATAAATAGGTACGTAGATTTGAGTTTTGGTGGAGAATAAACGTATTAAAGTACTAGCTCCCACGGGAATTGCGGGACGAAAAGTACTCTATGCCCTTCTCTGTACCCCTGACAACGTGTAAGCAAAATTTCGTGACGATCTGTCGAGCCGTTAAGGCGTGAAAGCGTCACAAACAAACAAATAGAGAAACAAAAAAAATTACTTTCGGATTAATTGGACATAGATAAGCAATAGTGTGTTAATCCACACTGGAGAAATTTTGAGTAAATCTTGTTTTAAAAGTATAGCGTATAGTGTCAACATTTTTTATGTTCAATATTTAGTTACATATTTAAGCAATGTAAACACATAATTATAAAACCGTTTCCTAACTCTCAATAAATCGTTCTTAATCAATTATTTGGTTTTGTGGGTTAACATGTTATTGCTTATCTACGTCCAATTATAGTAAGAATTTATTTAAAAAGTACCTTTGAGAAATATTTCATCATCAACTATAGTCGTAATTATTTTTTTAATTTTATTTATTTTCATAATTAGCATAATATTAACATTCGCAATTTAGCGAGAACATACCTAAATTAGCAGTCATTAATGTGTAGGATGTCATTGCCCGGGTGTGTATACCTCCTATTCTCGTTTATTACTGTCACTGCGCTCCCGATCTTAATTGGACGCAGATAAGCAATAACCTGTTAACCCACAAAATTAAGTTAACTATTCAGAACGATTTATTGAGAGTTAGGGAACGTTTTTTAATTATGTATTCACCTTATTACATTGTTAAAGTATGTAACAAAATATTTAACATAAAAAATGTTGACACAAAATGGCGCTATAATTTTAAAACCCGATTTACTCAAAATTTCTCCAGTGCGGGTTAACACACTATTGCTTATCTATGTCCAATTGTCCATTGGTCCAACTAAAGCCCATTGTTAATTCATGTTTGAATACGATAATTCGTGTTCGCCGATATACTATCAGGCGGGTGGAAGCACTGCAGAATTTTGGTGCAATGTTGTTTTTAGTCGGACGAATGATGCACCAAAAAAGGTCAATTTTTTTCAAAACCTTTTATTTTCAAACTAGCTGCCCCGCGCGGTTTCACCCATGATAATTTCGGAGTTCCCGCGGGAATTCCGGATTACAATATAGCCTATCTTACTGAGGGATAATGTAGCTTTCTAATGGTGAAATAATATTTGAAATCGATCCAGTAGTTTTTGAGTTAAATCGTAACAAACAAACAAAAAATAAAATCTTTCCTCTTCATAATATTAGTATAGAAAACCAGATTTAGTACCATTGCCATTTTAATATACCTACTCCTAAACCAAACACAAAAAAGTGGATAAAAAATTGATTTTTAAAATTACAAATTACATAGGCATAGACGATGTAAATAAACAAAATATGCTTGAATGTTAATGATCTCTTTCACATTTAAACTGATTCTAAAAATTCTTTTAATCATAGGAAGCTACAGTAGATATTCTCTAGTGACATTGGATACATTTTTATCCTTCGGGAACAAAAGACTCCAAAATTGTCTCAGGTGAAAGCCCCGGGGGAACAGCTAGTAAAAGATTAAGTAATCAGCTTAAGATAAAGTTATAGGTAGGTCCTTACCCCAAAAAATAGGGGAAAATATTTCAATAAAATTGAACATAAGAATTTTAAAATTGCTCTAAGCTAAAGTTATTCTAGTTCAAGTGTTTAAATATATGATATTTATTATATTGAGGATTAAATATTTAATATTATGCTAGCAGGGTTTAAAATATTAATACAGTAGGTTTTTAATAACTTATCTATAATGCACAATTTTTTTAAACGTTTATACCAAATGACGCAAAGCATTTGCGGAGTAGGTAAGCTCATGCATGATGCATTCCGGTCGATTCGATGAAACAGAGAAATGCACTTTCTGTCGGTAATGGCGATATAGGTTAATGATTTCTCTTTGTTGGTTTAAAATTTAAACGGTACCTATTGAAAGATTTTAATCTGCATCCATGAATAGTAGATTTTACAACAAGTGCACAAAACGAACGTAGGTTTTGTGGACGAGTTATAAACTCTGCTTTTCTCTTCGATTGCGAGGAAATAAAACAGTAGCATAACATAACATTTCTTTAACTAAAATTCAAAGTAAAATTAGCACAGTTTTGAATACTGAAGGAAATTGTGTTTCCCGGCATATCAACGGTATTTATTTTTTAAAAACACAATATATTAGGCAAATTAATTAAAGTAAATTTTATAAAATAACAAATTCTATCTATGAACTTCTTATTGTGTTTGGCTGTATGGCTCATTTTCTTTGCCTAAATATAGATACATTTATGAGCAGATACGTTAATGCACTTGTGCACAAAATTCGATTTTGTGCAGCGGTGAAAAAGTGAAAATGTCACTTAATCTGTAATATTATAATTTATATTTTAACTTTAAACTGACAGCGTGCTACTGGAGAGTTTGTTGCGCAGCTTCTTCTCTTCAGCCATAGCACTAGACAGCTGGGAAGGGTAGATATTTTATGGGTGCTGTCATATTAGGTAGAGTAATTTTATTGACGTCAAAAAGAGCCACATTAAGGGCCAAATAAAAGAAAATAGCGTGAATCTAATAGGTTCTACTTCGATTTCCGTTTGTCTGTTTATCAATATGTCAGTTTTTTTTAAGATGCATCATTCAAAAATTAGTGAACTTTAATAAGTAAATAATATTATTTATACGTAACATAGGTCGTAACTTAACTTTTAGGATACTTTTCATCTCAACACAACAAAGAATCCCGGAGGGAATCTCAAAACAGTCAGTTTGTAATTTTACTAGTTTTGTAATTTATAACCGATTGAGGCCGTATTAATAAAAATAAATTAAAGAAATTACGTTCAATGAAATTACGTTCATATCTGTTTGAGGGAATTCCAAAATTAACGCAAACAAACTATACCTACATATAACTATACATAATTTTTTTTCTACATCATCATACATATTACAATTCAAAACAGAAATATCTCCCGAAGCCCACCTCTTTTTCATTCGCCAATTTTACTAACTAGATACCTACTTTGTCAAAGATCTAAACACAAAATACAATACAATTAAAAAAGTTATCAGTGTATACCACAGTAAAAACAAAAAGGAATGTGGCAAGTTGTGATCCAACAAAAATAACAAAGAAATATAACTAATAACAAAGTTTATGTAATAATTGATGGGGGACGATCTCTGCCAAGTATCACCCGAGCCGCCATCTTGCGAGCCATCCGCCGGTTTGAGCCGTGCGGGCTTATTGGCTTGTCGTTTGTTCCTGTCATGGACAATAAAGTGTTTACCTTAGTGAAGCTGTGTGGACGTGAACTTATTTTATACTATAGACTAGCTGTCCCGCGTGGTTTCACCCGCGATAATTTCGAGGTTCCCGCGGAATTGTTCCATACAGACTTTGCAGCCCCTTTTCATCCCCTTAAGAGTGGAACTTTCCAAAAACCTTTCTCATCGGATGCCTACTTCATAAAAAGAACACGCTCTCCAAGTTTCAGGACTCTACGACCAGCGGTTTAGGCTGTGCGTTGATCCATCAGTCATTCAGGACAAAGCATTTTATATGTATAGATGTAGCTACTTCCTGTGGTTACACCCGCATTGGTTTCGGTTTTCCATTCACCATGACTTCCCAGAATTTGATCATTATTAGTCAGAAAAAAACGGATTTTTCATTTTATCATATAAGCTACTTTTTACTCGGGATCACAAAGAAAGTCATCAAAAAACCCGAAATACTCGTGTGGGATAAGCCGTCATCAGATATTGGAAAATAATAGCGATATAGCAGTTCCATTAAGCTCTAAGAAAGCTCACCAAGTTACGTCAAGTTATTCCACTAAGACACTATTTACGGGATCGTCTTGTACGGACGGTGGCGATAAGTACCCATAATGCTATCACTTTCAATTTCCACCAAACTTTAGTTTTCGGGCCATTAAAATAGGGGAGAGCCAAGTTGAATACATTATCATTAAGTTAATGGATCGGTTTAAACGTTGGAATAGAGGCTATATCACCACGTACATTATACGTATAATTGCAACCTATAATGTGATATTTATAGTGTTGGGACCAGATGTTGGTATTGCCAACGTAATTTTAGACTCAAAATATATACAAATACTAGCTGTCCCCCGCGATTTCATCTGCGGTAATTTCGGAGTTCCCGCAGGAATTCCGGGATAAAGACTATCCTATCTTTTAAGTTGGGTCAAATTCCAATATAGTGACCAAATTTCATCATGATCGATTCAGTAGTTTAGGAGTCCATCGCGGACAAACAACGTGACACGTGCTTTATATACAACGTGTTAATGAATTAACTGAAAACCTGATACACCCCATTTAAAAAAATAAACAATAATATGATTAAAATATATTTTATGTCAAAAAAAATGTAAACTTTAAAAGTTATTCAACATTAGTTTGGAGGTGACCTATCTACGAAATTCCAAGCGCTACACGCGCGCCTACCGGTTCGAATGTTTTTGCAGCGGGCGGCGTACGCGCCAAATATTGTATTACAAATAATTTAGACATGGGCTAATAGAAATGAAAAAATATAACCTTTTTAAAACATACTGCAATCGATTCGCTAGTTGATTCTGAGCAAACTACATTCTAGTTTTCAGTTAATTCATTAACACGTTGTATAATAGATTAAGATTAGATAAGATTTAACCCGGAGCAGTTTACCTAAAGTATAGTTTTGATGAACGCAACAAATTATAATAATGCTGATTATATTCAACAGAGACCCTATTCAAAGATACCTAACCATTAGAGACCACCACTTTATGTGTACATATATTTTCTAATGTCCTAAATAAGCGATATAATTATTAATTTGAACATTAGTTAACCTTTCATAAATTATCATAGTGAAAGAGTAGGTATTTGAAATTTGTTTCTCGCCACAAAAAATCTAAAATACACAGTCATCACATTAAAAAAACGTAGATTCCGCGCCACAGATTAGCAAATTTGTAAAACTCTTTATATTTTTCTTTTTTTAATGAATTTGGTTTGTAAATGCAATTTGCAATTTTTAATAAATATCTATTATCTAGGTATTTCTCGAAACTGTATTTTCTTTGAACCGCACCACCAGTTCCATAGTTCCATCTATCAGTTCTATAGAATTTTATGTGTCTTTTAACTTAGATAGTCTTATGGTCTACCATAACATGGGTGACAAACAGACGTTTCTAGTTTAAAATCTTTTTTATACTTTATGTGAGACATCCAGATATTTTTGTGAGCCAAGAAGACCAACTTTATTATGCTCGGTTGATGTCGGGCGGATGTTATATTACCCCCGAGCAAGCAAAGTTCTCGTGTGAGGAAAAAAGTGTTTTGACTCTGGAAAAGAATCGGCGTACGTTGCTCTAAACTTTAAATTAACCTACTTGACACCGACCAAGTTTAGCTTCACCATTGCGAAAATCATTTAACATTTATTTATATCGTCATTCGTCAACGAATTCAGAAGAATATTGTTTTGAATAAAATATGAGATATCTATGCAGAAAAATACTTCGTTATTTTCGCTGTTGTTATACTTATACTTATACACTTATACTAGCTGTGCCTCGCGGTTTCACCCGCGGTAATTTCGTAGTTTCCGCAGGAATTCCGGGATAAAAAGTATCCTATGTCTTTCTCTGTACCCATGAAAACGTGCATGCTAAATTTCATCCAAATCCGTTGCGCCGTTTTTGCGTGATTGAGTAACAAACATCCAAACATCCACACTTTCACATTTATAATATTAGTAGGACTTTTTCTTCTTCTTTTTCTTTAATAATGGCGTCTATAATTATAATTTGCCAATGACAATGTTTCTTAATAATAAAAATCTCTTCATCTACAATGTTAGATTGTTCCCCAAGATAAAACATGGCTCTCTTGAAAGCCAGTTTCCTGCTCAGGGTCCAAAATAGATGCTGAAAAGTGACTGAAATAACGCAGACAAACGTGACACGCGTGTTTTCGGTACGGCTTTCACTCGTCAACAACCTATTAGTAGGATTAGTAGGATAATTAACAATAGACAATAATTTAGTACGTTTATATTTTTAGCTTCTTTTGCTTGTTACAGAAATATGTCAGCGAGCTAACAATAGTAAGGGACTGTGTGCCTACGTGCAGTGAAAAAGGTAATTAGTAATAAGCTAAAACAGATTATTGTTATTTTGTATTTTTTGGATGGAAACATTAAATGACTTTTTCATATATATTTTTCAGAAATGTGATGTTTATAGATTTTCACTTTTATTAATACTTCTTCTTCGACTTCTTCTTTATTTTAGCACTAGCTGATGTTCCTCGCGGTTTTATTCGTATAATTTCGGAGTTCCCGCAGCGATTCCGGGATACCAAGTACCCTTGCCCTTTTCTGTACCCCTGACAATGTGTTTGCATAATTTCATGATGATAGGTTGAGTCGGTGCGGCGCAAAAGCGTAACAAACAAATAAACTCACATTCGCATTTATAATGTAGTAAGGTTTATCGTTAAACGCCCAAGTTTTTTTGCTCAAGCTTTTCATAATGAAATAAAGATTCATTAGAATAGAATAGAGGTTTATTTGGTACCAAAATTTAACACAAACTTAATTACCTAAGTAATTTTAAAATAAACAAGGTACCAAAATGGCCGCCACTGAGCATGTGCCATGGAACTAGTCCCACGAAGCTGATTTTCAGTGGCAACCATATAACCAGCTGTGCCCCGCGGTTTCACCCGCGGTGATTTCGAAGTTCCCGTGTAAATTCCGACTTGAAAAGTACCCTATGTCCTTCTCTGTACCCTTGACAACGTGCACGCCAATTTCATCCAAATCCGTTCAGTCGTTTTTGCGTGATTGAGCAATAAACATCCAAACATCCACAGTTTCACATTTATAATATTAGTAGGAAGTAGGATTAGAATTTATATAATTAAGCGTTAAATAATCATATTTTCATTCACCATGTCTTATATTATGTTAGCATATCACCCTACGTCTCAAACTGGGGCGTCTCAAATACGCTTCAACGCGGGACAAAAGTAGATAAGAGTAGCAAAATTTTTCGACTCGTTAGTCTGTTTGGACGACGTGAACTGAAGGATCTGCGATTCAGTCTCATGTTAGATTTAGAATGTACCTACTTTGTGAAAAAGTACACGGAATGTTTCTGAGATAATTAGCAACCCTTTTTTGCTGTCACTGGTTGTACAATATTTGAACTTCAAAATGTTTTTCTATTATAGTAATTAAAGTCATACCGGTCAGAATTCAATAGATATAATTATAATGGGGATGTGGACTACTTTTGAAAATCAAAATTCTAATTAGTCCGTCAGTTAGAAAATAAAAAAACAATAGACACGTATTTTTTGCTTTTTCAAATAAATTAAAATATACAGAGATAAAGCGCATTAAAGTTTAGGGTGAGGGGGTCGTGACGTCACCAACCACTTAAACCGCCATACAAACTGTCAGAATAGTGAAGGCACGCGAAATTTCAACTCAATATATCGCCGTTATTTTTTGATTACGTAAAAAAATATATTTTTTGATTACGTAATGCGTGTCCAATATTTTTTAATAATCTACAAGACGGACTAAAAAATAAATATTAGTCAACATGTCCATTATGTTATTTGAATTTTCATCTAACTAAATTGATGTGAAGCCATTCTTTATAGTTTACAAAAATTAATAGGTTCAAAACGTAACGTACGATATGGTAAAAGTATCTAGGTTAATTATATTCTTACAGTAAACTAGCTATCCCCCGCTTTTTCACCCGCGGTAATTGGGAAATTTGTCCAAAAATTAAAACATTCTGGCGAGGGCTGTCCTCTACATTTAGTGGTTTAAAAATAGCCTGCGAACTATTCTCAGACCTACCAAAATACACAAAAATTTCATATAAATCGGTCAAGTTTCGGAGGAGTTCGATAGCAAATACTGTGACACGAGATTATTATATATTAGATTATGTAGATGACTGACTACTCATGCGTCCTCATCCTCTTGTCATAATTTCAGCATATAAAATTATATTTAATGTTAATTCTATGTAAAGTTATGCAAATGATATTACAAAAGTACTACGTTGCTACGTGGTGCTACGAATTCACTGCACAGTGCTACGCGATCGTAGCGGCTATAGCGATCGTTGTGCTTGTGAATTTTCTCATGGCATTTTAATATTACCACGTAATGTGTAAGTGCTGTCACTAGAGGAAATTCTTCAGTTTTTTTTTCCAATAAATATTGTTTTAATTGAATTCAAATAATCTTTATTTTAAGTGTGTTTTAAGTAATAAATGGTTTATTTATTTTTTGAAATAGAATTTTGAGAGCGTTTTCAACAAGGTGCAATTTATTTTGGCAAACGAATGCACGCTAAACTGAATTAAATAAAGCTGGGTTTTCAAAAATCGAATTTGATTTCAAGTTAAACACGTTTCAACGTTGAAATATGGAAAATAAAAACAAATTGACTACGTGGCTACGTGACTAAATTTTTTTTAAGTCCATGGTGTAGATTAAATAAATAATATTGGACACATATTTTTTCTTTTTTTTTACGTACCTAATCAAAAAATAACGGCGACACATTGAGTTGAAATTTTACGTGATGTTACAACCCGGTGCAGTTTGTACGGGGCTTATATCGAATAATGACGTCACGAGTCCCCCACCCTAAACTTTAACGCGCTTTATCTCTGTTTATTTTCATTAATTTGATAAAACAAAAAATATGTGTCTATTATTTTTTTTATTTTCTAACGGACTAATTAGAATTTTGATTTTCATACCCCGGAAAATACCCAATTATTATTATCAGTCGTCTGGTGTCTATAGTACAAAATATAAGGTTTGCTTAGTTTGTGACCGGATGGGCTTATATGATAGTGTCATTGCATTATTATTGGCATTACTAGCCCACCGGAATGCTACAAATACGCGGTTCAATATACAAACCGTCAAAAATCCATCCCATCAAAAACAAACTTGTAAAAAAGTTCCAAGTCTCGCAACTCAGTTCTTCTACAGTAAAAAGTTGTGAGATCAATGTAATACCAAGTCGGTTAATTTATTCAGTGCCTACTTAAGGGTCCTTCTGTCTAAAGTTATCATGTTATAAGCTAATCTAATAACATTTTATAGTGACCATATCAAATTTAAAAATCTTTTATGTTTTAAATAGATTGATTGGCTTGGCGATCACATGAAAACACAATATATCTCACATGTAATACATAATTATGGTTCTAAACTATCTAATTTAATTATAATATGTATTACTTGTGAGATACATTGTGTTTTCACGTGATCGCCAAGCCAATCAATCTATTTAAAACATAAAAGATTTTTAAATTTGATATGGTCACTATAAAATGTTATTAGATTAGCTTATACGTGTGCCGCTTAGTACGGCCGTGCCGCTTTTGTTGCTCGACTTGGCGGGGGCACTGCCGTGCCCCCAGATCACTAGATGATCCTAATCCACTGTATGCGCGATCAAAACCAAGTAAACTGGAACGGAGTGCAGGAAAATAACTGTAGGGTTGGCAATCGTGCTAGTCGCTGACTCATAACATAGTTTCGAATACTATTTTTAGGTCACGGTATAGTGAAAAAGACGACGTTATTCTCTGCGTGCATGAAAGCAAAACACACGTTAATTTAATTGGTTGTTAACAGGTAGAGTTATTAAAGAATTACTACTAATTAATCGTAGTATACATATACTAGCTGTTCCCCGCGATTTCATCCGCGGTAATTTCGGAGTTCCCGCGGAGGTTGCGGGAAAAAGTACTCTATGTCCTTCAGTTCCCGAGGGAATTCCGGGATAAAAACTATCCTATCTTTTAAGTTGGACCATTTTATGAATGGTTACAAAATTTTATCAAAATCCGTTCAGTAGTTTCGGAGTCCATCGCGGACAAACAATGTGACACGTGATTTATATATATTAGACTAGCTGTCCCCCGCAATTTCATCCGCGGTAATTTCGGAGTTCCCGCGGAGGTAGTGGGAAAAAAGTACTCTATGTCCTTCAGTTCCCGCGGGAATTCCGGGATAAAAACTATCCTATCTTTTAAGTTGGACCATTTTATGAATGGTTACAAAATTTTATCAAAATCCGTTCAGTAGTTTCGGAGTCCATCGCGGACAAACAACGTGATACGTGATTTATATATATTAGACTAGCTGTCCCCCGCGATTTCATCCGCGGTAATTTCGGAGTTCCCGCGGAGGTTGCGGGAAAAAAGTAATCTATGTCTCGATGTTCCCGAGGGAATTCCGGTATAAAAACTATCCTATCTTTTAAGTTGGACCATATTATAAATGGTTGCAAAGTTTTATCAAAATCCGTTCAGTAGTTTCGGAGTCCATCGCGGACAAACAACGTGACACGTGATTTATATATATTAGATGAAAGAATTGTTTGCACGGGTAATCGTTGCAACTACTTTAACAATTTTAAAAATTATTACACTGATAAAAAGCTATAGAATCTTCATGTGGTGCATACTTTTTATCTCGGTACAAAAAGAGATCCCAAGGGAATACAAACATTCACGCTGATGGAACTGGTATAGGGACAGTTAGTAGAAAACAAAAGAGACAACCCTAACCATTTTACTGTCGTGTACATTTTCAAGAGGAACCAAAAACCCTGGACCATAAATTGGCACTTAAAGTTAAGTATCCTCTAAAAGTTGTTGAACATTTGTCAGTGTTTATGTCCGTCTGTCTCCCGCAGTAACTCGGAAACAATAAAAGTCTGAATAGTTCAGCACTTGTTTAACATAAACCGAACAAGGGTGTCTCTAAATCTTTTTTTATTATAGTTTGTATCTGGTTTTATCGCCTGGTTTTGTTATCTTTGGAAAACCTTTGCAAATATTGTTGAAATTAAGTTAGGTGCATACTGGCAAGTTTTCATTTTCCGTTTTTGCATTATTATCTAGGTATACATATAAAATGCTTTGTCCTGAATGACTGACTGACGGATCAACGCAGTCTAAACCTGCTGATTGTAGAGACCTGAAAGTTAGAACTAGGGTGTGTTCTTTGTATGACGTAGGCATCCGATAAGAAAGGGTTTTCCGAAATTCTACCACTAAGGGGGTGAAAAAGGGGGCAAAGTTTGTATGAGAACGTGATTTCTTGGTTCGATCTAACTTTAAAAAAACAATTAAAAATCCTATTTGAACCATTTTCGACTTCTACGCGGACGATGTCGCGGGCAAATGCTAGTTTATACATTCTTTATTACACAAGATCGCGAAATTAATGCCTTGTTACCTTCTCACTTCTTAATATTCAACCGATAATGATGAAATTTTGCAAACACGTGGTTAGGGGCACAGAAAGGGATATATCTATTTCAATTTGAAATTCCCGCGGGAACTCCAAATTTAACCGCGGGGAATAGCTAGTTTCCCATAAAATAGGCTCTATGCGGTATACGATTGAGTGGGTACATATCATGGTTGTAACATTTCATTTCACGTTATCGTTTCAATCGGCACGAATGGCAGACTTACCTATATCGGGGTTATCGTGAACAGACAAACAGACAGACAGAAATTGTGGTTGGGTGGTCTTCTTTTGTCGCCCCTTGTCAATTTTTGGTGTGTATGATGTTTTTTTTTTTTTTTTTTTTTTTTTTTTAATAATGGTTTGATTTTTTAATAATGTTGAATGAACGAATATTTAATAGTGGTATGATTTTCTTAATATGACATTTTGTTGAAATAAATTATTATTATTATTATTATTATATTATATCAAACAATATGGCCGCATTAAATTAGTCGGAAAGGGGGAATCGAACTTCAAACACTTCAAAGTGTCACTGATATCTATGTTGTATAGTTACAACTTGGACTAGGTATAGTAGGTACCCACGACTTTATTACAATTTTTTTTTTCTTAAAATCTTGATCGCAATGGAAGACGTTGGCTGCTTTATTTAAGGTATTATTAATTCTAACTCGCATACTTGAAATGTAAGTAGGTAGGTATATTATACATAGTACATACAATACCGTCTTGAGTTTCGGGCAAAATTTTTATCAAAAACTAGCCGTGCCTCGCGGTTTCACCCGCGGTAATTTCGGAGTTCCTGCGGGAATTCCGGGATAAAAAGTACCCTATGTCCTTCTCTGTACCCCTGACAACGTGCATGCCAAATTTCATTCAAATCCGTTCAGTCGTTTGTGCGTGATTGAGTAATAAACATCCAAACATACTGCACACTTACACATTTATAATATCAGTAGGATTATTTGTTTCCATGAGAGTTTTGATACCTTATCGGTGCGGTGTCCCCTTTCTGCCTGAATCTCTATATCTCATAGAGTATGGTGTTTATAACTGCAGTATCAATTACTCGGAATCTGCACGCCACAGTCTGCTTATCGGGTCACTGCATTGCTAAAGCGCGCGTTACGTCGCAGCGACACGCTACACAAATGCCTTCGAGTGGCTTAGAGCAAGCTACATACCTACTAAAGTATATATAACTAAACCATATACACAGTGCAACTTCATATCCATAGGTACTTCTATAATATATACGGATAATATAAATATGAAAGTTTGTATGGATGGATGATTTTTACTCAATCACGCCAGAGCTGCTGAACAGGATTGGATGGAATTTGGCACAGAGAGAGATTATAATCTGGAATAGGAATAGGGTTTTTCTTTATAACGAAATCCCCGCGGGAGCTACAAAATTACCGCGGGTGAAACCGCGGGAAACGGTTTTGATCGAAGCAATAAAATATTAATATACGCTTCGAGTGAAGCAATAAAATTTTAGGACGCTATGAACGAAGTAATAAGAAATAGGAGTTTAATTGAAATAAGTGTCTCTTCTTGGAATATGTCTGTCTCCTTGTCTGCCTTGTCTGCCTTGGTTTTCACGCCTTGACTACTTAACCTTACTTAAACTTAAGAAAAGTCATTGGGTACTTTTAATCCTAGAATTCTTGCGGGAACACTAAAAATAACGCAGGTAAAACTCCGAAATGTGAAATCTCATGAAATTTTGCATACTTAGGTACACATTGTCAGGGGTACGGGAAGCACATAGGGTAGGTACTTTGCATTCCGGAATTCCTGCGGGATCTCCGAAATTTCCGCGGGTGAAACCTCGGGGAACAGCTAGTATGTAATAAATCATTATAATATGTTACTTTATTTCCAGAATGGTGGGGCGCCAGAACGTTCTGCTGCGATACGGACGAGTGTAACGCCGCCTTCACACGAGCGCCCGCAGTCGCAGCGATCATCGCTGCCGCCCTAATAACTCTGCACTACGCACGCTGACCGCTTCTCTAATATAAACAACGCTTTATAATCGCTGAATACTGTAGTTTCTTATGCTTAATACTTTACGGATTATTTTAAATTGTCTTCGAATTTATTTTTCAGTTATTAGTTCTTCATTACGCTCGCCCTTGGGCCTTACTGTGATGGAAGTGATAAAATATCTGATATTTAAAGATATTTTATTTATTTATTTAAATTTTATGCACATCATAAATACAAATATGGTGATACAAAAAGTTTTAAACACATCATTTTTGGCACTTTTTGATCAACATATTGTACTAATTCTTTTGAAATTATTAATTAGATTTATATATATTATAAAATTTGATTTTTTCGTAATGGATTTTAATCTTGTAATGGCCGTTAAATCAAGCTTGAGTAAATATATTATTTTAAAAATTCTAAGCTCAAATGAACTCCTGACCATCATATAATCAATTCGTGTAGGGCCATTTAAAATTAATGAGATTGTGCAAGCTATATCTTTGATCTGGATTGTCGCAAAAAAAGCGTGTCTAATGGAAGATGATTTTATTATTTTACTTGCTGTGCCCCGCGGTTTCACCCGCGGCAATTTCGGAGTTCCCGGAATTCCGGGATAAAAAGTACCCTATGTCCTTCTCTGTACCCCTGACAACGTGCATGCCAAATTTCATCCAAATCCGTTCAGCCGTTTTTGCGTGTTAAGTAAACGTGTGCGAAGACATCGAAAGCGCATTTTCATCCGACTTGCTTCAAATTTATCGTAACTCTTCAGCTCCTATGTGTCTTAGCGTAATGTTATATACCCTGCCCAGGAGTATGGACTACAATCGTATCAAGTTTGGTTAAAATCCCTTCACTAGTTTTTGACCCATGCGTGCACATAACAGACAAAAAATTTACTGATTGCATTTTTGGCATCAATATCGATCACCATTCATCCTCGAATATTAATTTTGAATATAATTATATTCAATGTACAGAATTGACCTCTCTACAGTTTTATTATAAGTATAGATTAGTTTCCAGCACACGGCTAGTGTAGGTACAAGCATTATGAATTCTAGGTACGTATATGTATATTATCTCAATAAACTGTTTGTTACCTGGAACAAAAGTAGGAAGAATAGGAAGCTCTTAAATCACCTCAACCATTAATATATTGTGCAAAATCGTATGAATTTTACCGACGGGAATGCGTACCTAATTTTTATGACGCATTTTATGACAATGATTTTATTGCTGCCGTGAAATATTAAATTCAAGTCGCACCGAGACGGTGATGTTCGCTCCCTGATTTGAGATAAAAGAGAATTCCTATCGAGTAAGCACGAAACACTGCTGGCGATAATTTATTTCTGTAATGGAATCCTTTTGTGCTGTCTTCGCCTATGTTTTCGGTAAGATAAATCACCGAATATTACGCATTTGTTGTCCCAATACCACTTTATTTCTCTGATTGAATTATTATTGACAGTGTATTTGTTTCAAATAGCTGTGCCCCGCGGTTCTATCCGCGTGATTTTCGGAATTCCCACAGGTAGGTAGGTACTACTTTTTATCTAAAAATAAAAGTAGCCTAAGTTACTCCTTATAACATCAGCTATCTGCCAGTGAAAGTCCTGTGAAAATCGGTCTGGCCATTTCAGAGATTAGCCGGAATAAACAGACAGACAGACAAACAAACAAAGAAAACGTTTTTTTTTATGTAAATACCATATAATATGCTTTCATATACGTTTAGTGAAAAGCTGTTAATTTGGAATTACAAACAGACATTTCAATTTTATTGATAGATAGGTATGTATAGATGTGTAGATGTGGAAATGTTTTTCGTACAACTAACGTTTCTGCTTATACGAAGGTATACTCTAAGGCAGTGTATTAGGGTCTCATTTTTGGATTTTCTAACATACCGTACATGTACTGTGATTGCCTTTGAATAATTTCCAATTTGTCATGAGTACACAGCTTATTGAACAGTTTGTTTTTAAATCAATCTTTTAAGATAATACTTTAATAACTTCTACTACATAGATATAACTAACAAATAAGAAATAAAATGGGTTAAATAATAACAGACTGTAAGTCAGCAATAAACTAGTTGCACAAGTCTTTGAATGAATTTATTCTATAATTTCTATAAATTACTTATTAGAATATATAATTACACTTTCTAAACTAGCTCTACTTTTAACAGAAAGGTACGAGTAGCACCGCAGTTTTTTGCTGCCGTTTCAACATTTACATACAATTTTCAAAGTGACGTTGTGTTTAAATAGTGCCACTCCAACTTCTTGTAGGTTGTAAGATTGAATTGAAAGCTCCTGTGTTTCAAGAACCTTGGCTTAGAAGGCTTGCGACATGCCTGGAATAAAATATTTATTTTATTAGGTTTTCGTAATTCTAAACTTAATGAGTTACGTAGAGTTTGCAGAGTGAATTATAAAAAAAAAATTCAAAGGAATTTTTAAACTAAGAAAAATTTATTACAATATATTTTTCTTTTTAAAAGTAAAGTGTTATATAAATAGCAATAAATAATGATATTTAAAAAATCTTTGACATATTCTAAATTATTGCTAACGTTTTTAAATTATTATTAACAAAGTGGAAATATTGTAATCTAGTATCAACAGAAAATTTTAAGGCATATAGCGTGGTTGATATTAGACCATGAAAAATTAGTTTTAAAATCGAACCTGAAAGAAACTAATCCAACGATAAAAAACTGTATCAGCTTTCTGACGCACCCACTTGCTGACTGAAAGAAACTTGTCTATGAAAAGACTTCAACGATCATAGAAATTTAGTAAACGTCAGTTGAATATTATGTGCAATATTTTTCATGAAATATTTTATGAAGTAGGTAGGTTAGGAATAGTTGATAGATAGATAAAAGATTTTTAGTCTAGTTATTTAAAGAAACAGTATTATTAGCACATGATATTTTTCTTTTTCGTAAAAAAATTTGTAACTTTTGTTAACGATTAAAGATAAAATTAGGTTAACGATACCTTAACGGTGTGGAATCGTGTGTAAATAAATAAATAAATGTAAAAGCAGACTAATTACAATATTCTACATATTGTTAACATATTTAATATAATTTGAATTTTTTGTTTTTATTTCTTTTGGAAATTAAATGAGTCATTGAAATGTATAAATATATTATGGTACATTTTTAAATGCATATTCATTGTTGTGTGTGGGTAAATTCCTTTTAATTACCTATTTATTTATATAACTATTAAGTTAAAATATGTTATCAGAAATAGTGTTCGTGTGTTGTAATTTGTCTGCTCACTTAACGTAAGTACAACAGCTATAGCAATATTAAAACTAAATAGAATTAAAAATGTAATGATTAATGTACAATTTTACATTATTGCAATGATGCTATCCCCATTTTCGTTCCTAGCTTATTATTAAAGACCAATTTATTCACTGAATCATTGTGTTTTACTAACCGTCCTTTCTTTTAGCCTTGTTGAAAACGGAGGGGTTTCTCCATTCATCTTTGTTTACTAGCTGTTCACCACGGTTTCACCCCGTTTATTTCGGAGTCCCCACGGGAATTCCCGAATAAAAAGTAACCTACATTCTTCTCGGCACTTCTGACAACATGTATGTCAAAATTCATTGCGATCGGTTAAGTAGGTAAAGCGTGAAAGCGAAACAAACAGATAAACTCACATTCGCATTTATAACAGTAAAGATACGATTTACTCTACCGATCTTCATGGAATTTTGCATAGAAGAACGGGTACAGGAAAGAGAAAAGGATAATTTTATCCCGGAATTTCCGCGGGAACTCCATAATAAACGCGGGGAACAATTAGTTACTAATAAACTTGAGAGGAAACGTAATTCAGCTTGAGCGATCTAAGAGCTTTCAACTCGCTCGCTGGTGTATGATCAGGGAAACTTTATATTAACACTAGGGAGTTGTGTAGATTATGCAAGGGAGCTTACATTAAGCTCTCGGCGCGAGCTTTCGCATTCAATAGCCGTCGTAGAGCAAAGTTCTGTTTCGTGTTTCGACCCGCCTTGTCTTTGACGCTACTACCTACTATACACTAAGTTTACAGCTTAATTATAAATACAATTAACTAATTGTACACACACACACACACAATTGTACACAGCGTCAGAGTTACTTTTTAGCTTCTAAGTATCTAGCTGTTCTCCCTTCTGCTGAGTTAACAATAATTAATAATCCTACTAATATTATAAATATGAAAGTGTGGATGTTTGGATGTTTGGATGTTTGGATGTTTAGATGTTTAGATGTTTGGATGTTTGTTATTCAATTTGTTGTTACGCAAAAACGGCTGAACGGATTTGGATGAATTTTGGCATGCACGTTTTCAGGGGTACAGAGAAGGACTTGGGTAGGACTAGGGTACTTCTTATCCCGGAATTCCCGCGGGAACTCCAAAATTACCGCGGGTGAAACCGCGGGGCACAGCTAGTTCGTAATAATTTTCAAAATTGGCTCAGTAGATCCAGAGACTACCCCCTACAACGTCGCAAATCACACTCTTTACCTCTTCTAACGTTATAAAGAACTAAAGTTTGTGAATTGCGAGTTTGTCAGTTTATGACGTTGTAGGGGGTAATCTCTAGATCTACGTACTGAACCGATTTTGAAAATTCTTTCACTTATAGAAAGCTACGGTAGTCCTGAGTGACATAGGGTTGCCCTGTGGAACTCTTTGCCACATGAAATCCGTGACTGTGGGACTATCTCTTTATTTAAAAAGCGAGTCAAGGAACACCATCTGTCTCTGCCTGTGTAGCTATTGTATTCATTTTTATATATTACGTGTTATTATATATTATATTGTCATGTCATTTTATGTTGGTATGTAGTTAGATAATGTTGTTATTATTATGATTATTTGGTTCTATTATTTTGTGTGTATATAATATATTATTATTGTATGTATTTTGTTTGTACATTATTATTTCATATACCTACCTATAGAACAGATGCACACCAGATCAGCCTATTCTTATCTCTTTTCCTGTTGCTGGAAGAAATTCCACATGGAATGTGCATGACCCTTATACATGATTACTTTTATACTTTCTTTCCTTTTTTGTTGTCCTTGTGTGCATTAATTGTTAAATAAATAAATGGGGTAGGTAAGTACTTTTTATCCCGAAATTCCCACGGGAACTTCCAAATTACCGCGGGTGAATCCGCGGGGGACAGCTAGTAATATTAGTATCTATAGAAGCTTAGATTTATAAGAGTTGGTAAAAATATAATCAGAACAACAAAAAGTACTGACTTGGTACGTAATTATAAATATCGCGAACACTAGAGAAACACTTTAAAAAAGTCGGTTATTAGATATGTTCACCTATAAAGTTTAGCTTAGGTGACTAACGATAACGAAGCAAAATCTCAAACGCGCGTTCATTTCAATATAAATTATTTTCTTAATCTTTATTTCTGATGTAAGGAGACCGAGGGCTTTGTCTGGTGAAATATAAGCTACTTTCTAGGATAACAATTCCTCACACTCAAACATAGACTCTATAGGCTTTATAAACAGAAGTCATTACAGCTTTTGCGGGATGGCATATTTTGATCGTAAATTTTCAAAGCGACGCGCCGACCACGCGGCGTTTAGAAAAAGATTAACATTCGAAAGAAGCATCGAATTTTTTCTTTACATAATAATGTGTTTTTTTCTCAATAGGTAACCTGGAACATTTGAATGTTAAAAAACCTTCTTTGTTAAATAGTGGTTCGAAATACGCTGGCATAATAATATAAGTATGAAAATTCTTCACCTCAGTGCAGATGTCACCCAGCAATCATCTATACATATAAAATGCTTTGTCCTGAATTACTCACTGACGGATCAATGAACAGCCTAAACCGCTGATCGTAGAAACCTGAAATTTGCAGGGTGTGTCTTTGTGTAACGTAGGCATCCGATAAGAAAGGATTTAGGAGCGAGAAAGGAAAGGGGCAAAGTTTGTAAGAAACAATTCCGCGGGAACTCCGAAATGAGCGCGGGTGAAACCGCGTGGGAAAGCTAGTTATTAGTTATGCAAATGCAAATTTGAGTTTTTTTTATTCCCTCGGGAACTCCGTAATAAACGCGGGTAACCGCGGGGAAAAGCTAGTAAACAATATTGTAAGCTGGTATCTGTTTTTTTACAAAACCCCGTAATTTTACTATCGTAGTAGGTATTATAATCATGATTAAATTATTATCTTGGCTGTCCAGCATGGATCTCTAGTAGTAGGAATATCATCTTCTATAGATCATAAAGAGGTAGAGTTTGTGAGTTTGTAAAAGATCCTTGTATTTAGGGGACAATAACTGAAATACTGAACAAAATTTCACTGTGATACTTTTTACTTTTCACAGTGTTCCCGAGAGAGATCTGAAATGTACGCAAGTGAAACCATGGGAATTGTCTGTTTATATGTTAGTCCTCTATGTGTTCCTAAACTAAAGTTGGGTAAATCCGCGGGTTACAGCTGGTTAAAAATTTAAATGATTCCATGCAATTTCCTTGTCTCACAATAACAGTAATTATTATTTGAATTAACAGTGCGTGTAATTAGAATGTCGGCTTTTAGGAGAGTACAGCCAGTGGCACAAGTGTTGTGCGGACTTGCGAGACAAAAGTGTTTTTGTAGGACGTTAAGCTGGCATGGGCTGTAGAAAAGAGCCATAATTATAAAATAAAATGCTCAGTAGCATATTCGTGCTGTGTGAGTACTTATAGTGACTTATACCTACCTACCTACCTACCTAGCTGCTACCTTCGGTTTCGTCTGCGAATTTTCTATCATAACACCTCGTTCTGTGAACCGATTGTACCTAATCAATTTTTCAGTTTTGTTGTTCTTCGAGAATCATGGACAAACACGGCGGAAGTAAGTATATAATGTAGATTATGATGAACTATGTATTTTAGTCTAAAATAAAAGTAGCCTTAGTTACTCCTAATAACATCAGCTATCTGCCAGTGAAAGTTCCCTAAAATCAGTCCGGCCGTTTCAGGGATTAGCCGGAACTAGCCGGAACAGACACAGACAAAAATTGAAAAAAAAAAAGTACATACGGTACTTTCATATTATGCATTTAGTGAAAAACTGTTAATTTGGAATCACAGACACTCCAATTTTATTTATATTTATATGTACATGTATAGATTTTAGATGTATCTAGACTGGTTCAGTAGTTCCAAAGTCATGTACTTATATAACTCAGGGACCGTGTAGCTTCCTATTACTGAAATAATTATTATTGCAATTGGTTCATACCTACCTAGTTCAAAAGATTCCCCCTATCGGAAAAACAAATATAAAAATATTTAGAGACCACACTGGAATGGTTTAATGATACAACCTATGAAATTCACTATAATTTCAACTTGAGCCCATATCTGTTCCGAACAGACCCTCAACCAGACCAACGGAAGCCATCACCCAAGCGGCGAGACACACCACGGCGAAGCACCTTTATTTTGAAGAAAACTGCGATTATGCTGCTGTTTTGTGCCTGAAGGCGCACAAGTTCGTAAAACTGTCTTACCTCCGCACTCAGAGTCGACTTTAATGATTACTTAGTTAAGTATAGATTTTTAAAACAAAACTGCCGCAACCAGACAAGTTTAATAAATTAATGTTAATTGGCATTCAACTAATTAAGTTATACCTCATTAAATGCCAATTAACATTAATTTACTGAACGTCTCTGATTGCGGCAGTTTTGTTTTAAAAATCTATATTTAACTAAGTAATCATTAAAGTCGACTCTGAGTGCGGCGGTTAGACTCATCATCACCATCATGTCGTACCTACTTGAAGGCAATTTTGTTGGTTTTTAGAAATTTATTTTGTTTTGCTGGCATGCCACAACAATTATATTATGTAGCTTTTTTTTGTGTCAGATTTTGTTAAACGTATTTTTCGCAGTTATAGTTCTAGTGATACGAGGGTGTATCAATAGGGTACTTGCATGAAATTTATAATAAGAAATTGTGTCAATATTTCAAAAATAGAGCCATAGAAAAGCGTTATCGTGAAAGATTTACTAAAAAAATTTCAATAGTTTCCAAAATATTCAACTTTTAATTTTGTGAAACGGAACGTTGCAACGAAACACAAATCACAGCCAAGCTTGACACATGACGTCACTTTTATTTTTTTAGGAAACATTTACCTGTTTCAGAGAAGGCAAAAGAAACTAAGTGCATACAGTCAACGCATATTTTCCATTTTTCTGAAACTTGGATATTGAAGTTATCTGTCTGTCAGTGTCACATGACCCTGTCAATACGACAGTGACATTTCTATCACAGATTAATAAGGCGTAATTTTGAACTAGCGACGTTATTCCGCGTTTCGGTGGTAAGGTCTAAAGTAGGAACTTTGAAACGCTCTATTTAATTAATTTATGCATATATTTTTTTCTTTTTCTTGCTGTGTTTAAGTAGGCCATATATCTTTAAAATAGACTGAACAAAAAAAATCATGCAAGTACCCTATTGTAGTACCAGTTGAACTCTCATTCTGTGGTTGTAACAAAACCCGAGGGATTTAGCTTGTATTTTGTGTAGTATTGATACATAAGACAAACTTTGCTTAGTTGGAGACCAAGTCGTGCTGTGTGAAATAGTATCCAAGTATTAAGGATTGTTCCATAATTTGCTTTATTACAATAAAAGGTTGTGTGATATTACAGAACCGGAAGACTTTGCGCGAGGACAATATACTACCAGTATTTGGACTTCGAGAACTATTGCATGGTGGAATTCGTTAATTGCATGGAGAAGTTTGTCAGTGAGTATGGCCTTGTAATGAAAGATGGGTTGATGGTAGTCGATATTGTGACAGCAATATTCATTCCCAATCACTCGTGGGCCTCCGGCCTGTACCACAATCCCAAAAACGTAGGCCTTAATTGGACATAGATAAGCAATAGTGTGTTAACCCACACGGGAGAAATTTTGAGTAAATCGTGTTTTAAAAGTAGGAGCGCTATTTTGTGTCAACTTTTTTTATGTTCAATATTTAGTTACATATTTAAGCAATGTAAAAAGGTAAACACATAATTAGAAAACGTTCCCTAACTCTCAATAAATCGATCTGAATTAATAACTTAATTTTGTGGGTTAACATGTTATTGCTTATCTGCGTCCAATTGTCACGCGTTGTCTATATTTTTTTTTTGAGATCACCCTGGGGATGAAGGGAATATAACTTTTGTGACACTATAATGGAACGCAGCCTGTTATGGTCATAGTTAATCAGGACCCATCGAGGATCAACCTGCGCCATTTTGCTGCCACATCCATATTAAAATTAGATTAGGAAAGGCTACTTGCCTGATGACTACATCAAAACACTCACTCCTTTGTCCCTTTCAGTGTTTGAAGTGTTACACATGGGGAAATGCTTTGAGACGCCTCTGGCTGATTACGATTTTCACACACGTAAGTTAATTAAGCTAGGTTAATTTAACCTAATTTCAATTACATTAAGGCTTGAGTTAGTTTGCAAATCTTCAACACAGGCAATGTTATTACTTTCGGGAAAATAGATTCTGAAGGGAAGACTTTTGAGATGAGGATCAAGCTTAGAAAAAGTGACTTCATCCAGATTTCATAAAAGACAATTTATTTATCGGCTCGCCAGCGGCAATAAGAAAATGCGTTGAACGTCGGCAGCATGTGCGCTCAGTTTTTGTCAAAGTTTTGTTTCTGCATCAAAAATAAAATTGTATGTTTTTTTTAGATATTTGAGATTAGGATCGGATACTCAACACCTCTCTTCAGTATGTCGCTCATTTAACCTTACAGCCCTGTATAATTAATATTTCATCCGTTTCCAGCTTGGTACGGGTACGACGATTACCACCTGTCCAGATTCATTGTGACAGACATTATAACGGCTCCTCCGAATAGAAAGCGAATACACAAGTACACGGGCAGAAAGGGTTGGATCGGCTAGTCGGAGGTCCACTCTTGTTGAAGTTTAATGAAAGAGAACAACAACATACAAGACGCCATCAGATATTACTCTCGTTGCGTCTTACCTTCATAACACAGCGTAAAGAGGGTCTGATTATAAAATAAATAGCAAAAACGTTGACTGATGGTTTTAATTTTGTGGTAATGCCAACCAAAGTTACAATGCTCATAAAATGATACAAAAATGACTCAGCGCGAGCCTTATACAAATGTAAGTAAATTTAAGCCTAGCCCTTACTTAAACCTCGATAAATTCATCATAACATGTAATTAAAAAAACCAATACTTAATATACGATGTCAAAAATATACAGAAGTTAAACAAAACAGAGACTAAAATAAAAATATAATCGGTGCACTGTACAAGAAACGAAGGTTCATCCGTCCAAATGCTAATTTTTTGCTACCATAGCGTGCTCTAATCCTTCAAGAATAATAAAATTATTTTAATTTGTAAATGTAAAATTTTTCTCCAATTTGTATTTAGTATGTACTGTTCTGAAGATTTACCATAGTTAAAGTTCTTAAAGTCCAATAGTTCAATTTAAAACATAGGCTTCGTTTCATCGCAGTCGGTTTAGGAAAGAGGAGCTGTAAGAATATGAATGCTGCGGGGCCGGCGACAGATTTTTGCGCAACATAGGTAGGTACAGCTTGAAAATGCTTCTAAGAAAATTGTTATATTATTATTTGGTATTATATATCCATGATGAAAGTTTTGTCCAGGAAAAAATCATCTTGGTATGGATACACTGAAAAGAAGAAAGGGGTTACCTCCAATATACACGTGCAACTTATTACTACCATCCCTTGGTTAGGAATGCCACCAACAGATGGCAGTAATAATAAAAATCGATCATATAACGCTCTTGTCATTAGACAAAATTTTTCGTCAACAACGAGGGACTTTGGCTTCAAAATGATCTACATTATTATGTATACTAGCTGTTCCCCGCGGTTATACCCGCAAAAATTTCAGGGATCCCACCGGAATTCTTGGATAAAAAGTACCCTATATCCTTTTCTGTACCCCTGACAACGTTTATGCAAAATTTCATGATGATCGATTCACTGGTTAAAGCGTAAAAGCGTAAAAAAAGCAAAAAAACTCACTTTCGTATTTATAATTAGTAAGAATAGTAATTATCATGTTATACTAAACTTACATTCATACATAGTAACATCCGATAACCTTATGCACTGTCCCATATATAAGATGCTAAATACTGAAATAAAATCATTAATTTGATGATAAGTTGTGCATTGATTCTGTCTTTGATGTCAAAATGTATATAATATGTCGTGGCATTATCACAGAATTTATGTTTCATTATAGTATGGCTGACCACAATGCAGCCATTTCATGATATGGCCAGCAAAAATTGATCATATCATTTAAACGTCAACGTCTGATGACTTGGGCAACAACGTTTGGCCATACCATACACGTAGGATTTCTATAAAAGATTATATTCTGTAATAAAAATTCCATCTCTGTTAGGTTAGGTTTGTACTTCGTACTGGTGAACAAGTCGCGCGAGTCGAGCGAGCGTAGAGAGCGTGCCGCGGCAGCGGCCGGCGATGCGATAAATACAAGGTAGGTCAGTCATCATCATAGTGGTCTCTGACCTGACTTGACTTTGACCTTTGATTTGACTTTCACTTGATCTCCAAAACAAACTTAATCTAACCTAGTAATCATCATCATATCAGCTGGTAAACGTTCACAAAGGCCTCTGTGTAACTTTCGACAAGTAACACTATGTATGTCGATTTTTCATAGCGACTTGTCAACTTATCCCGCAAACCGCTGCGTAAGAACCATACCAATTTTGATTAAGCTGACTGGAAAACTCGGTTTGCAAAGAGATCTTTTGACCTACATCTGACCCGCAAGTCCTTGGTACTTGGCTCCGAGTTCTCGCCCTGAAGTTTGTGTGATACCTAGATCGGTCTATACAGCATGTCTTATTAAAACACTAGCTGTTCCCCGCGATTTCACCACCGGCAAGTATGGAGTTCCCGCGGGAATTCCAGGATAAAAGACCCTATGTCCAGAACTTTTATCCCGGACACAGAAGTATTTCGTAAGATTCTACACGCGTTAATTTCAAAGTTCCCTTTGGAATTCCGGGATAAAAGTTACCTATGAGCTCTTTACCTCTAAAAACCTGTATGCAAAATTACATAATGATCGGTTGAGCCGTTGAGGCGTGAAAGCGTAATAAACAAAACAAACTCACTTTCAGTTTCGCATTTATAATATTAGTAGGTAGATAGTAAAATTTACCTACCATCAATTCTCTCGATGCAGTTCACATAGTCCATCATGCAATAGTTGTCAAACGTCATGTATCGATAGTAAATCGAGCGAGCACAAATCTTGCCGGTTCTGTAATTGTATTTATATTCATTATTAGTTACAATTTCAAATTCAATTCAAACTTAATCCTCTGACCTAGAACCTTGAAGAGGTAGAGAGTAGTAAGTTCTGAACACAAAAGGCCGTTACTGAATTAGTTAATTATTATCCAACTACAGTTTAGAATTCAATCGCTTTAGGTACTCTGGAAATCCAGTTTTAACATCAATAGGCTATTTGACTAATTTTTTTAGTCCGTCTTGTAGATTAATAAAAAATATTGGACACGTATTTTTTCTTTTTTTACGTAATCAAAAAATAACAGAGGTACATTGAGTTGAAATTTCGCGTGACGTCACTAACTAGTGCAGTTTGTATGGCGGCTTGTAGCGGTAAGTGACGTCACCCTAAACTTAAATGCGCTTTATCTCTGTGTATTTTCATTTATTTGAAAAAAAAAATACGTGTCTAATGATTTTTAATTTTCTAAAAGACGGACTAATTAAAATTTTGGTTTTCAAAAGTTGTCAACATCCCCATTGTGTTATAATCGTCGATTTAATATTAAATAATAATAATAAAAAATGTTAATTGCAATCAAAAAGGTAACAAAAAAAGACCTAGGAAATTATAGGCAAAAGGAAGTGAGCGTATACAATACAATTACTTAAAGACCAATCAAACCACAGATTTAGCGGTTTTAAACGCAAAATAATCTGTTAAAAGTGTTAAAACTGTGGCTGTGCACGTATTTACGCAAGAATAAAATAGGTTAAGTGTGTCTCGGTACGCGCACAGTGAAGGGTTCCGTCGTATAGTGAAGAAGAACGTTCAACATTGGATAATTGGTGATATTATTTTAAAACAATTATTAACAATCGTGTCGTTCTAATTTTTGCATTGAAATTGTTTTTGTTTTTCTTTTAGTTTTTCACCGACATGAAATGATGGAGGGAAAGGGTTTATGCATACTTTTTATATGTTAAGAAGCGTATATTATATTTAAAATTGAATTTATAATAGCAAATACATAGTAATTATATAATAAGAAAAGTGATCGAATATTTATTATATTAATTTGAATCGAACATTTAACAGAATCACATACAAAAACTTACTTATATGTCATAAGGCAGTTATATGCAACATAATCGCAGTCTTCCTTAAAACTGATAGTGGAGGGAGTTGTGCGCCTCGCTGGTTTGGTGGCCTCCTTAGTTACTAGTCTGTTAATAAACCAGACAATAATTAGCAGACGTGCCCAAAATTAATTAGCTTGTGTCACCGCAGTTTCACCCGCGTTTATTTCGGAATTCCCGCAGGAACTCAACAACACACGTAGAATACTAAGATACCTATTTAAAATTCAAGTAGAGCTCAAAGCATACAAAAAAATACTTCGTGAAAGTCCATTCTTTTTATGCCTACTAATTTATACTAATATTATGAATACAAATGATGGATAAACTCAAACTCTTTAAAAACTATTTTAAAAATGATTTTACTTAAAGGAACCTAAAATATTTCTGAGTGACAGAGGGTACTTTTTAATCAGGAATTCCCATGGGAACTCTGAAAATCGAAACATTACGCAGATGAAACCGTGGGGTATCAGCTATTATAATATATGTATATAACATGTGGTAAAATTAACTGCAAATATTTACCGGGCTGAAAGTATACGTTATAATAAACAGGATAAGCGAAAAAATAATATTATAAGTTCGGTAGTTTTTTCAAATATGAGGAAAATATATTCAATGAAAAAACATTACAAATTACATTCACAAGGTACACAATACAAGTCACTCACTAGTACGTATACAAGGCACGCGCCACGCACACAGCGAGCGGTGCATCAGCTGGTCAGTTCAATCGAGGTCATTGACCTTAAGATACGCGCGCGCGCGGTGATGTGTTTATTGAGTGGCGAGTGCCTTCACAGGGTTTCCTTTTGATTGATTTTATTTTTCGTTTTTTTATTTTTTATTTTTTTTTTATGAACATGTTTATAACGGTGTATACTTTCAACACTGTAAATATTGGCAGCTAATTTTACCACATCTTCTATGCTTCTATATAAACACAAAAATAGGGGCTTAAGTGACGAAGCCTTCGGTTCCCCCTATAAACT
This sequence comes from Zygaena filipendulae, assembly GCA_907165275.2. Classification (NCBI taxonomy): domain Eukaryota; kingdom Metazoa; phylum Arthropoda; class Insecta; order Lepidoptera; family Zygaenidae; genus Zygaena; species Zygaena filipendulae. Next base: position 7,951,885 of record OU015673.1, on the reverse strand, counting down.
CAAGAGATGGTTTTGTGCTAAAAGTTGAATAGTCACATCGGATGCTACAATTTCTCAACATCAAATAAATCTCACGGACGTTCCGTGGTCCGTGATAGATTGAATTTTTTTTCTCTTCCTTTCAATTTCACCTCACCGCCAAATAGCACCTAAGCATGTCGACCGCGGGACAAAATAAAAGTGGTCGTTAATCTCTGACCAGACACGACACAAGCAACTGGCTGCGTTGGTATCACAGAGATAATAAATAATAAATATACGTTTCAACTAGAGAGGCAATGTAGGCGGGACCAGTGCAAAGATGGTATGAGCAAATGTTCATACTGTCCCAACACTTTCTTTGCTGTTTACCAAGTAGGTATAATTTCCACAATATGCTATACACCGTTAATTTTGGAAAAAGTAACTCAACTTAATTAATTTAATTTCGTTTCGTTTCAGACATTTCGTTACCTACGTCAATGAATGTTCTGTCAGCTACTGACTATTGACCTGTTTTGAAATGAAAAAAACACTTTATTGAACACCACAAACAGTACAATAAAAAAAAAAATATTCAGAAACAGAAAGTATTAAATGGCGGCCTTATCACTATAAAGCGATCTCTTCCAGGCTACCGGGCAGAGTATGGAGATATTTGTTACAGTAAAGATAGTAGGTAGGTGGTGCAGCAATACAGCAAATTAAATCTAAAAAAATGTATTAAATATAAGTAGGTATATTAATAAATCGAAGGAGTGTTAGCTATTTATTTATCAGAAATATTACATGCAATACATAGACTGTTTTTGTACTCAACAGAGTAGGTGCATGTCCCTTCTGTGGTATACTCCAGTCTCGAGGGCCAATATAGAGTATATCAGGGTGCCTACTTTCAGTTAACGATCGTCAAGGTTGTAAGTCAAATTATCTATAAAATTAAATATTTTTGTAATTATTATCGTCTTTTTATGCCGAGTAGAGCTAAATTGACTACTTGACTAATTTTCTTTTAACAAAAAATATTGGACACGTATTTTTTTAATTAATCAAAAAATAACGACGAGACATTGAGTTGAAATTTCGTGTGATGTCACACCTAGGTATCTACACTTTATGCTTTATGCTTAGTTATGACGTCACGACTCCTAAACTTTAATGCGTTTTATCTGAGTATTTTTCGTTTATTATTTTGTTACTATCTTACTGACGGAGTAAATAGTGTTTTGATTTTTATACCCTGTCATCATGCCCTTTTTATTGGCCCTCTATCATATCTAACGGCCGCACTCAGAGTCGACTTTAATGATTACTTAGTTAAGTATGGATTTTTAAAATAAAATTGCCGCAATCAGAGACGTTCAGTAAATTAATTTAAGTTGGCATTTAATGAGATGTAACTTAATTAGTTAAATGCCAATTAACATTAATTTATTAAACTTGTCTGATTGCGGCAGTTTTGTTTTAAAAATCTATACTTAACTAAGTAATCATTAAAGTCGACTCTGAGTGCGGCGGTAAATCATCAAATTAAAAATACATAACCTGCATCTTACTTTAATTTATCTTGTCTTCTATAGCTTTCTATCTTATTGCGCGCCCACTCATAGTGTCGGTTACCGTTAATACACGGAACTGAAACTAAAAGAAAACACTTTATTAATATCTATACGTTTTAAGTTTATTCTTCTTTAATAATTGCGTCTTTTATGATGAGAAAAAGGCATGCGTGGCATTTATGCAAAGGATATCCGGACAACCGACAATGAGGTCCTGAAGGCTGTGATCCTGAGGCGTGTAGGTAAATACTCCATATTATGCAGCCTTTAGGATCTCAGCTATATCATACTATGTTTTTTAAATTATTCTTATTGTAATTTAATGTTATTTAAATGTAATTGTAAATGTAATATGGAGTGTTTTTGGGTGCTATGTATTTTATGGAACCGCAGGCATCAGTTATCAAACCGCAATGTTCGCAGTCATGTTAATAAGAAATTGTGATTTTACTCACCTAAAATAATAACAGCGATGACAAAATCATACTTGAACGCAAAAGATTTACCGGACATGGTTAAAAAAGCAATTAAATTCGTTCAGCCAATTAAAAACTAAAAAAAATCCAGCGTTTTTTTTCTCTCCGTGAAGTCAATGAATGCTGACTTTAATTATGACCTAAGGATTATGGAGAGGGTGACCCAACGCAGCTGTTGCAGCACATTCGTCAGTTTTTAACGTTATTTAATATTCAAGCAAAACCGAGACGTTAAAGGGTAAATCCTAACTTTCCTTACTATTATAAAAGCGAATGTGAGTTTGTTTGTTACGCTTTAAAACCCTAACTACACTCAACTGATCTTCATGAAACTTTGCATACATAATTTCAGAGGTACAGAAAATTATATAGAGTAAGTACTTTTTGTTCACCAATATAGGCTACTTGACTATTTTTTTTTTAGTCCGTCTTGTAGATTAATAAAAAATATTGGACCCGTATTTTTTCTTTTCTACCTAATCAAAAAATAACAGCGATACATTGAGTTGACATTTCGCGTGACGTCACTAACTAGTGCAGTTTGTATGGCGGCTTGTAGCGGTAAGTGACGTCACGAGCCCCCACCGTAAACTTTAATGCGCTTTATCTCTGTGTATTTTTATTTATTTGAAAAATAAAAAAATACTTGTCTAATAATTTTTGATTTCCTAAAAGACGGACTAATTAAAATTTTGAATTTCAAATGTTGTCAACATCCCTACGCAAATAAAACAGCGGATAAACAGTAAAAAATGAATTTCGATCGTTTTCGGTGATTCTTTATCTGTTAGGACAAGGATAAGGATATAGGATTTGGTGATAATATAGGTATATAATAATAATATTCAGGTAGAAGAAGAAGAACAAGAAGAAAATACCTTTATTTCAGCACAACACACAAGAAAAAGAAACAAACATAAACAATAACTAATCTAAAATGTAGGCAGTTAATTTTATTTTCACTCCTTATGATATGCCTAACATAATAAGAATATATTATTTATGTCATCTAGCTGTACATAAAACCTTTCATTTCCTAGTATCCACGTAGTCTTTGTCGAGGAAACGGTCGTCTTTGTAATCGTAAACTGAAAACGATTACCATGTTATTAAAAAACTGGAATTTAATTTATACAGTTAGATGCTGAAGGGAAAAAACTCACTGATGTACTCCTTCAGATCCTGTAATCTGTAGCAAGGTCCCATGTAGGCTACCTGCCAGACTGAAAACAAATGCATATATTTTGTTCAGTGGTGAAATCGAAAAGAACAAAATTTCTATACTGAAAAAACGTTAATAGATAAAATATGACAATAATTACAACTATATGCCACCGGTAAATTTTATAATATATACGGCTGTTTACAAATAGCTGGCAATTTAAATAAATTACTAGCTGTTCCCTGCGGTTTCACCCGCGTTAATGGGCTAGTTGACTAAATGGGCTAGTTGGTTTATAGATTAATAAAAAATATTGGACACGCATTTTTTCTTTATTTACGTAATCAAAATATAATAACGACGATACGTTGAGTTGAGATTTCGCGTGACGTCACTATCCGGTGCAGTTTGTATGGGGCCTTATATAGCGGTTAATGACGTCACGAGCCCCCACTCTAACTTTTATTAATACGCTATATTTATATATTTTCATATGTATATTTTCATTAATTTGAAAAAGCAAAAAATACGTGCCCATCATTTTTTTATTTTCAAACTGACGGACTATAGTTACTTAGAATTTTGACTTTCAAAAGCCGTCAACATCCCTTTCCCGCGGGAATTCCGGGATAAAAGAACCCTATCTCCTTTTCTGTACCTCTTCGGGAATGTGTACATGCAAAATTTCATAGTGATAGTAGTTAAGGCGTGAAAGCGTAATAAACATATATACAAACAAACTCACATTCGCATTTAAAACCGCTAGTAAGTACATGATAAATTAAGGGACCACCTTATAACATTGTTGCAATGTACTAGCCTCAACCTACCCCCTATAGCCAGTAGTTGAGCGAGTAATGGGTGCTCGTGGACTTACTCTCATACCGCTCCATGCAGTTGACGTAATCCAGTTTGCAATAATCTTCGAAAGTCTCGAACAGATAGTACAGGGAACGGCCGCACACTTTGCCCGTTCTGTAAACATAAAGGTAATAGGTATAGGTCTGTTTTTAACCGACTTCAAAAAAGGAGGTTCGCTAAGTAGCTTTTCCCCGCGATTGTACCCGCCGTAGTTCTGGAGTTCTCTTGGAAATTCCGAGATAAAAAGACCCTATCCTTTTCTGTACCTATTAGCCGTTAAGGCATGAAAGCGTAGGTAACAAATAAATAAACAAACTGACATTGTAATAGTAAAGACTAGCTGTGCCCCTCGGTTTCACCCGCCTGAAAGGTTTTTATACAACAACTTTTTTTCCCGACATCCGATTACAATGAAACAAAGCCTATATGTAGCTCCAGGCTAAGCTAAATCTACCTGTGAAAACCGCATGACAATCCGTTCAGTAGATTCAGAGATTATCGCGGACAGACAAACAGACAGAAAAGATTTTTAAAAACCCCTTTTTTTTGTGGTTGGTTACTCTTCGTTTACCTATCGAGCTGTTATAATTTTTGTTAAAAATGTTCAATGTACAGAATTTATTTAGTGCGGATTCTACTCTTTTATATAGTGTAGATTAAGTAGTACTCGTTACCTGTAGGCCTGCAAGCAATAGTGCGAGATGTAGTCGCAGTCCTCAGAGAACGTTTCGCGAGCCGGCGTGGTCACCGTCTGCTTGGGTGGCTTCGTGTACGATATCTTAGATCTGACCACAGAATAGAAAATAACAGATAGAAGGGACATCAACTTAGTTTAGTATGAAAACAGATGAAAACCAGTGTCGCCGGGTGATTTTCGCACACAAAACTATTTCAGTTTATTTTTTATTTTGGGCACGTGGCAACGGGCAAATGGTACACCTGATGGTGAGTGATTACCGCCGCCCATAGACATCTGCAAACACCAGAAGGCATGCACGTGTCTTGCCGACCTGGAATGGGGATAAGAACTGGCTTCACGCACTAAAACATTCATTAACGTAAAGAAATGTACTAAACGCTTCATGGTTATGTTTTTACTTAGTCAATGTTTTCAAAATTCACAGTTTTGGAAATATTGTGGTAAATATACTTGGGATGGCAGCAAAAGAAGTTTTGGTTGGTGGTGGCAAGTTAGAGCATTTGCTCTAACTTCCTTTGCAACCGTAGCGCGGCTGCCCCGCCTACATGTCCTCTCTAGTTAATTTATTTGCTTTGTGGTGGTTCTGACAACACAGCGATCAATAAAACCAGGGCCTTTAATCACCAGGACCAACAATTCATTTATTAGTACGGATTATGCAGACTAACCGCCGCACTCAGAGTCGACTTTAATGATTATACTTAGTTAAGTATAGATTTTTAAAACAAAACTGCCGCAATCAGACAAGTTTAATGAATTAATGTTAATTGGCATTTAACTAATTAAGTTACATCTCATTAAATGCCAATTAACATTAATTTACTGAACGTCTCTGATTGCGGCAGTTTTGTTTTAAAAATCTATACTTAACTAAGTAATCATTAAAGTCAACTCTGAGTGCGGCGGTAACGCTAACAAGGGGTTTACCTCTCCAATTTCCCATTCTGTCTTCGATAATCATCATAGGGCCCAGTAGCACCGCTGAAACTCTGATTATTCATAAGAGTTGAACGTGTGGTTGTGGCTGAAACGTAAAAATCGATTAACAAAACTATAACTATTAACATAATAAATTAAAATAACAAATGGCGTCTCGCAAAGTTTTTTTTAATGCTGTACGAGATGTTGAAGCGACGAGTGCTCACGAAATGAACGATTCACACGCTGCAAGCAAACTCGGGTGGTGTTATCTGTTCTAAGCATCGGATCCGGTCACAGAACAGAAAATAACTAATAGAAGGGACATCAACTTAGTTTAGTATGATAACAGGTGAAAACCAGTGTCGCCGGGTGATTTTCGCACACAAAACTATTCGTCACGCACTACTTAAAACATTCATTAATGGAACGAAATGTTTTAAACGTTTTTGGTTACGTTTTTACTGTCACTGTTTTAAAAATTCACAGTTTTGGGAATATTCTGGTAAATATACTTGGGATACTAGCAAAAGAAGTTTTGGGCAAGTAAGAACATTTGCTCTAACTTCCTTTGCAACCGTGCTTCGCCTGCCCCGCGTACATGTCATCTCTAGTCAATTTATTTTCTCTGTGGATCCGATCTATGCTAACACCTTATTTATTTTAATCTGTTCGCCTCTATTTGGTGTTCCTCCGATACTTTCATTGTCTATGGATATACGTTTATTTTTTATGGGGTATCTAATATCTATACCTAACATATAAGGGTTTTATTCCATTGACAATAGAGCAAAGAATATTATCCAGACGGAGTTTAATTATTGTTTTCTTTATATCTAAATCAATTTCCACTTCTAAGCTGTTGGATGTTTTGGAATTTCCATAGAAAATACTTACTTATCAGAATGAATGTACTCTCCTATTCTAACACCTAAATTATTCTCAACCACATATCACACCAAATTCTTCCTCGCCCCCCTCGTACGGTCGCTGTTCCTTCAGGAACTCTTAGTTTCGAGATAGGAAGTATTAGTGATAGGATAGTGTACTCAGTCACTCAGGGATACTCCAGCTTTCTTTCTATCAGTAAAAGATTTTTTATAATCGGTTCAGCAGTTCAAGACGTTACCCCCTACATACAAACATTGCCCCTTTTTAATATTAGTGTAAATATCTACTTCCAATCCGAAGCAGAATTCGACAAAACTCGCCAGTTCTTTATCGGAAAAT